>CM076574.1:521556201-522225221 GCA_034641835.2 Pinus albicaulis | reverse complement strand
ACCAGAATGTCAAGTGATGGTTGCAAATGGAGGAACTATAAATTGCTTTGGAAAATGCCATAATATCAAGCTAACCATGGGGGAATATGTGTTGACAAGTCCAATGCTTTCCATTCCTATGGGAAGTGCTGATGTTGTACTAGGAGTACAATGGTTACAATCTTTGGGGACGGTAGCTTTTAATTTTCAAGAAATTTTCTTGAATTTTTTTTTAGAAGGAAAGGAAGTCGAATTACGGGGTATTGTAGGGAAGCCGGGAAAGATAATAAGCTCTAATGTCATGACAAAGCTTCTAAAGAAAGAACAATGAGGTGTAATTGCACAATTATGCTCACTAGAAGTTCCAACATCAAAATCATCTATTTCTACAGATCTCCAACAAGTCTTGGACAATCATTCCAAGGTGTTTGAAACTCCCAAAGGACTCCCACCTATTTTTTATCATGATCATGCTATTCATTTGATTCCAGGAAGTGTTCCTCCAAACATCAGGCCTTATAGATATCCTTACGTCCAAAAGAGTGAAATTGAACGTATGATTGCAGAAATGTTAGAGGCGGGTATAATTCAACCTAGTCAAAGTTCTTTCTCTGCTCCTGTAGTATTAGTACACAAGAAGGATGGATCATGGCGAATGTGTCCGGATTATAGGGAGCTCAATAAGCTCACCATTAAAGACAAATTTCCCATTCCTGTGATTGATGAATTATTGGATAAATTACATGGAGCAATTTATTTTACCAAGTTGGATCTTCGTTCAGGATATCATCAAATTAGAATGAAGACTGAAGATATTCCAAAAACAACATTTTGAACTCATGAGGGTCATTATGAATTTTTGGTCATGCCTTTTTGCCTTACCAATGCACCTTCTACATTTCAAGGGTTGAGAACTTCCATTTTAAAACCCTTCCTTAGAAAATTTGTGCCGGTATTTTTTGATGATATACTAATCTATAGCATGTCTTGGAAGGATCATGTTGAACATGTTGACAGGGTGCTCAAACTATTGCAGGAGAAACAATTATATGCAAAAACATCCAAATGTTTCTTTGGAGTACAAGAGGTGGAATATCTTGGTCATATTGTATCTCACGAGGGTGTTAAAGTAGACCCTAACAAAATTAAAGCCATTAAGGAATGGAAAGTCCCCACAACCATAAAGCAGTTGCGAGGATTTCTCAGGTTAACAGGGTATTATCAAAAGTTTGTTAAGAATTATGGGAGAATAGCAGCACCTCTAACAACATTATTGAAGAAAGATGCATTTTCATGGACTCCTGAAGCAACTAAGACCTTTGAACATCTTAAAGAGGCAATGTGCCTAGCACCGGTCTTAGCTATGCCAGACTTCACAAAAACCTTTATTGTGGAATGTGATGCCTCAGGAAATGGAATTGGTGTTGTTTTAATGCAGGAAGGAAGACCCATTGCTTTTGAAAGTCATACAATCAAAGGAAAGTATTTACAGAAACCTATTTATGAGAAGGAAATGTTAGCAATACTGCATGCACTAAAGAAATGGAGAACTTACCTAATGGGAAGACACTTCAAGGTAAAAACTGATCATGATAGTCTTAAACACTTTTTGGAACAAATACTATCTTCAAAAGAGCAGCAAAAATGGGTCACAAAGATGTTGGGTTATAACTTTGAAATAATCTACAAAAAATGAAAGCTTAATGTTGTTGTAGATGCACTCTCAAGAAAGAATGAAGAGGTGGAAGCATTTCTTTGTGCCATTTATATTATCCAACCAGATTGGATAACTGAAGCAAGAGATGAATGGAAGAAGGAAAAATATGTATGGACACTCATTCAAACGTTGCAGCAAGATCCTAGTACATCTGCTACATTTAGTTGGAAAAATGATTCCTTATGGTACAAAGATCGCTTATATCTTGGGAAGAATTCCCAACTAAAACAAAATATTCTTCTGGAATTGCACACTTCTCTTTTAGGAGGACACTCAGGATTTTTAAAAACTTACCACAGGGTGAAGAAAGAATTTTTTTGGGATGGCCTTAAATCTAATATTCAAAAGTTTGTGGCAGAATGTTTGGTTTTCCAGCAAAATGAAGTTGAGACAATTAAGACCCCGAGACTTCTACAACTTTATCCATTCCAAGTCAATGTTGGGAGGAGATTTCAATGGATTTTATCACAGGTTTACCTAATTCTGAAGGAAACAGTGTCATCATGGTGGTAGTTGATAGACTTACCAAGTATGCACACTTTTGTGCATTATCTCATCCATTTAAAGCAAATACAGTTGCTACTACATTTATGGACAAAGTTCAAAATCTACATGGAAGCCCAAGGGTTATTCTGAGCGACAGAGATCCCATTTTTACTAGAAATTTTTGGATGGAGTTATTTTCTTGTTTGGGTACTCAATTAGCTCATATCTCATCTTATCATACTCAATCTGATGGTCAAACTGAGATAGTAAATAAATGTTTGGAAGGATATCTTCGTTTTTTGTATCTGATATACAAACATAATGGGTCAAGTGGTTACCTCTCGCTGAATGGTGGTATAACACTTCCTTCCATACTGCAGCAAAAATGACCCCATTTATGGCACTTTATGGATATCATCCACCATCCATCACATCATCTTTAAGGGAAAATTCAAAGGTTCAAGCAGTGGAAGATCACATCGAGCATTAGCAAGAAGTTCTCCAACTCTTAAAGGATAACCTGAATTTGGCACAAAATCGAATGAAACAACAGGCAGATCAACATCGTAGCGAGAGAAGTTTTGATGTAGGAGATTGGGTATGTTTACGGCTACAACCATACAAACAAATGTCCCTCAAGCAAGCAAAGAAGGATAATAAATTATCGCCAAAGTACTATGGTCCTTACAAGGTGTTGCAAAATATTGGTACTATGGCATACAAATTGGAGCTTCCTGCTTCTTCGCGAGTACATCCAGTTTTCCATGTTTCATGCTTAAGGAAGGTTATAGGTGAAAATCTTCCAGTTCAAACAATATTGCCAGAACTTGATGAGGAAGGAAAAATCATATTGGAACCTGAAGCGGTCATGAAACAAGAACTCGACAGCTACGGAATCGATCAATTTCAGAGTATCTCATCAAGTGGAAGAACTTACCCACTGAAGACTCTACATGGGAGGATGAGAATTTTATACAGAAGCACCCAGAGCTACTCAAGCGTTGAGGACAACACTTTTTTGAAGGAGAGGGGCATGTTAGGTCCCTATATTACTAGTATAGTCCCTTATTGTTGTTAGTGTAACCCCCTTATTGTTATTATCGTACCCTTGTAACCCCCATTTTATTATTATTGTGCCCTTAAATTATTATTGTTAGGTCGGCTAGGATTACATTGTGGCCCACTAGGATTACATTATGGCCCCATGGACTCCTATATATAGTAAGGAGGTTTTTTAAATTGTATCATCCAAGAATTGTTCATTTATGTAATGTATTGGAGGTTGCCCCCTCGAAGTGGCTTATTTCTAAGGCGTTGATATCTCTTTTCTTCTATTTTTGGAGCTGGTTACACAACAATAGAGGTCGTAATTGTAAACCTTTGTGGAGTCACCAGTTGTTAGTACGAATCTTAATCACAAGCGTACGAAAAAGGCTCACTTTAGCCGTGCATAAAAAACAGCCCTAATAACAAAGATGACTGCCAATATCTTTATATTTGCAATTAGTTTACCAATATAAATGTTGAAAAAATATAGATCTAGGCATTAAAAGACATTAAGCAGTAAATAAAAGAAAGAGTTGCTCCATGCATCCAATAGAAAATACAAGGTTGTTTTAAAGAATTTTTGTATTTTTTGACACCTGGGAAGGGACATAGAAAGATGTTACGAGTCCCCCTCAATTGGATTACTAGAGTAAAATTGGTAAAATTGGATTACTAGTGAAAGCAATTTTACTCAGAGTAAAATTGGTCTTACTTGGTGTAATTTGGTCCATCTAATAGTAACAGGTTAGATGACCAAAAAATGGTGTAACACTTACAGTCCACCATCCCAAATATTTCAAGTAGCTTCACAATGTATTTTCCTTGAGAAAGGAAAATATCACCTGGATTTTTCCAGACCTACAGGCTAGGAAGTAGTGCATCAGTCCCAGGTCTCTCATCTTGAATTGAGAATCCAACTCCCTCTTGCATTGATGAATGAGAGTGTCTACACCTGTCAAAAAGAGATTTTCTACATATAGCGCCAAAATGAGAAGATTTTCATTATCAACCTTAAAGTAAAGGTTTAGATCAACTTCACTTCTTGTAAACCCCAACTTCATTAGATAAATATCGATCGTCTCATACCAAGCCATGGGGGCTTGCTTCAACCCATATAGGGCTTTCTTCAACCTGCATACATGTGAGTCTCGGTCCAGAATTTCAAACCCTTTGGGTTGTTCTACATAAACGTCTTCCTTAAGCGAGCCATGTAAGAAAGTAGTTTTGATATCCATTTGAAGTAGATTCCGTCCCTGAGAGGAAGTAATGGAAATAATCTAACATATGGTGGTATATTAGGCAACTGGTGCAAATATCTCACCATATTCCACACCTTCCATTTGCGAGAAGCCTCGGGCACCGAACCTGGCCTTGAACTTTTCAACACTCCCATCAGCTCCAAGTTTGATTTTGTAAAGCCATTTCAAGGTGACAACAAACTTGTCATTTGGTGTAGGGACCAAATCCCATACATCATCCTTCATGATTTACTCATACTCTTCATTCATTGCATCCTTCCAAACTTGATTCTTTACGACTTCTTCGAACGTTTCAGGCTTAGATTGAACAATGGTGGTCATGGCAACTAAGTACCCTTTGTACCTGTTTGACTTCTTACTTTCACGAAATGTCCCCCTCAGTGAAATATGTCTCTCAGCATATTCGAGAGTATATTTGAGCCATGAGGGTCTCCTTTTTTAAGAAGAGGGCTCACAAAGAGGTGGATCAATGGGATCCATTAGACCTTCAACGTCAGGCATCTGTTTATCCTTCAGTTCTTCCTTCTTTCCTGCATCTTCATCTTTGTCTTTCACTGAAATAGGAAGATCTCTAACCTTCCCAAGGGAAACATCTTCATCAAAGGTGACATCATGACTTATATCCACTTCATTTTGACCAGACACAGATTCTATATGCCTTTGAAGTTTCACTATAGCCCAATAATGTTCCCTTCTTTCCAAAAGCATCCAACTTTCTTCTCTTTTATTTTGACACATGAAAATGCACGGGACTACCAAAAATTCTTAAGTGAGAAACATTAGCTTTTTTTACCGGTGAAAAATTCTTCAGGAGTCCTGGATTCCAATGCTTGATTTGGGCATCTATTTTGATCATACACGGCAGTGTTGGAGGCTTCTCCCCATAGGAACTTTGGTAGGCCTTGGTCATGAAGCATGGCACGAGTAGCTTCAATGGTGGTTCAATTCTTCCTTTCAACAACTCCATTTTGTTTAGGAGTATGAGCAGTAGTGGTCTCCCTCTTAATGCCAAATTCCCTACAATAGTCATTGAAATCATTTGAATCATATTCGGTTCCATTTTTTATCCTCAGTACTTTGATATTCTTCCCTGTTTGATTTTAAACCAAGAATTTGAAAGAGAGGAACCACTTGAAAACTTCGTGCTTCTTCTTTAAGAAGTAAATCCAAGTTTTTTGAGAGAATTCATCCACAAAAATATCATAATAAAAATATCCTCCCAAATACATTACAGGCAACATACTAGATAAATCAGAGTGGATCAATTGAAGAATGTTGGTAGTCTTGCTATCACTTGAGGGGAATGGTACCCTTGTATGTTTCCCTTCGACACAACCCTGAAAAACACCTTCATGATCAACTTTAACATCAAGCATACATGTGACCATCTTCCTAGCAACAGGAAGAGATTTATAATGAAGGTGAGCAAACCTCCAGTGCCATAATTTAGATTGAAGAGTAGTGTTGCATGTCATGGCTCCCAATGGACTTCCTCCAGCCCGATAAAGGGTATCAACCCTGAATACAAGATTGAATTCTTCTTTGAAATTCCTTTTCTAAACACGTATCTTTCCTTCAACGAATTCCACCTTGAATCCTTTTGCTTCCATCACCGAAATAGATACCAAATTCTTCTTCAAGTTAGGTACATATAATACATCTTGTAGATGAAGGATTTGACCTTGATCTAGATGAGGAGTAATAGTCCATGTCCCTTTCACGGGATATATGGCATTTCCTCCAAGTATGATCTCCAAATTGGTTTCCTTTTCAATCAAATGTGAGAGGGATTCTTTGTACCTAGTGAAGTGCCTTGAGGCACCATTATAAATCAACCAATTATCCAAGGTGTCCAGAGGACAGGTTGTAGAGAGGGCAGATATAAGATAAAATTACTTTTTCTTGTTATAGACAACATTAAATTCATCATACATGGAGTTTCTCGATCTCTTAGAAGGTTGACCATTTCCATATCATGCAGCTGGAGCATTTCTCTTTCAGTTTTTATTAAACATGTTATTCCTTTGATTTTCATTTCCCTTCAAATTTTTTTGATTGTGATCATCATCTCATGGTGTATCCCTTTTATTAGGACACTCTCTAGCATAGTGGCCAAACCTGTTGCAATTGAAACATCTACCCTTTCTTCCTTATTTGAATCCGGGTCTTCTTTGACCTTGTTTCCTTGAACCAACATTGTTCTTTCTTTTAGCATGAGAGGAGAATGTAGTAGGGTCCTTCCTATTTGAAGGCATGTCTCTCTCTGTCATCCTTGTCTCTTCTTGAGTGCATCTATTCAACAATTTGTCAAAACCTAGCATCATGCCATTATTGAAGATAGTGGTATTGAACACATCCCATGCTCGGGGAATACCTCCAAGGGAAATAAGAGTGAGCTACCAGTCAGAAATAACCTCTCCAATAGATATGTTGGGTGTGGAGCTTGATTATCTTGTTTAATTTGTATCACAGCATTGGACCCATGTACCTTAAAAGGGGCGGCAACGCCGCCCGTAATTAATCGCTGTCGTGGGGGGTCCAGGGGGGGGCTAAAAACAGATGTAAAAATTTCCTTGTAAAAGTATAGTAATTTCTAGTCAATCTGGGTCGTTCATTAGGCAAATTATCTAACGGTAGAAGTTATGTTTAGATTAGGGTTTTTTTCCCTAGAAGGAAACCCCCTTGTATATATGAGGGTATTGTATTGTGGCTGAGTATTGTATGTGTATTCTCGGAGTGAGAAACAGAGAGGGAGACTGTGAGAGAGAACAGAGGATATTACAGCAGATCTGCTGTAGGTTTTGTCTCTTCATTTTTGCTGGATAATAGAAAGGAAGGACTGGCTGTTCGGGGTGGACGTAGCCCAAACTGGGTGAACCACGTATATCTGTGTCTCTCTAGTTTTATGTGTTTTGTGTGATTTTATCTTCCGCATATTTTATGTGTTACATTGCTCTGTAATATTTAATTTTCTAACAACTGGTATCATAGCCGAAGGTATATTTGGCTGATAAAATCGCAGGAAATAAGGGTTCCTGGTTCGAGTGGGAGCAATGGCGGAAGATGGTAAGTTTAGGGTCGAGAAATTTAACGGCCAAAACTTCCTACTGTGGAAGATCTTGAGATGGAGTGCCATCTATATCGAAAGATGTCTGTACCTACCATTGAGCGGAAAAACAAAGAATCCAGCGGCCATGACAGACGCGGAATGGAACATTCTTGATAGAAAGGCACTCGGAACAGTACGGTTGTGTCTTGTGGCGTCAGCCGCCTTCAATATTTCGAAGGAAACAACAACAAACGGTTTGATGCAGATGTTGGCGAAATTATATGAAAAACCCTCGGCCTCAAACAAGGTATTTCTTACGAAAGCGACTATTAATGAAGATGTGGTGGATCTGTTCTGGAAACCATTTAAATGAATTTAATACGGTTAACTTGATTAATTAAGTTGTAGGGAGTAAATTTTGATGATGAAGTTAGAAACTTTTGTTATTCTTGTGCTCATTTCGAGAGTTGGAATGGTTAGTTATGGCCATTAGTAACTCTGTCTCTAGATCTAGTACTTTAAAGTTTCATGATGTTGTCGATGCTATCCTTAGCGAGGAAATGTGACGGAAAAGCTCCGGTGAGACATCAGGTAATGCTTTGAGTGCAGAGTCTATGGGAAGAAGAATGGAAAGAGGAAAGATCTCGGTTTATCGTAGTAAATCAAGGAAAGGAAGATCCAAGTCAAGGTTGGGGATAGTGTGCCGCAAATGCAGAAAGAGAGGACACCTAAAGAAATATTGTAGATCTTGGAAGGGAAAGGAAGGAGATGCACAGCAATAAAGCAATCATGAGGAAAATGTGCCAAGTGATGTGTTACAAGATTCTTTGATTCTTTCTTTCGAAAATGTTACTGATTATTGGGTTATAGATTCAGGGGCCTCATTTCATGCCACACATGATAAGAAATATTTTCATGACTATGTTCAAAGAAATTTTGGACAAGTCCATTTGGGTGATGATAAACCCTGTAAAATTATTGGAATGGATAAGGTTCTTGTAAAATAATAGAATGGAAACCAATGGCTATTAAAGGAGGTAAAAGGCATGTTCCATATCACGAAGAAAAATCGATTTCAGCAGGCGGTTAGGCGGTGAAGGTTGTGACAAAGCTTTCACGAGATAAAACTTGGAGAGTCACGAGGCAAGCGAGTAATAGCAAAAGTTGAAAAGGTTGGTACATTGTATTTATGCAATGGTATTTCTAACTCTGTTAATGCTTTAACTTCCAAAGGAGCAGATGCAGCATTATGGCATCATAGGCTCAAACACATGAGTGAGAAGGGGATGAAGATTCTTCACTCGAGAAATTTGCTGCCGAGTTTGAAGAATGTTGATTTGGATTTCTGTGAGAATTGTATTTATGGAAAACAGAAGAGAGTCAGACTTCTTAGAGTTGGGAAAGAAAAGAAGAGTGAAAAATTAGAGCTTGTGCATATAGATGTATGGGGACCTGCTTAGGTATCATCTCTCGGTGGCTTTCATTATTATGTTACTTTTATTCATGATGCAACTAGAAAAACTTGGATCTATTGTATTCAGAATAAATCTGATGTATTTGATATTTTCAAGAAATGGAAAGCTTTGGTTGAGATTGAGATAGGAAAAGTTGAAGTGTCTCGGATGGATAATGGAAGTGAAATATTAATGGCAAAGAGTTTGATAGGTACTGTTCAGAGCATGGAGTTTGTAGAGAGAAGACAGTTCCGAGAAAACTACAAGAAAATGGTGCGTCAAAAAGGATGGATAGAAAAATAATGGAACGTGCAAGATGCATAAGATTGCATGCAGTATTGCCTTTACAATTTTGGGTAGATGTTGTAGATACTGTTTTTTATCTAATAAACATAGGGCCTTCAAGTTCCTTAGATGGTGGTATTCCAGAGGAACCATGGACAGGTAAAAAGGTAAACTACTCATTTTTAAAGCCTTTTTGTCTGTGAGGCCTTTGTGCATATTAAAAAAGAAAATAGAACAAAGCTTGAGGAAAAATCAAATAAATATATCTTTATTGGATATGGTGTTAATTATTTTGGTCATCGCTTATATGATTATGAAAATCACAAAATAATTAGGAGAAGAGATGTAATATTCAATGAAATGGTCTTGTATAAGAATCAGTTGTAGGAAAAGAAACGGGAAAAAGAAAACAAAGAATACACAGTTCTTGATGAGATCACAGAAGAAGTAAAGGTGCCCGAAAATAATAATAATCAACAGCCACAACAAAAACAACCACCACAACAGCAGCAAGCACCTCAAACACCCGAAAGTGGTGTTAGAAGATCTACCAGGATAAGTAGACCCCCTGAACGATACTCTCCTTCATTATATTATTTATTGTTGACTAATTCTGGTGAACCCGAATGTTATGAAGAAGCAATGTAGGTTGAAAGCAGGAAGAAGTGGGAGCTAGCCATGGAAGAAAATATGGACTCCTTAATGAATAACTAGACTTGGGACTTAGTCAGGTTGCCTGCAGGTAAAACTACATTGCAGAATAAATGGTTTTACAGGCTGAAGGAAGAAGATGGATGAAAACAGAGGTACAAATCTAGACTTGTGGTGAAGGGGTTTGCACAGAAGAAAGGTATTGATTTTGATGAAATATTTTCTCTTGTTGTTAAGATGACTTCAAGGAGAACTATTTTAAGTCTTGTAGCGGCGGAAGATTTACATCTTGAAACGGTTAGATGTAAAGACGACATTTCTCCATGGGAATTTGGAGGAAAAGGAATATACATGCGACAACTAGAAGGATATGAGGTAAAAGGAAAAGAAAAATTGGTGTGTGGAGTTAAAGAAGATCTTGTATGGTTTAAAAGCAGAGGCTCAAAGATAATTAGTATCTAAAATTTGACAAGTTTATGGCGAAATGAGGTTATACTAGATGTCACTCTGATCATTGTGTTTATCTAAAAATGAAAAATGATGGTAGCTATATTATATTGTTATTTTATGTAGATGACATGCTTGTTGCAGGGTCTAACATGCAGGAAATAAATGTGCTCAAAATAAAATTGGCAAATTCATTTGCAATGAAGGATTTGGGAGCTACAAAACAAATTCTTGGTATGAGGATAACTAGAGACAGGAAAAATCACAAATTAACACTGTCTCAGAATGAGTACATAGAGAAGGTGTTGAAAATATTTAATATGCAGAATGCAAAACCAGTTAGTACACCTTTTGCTAGCCATTTCAAACTTAGTAAGGACATGTGCCCAAAGACCCAAGAAGACATGGATTATATGTCTAAAGTTCCATATGCATCAGCAGTTGGAAGCTTAATGTATCTGATAGTGCGCCTGCAGGCTTTGATATTGCAAATACGAGTGGGAGTTTATGCTTGGTACATGAATAATCCGAGATAAAAATGGATTATTCGGATATCTGAGTACCACAAATCAAGCATTATGCTTTGGTGGTTCAAACATTTCTCTACAGGGATATGTTGATGCAGATATGTTAGGTGACAGAGATAACAGGAGGAGCACTACAGGATATGTATTTACTGTAGGTGGAAAAAATGTTAGTTGGGTTTCAAAAATCAAAAGTGTTGTTGCACTTTCAACAACAGAAGCAGAGTATGTTGCTGCTACAGAGGCTAGTAAAGAAATGACTTGGTTACAAAGGTTTATGGATGAATTGGGTAAGAAGCATGATATGGGCACGCTATACAGTGATAGCCAAAGTGCTATTCATCTTGCAAAGAACTTAGAATTTCATTCCAGGACTAAACACATACATCTCAAGTACCATTTCATACGGTCAGTATTGGAAGATGGAGAGTTGAAGCTGGAAAAGATACACACTAGCCAGAATCCTACATATATGCTAACAAAAGTTGTAACCAGGGAGAAACTGAGAATGTGCTTAGTTTCAATTGGTCTTCAAGGATGACGATGAAGATGAGGAATAGCCAGGTCCAAAGAGGAGTCATTGTCCAGCAAATGAAGCAGCGGTGGAGTTGCTACAATCAGTCTCCAAGTGGGAGATTGTTGGGTGTGGAGCCTGATTATCTTGTTTACTTTGTATCACAGCATTGGACCCATGTACCTTAAAAGGGGTGGCAACGCCACCCGTAATTAATCGCTGCTGTGGGGGGTCCAGGGGCGGGCGTCAGCGCTTTTCAGAGCCCCTCCCTGGCAGGGGTTCGGGGGCAGTGCCCCCGAAGCTAAAAACAGATGTAAAATTTCCTTGTAAATGTATAGTAATTTCTAGTCAATCTAGGCCGTTCATTAGGCAAATGATCTGACGGTAGAAGTTATGTTTAGATTAGGGTTTTTGCCCCAGAAGGCAACCCCCTTGTATATATGAGGGTATTGTATTGTGGCTAAGTATTGTATGTGTATTCTCGAAGCAAGAAACAGAGAGGGAGACTGTGAGAGAGAACAGAGGATATTACAGCGGATCTGCTGTAGGTTTTGTCTCTTCATTTTTGCTGGATAATAGAAAGTAAGGATTGGTTGTTCGAGGTGGACGTAGCCCAAACTGGGTGAACCACGTATATCTGTGTCTCTCTGGTTTTATGTGTTTTGTGTGCTTGTATTTTCCGCATATTTTATGTGTTGCATTGATCCATATTATATAATTTTCTAACAAGATAGAAGTTAATTTTTGTATTTTTGTAATCCTCATGAAGTAGGATTGGATGGATTCCCCTCTATCCATCTTGATGTCCTTTAGCTTTTCCTTGAGAAAGAGGATTCGATTTGTGTTTCTAGCCTTGAACATGCTAACCAACTTGTCATACATCTCCTTAGATGTGCCCAACTTGGAGATGTAAGAAACCAAATTATTTTGAATGGAATCCTTGATGATATTCTCACTACAAGGAAAAGACCCTCTAGTGGAGGTTATAAAGGAGGGTTTTAGTGTTATAAATTGACAAAAATTGTCAAAAAAACATATGCTAAGACATATGTTTATGGTTACAGAGGTTTTGGCAGAGATTTTAACGAAAATTCAACACAAACAAAAAAAAATGGGCGGCCGAAGGTTATTACAGATTTTTTTTTCATCGGTGCGCTAATCAGGATTTAACACACTGGTGCATACCTGTGGACGGTGCCCCGAGGTAGTCTAAGGAGAATGCACTGGGCCGTTAAGGTATAAAACAACACTAGGCGTAGTGTTGATGATACAACACACAGGGCAATTATAATTGGTCTTGGGAATTGAGTGGTGCCCATAGGTCGTATCAACGCACTGGTGCGTAGACTTATAGAAATGCACCGGTGCGTCCTTTCACACAAATGCACTGACCTTTATAATTGGTATTGGTATTCATGTAGTGAAAATATTTCATACAAATACATCGGTGCGTATAGACTCTTAAACGCCCCGGTGCGCAATATCACACAAATGCATAGAGATTTATAATTGGTATCGGTATTCATGCGGTGCCCATAGGTCGTCTAAATGCACCAGTAACAATATTACCGATGAAATAGGTAACCGCAATGTTACCTACTTTTTTTTGGTAGCATAAAAAGCACCCGATTTTGAAAAGTGGTGATGCAGAATCACCATTTTTTTTTTGGTGCACATTTTTGACACTCTAAAATTTTTATTTATGAAGTATGAATATTTGTTTTAAAATGTTAGTGATTTTCATGTTAATTTTGAAATGTATTGATGCAGCATCAAATTTTTTTTTTTTTTTTTTTTAGAGCGGTGATTTTCATGCTAATTTTGAAACGTATTGATGCTGCATCAACCCTTTTTTTTTAGAGCAATGATTTTCATGCTAATTTTGAAACGTATTGATACTGCATCAACCTTTTTTTTTAGAGCAGTGATTTTCATGCTAATTTTGAAACGTATTGATGCTGCATCAACCTTTTTTTTTAAGAGTGGTGATTTTCATGTTGGTAATAAAACACAAAACTTAGATAAAAAAAATATATAAAAACAATAAAAAAAACCAATAAAAATGTAAAAAAAAAACAAAAATAGCTCATAAAAATAAAAAATTTAAACAAAAATAAATAAATAAAACAAAAATATTTGAAAATTATATCAAAGGAAATGACAAAATTTGAAGAAAAAAAACACATAATTTAAAGAAAAAAAACAAAAATTGACCAAAAAATTAAAAAAAAAAAAATCAAAAACATTTTTTTCTAACTTATTAAAAAAAACAATATATTAAAAATATATATATATATATTTAAAAAAAAAATTAAAATAATTAAAATTACAAAATCAAAATTTAGAAAAAAAAATTATAAAAAAAAAAAATTAAATTTAAAAATTTAAATTAAAAAAAATAATAATAATAAGGAAAAAAATACAAATTTTAAAATTTACAAAAGAAACAAATTAAAAAAAAAAACAATTAAAATTGAAAAAGATAAAGAAAATTAAAAAATTAAAAAATTAAAAAGAAGAAGCTATCATTAAAAAACAAAAAAAATGAAAAAAACCACGTGCAAATAATTAAAAAACAAATATACATAAATTTAGTGTTTTTTTTTTTTTTTAATGAAACCATTTATAGATTTTAAAAATGAAAAACTAAATAAACGAAAAAATTAAGAAAAACAATTAAATTAAATTTAAATTTAAATTTTTTAATAAATAAATTTTAAATTTTAAATTTAAAAAAAATAATTATTCTATAATATTAAATATAAAAAAATTTAAACAAATTGAATTTAAAATAAAAAAATTGAATTAAAAAAATAATTTTAAATTTTTTAAAATTCAAATTTAAAAAAAAAAATCAAATTAAAATAAAAATATTAAAAATTAAAAAATAAAATAAAAAATAAAAATAAAATCAAATAAAAATAGATGTATATATATATTAAAAAAAAAAAAAAAAATGAATTTTATTTTAAATAAAAATATTAAATTAAAAAAAAAAATTATTTTTTTGAAAAAAAAAATTATTTTTTGAAATTAAAAAAATTAAAATTCTTTTTTTTTTAAAAATCAATTAATTTTTTTTTTTTTTAAATCATTTAAGAAAAAAATATCGTGGTGGTCGGGGCTCGGCCCGCCCGCTGGGCGGTGGTGGCCGGCCGGGCGGCCCAGCCGGCCTCCCGGCCCCCGACGGGCGGAGGGCCGATTCCGAGAATCGGCCCTCCGCCCGTCGGGGGCCGGGAGGCCGGCTGGGCCGCCCCCGTGGCGCCGCCCAGCGGGCGGGCCGCGCCCCGACCACCACGACATTTTTTTTTTAATTGATTTTTTTTTTATTTTTTTTTTTTAATTGATTTTTTTTAATTTTTTTTTTTAATTGATTTTTTTTTTTTTTTAAATTTCAAAAATATTAATTTTTTTTTTTAATTATTTAAAATAAAATTCGTTTTGTTTTAATTTTTTTTAATTTTATTATTTTTTTGTTTTAAATTTATTATTATTATTTTTTTTGTTAATAATTTTTATTAAATTTTGCCCATTTTTTTTATTTAATTGATTTTTTTTTTTTAATTTCATAATTTTTCTTTGTTATTAACTTAGTTTTTTAATACAATTTTATAAAATTCAATAAATTTTATATATATATTTTTAATTTATTTGGATTTAATATTTTTTTTAAATGTTTTACTTTTTTATTATTTTTTTTTGTTAATTACATAAAATTTTTATATTTTTTTATTTCAATTAAATTTGTGTATTTAAAATTAGAGTTTTTTTTTAATGAAACTTAATTTTTTAAATTTTTTTTTTTTTTTTTATTTAATATTTTTTTTTTCTTTTTTTTTTTCAATTTTCCATTTTTAATTGATTTTTAAAGTTTTTAAAGTTTTTCGTTTAACAATATTTTTTTTTTCTTTTATGTTTAAAATTTATTTTTTCTTTCAAAATTTATTTGTTTATTCATTTATTTATTAAAATTTAATATTTTTGTTTTTAAATTTAATTTGTTATTTTAATATTAACCTTTTTTTTAATTTAATAAAATTTGATGTATATACCTATTTTAATTTAAGTTCATATATATATTTTATTTTTTATAATTTAAATTTAATTTATTTTTTAAAGTTTATTTGTTTTTTTAATATATATTGTTTTAAATTTAATATTTTCATTGTATTTTATTTTTATTTTTTATTTTTAATTAATTTTTCTTTTTTCTTTCCTTTTAATTTGAATAGTGTTTTTTTTTTTTAATTTTGAATTTTTAAATTTATTAAAATTTAATATATTTCCTTAAATTTAATTATTTGTTTTAATTTTTTTTTTCTTTTTTTAAATTTAATAAGCATTTTCTTTTTCTTTTTTAAATTTAATTTCTATATTTTATTTTTTATATTTTATTTCTTTTTTAACTTGTTTTTTTTTTAAATTTAATATTTTTATTTTGTTTTTATTTTTATTTTTTAATTTCTATATTTTTTTAAATTTTAATCTTAATTTTTTTTTGGTTTATTTTTTAAATTTGTTTTCCTTAAATTTTAGGTTTTTTTTAATGATTGAATTAAAATTTTTACTTTGTTTTTATTTTTATTTTTTTTATCTTCATATATTTTTAAATTTTAAGCTTTTAAATGTTTTTATTTTTTAAATTTATTTTTTTCTTAAATTTTAGGTTTTTTTTTAATGTTTGAATTTTAAAAATTAAAAATGTTACTTCTATTTTTAAAAATGCCAAAAGTATGACACAATTTTTTTTTTTGTTATTCCAGCATCAACTGGTTTTGTTTTGAGGGTGATTTTTCAATCCTTTTTTCAAGAAACAATTTTGTTTTTACCATAATTTTATAAAATGTTGAAATTTGACCTTAAAAAAAAACGAAGTGCGTTCTGGAAGACACACTTTTTTTTTTTGGGTGTTTTTTCAATCCTTTTTTCAACAAACAATTTTTTTTTAGCATAATTTTAGAAAATGTTGAAATTTGACCTTCAAAAAAAAACAAGTGCGTTCTGGAAGACACACTTTTTTTTTGGGGGGTGTTTTTTCATGTTTTTTGAGAGTTTTTGGGCTAGAGTTCCCGTTTTGAGGTCAGGTTACCTATTTCATCGGTAACAGTGTTCAGTGCATATAGACACAAAAACGCCCTAGTGCATAGTATCACACAAACGCACCGAGATTTATAATTCGTATCTATATTCATGTGGTGCTAATAGGTCGTAAAAAGGCACCAATGCGTAAATAGACATAAACGCACCGAAAATCCGTATCACACAAACGCCTCGATATTTTTAACTAGTTTTGGTATTTGTACGATGCCCATAGGTCGTAAAAACGCACTGAGTGCTTAAGAATACAAGCGCACCAGTGTAAGTATACACACACCAGTTTTCATTTTGTATTTTTTAGAAACATCGACCTGTGACAATGCAATTATTGTGATTGTTTTAAATTCATTATTCATCAAAATTCGACACATCTTATAACAATATTCATATTAATTAAATTTTTATAAATGCATTTGAATGTGATGTTTGGATTAATTTTTTATATCATATCAAAATTATTGTGGTTTTTTAAAATTCATTATTCATCAAAATTTGACACATATATATCTTATAACAATATTCATATGAATTAAATTTTTATGAGTGCATTTGAGAACAACAATGGAGAACGCAATAGCGACAATAGGGAACGCAATAGAATAAATCAAAACATTTTTTATTATATATATATATATATATATATATATATATATATATATAAGACATTCTTTGTCATACAAAATGGGACATTTATTGGTATCCCTTTATCTTTCAATTGGGACACTATGTCCATTACATTAAATAAAATGTCTGATTTCATAGACATTTTTCAAAAAATATAACGCCTTGCTTTTATATCCAAACATAGTGATCATCATTCTTCGCTTGAACTGTTGTCACTGTTAGAGCTACTACCATGACTTGGGTTATTTTCAAAAATGTTTTGTTCACGGTGTTGATTGTTTTCTTCTTCTTCACCTTCCATCTAGAAACATAAAAATAAACTGTAATGAGTGTATATACATTGGTGAGAATAATGAAAATTTCAATATTAAATAATATACATCAATGTAAATCGAAAAGAGATGACGTACCAATGCAACAATTGACTCATAAACTATACACATTCTTTCAAAACCATGTAACATGCCATCTTTCAAGATTTGATCTATTGGCACAGTGCCATACTTTGTTTCCTGCAAGTTATATACCCTATAAAAAATCATATATTTAATATAAAATATTTATTTTTTCTATTAATTATAGACGAAGCTAAGTAAAAAAAGATCGATAGATGTTTACAAATTCCACAATTAAGTTATGATATGCCAACATATACGCACATCCCATATTTAACCCAATTTCAATCAATTCCTCTGATGGTTCTTCTTTGTATGTTAGCACCTGTTTGAAGACATTCAATGATGATTTTTGTAAAAAAACTTAAAAAATACAGAAATGAAATATAGTTAAATTGTTGAAAGGAAGTAACAATTACTCACAAACTTAGATATCAATCCTTTTCTTCCTTGTCATCATGTTTTATGTGTCAAATTGGTTCCATTTTCTTTTCTTTTATGCAAGAAAATACTTGAAAATTAATATTTAATGCTAAATTGTTTATTTATTTTACCTAATGATCTAAAAAATCAATGATTACATATTACATTTGAAGCAAGTTGTTGTTAATATGGCTCCTCCAGCAATGCAATTTTTTCCATTTCTTTGACCATCTCCTTGCACACCTTTTTGGACATTCCTACTGGCATATTTTTGATATCAACTCGTTCATCTTTTGAGATTTTCATAATCTTCCTGAAAATTTAACATGACAATAAACTATTTAATTTTTGTATTGATATATGAAAAGTAAGTATAACAAAAGTGATATTTATAAATAATTCTAAACAAAAATCTAAAGGAATATTACTTTTTCATTCCTTTTTTTTGTTGTTGTATGTTTTTTCTATTAAAACTCTGACATGTCTCATTGACCAATTCTTTCAAAACTCTTCCTGTAGTTTACATAAAATTTGGTTCTTGGAATCATTGGATTGGTTTTTGTATTGTAAGTGGAAAGAACGTCTATACATTCATTCCACTAGATCCCTCAAACTTTTGTAAAAAAATTTCCACCTTTCGTTAACCTCTAGCACCACTCCAAATGAGCTAAGGACCAATTCATTTTCATTTGCATGTTCTATTTTTTTTCTTTTCTTAGAACAACATTCCTTTTCTGAGTTTTTGGTCCCTGTAGAACATTAAACATATGTGAATTAATAGATTTTTTCACACATGTTATCTAATAATTTTAATTATATTATTAATGAAAACTAAAAAAAGAAACTCATATTGGATCGATAGTATTTTTTCATTCACCTGATTCATCCTTTTGCAATTTTTCCAACAAGATTTTACACTCTTCTGGTCCTAGATCAGAAATAATCTTATCAAGCTTCATCATTTTGTGGCTCTGCATGATACACAGTAAACAATACATATTAGTTAAACTTACATATAGTTCAAAAATACTTTTTTTATAAAACAATTACAAAGAACTTGCCTTTTTTTCTTTTCTTGATGTGTTATCAGTATTTTGTTACTTGATCTCTTGTCACTAATTTCTTTATCAATCTCAATCCTGTACCATATCATTCAATAATATATTCTTAAATAAATTGTCAAATTTTCAAGTAAAAAAAAAATCTCAAAAAACCAGTGCACCATTCATGGTTTATGCACTGACTCCAGTGTGTGTCTCCCTTCCAAATGCACCGCCATAACAGTATAATAGATCGTATAGCTCTCTATGTCAACAAGGAGCACCAATGTGTTACATGTCAAAGACCGCAGGGCAGAAACGTGAAGCTGGGTTACACTTTTGTGAGAATCGGGGGCAGAAATATTTTTTTCGGCAATAGTTCGGCCGAACATTTTATAAAGTTCGATCGAAATATATAATAGTTCGGCCGAACTTTCTTAGAAAGTTCGGCCGAAATTTTGAGTCCGTTTAGATTGACAGCACAGTGACGGCGCAGCAAACAGAATTTTTGCCGGAGGTTTGGAAAACCGGCAACAGGAGTTCGGCCGAACTTTTACTTTCGGCCGAACTATTTTCTATAAATAAATCGCCCGTGAAAGCTGTAAGGTTACTGTTTTCATTGTTGGCACGATTTTTTCTGCTCTGTTTCTGATTGCTGCGTTGGTCGAGTTGTTGCTCTGTTTCTGATTGTCGCGTTGGTCGAGTTGTTGCTCTGTTCCTGCTGGTCAAGTTGGTGCTCTGTTCTTGCTGGTCGAGTTGGGCTCTGTTCTTGCTGTTACGTAGTTACGTCCGCCATTGTGAAAATCTGCTGGGTATCTACTTACGTCCGCCATCCCTAAAATCAGTATGTAGTATGTAGAATCATCCACACTCTTCCATTAAAATGATATCATTTGTCTCCCTGAAATAACAAAGTGATGGGAAACCTCTTGGAAGTGAAAAAACTATGTAAAGTGTTGTGAAATTAATACACACACACACACACACACACATATATATATATATATATATATATATATATATATATATATATATATATATATATATATATATATATATATATATATATATATTTTAAATTTCTGTTTTAGGATTTTTCTATCTAAATATGATACTTGCATTTTTTAGTAGGGATGAATCAACCAAAAGGTTTTTCACGGTTTAGAGGTTCCATTTGCGTTGTAAGTAGTTTATTACCTTTGGCAGTTCACAATCACATCCCATTTTTTTCTAATTCAGATATATACCAGAAAATACTAGAAAATCTTGGCTAAGCTTCTTCAGTAGTGAAATGAAAGAGATTGGATGAATATTTGGGAAACTGATGAAAAAAATATTTTTGAAATATTACATTTTTCTCTGCAAGGTAAATAGTACTATGACATGGCCCAAAATATTTGATGCAGTCACAAAGAACTTAACACCTTAATAAGTTTTAGCGTATATCTCCACTGCAGCAACAATAATATTAATGTTGAGTCATCTACAAACATAATGGTATTTAACCTCCTCTAGCTTGCGTGTCCATTAGGAAAATAACAAAACACACCAACCAACTGCAATGAAACAATTATCGAATTAATGCAAGGACTAAAGTAAGTTGTCTACACCAATGTGGATACTAATTTTGGCAAGAGATCAAATTGGGAATACTCTTTTTTTTTCTTAAAGAGGGGTTCGGTAAGGAGAAAAACTCATAATAACTTTCAATTGTCACGTTAGCTAAGCCATCATGCTACATATAGCTGTGTAGTGCAACCGATCAGTCCAAAAAACTAATACAGTCAGATACATGCCATCAAGAAGGTATGAAAACAGTCCCAAATATAAACATATTTTCAGGAATATTTCAAATGTTTGCCTTGTAGGTGTTGTATAATGATATCATGGTTTTTATTGTAGTTTTCAACTTTTTAATACTATTTTTTTTCAAAGAGAAAAAATTCGTAAACTTTCATTAGAGAGAGATTACATGTTACATATAGCTGTGTAGTGCAACTGATCAGTCCAAAAAACTAATATAGTCAGGTACATGCCAGCCAGTAGGTATGAAAACAGTCCCAAATATAAACATATTTTTAGGAATATTTCAAATGGTTGCATAGTAAGCTCAGTGCTTAACTTACTATACCTTTTTAATACTAGTTATATCATCATGGTATCTAATACTATGTTTTGACTTTCAAAGAGTAATGAAAAATTATGGTTTTCATTGTAATATGATTATAGACATATTTTATTTATAAAATAGATTAATCAGCATGGTATCATGGTTTCTAATGTAATATGTAACTTTTTAAGAGCAATATATTGTGAAGGTTTCTAATAGTTTTCTTCACTATCCTTCTCTATGTCCTCTTCAACTATGGTTCAAATATCCTTCACTATGTCCTTCTCTTCAACTATAGTTCAAATATCCTTCTCTATGTCCACATATTTTCTTTATAAAATAGATTAATCAGCATGGTATCATGGTTTCTAATGTAATATGCAACTTTTTAAGAGCAATGTATTGTGAAGGTTTCTAATAGTATTCTTCACTATCCTTCTCTATGTCCTCTTCAACTATGGTTCAAATATTCTTCACTATGTCCTTCTCTTCAACTATAGTTCAAATATCCTTCTCTATGTCCACATATTTTCTTTATAAAATAGATTAATCAGCATGGTATCATGGTTTCTAATGTAATATGTAACTTTTTAAGAGCAATATATTGTGAAGGTTTCTAATAGTATTCTTCACTATCCTTCTCTATGTCCTCTTCAACTATGGTTCAAATATCCTTCACTATGTCCTTCTCTTCAACTATAGTTCAAATATCCTTCTCTATGTTCTCTTCAACTATAGTTCAAATATCCTTACCCTTCTCTTCAAATATAGTTCAAATATCCTTACCCTTCTCTTCAAATATAGTTCAAATATCTTTTTATACAATGATGCCAACTTCTAAATTCGTCCTCCTCTTCATCTATAGTTCAAATATCTTTGTCTTTAACCATAGTTCAAATATCTCTTTCTATAGTTCAAATGTCTTTCTCTTCAACCATAGTTCAAATATCTTTTTCTACATGGATGCCAACTTCTAAATTCCTATCGTTCAAATATCCTTTTCTACATAAATGCCAACTTCTAAATTCTTTGTCTTGATTATTTTTCCTTTTTTTCCCTGAATAGCTAGTTGCTTGTAAAATTTGAGTTTCCAAAAATCTGAATATGTCTATTGTTCTTCTCTTCAACTATGGTTCAAATATCCTTCCCTATGTCTCTCTCTTCAACTATAGTTCAAATATCCTTTTCTATATGTCTAAATTCTTTTATAGAAATAAAATAATTTGGCCCCTATTTTTAAGGTCATTTGAATTGATGCATAATCAAAGTAAAACTCCATGGCTTTCGATTGATCATTATCATTACTTTATGGAGGGATAAACTTGTAGCATGCACCATTGAAACTCCTTCAATATGTCCATTGTTCTTTGGCTCATATCCTTGTTTATCTCCTCCTCTTCAACTATCGTTCAAACATTGTTCAAATATCCTTTTCCAGATGGATGTCAATTTTAGATAAATTCTTTGTCTTGATTCTTTTCTTTTCCCTTTTCCCCTGTATAGCTAGTTGATTGTAAACTTTGAGTTTCCAAAAATGTGAATTTGTGAAAGCTCTTTTTCGTTTGTAAATAGTGGTCGATTTTTGCAGGTGATTTGAAGATAAAAATAAAATAATTTGACCCCCTTTTTTATGGCCATTTGCAATTGATGCACTTTAACTAAAGTAACTCCATGGATTTAGATTAGTACTGGGGCATTAGACTCTTTTCCTTGAAGCAAATGGCTAAGAAATTGTTAGTGCGTGAAGGATCACATCTTTATTTTGAAAGGAAACCTTCTCCTTAGCGAGTCAAAATCCCCCATCGGAAGAGCTTCTGAAGACCTACAGGTCTTTAGATGATTTCCACAAATGCTAGGTCACCTCCAGATTTGAACTAGACCAATATTGAATGACCTAATACAAATTTTACATATTCCAAACATTTTGAAAGAAGGAACATTCCAGGAAAGCATGCCAAGAACATTTCTTATTGTTTCTGGAAAAATTAGTGTTGTTATCACCTTCAGCGAACTAGATGGCTCTACTTTGAAGTCTTCATTAAACTGTTTCCTTTTCTAATAATGCTTGCTTTCTCCCCTCCAAAATTTTCAAAGACTGCAAGTCTTTTTCAGTAAAAATTGCATTTACATTATTGTCAAAAAGCCTAGAAATGAATTCTTCTACTTCTAAAAGATCCTTTTTATTTTATGTTGCCTTCTTTTTAGACTAGTTAGTAGCCACTTTCTTAACTCTTTTGATATTGTCCACAAAGTGTTTCATTAAAGTTCCCCCAAAGCTTCAACATATTTTAATCAAATGTTTGTAATTAAGAATCCATCCATATCAATAAAGGTATAATACTTTGGTTCATATTGTCCATTATGTTTGTTATTCTATTTCCTTTTGTAATATATTTGATTAATATTTGTAAGTTGTAACTTTCGCTTTGAATATTTCTATTTGGCACACCACAAATAGGAATTTAAACTATTAAATTAATTAATATAGATTTAATTTGATTTCAGATTCAGGCATTGAAACAACACACCATGATCTATTTCAAATTTAAAAATAATGGTTTTAGTCCTAGGTGAATTTGATGAGGAAATTACATCCTATTTCTCCCCCCCCTAGCACAATTACCAGTACAGTTAGAATTTAACAGCCCCAAACTGGATTTTACTCTCAGGTTCGACCTGAAAACATAGTTTTTCCTCAAGTTTCTCCACTGGTTCTATGTCCAACTTGGATAACCTACAGTTCAATATCCTTCTTTTCATTTTTTATATCCCCTCTTGGATAACCATAATATCTTGAAATGGAGCTAGCCAACTCAAATACAGTATTGCAAATCACTGGCTAAGTTAGATGAGGATTACATATGATCTTGAATGAGCATTTGGACTCTTTAGATATATATCTAAAGAGTCCAAAAGCTCATTCAAGACCATATGTAATACATAGCGTATTCATATAATATATAAAACTTTAATCCATGTGCTTAACCTTAACATTGACACAAATGGAATTTACAATTTTACTCACTGCTTTATGATAGAAAAATATGCGGATGAATATTGCCCACATATCCGAAGTCAAAAGGGATAGATTAAAAAGGGATGCTCTGGTCATCTATAAAAGATAAATTAAAGAAGCATGACATATTAAAGTAATGTAAATTAGATATGCGTACCAATTATGTTCATATAACACAACAAATAGATGATTCAATACAAATGTCACATAGAAGCATTTGAATGTAAATTAAAAATGTGTAATAATTATGTCCTCATTTAATATGTACAATATGTTTGGTTGAATCCACATGAAAAACAAGACTCCCAACCATGAGAAGAGGAAATTGCATCCTATTTCTCCCCCCTAGCACAATTACCAGTACAGTTAGAATTTAACAGCCCCAAATTGGATTTTACTCTCAAGTACTGGAACCTCTACAAAGGTTCGACCTGGAAACATAGGTTTTCCTTAGGTTTCTCCACTGGTTCTACGTTCGACTTGGATAACCTACAACAACATCCTTCTTTTCATTTTTTATATCCCCTCTTGGATAACCATAATATCTTGAAATGGAGCTAGACAACTCAAATATAGTATTGCAAATCCCTGGCTAAGTTAGATGAGGATTACATATGGTCTTGAATGAGCATTTGGACTCTTTAGATATGCGTACCAATTATGTTCATTTAACACAACAAATAGATGATTTAATTTACAAATGTCACATAGAAGTCATATTTATCTCATGGGCCTTCAACTTAAATTATATATAATCGTTTGACCCCCAAAAATGTCATTTAATACCTCAAAATGACTCCAAAAGGTTTTAGACCTGAATTCTCCACCCCCCATTAAAATGACCCTACAATTTGATTCTTTTAGTTTTTTCACTCTATAAGCATCAACATACGATTATGCATGATGGAGGATCTCTAGCGCTTTCCCTTGTTAATATATTTAATAATCTCAATATTTATTTAAAAGTATCAATAGTATTTCGACCATGAGATTTGAACAATGTGATGTCGTTGAAATACTATTGATACTTTTAAATAAATATTGAGATTATTAAATATATTAACAAGGGAAAGCGCTAGAGATTCTCCATCATGCATAATCGTACATTGGATTTGGTGATAATTGTCTCCATATTTTGGCTTTTTGACCCGCAAAACATAATTATTTTACAAGGGAGGGAAGGAGGGATGATCACATTGACTTGCTTGATGACATGTCTATGAAGATTAACTACCTCAAGATCTATTTTTTTGCGTAGGGAAAGAGACACATTCCCATGTATGAGCATGAAAACATTCTTTGATATTGTTAATGCCTATAGTGTTTACTTCTACAAGTTCTATAGGCAGAGTCTGTAAAGGGCCAGGTAGCCTCTAGATCTCATCTTTTATGAAAGGTGACATATCTAGTAAATGCCCCTGCAGTCAATCTCTGGAATGCATCTAAATAGAAGTTCTTCATTTTAATATCCGTAAAACACAACTCTAAGGTAAAATATGTACATGTTCCATTCATCATGAACACAAACTTCACAAGATTGAGGTAATGAACACGAAATAAAATTCCTTCTTGGAATAGCTTCATGTGCCTCCTTGGCTTTGGAGCATTTTCCATTTTTTCCATAACAAAGACCCAAATAATTAGGCCCTTCTTGAAGAACATTTGGATCAACTATGCCTTGTACATGCTTGCCTTTAAAACCCTTTACTTTCATAGCACATTTTCATCAAAAATTTGGACCTTATTCCTCTTTAATGTCTCTCAAAAGCACATACACATTCATTTTCAGAGGAAATTGAAGGCAGAAACCAATAGCTAATTCTTCTAACTAACCTTGACTAAAATGAGCTAAATTGTACTTTGATACGAACTTGATTTAAATTGTCCACCCCACATTAGGCACCAATGATTATAACCTTTAATTGGCTAACACTGGTTTGTAATCATCATCTCAAAATGACCTAGTAGATGAAAAATTACCATGTTTGTAATCATCATTTCACACCATCTACATATGACCCTTCTACACATTATATGATTGAATTCATCCCCTCTACCTAGACCATGATTGATTGTGACATTAGGTGAATAAAGGGAATTTGATAAGGAAGGGATCACTATAAGTTTGTCCTCCACCCACTCCATATCCAGTGATTGCCTATTTTTTCTCTTCCAACATTTTATTTTGGAAATTCATTTTGGTAGTTAATTCTACTAATAGTCACAACACACCTGGAAGTCAAAGAAATTGTTATATACACTACTAAACTCAATTAACATTGTTTGTTATTGGAATTTACAATAAAAAACAACGTAGAGTTCATTAATGTAGTGTGGTGTGGCTATCGATAAAATTAGCTACTAATGAATTTCGAGAATAGAAAGTTGGAAGTGGAAAATTGAGAAATCACTAGCTATGGGGCGGATGGAGGAGGACAAACTAGAAACTATCCTCTACTTATAAATTGTATTTTATTCACCTGTTGTCACAATCATTCATGGGATAGGTAGAGATGATGACATGCCAAAAATTCATGCATATAATATGTAGAAGGGGTCATGTATGAGATGGTGTGAAGTGATGATGATTGACATGGTAAATTTTCATCTACCAGGTCATTTTGAGATGATGATGACAAACCAATACTAGCCATTTTAAGGTTATAATCATTAACAAGAAATATGGGGAAGGAAATTCAAATGTCTCATCATGGAAATTATAAAAATTGTAAGGATGGGGTTATAAGCGTTATGGAAATTGTAAGTGCCAAATACTGAGGAACAAGCCATATTTGCTTCTCAAAAACTTTATTTGATATATTCTTAAAAAACCAAGTACAAATTGTAGTAATCCTTCTTGCCTTCCATATAGATAATGAAAATCATTGTTCCAAGTCTCATGTTGCTTCTCATGTTATTTTATAAACCTTGATTGGAAAGAAAAATAGGAGGGCAGAAATGTAAGAAATATAGAACATACTGGATTTAACAGCCCCAAACTGGATTTTACTCTCAGGTACTGGAACCTCTACAAAGGTTTGACTTGGAAACATAGTTTTTCCTTAGGTTTCTCCACTGGTTCTATGTTTCACACATGATCAATTATTGTTTTGAAAGTTGTGTTCTACATAATTTGTGTACACTAAATTACAAATTGATTTTTTGAAATATATTTTGTGAATGTCGACCAATAGATATATATCATGGAGGATGAAAGACGAAGATCAGCCGAATCCCATATGGAGGTTCAGGGATCGGAGGATGTTCACGATATTTAAATATTATATTAAATCTCCATACATGTGTGTACATATGGAATTGATTTTTTTATTAAATTTTTTAGTGAAATTAGTTGTTAATAAGTTTCATATTTTAATTTTTAGGAGGCAAGAGGAGAAGGGTTTCTACTCCATCCATGGAGCGTGTCCAAGGTTCAACCGGTCGAGGTATGAGTGGTAGCAGGTTGCGGGAAAGGGGTGATATTTATTCCCCCGAAGGCCAATCAACAACTGCTGGTTCTCAACAGGGTCACTGTGGGTCTGGTTCTCAACAACGTCATTCTGGGGTTGGTTCTCAGCAGGGTGATGTTGGAGATAATGTTAACCAACAACATCAAGGTTGATATCAATTTCAATATTTTTCATTAAATTTGTGCAACTTTTTTTACACGTGTTTTTTCTAATATACGAAATTATATATATATTGATGCAGAGGCTGAAAATGTTCGAGCCAGTGGTCAAAATAGACGCAGGGAAGCGCGCTACATTCAAGAAGAAGGCTGTCAACCCAGCACAACTTATTCGGCTGAGATTACTGATATACCATGGGAAACGAACATGGTGGAATGCACCTTACAAAGGTGTCAAAGCCTTCATGCAAAATTGCAAAGAGATCTCAAGGCTTTGTCTCTACCTGCTGAGAGTAGACAAAGCCTCGAAATAGTTACACATTCATTGAGTGAAATGGTAAAAGTGTACAAAAATTTGGGGCCAACGACTGATTCGTTTGTAGAACTGATGAGAAAGAGAAAAGAAACAGTGATAGGTCTCGATAAATGGCAGGACATAAAACAAAGAGTTTCAAGAGATGATGCTAAGTCAATGTTTAATTATAAGGAAGGGCCAAAAAGAAAAATGTTGAAGGTGCAGTATTTCAAGCACCAAGACAAAGCAAAATATTTGTATGATCGACATCTTGCGGCCTTTGGAAGGCTTCCATGGAACGATGAGGTTCCTGTTTATTTTGCACAAATGTTTTATGCAGAATTTTTTTTGGATATGAAACCCGACTACAATGACCTTCCTTCATAATTTTTTGGCCTGGGGAGAGGTCGATTATATCAACGTAAGGGCGCTAAGCGAGATGTGGAGTTGCCTCGCCCTGAGCCGCCATCGGTGAGTCGACCGTTTCGAGTCGAAACCCTACGATCAGAGATGGATGCGACTTCTCAAATAAGTCGTGAAGCAAGAGATGTTTTGATCGACAATGTTCATAGCGGATTGACTGGAGTCGATATTTGTTTAAATCGACAAAGAACACGTGAAAATGCACGTGCCAATTTTGTTTATCATACAAATGAGGAGATTTACAACATGAATGTTGAAGATCTCCAAACATATGCGATAAATTGTCGCAATGGTCTGCAAGACCTAATTTTTCGTGAGGAAGAGGGCACCGGAACGGTATGTGTTAGTGACCTTAGGGTTTGAAATTATATTTACATATGCATGTGTACAATTTGTAATAAATACATGTGTATGTACACATGTATACATTTCTTTGTATGTGTACATTAATCTAACAAAAATGTATGATTATATGTTAAAACACCATTTGCAGTTCTCAGGCATGATGCGTGATGAAAATGTTAATATTACGTTCGGGACCTCTGGCTCAAACGATGCAGATGGGTTTGACCATCATGATATGTTGGCACATGTATGTTAGTGTTTTTTAAGTGACTCTAAAATAAATAATTGTTGCCACACATGTACATGTATGTATATATATAATTTGATTTTAAATGTTTTAACAGATTCTGATTCCGTCTGATGTTTTTGGGATGGTTGTACCTTCTTCTTCCTTAGAAGATATACCTTCTACTTCATTGGGAGATGTACAAGTATGGACAATTTTTCACAAGTTCAAAATTTATGTTACCTCAAAAATTTCCATTAAAAATTGAGATATATAGAGAGAAAGATCTATATTTTGAGTTATTTAAAAAATTTTGAATTTAGATTCGTGTAGAAGATTTTTTTAATCTGAGGACTCTAGCGACGGAGATAGGAACATCCATAGCATTTGAACAAGTTGTCTTTAGTTCTTTTTTTTAATATTATTGTTCAAATAAGTTATATTTATTAGTATATATATATATATATATATATATATATATATATATATTTAACTGTACATGTATATTGTATAGGTTACCACTGCAGATGTTTCTATGGCAGAACCTGTCCATCAAATGGAGAGGGAACCTTATGAGGTATTGCATGATTTTTTTGTTATATTTTGTTTTTTACATGAAGTTCTAGATATATATATTGTCATTCATTTTTAAAACTTCAAATTTTAATGTTCAAGTACATGTGCATTGTGTATGATGGTTTCCTATTGATAGGATAGGGCGACTCGAGACCCAGACGCTAGATCCTCCTTTTGATGGACAAGATTTATAGATTTGATTTCAAAATTTAGATGGTTTTAAAATTTGTTAAACTTGATACAGTTTGATACTCAAGTGAGATTTACAATTTTTGGACATATTTTATTACAATGAACTATTATATAATTTGTTTTATTTAATTTTTTGATGGTTTTAGTACTTTTGGCATGTGAATGTGAAGTAATGTTGTCATCTGAATTACATTTGACATGTGATATTTAATGTTAAATGTTTTTGTTGGATAGTTGAATTATAATTGGCATGGCATCTGAGTTTTTAAAACTACATGAATGATAGAATGTGAACCTACATTTGCACATGTGGTAAATTGAAATGTTACTTGTAACAAGACAATTCCCATTGATTTCATTACAGTATATGTTGATTTCTGATTTGATATAATTGCATGTATGATGGTACATTACTTGTAAAGTCATTGGATTAATAGTGTTCATTGATTTCAATGTTCTTTGGATGGTTTTAGTACTTTTGGCATGTGAATGTGAAGTAATGTTGTCATCTGAATTACATTTGACATGTGATATTTAATGTTAAATGTTTTTGTTGGATAGTTGAATTATTATTGGCATGGCATGTGATATTTAATGTTAAATGTTTTTGTTGGATCTAGTTGAATTATAATTGGCATGGCATCTGAAGTTTTTAAAACTACATGAATGATAGAATGTGAACCTACATTTGCACATGTGGTAAATTGAAATGTTACTTGTAACAAGATAATCCCCATTGATTTCATTACAGTATATGTTGATTTCTGATTTGATATAATTGCATGTATGATGGTACATTACTTGTAAAGTCATTGGATTAATATTGTTCATTGATTTTAGTGTTCTTTGGATGGTTTTAGTACTTTTGGCATGTGAATGTGAAGTAATGTTGTCATCTGAATTACATTTGACATGTGATATTTAATGTTAAATGTTTTTTTTGGATCTAGTTGAATTATAATTGGCATGGCATGTGATATTTAATGTTAAATGTTTTTGTTGGATCTAGTTGAATTATAATTGGCATGGCATCTGAAGTTTTTAAAACTACATGAATGATAGAATGTGAACCTACATTTGCACATGTGGTAAATTGAAATGTTACTTGTAACAAGATAATCCCCATTGATTTCATTACAGTATATGTTGATTTCTGATTTGATATAATTTCATGTATGATGGTACATTACTTGTAAAGTCATTGGATTAATAGTGTTCATTGATTTCAGTGTTCTTTGGATGGTTTTAGTACTTTTGGCATGTGAATGTGAAGTAATGTTGTCATCTGAATTACATTTGACATATGATATTTAATGTTAAATATTTTTGTTGGATAGTTGAATTATAATTGGCATGGCATGTGAAGTTTTTAAACTACATGAATGATAGAATGTGAACCTACATTTGCACATGTGGTAAATTGAAATGTTACTTGTAACGAAAATCCCCATTGATTTCATTACGGTATATGTTGATTTCCGATTTGATATAATTTCATGTATGATGGTACATTACTTGTAAAGTCATTGGATTAATAGTGTTCATTGATTTCGGTGTAAGCGCAAAAAATTGTTAATGATATGAAACCGATTTTTGTGTTAATAATTAAACCCTAATAATATTGGAAGACGAAGAGACTTGAGGTATGGTGTTTACTACAAGAGTTAGGAGCTAAATATTTAAATGGTTTATCTATCTTTAGAAAAATCGTTTATGATTGATCACAAGAATTAATAGAATGTCTCGGTCCATCATTGGTATGGCTTGTGCTACAACCATGAAGTCTCGTCCCAACACCATAGAATGATCATCCATGTCAATGACTCTTAATTCTATCTTTCCAAACCATGACCCTACTCTCACATGTGCCTTTCATGACACAGTCACTTGCTTTCATCTCGAGTTGGTGCCTTGAAAGCACTCAACTCTTTCTCGATGCTAGCCTTCCTCTTTCTAAGAGATGAAGCTGCCTTTCGACTTAGGAAGCTATGGGTAGTCCCCGTGTCTATCAAAGCAGAGAAATTTTTCCCATGTACGGTTGTAGACATGAATCTCAAGTCCAAGGAACTTTCATCATAATTCCTCCTCCTTGTCTTGCGCCTTACTTTCGCAATCTTCTTCAACATTTCCTCTTCCAATATGTCTTTCGAACTAGCCCTTGGCTTAACAGTGCTTTTCACATATCTGTTCTCATGAAGCTCCATAGAACAATTCGATCCTGGGTATGCTTGAATTGGTTCAAGCTCTTTTCTTTTCGAATTCTGTCTAATTGCTCCAATACGAAATATATTGACTCCTTCCAAACGAAGTGCACCAATCCTCATAGTGTGGTCGTCTTCTTTTCCAAGTGTGCCAACACATGCATTTTCTTTCTTCAAACCAATAGGTTTCTTGGGTGAAAAACCAAGTAGGTTGAACCAACTTTGGTCTAGTGCATTGGAATTCATTAAAGAATTGGTCATTGGCGCTGCTTCAAGCTAGGAGTGAGCATCGTCACCAACCTACATTGAATATTTTACACTCCCTAGGGTGAATGATACTTTAAATTGATTGACAGTCTAAGACTTTCGAATTTTTCCAAATGCCGAATGATCTTACGAAGCTAGTATTTATAATATCCTAGTAGGTCATTCGGTGACAAATTTTACCGGAAACTTGAAACAACTTTGGCATGTGATATTTAATCTGTTAAATGGTTTTGTTGGATAGTTGAATTATAATTGTCATGGCATGTGAAGTTTTTAAAACTCGAGTTTTGGATGGTTTCAATCTACATTTTGCATGTGATATTTAGTGAACTTTAAATGTTAAATGTTTTAATGATGCACAATATATAATCAAAAGGGTTTTAAAACTTAAAGTTTTGGATGGTTTCAATTTACAACTTAAAGTTTTGGATGGTTTCAACCTTCATTTGCACATATGGTAAATTGATATTATGTTACTTGTAACAAGACAATCCCCATTGATTTCATTGCCTGTTGATTTTTCTAATTTGATATAATTGCATGTATGATGGTACATTGCTTGTAAAGTCATTGGATTAATAGTGTTCATTGATTTCAGTGTAAGCGCAAAAAATTATTGACAATGTAGAACGATTTTTGTGTTATAATAATTAAACCTAATAATATTGGTGAGCAAGAGAGATAAGGTATGGTGTTTACTACAAGAGTTCGAGCAGGTCATTCGGTGACAACTTTTACCAGAAACTTGAAACAAGGAGAATCTATCTTTGGCTAGGACATCATGTCAGATGCCTGACATAAACAATAAAATTGTACTCATGTAAGTTTAAAAGCTGAGATTCGGGAAAGTGGGGACACACTTGTTATCTCGTCCCTTGGAGGCTAGGCCATATGGGGACCAAATCTGACCTTACAAAATAAAGTGAAATAATTTGTACCATATGGTTGGTTACTGATATACAAGAACAATTAATTTCATTCTAGAATATATATATATATATATATATATATATATATATATATATCCAATACATATAACATTTTTCATCAATGCACATGTATGTATGTAAAATTAATTTCAGGTGATATTAGAGCACGTGCTTGTACCCAAACAATTTGTACATGTGCAAACACTTGCACAAATAACATAGGCAGCTCAATTTTTAGTTGAGTACTGGAAGTTCTAAAACATATTTAATCCAAAGATAATAAATTTTTGGACAATTCACTCAAAAAAAAAATTCTAATGGAATTCCATCATCATAATCCGTTCATGATCGGATTTTGACGTTTTCATTTCTGTTTTTGATTTTTCTTTGATTGAACTTCTATCAATTTTATGCGTGCTGCACACCCCAAGTAACTATATTGACAACTTATGGAATTAGGTTCATATTCTTCAAATTAAACAAAGTCTCCACTTTGATGAGTTTGTCTGAAAAAATAACCTTTCAGTATAATAGACCCTCTATCACATTGAAATCCGTGATCATTATAGTTTTGTAATAATTTCATTTTTCGTTCAGTGCAGCGCATCAAATAATACTTCACATTTTCATCGTTTTCAGTAGGTGCAATAATGACAAAAACATCTCTGCACAATAAAATAAATTTAACATTTAATTATGCATATGTAAATTTATTTCTAGATCTTTAAATCATTAGAAAGTAATTCAAATGTTACCTTCTCTAACAAGATCAGAAACTCGATCACCATCAGATGATATTGTAGTTTCCTCTAATTGCATTTCTTCAAACATTGCAATAGAAATTTTTCCCTTTGTATTTAGCTCTGTATGTTTCCAATCGTTTACATACATTTTGTTTTCACAAACGTCATTGGATTTTGTGTTGTCTATGCAAACATCACAAAAAAAAGAATATTTTCTTTTATCCAATACAAACACATTTCTGGACGACTTTGTTTGAATTGAATGCAATTTCCGAGTCCCTTTTATTGTTTCAACGTCACTTCCAATTGATCTATCTACGTCTTCGATTCCAATATGCCAAAAAATCCTTTATGTGGAAAATTAGAAGAAGAATTTGTAAATATGATATCAAAATACAATCAAATATAATCATTGCATGATAAATGTACAATGTTTAAAATTAGATTTCCAATATAAAATAAATTGAATGTACCTTCGCACTTCCCTTGATGGGTTAGTCTCATGGCTTAGAGCAGCGATGCACTATTGAACAACTTATTTAGTGTTCACAAGTCAGCTTGCAAAGTGGTTCATTTGATATCTTCGAAGTGCTTGTTTTATGCATGCTCCTGCCTTGTCATGTTCTCCTTTTCCATGGCCAGTCTCAAGGAAATTCCAACAATGTTTAATGCGGGTTTTCTTATGATACAACACAACCAAAAAAATGATCGTGCAGATTTGAATTGACCTGCGCATCCATTTGACCATACCAATGTTCATTGAATGTTATTCCACGATTTTTCAAGGAATCATAAATATTTCCAAAACAATGTTGTACAAAATATGTATCATGTGTACGATCGTCACTACTATAAAAGTGATATTCTTCTATAATATGTCGACTTTCACCGGTGCTTTCTATATGATCGACATTTTGTTTAGCATGTCTATATAGAATATGGACAAGCATGGAGACTTGGTCAGAATGATAGTATTCACTCTGAATTTCTTTTTGTGGAACAAATGTGTAGTTTTCTGCAAAGTCAATCACTGAAAAAATGGTCCTTGGTGGAAAAACTTCACGATATTTTTTGAATTGCAAGTCTTGCCATCGAGCTCTATGGGAATGCTTGGTGTATTTGTAAATTTTTGCCTCAAACTTTCTCAAAAAGTCTATCGGAAAAATTTCGTCTTCTAGTAATTCAATTCTTTTAATACTATTTGCACCTTGAATCTATGTAATGATATATTCATATCTCTTCCATTTCACTTTCATGTTGGACAATGATTGATCATTTATATCAATACGATATTTGTTTTGAAATGTAGTCAAATTTCCACAATCATCGCATTTTTTACCACCAACACATTTCTTTTTGTAAAATAGTTCATCGCTTTCTCTTTCACATAGAATTTGAGATATGAATTCACGGATAGTGGAAGGAGGAGGTAGATCCTTCCATAATGTTCTACGAAATCAAGGAATGTGTCATAATATAACTCAAATTCCACATGATAACAGCAACAACAAGTGTCGCGTACGGTGATAGGTTTTACATACCATGGTTTTTGTTGAACAAAAGCACTGATTGAAACATGAATTTCACGATTCTCTTCTTTGAACTTGTTGAACAGCTCTATCTAAGTGGTTTCCAAGAATTTTTTTTCATGTTCTTCATATTGATTTCGTGCTATTCTTCTTCGCATCACATGCCTTGCAGTTGGCGAAACACGCGAATTGTTCTTACAATATTCATATATTAATTTTTTAACATTTTCTCCAAGTCTATCTTTATATGGTTGCCTACAAATAGCTCTCCAACAAGCGAGTTCATCATTTACATCTATTTGCGGTGAGGCCCGATGTTTGTACGAGAGATTTTTCACGAGGTTCCCGATTGCTCGTGCCATAGATGTTGAATTCAACTAGTTCTTGATTACTTGATGAAACCATTGCCATATGTATTCCTCTACGTACAATTGAAACATTTTTATCTCTAGATCTCTTAATTGAATTTATAGTACTACTTATATTTTGTATCACATTTTCCTTCATTTTTTTATCTTTGGTTGATTTTCGAATACCCGGTAGTGTCGTAGCTTCTTTTATTTTCCTTAACGATAGGAGACCATTCAACATTTGAGCTTGAACTGTCACCCGCTCATTTAAGAAATACTTTTCAAAAATGCAATTAACACGATATCGTATAACATGGTCGGGTTTTTTATCTCCATATGTGCGAGTGTCAACATTTTCTAACATCTCATCATCGACACTGATTTCATCTGTACATATTCAAAAAAATAGTACATATTCAATAAATAACTAATTAATAAATATGCTAATAAATATTGGGAAAAATTTTTAAATATATCGATAGATCATAATATTTACAATTTACATACCGATTCGTTGCTTGAGGTTGATTTTCTTCTTCAATATTTTTGAGGAGTATATACGTACATTTACATTAAACAAAATATTTTTCAAACTAGTTCATCAAATAAAAATTAAGTTTCACATTTTATATTGGGAAAACTTTAAAAATATATCAATAGATCCTTGTATGTTTACATTTACATACTGCTTCAATTTCTGCAGGTTGATTTTCTTCTGTAATATTTTGAGGAATATCTCTGTCTGTTTACATCAAACAAAATATTTTTCAAACTAGTTCATCAAATAAAAATTAAGCTTCACATTTTACACTAGGAAAATTTTAAATATATCAAAATCATAATATTTACATTTACATACCTGCTTCAACTTCTAGTTGAGGTTGATTTTCCCTTTCAATATTTGAGAGTGCTTCTATATTTCTTTTGTGATATTGTTTCGTCTCTTCTCTACGTTCCTCGGGTCTCTTTTTCGATCATATTTTTTCATATAATTCCTTCGATTTCCCATGATAATAGAGTATGAAGTTCAAAAATTTCCTTCAAAAAATTAGACAATAACTCAATTACAAACAATATCACAAAAGATTTAATTTAAAAAAATATTTTCTAAAAAATGTACTGGTTAACCATGATAAAATAATAAAAATTGTCCAATGTTGGTTTTTTAGTAGAAATCGGTGCCATATTTTACATATGGCACACCGATAAAAAAAAAATAATTTTTTATCACATTACATTGTGCAGTGCGCTTGTAAAATAAAGAGCCCTGGTGTGCTACGTACTCCAAGTGCACCGATAAATTTTTATTTTATTTTTTTAAATTCATGCCAGTGCCCACATGGATTTGGATCCGACTAAGCTAATCGTCCTGTCGGTTGGATGTCTTAGGTCTATATTTAGCAATACAAACCCTATAGATCTAAATTGAAAATCCCTAATTCCAAAATCAAAGAAATAGGAAGAAGAAAGGGGAGAAACAAAAAGAATGTAAGGTTTGTATCTCTTGAAAGCTTTTTTTTTTCAAAACAGAACGTTCGCGGTGCACCATAATGAAATAGTGCACCGACTGCATATTTTACAAATGGCGCACTGAAAAAATATTTTGTTTTTCTAATATTTTATCATAGTACTTGCGTGGTGCGATGGGAGAACAAAGTGCACTAGTGAGGTATTCCGCACAGGGTGCACCAACAACCCTTTTTTTTTTTACGTAAGGGCAAACATGGATTGGGATCAGAATATGCAGGTGCTCCTGTTTGTTGGATGTCTTAGGCTTATATTTAGCAATACAAACCCTATAAATATAAATTGAAAATTCCTAATTCTTAAATCACAGAAAGTAGGAGAAGAAAGGATAGAAACAAAAAGAATGTAGGGTTTGTTTCTAAAATGGTTTTTTTTTCAAAACAACACGTTTGCGGTGTGACATAATGAAATAGTGCACCGGTGCCATATGTTACATATGCCACACTGATAAAAAATAAAAAAATAAAAAAAATTATTTTTTATCACTGTACTTTCACGGTGCGCTGCTATAACCGAGCGCACCGGTGCGCTATGTTACGAAAGACGCACCGAAGAAAAAAAAGTCTATATTTTTTTAAGATTGACGCAAGGGCCGACATGCATTGGGATCTGACTATGTAGGTCCTCCTGTTGGTTGGATGTATTAGGCTTATATTTAGCAATACAAATCCTATAAATATAAATTGAAAAGCCCTAATTCTGAAATCACAGAAAGTGGGAGAAGAAAGGGCAGAAACAAAAAGAATGTAGGGTTTGTTTCTAAAATGGTTTTTTTTTAAAAGTAGCATGTTTGCGGTGCGCCATAATTAAATAGTGCACTAGTGCCATATGTTACGTATGGATCATTGATAAAAACATTTTTTTTTTCCACTGTACTTTCGCGGTGCACTGCTATAACGGAGCACACTGGTTGTAATATCCCAAAATATGGATTTTCTACAACAAAGAGAATATCTTAAGATATTCCAAAGTTGGAGATCCAGAAAATAGACTCATATGATTTTTTCCAAAACACATAGCCCTCAAATGAGTGAAACAACAGCAAAATAATAATGTCTACACATTCCCAAGTGGGGAAGATGCAGAAATTAGACCCTAAAAACGTTATTTCTGAAGATATACATTTTTATTGGGTGAAATAACACTGGGTTCCCTTAGAATATGCTTTTATACTCTCACATACCAAAGGGGATAAGAAAGAAATCCATTTTGATATGTTAAACAGACCTCCCGGCTACCTAACATCTTAAAAATGGCCAAATCCCATGACTTGAGTTATGCAGAAAAAGACTGAAGCATGTACAACGTTATTTTATGAGGGTTTCTATAGTATAATAATGAAATAACATGGATCTAGAATTTCATGGAATAATATGCCAAGAAAACAGAGATCTAACCTTCTTGTTGTATTATAAAGTTAACCCTGCAAGGGTTTCTTGAGACACATGTACAAAGAAGAGCAGATCTAAATATTCATCTCATAAAACGAAGCATTACTAAAAAATTATAGAAATATATTTGAATAATAAAAAAGAGGGATGAGGATCCCTTCCTCTAGCTTTTCGGGAGAAGGGTTGGCCCTTTCCATAGGAAACTAGCTTAAAAACAAGGGTCTTAACCTTGCTGCAGCAACTCTACATAAAATGACGCAGTTCTTGTAAGGGAATACGCTGTAGGAGATGAGAACCACTTTGGCCTGCTGCCAAGATATGAAATATGCTCAAAAATCTCCCTAGATGATTTCTCAAGAGAAGGAAGGCACCCTCTACTAAGAAACAGACCCAGAAGTGGTGTAAGAATCCTCCACTGCAACACCCTGCAACTCAGCAATATCCTGCTACAGAAATAAAGCTGGGGCTAAAGAATGATGCTTGGCCTTGAGCCTAGATGTCGAGCAATATAGGAAAAGCTCTCCCAAGATGCCTCTCAAGGGAAGAGGTGGGATTCCCGCTCGGGAACACCCAGTGCTACCTTGCTAAACAGCAAGGGGAAGCCAAGTCTAAACAGACAAGATCAAGAGATTGAAATACAAAAGCATGCCTAACAAAGGCCTCCATCCTCTCCATATATAGCAAGTGAACCTATCGTCATTGGGTCCCATCCACATGCGCCATCAAACTCATGCAAGTTGTCCTCCACCAAAACTGCGTTGTCCATCAAGGTGGTTCAATGTATCTAGACAGCTTTGTTGACTTGGTCAAAGTTGACTGAATCAACATGTACCCATCTCTGTTCACACCCAAGGGTGCTCAAATAAGCTACTTATTCTTACTCCTTTCACATTAGGAGTGTTATTGATCCTTCTAAAGAGGTTAATGGGCCTCCCTACCCATTTATTCACCTACCTAGTGATGAAACAACTCTAATATTCCATTTAGCTTGAAGGCTAAAAATTTGGAATATTACAGTCATCCCCTCCAAAATGTTGCTTGTCCTCAAGCAACTGTATATGGAGAGAAAAATCCTCCCCTCCTCTTCTTGTGGCCTCCTCATCAAAAATTCTCCACCACTTCTCAACATGATCTGCTACAAATTTGTCCTCCAATGTCTCCTCCCAAGCATGCAAAACCATATGGCTCACATCATAGAAAGGTGGAATATGTAAGTGGAAACCTCCCTGCTATCCAATGGCCTCATTAAGGTAGGAGTGATGATGAACATGGGAAATATTATTCCCAATGAGTGACTCCCACACCCATGCTATCATCCAAATGAAATGAGCCAATCTAGTTATCTCAAAAAGATCCTCAACCCCGGATTCATGCAATGTGTTGGGGCTGCATGGAGAGATTGGATCCTCCCAACCAAGTGGTTTCTCTCCCCATTTATGATAAGTATTGGGTTGTTGCTGATCTTGGGCTGAAATGTCATGACCTCCAAGAGTGGCCCAAGCTACCCCATCAAACAAATAAACCATGAAATGCCTCCTCCAAAAACTCAAGTTCTCCAAATGGCTTCTCCCACATGAAGAAGAGAGATGTAATTTGACAATAATGGGCTACCCATTTCTCCTCTGGGAACATGCATCATGCAAAGTAGGGAGAATAATCCTCCAAATGGGCATCTTCAAATCATATCCCACTCTCCAATCAAAGCTTCTCATGAACATAGAGATATCAACAATACATGGAAGCAAAAACCAATAGAAACAAGTTGTCACATGACAACCGGAAAGTGGATCAAGGTCCCATACAAGGAAACAGTGTAGTGCATTCCTTGCCTACATCAAATCAAACAAAAACAAGTGCTTTTCCAGCCAATTTTTTTCTGCTACAATCATTTTACAAGATATAAACATGAAAGTACAAAATGGTGTCAATGGTGCACACCAAAAATCATGTGGCTTTCCCCAGAAACCACCAATGAGATGGCCAATCTCAATGCTACAAATGGCTTCAAGTACATCATTATACAATGTGAAAGAAGGAATAATCCTCCTTGGTACAATATGATGGTCATAAAAGGACAAGAAGTACAAAACATAAGGTGAAATTGTACATTCTCCATTATGTACTTGAGGTCTTGAGCTGAAATGGCTCAACAGAAAATGCTCCCTTACTCCCAATGAGTAGGAAGGTGGATGTGACATCCTTTACATCACCATCTAGGCTATGCATCTTTCCATATGCTGAAATATGTCATGCTGAATGCCCTCCCAAATGAAATCCTCTGCCAAGGAAAGATATGCATCAAGATGCATGGAAAAGAAGTCCTCATGTGCTGCATGTAACAACTTCTCCTTGAGCTTAGAAGCTCCAGTCAAGAAGACACTTCCATAAGAATAGATGACCATATCATCCACCCTATATCTTTAATCTGTATCAGTGTCATCAATAATCATGCAAGCACCAAGATCCTTGGAGTACTCTTCCAAGAGTTGAGACCTCCAATATGGATCAATCCTCCCAAGAGACAACATTGATGATCTGTAATGTGAAGCTCTCCACATGTTGTTGTCTCCTCCTTTGAAATCCCTCATGCCAAATTCATCCTACAAATTTCTGCCATGCCCATCATGCAGCTACTCATGCTCAAAAATAAGTAGTGACCCTTGGAAGTTGGCCTCCCATGAGAAGCTCTCCTCCAAAAAGAATCTCCCAATCTTGGCCAAAGCAAGCATGAGTGGCCTCCATCTACTCTAATGTATGGAGGATTCCTTCCTTAAAGGAAGTACCCTCTATTTCTCAACATCCATGGAGCAACTCCCTTGCACCATGAAAGTGCCATCCTCCATGACTATAGCAACCTCTGTCAACATAGTACAGATAGTGAGAGTGGGTGGTGTTGAAAATGGAAGGATGTCCCCCTCCTCATTGATTTTATCCCAAAATCTCTGCGCTGCACTAGACTCCTCCAAAGTCATCACCTCTCCAGAATCTAAGTGGGGTGAACCAAATGGTAAGATGCCTCTCATCAACTCTAGATCAGGTGGCCTCCCAGGTGGAATGCCTCCATGTAGTGAGACATCAATGTCAAGAGTATACTACACACATGGTTGGAAAACCTAGCCCCTGCCATTACAACGCAAATCAGTCTGCCTCTTCCTTGCATTAGCTTTCTGAAATAGAGAAGGGTGTGTGCCTCTCATCAAGTGATGCTACTCATCCTCTCCACCTCCTTCTTTTCAGTTGCCATGCTGCACAATCATGCTGATCACTGATTGTGTTGGGACTTCTATGTATGATATCCTGGGGAACTTCTTGTAAGGGTAAAAGAATCCCTCCTGTTGGAGCATGTGCTCCTCCTTCCTCTGCATGAGGCACTAGATATGCTCTATATGTGATAGCGATGTAACCCCCATCCTTCTCTTCATCTTAAATATGAATAGGAGGTAATTGCTCAATAAGAGGATCCTCCTTTGTAAAAGGACCCTTCATGCCCTCTTGTCCAAGATTATGAAACAAATATCTTGCCTCCAAAAAGGTAGCATGCAAGACATGACCTCCTCCAATAAGTTTTTGAAGTGGTTTTGAGTTTGTAGGTCTTCCCAAATTATGCAAAAGTTTCATTGGTTTGATTGTCTCATGTTTTGTATCAAATATTTCAGCCAATGTTTTAGTGAACTTTGAAAAATAAGAAGTATTAACATTTTTCAATGAAAATGACTCAAACATCCACCAAGCATAGGCCTTACATTCAAATTGCAGTGCTGCAACTCTGATGGCTTCTTCTTCAGAAACTGGGTGTTGCTGCGAATAAGTACACAACTCCTCCACCCAAGCTTTGACTGGGCAAGTTGGGGATCCATCAAAGGTAGATAAAGAAAATATACCCATGTCATGCAGTTGGATCCTCTCCACCTTGATCTTGCAGAACTCTTTGAAAGTAATATGATCTCTAAACTTCTTAGTTTGAGATTTATACTCTTGCAGAAAATTGCTAAGAGTTCCCTTCTCCGGAATTTCCTCTTCTCTCATCTCTCTCATAGGAAACCTGGGAATTTGGCTCCACTATGCATAATAGGGTGTAGCTGCATGCTCATACCTATCGTGTTCCAATCTAAATCTGGCTCTAGACCCAAACTCCTCAAGATATTCCATCTCTCCTCTCATCTTCTTAAGATTTTCATTGATGCACTGCACAGATTTTGGAAGAAGCTTTGCAAGCCTATATTCCCTTTTTCCTAGACATAATGGAGTCTTATTTATATTAATATCTCCTTCTCTGGATAGCTACATGGCTAACTTCCACAGGCTGAGCCAAGATTGAAGCTTTGATACCACTGTAATATCTCAAAATAAGGATTTTCTACAACAAAGAGAATATCTTAAGATATTCCAAAGTTGGAGATCCAACAAATAGACTCATATGATGTGTTCCAAAACACATAGCCCTCAAATGAGTGAAACAACAACAAAATAAGAATGTCTACACATTCCCAAGTGGGGAAAATGCAGAAATTAGACCCTGAAAACGTTATTTCTGAATATCTGCGTTTTTAATGGGTGAAATGATGTTGGGTTCCCTTAGCATATGCTTTTAGGCTCTCACATACCAAAGGGGATCAGAAATAAATCCCTTTTGATATGTTAAACAAACATCCTGGCTACCTGACAGCTTAAAAATGGCCAAATCCCATGACTTGAGTTATGAAGAAAAATACTGAAGCATGTACAACATTATTTTATTAGGGTTTCTATAGTATAATAATGAAATAAAATGGATCTGGAATTACATGGAATAATATGCCAAGAAAATAGATATCTAGCCTTATTATTATATTATAAAGTTAACCTGACAAGGGTTTCTTGAGACACATGTACAAAGAAGATCAGATATGAATATTTAGCTCAGAAAATGCAGTATTACTGCAAAATTACATAAATATATCTGAATAATACAAAATATGGATGAGGATCCCTTCCTCTAGCTTTCCGAGAGAAGGGTTGGCCCTTTCCCTAGGAAACTAGCTCAAAAACAAGGGTCTTAACCCTTCTGCAGCAACTCTGCATAAAATGACACAGTTCTTGCAAGGGACTGTGCTTCAGGAGATGAGAACCACTTTGGCCTACTGCCAAGATATGAAATATGCTCAGAAATCTCCCTAGATGATTTCTCAAGAGAAGGAAGGCACCCTCTACTAAGAAACAGACCCAGAAGTGGTGTAAGAATCCTCCACTGCAACACCCTGCAACTCAGCAATATCCTGCTACAGAAATAAAGCTGGGGCTAAAGAATGATGCTTGGCCTTGAGCCTAGATGTCGAGCAATATAGGAAAAGCTCTCCCAAGATGCCTCTCAAGGGAAGAGGTGGGATTCCCGCTCGGGAACACCCAGTGCTACCTTGCTAAACAGCAAGGGGAAGCCAAGTCTAAACAGACAAGATCAAGAGATTGAAATACAAAAGCATGCCTAACAAAGGCCTCCATCCTCTCCATATATAGCAAGTGAACCTATCGTCATTGGGTCCCATCCACATGCGCCATCAAACTCATGCAAGTTGTCCTCCACCAAAACTGCGTTGTCCATCAAGGTGGTTCAATGTATCTAGACAGCTTTGTTGACTTGGTCAAAGTTGACTGAATCAACATGTACCCATCTCTGTTCACACCCAAGGGTGCTCAAATAAGCTACTTATTCTTACTCCTTTCACATTAGGAGTGTTATTGATCCTTCTAAAGAGGTTAATGGGCATCCCTACCCATATATTCACCTACCTAGTGATGAAACAACTCTAATATTCCATTTATCTTGAAGGTTAAAAATTTGGAATATTACACGTGTGCGCTCTGTTACGTAGGGCGCACCGACGAAATTTTTTTTGTATTTTTTTAAGATTGACACAAGGGCCAACATGTATTGGGATCCAAATATGCAATTCGTCCCGTGGGTTGGATGTCTTATGACTATACAAACCTTATAAATATAAATTGAAAAGAAAGAGGGAGAAGAAAGGGCAAAAACAAAAAGAATCTAGGTTTTTGTTTGTAAAAATGGATTTCTTTTTTATTTTTGTTTCTAAAAACTGCAGAAAAAAAAAAAAAAAAGAAGAAGCTTTGATTTTGTTATTTTACTTCATAAAAAAATACAAAAATAAAGTAAAAAAAAACAATGGACTTGTATTTCTTATTTTACTGCATTAAAAAAACTGTAGAAAAAAGTACAAAAAAACAATAAACTTACTCACATCGTTTGAAATTCTATGGTACAGGATTTGACTAACCAGAGGTTTGGAATTCTGATTGTCTGAATACTTTTGTTCGAACGTATTTCCTTGCTCCATAATGCTATCATGCTCTGTTTTCTCCAGGTATGTATCCTGCAAATCTCTGGCTGAAATATTTTGCAAAAATAGTGAAATAATGAAAAGTGTTTAGTATTTAAAGAAATGTTTTATGAAATTAGAATTTTGAAAATATTTTGCCGCCCATTTTTCAATTTACCACTTTTTTTTCACTTAAAGAAAATAGGGTTGCGCTTTTTTTATTTGCGGTTATTTGTTTACCGATGCGTCCTTTAATTTAACCGCACCACTGCATCATTTTATAAAATGGCACCGGTGCGCAAAATAAAAAACTCACTGGTGCGGTTATCTGTACATTACGCACCGGAATGACATTGAAGTTTGTGCACCAAATTTTATTGTTGTTTTTCTCAAATGCAGGGAGAAAATAGCATATATTATAGGGAATGGACAATTCTTCAAAATCCAGCTCGTTCCATAATATTTCTCAAAGTCCATCGCGGAGTTCTCTCTATCCATGTGGAGACGTAATATTTACTTCATATTTGTTTTATTTTTTCACTACCTAATTGAATTTATATATGTTTTATATCCATGCATTTAATCACGCACAACTTAATTAAATTTATAATGTATACAAATTTGCAGGTCCATGCAGATTCAAAATTGAGTTCAGATGCACAAAATATTCAAACTTCTCCGAAACTTCCGAAGTTCTTATCAGGAGCTGCATACTGCAAGGCGCATTTGGTAGATGAAAATGGACAGCTGCTTCACCCTGCCAATTGTAACAATATTGCATCTTCTAGCCACAATCCCGAGACAATGATGGTAATTATAATTATAATTGTTTGGTATATATATTTATTAATATGTAATTATTTCAATGTTAAACCAATTTATAATCATGCAATATTGTCAACGTGGTTACTAATTGATATCATATATTTTGTATTAATCATGTTCAATTTTTTTTTTTAATTATTAGGATTCTAGTGATGATGAACAATCTACCTACCATCTTTTGTTGCACCCCACGACAATGTAAAATCGAGAGAAGACTGAATTAAGAGAAAAAATCAGAGAGGAACGATACCAAGAATGGTTGAATCAACCACCGATTCAATTTCCGCTCTGTCCAGATTCACCAATTACGAATGACTACAACAATAATATTTCTTCACAAGCTAGCAATGGAGGCAATCAAATAGAGGTTGGTATGGATGATTACTTAAGGGATACGACTTCCATGGAGACAATGTTGTTAGATGCATTCCAAAATGATGATCAACTAGGGGATGATGCTCATATCGCTTACACCTTCTTCGAAAGCCTTAAATTTTCTTCCACCACCCCTCTCTTTGGACCTGGCAGTCAGTCAAAGTCTACCCAGTTGGGGAAAAAAATGTTACAATACAAATTGAAAGAAAAGTTTGGCTTGTCGAATGCATGTTTCTCAGAACTTTTGAGGTAAGTTACCATAAAGTACTCCCCTTATATAAATTTGAAATATAATCAGTACACTGAAATGAACATTACAAATGTTAAATTTTATGAATGTTAATAATTATATCAACATTAATGTACATTTAATATTAATATATTTTTCCATGGTCACCAACTACAGAATATTCAAAGATAAGGTTCTTCTGAGTGATAATGTCTTGCCCGATAGCTACGAAGAGGCAAAGAAATTGTTGAAAATGTTAGGTGTTGAGTACATATCATATCATGCATGTCCAAATTCTTGTATTCTATATAGAGGATAATATGAAGACAAAGATATGTGTCTGAAATGTGGGCATGACAGGTATGATAAATAAAAAAAGAAGGGTAAATCATGTATTGGTCCTCCTTTAAGATATTGAGGTACATGCCTATAATCCCAAGGATTCAAAGGCTCTTTCGTTGCAAATAATTATCTATGTTGCAGGGGTGGCATTCCTCATGTAGAAGTGAGTTGGGAGTTATGCGAATCTGAACTGATTCAATAGCAATGAAGCATATAGAGGATACATGGCCCGAAAAAATCAAGAATGAAGTATGAAGTCTACGACTCAACATAGCCATGGATGGCGTCAACCCATATTCCCTTCAGAACACCAACTATTCTATTTGACCTGTAGTAGTGATCAATAAAAATATCCCCCCATGGTTTTCCGTGAAGAATGAACATCTTATGTTGGCTCTCATAGTCCCTGGTAGAAGACAAGTGAAGAATATGGATGTCTACTTACAACCACTGGTAGATGAATTGAAGGAATTATGGGATGGGATAAATGTATATGGTGTATAAAGACTCATCGTAGCAGAGAGGAGTTTTACATTGTATGGCATATGTGATTACACGACACATGATTATCCAGGCTTAGGAGTTTTCTCTGGTAAATTACATGTTTAATTTATTGATTTGTTTATATATAATGTAACAATATTATTTCACATATTATTTATTTAATTCGTCGTAATAATATTTGTTCTGATCTTCATGATATTCTTTAACGTGCCATGCATATTAATTAATGTATACATATATAATCTCGCAGATCTTGTAACAAAAGGGTATTTTGGATGTAAATTTTGTGGACCTTCTCTGAAAGCTAGATGGTCTAAGGACCTACGAAAGCCAGTGTATGATTGCTCTAGGATATTCCTACTAGAACAACACCCTTACAAAAGAGCAGCATCCGCTTTCAATGGTAAATGAGAGAGAACCCAAAGGCCTCCAATAATGACACCAGCTGAATTGCTTAGAGCATATGAGAGAGAGAAGGAGAAGGAGTTCATAGAAATGTTTGATTCAAATGGGGAGCCTAAGTTCGATGATCCAGGTTTCTTCAACACCTATGTTGAGAAATTTCCCATTGGGATGAAAAGGAAATCTATCCTTTATGACCTCCCATATTGGGAGCATCTTAAGATTGCCCACTTATTAGATCCCATGCATATATTTAAAATTGTTTCATCTTCTTTATGGAGGAACATATCATTGAAAAAAAGTTCCACATTGGCTGTTAGGAAATATCTTATTACTTAAAAAACTAAAAATAAATATTGGCCAAGACGATTAGAAAGTACGGGATCAGAGGCAGGTGCTGGTCCCTCTAATTCATGGTTTTTCAAAGAAGGTGATGTCCCATGGATTTAAAAAAAAGATGATATATCTTTGGAAAAGGAAGTTATAATGGATGTGAGGGTGCCAACTTCATACAGGTCTTCATACAACGCTGCTTCACTGTGGATGACCATTTGTCGGGGTTGAAATCGCATGACCATTTGAATCTTCTAAGAGTACATATAATGTAAAAAGCATGATTTTGTTATTTCTTATACTAATAAATTTTATCCCATGCGGGGATCATAAAACATAACTAATTTTGTATATTATTGCACGTGTTTATAACTTTGCAGTGTAATTATCCTTTGTTTGTGTGTGGGTGTGTGAAACATGAATTCCATCAAGACCTAGGATGTGCCATATCTAAATTATTTTCATTTGTACGTTGGATCATGTCAAAGGAGATTCATGTGGCTAGCATTCCACGGTGGCATCAAGAGATAATTGATATTGTTTGTATGTTTGAGAAGGAACTGCCGACAAGTTTCATGGACTTACAGGTTCATCTTCTATTCCACCTAGTAGATGAGGTTGAATTATTTGGGGTTGTTTCTTATCATTGGATGTTCTTCTTAGAGAGGTACATGAAGAAATTGAAAGGTTTTATTCAACAAAGGGCAAAACCTGAGGGGTCTATGGTAGAGGGGTACATATCATATGGGTATTTCTACTATGCCAGTGAGTACATCAAGCAGATCAACAACATACTAGGTGCAGTGATTTGGGATGATCAAATGGATGAAGACAAAAGAGAAGGAGAGTTGCTCCAAACGAGTGGAAAAAAGCGCTTGATAAAGAGTAGCGACTTATAATTTTTCAAATTTACAAAAAAATAATTAATATTCATGTTGAACTTTGATATAATGTATATTTTTATCTCCAAGTACTATATAATGTTGGTTTGATTACATCAGCGAATGCAGAAATTGAAGCAATCAATAAATTCATTCTTTACAATTCTGAAGCGACACAACGGTGGGTCACATTGTACGAACAAAACGGGATGAAATGGGATAGTGACAGGAAAGAACTCAAATGATTGAATGGTAGAAGTATTCCTTATCCCGATCATTTAAAAGAAAATATGCCAAAAATATGCCCCAACGGTTGGGTTGCTGACCAAGTCAGAGAGAAATATGGTGCTACTGGTCGTTACTCGCGTGCTGAAGAGGATGCGCTAAACATAGGGATTGGGTGCAGCAACTTGCTAATAATATTTTTAATTTATATGTAAATTTAAAACTTATATTAAGACATCTACATTTCATATTTTAACTATTGTTGGATTATTATTTATAAGACACATGACACTATGATTTTTTTTAACTTTTTTATAATAGGTGAATTTGTTCCCATCTATGTGGGCATATGGACACCATCTTCACACAGAAAATTCCGATGCTGAAAAAATCACAAAAGACTGTGGAGTGGAAGTCGATTTTGATCAATCTAGTCGATCTTGCCACCATGATCAACAACTAGTACGAGGGACGTTAGGTTACGTCAGAAAGATACAATAGATCATTGAAGTGGATTTTTTTTCTTTCCAATGTGTTATTTTTAGGTGCAAGTGGTGGGACACCTTTGATCGGAATAATGTAAAGGAAGATTGCGATAGTAGGCTGATATGTATTAACTCTAGAAAGATGTGGGATGAAGCTAAGGAGCCCTACGTTTTCCCTAAACACTGCAACCAGGTGTTTTTTTACCCAGATGTGTTGGATAGGGATTGGTGGGTCAGATTGACACATGACCCTAGATCAAAACATATTTTTGAGAACAATAGTGTTATCATACCATGCGAGCTAGAATATAATGAGGGTGATCATGAGAACCGAGAGTGATATGGTACATGTGTTATTTCATCAATATTTATACTTTTTAAGATGGGTTTTTCGAAATATTAATATAATATGTATTTTTAATTAATTGGTAATTTTCATTGTGTTAATGGTAAAATCAATAATTCACTTAATAATTTGGTATTATGTTGATCTCGAAAAAATGGCGTATTGTATAAATTAATTCTTTTTTTGTATCTAAGATCATAATAAAATAATTATAATTCTAAAGTACAAGAATTTATTTGCATTATTTTCTAAACTTTATTATGTTACAATAAATCATATTATTCTAGATTTATTATTTTACAATTATTTAAAATTTAAAATTTACAAATTTACAAATTTTAATAAATTCATTTCACATTAATATAATTAAAATTTTACAAATATTTTACATACAATTACAATTAGAATTAGAATTAGAATTAGAATTACAATTACAATTTTACAATTTCACATACAATTACAATTACAATTACAATTTTACAAATTAAAAAATTACAATTACAATTACAATTTTACAATTTAAAAAATTACAATTACAATTACAATTTTAGAAATTCACATATATACCATTACAATTAAAATTTTAGAATTTTAAATACAATTAGAAATACAAATATTACAAATTTACAATATCATGATCATTTGGTATTAAATTAATTAATAAACATCACGTTCATGATAACCATCGTACAAACATCATATTTGACACTAAAACTACATTAAAGTATTGATGCATCCAGCGTCACAGTCATCTAACAAAACACAATTAAAATTATATATTAACATCATCAAATTTAACACAAATAAACATCAAATATACATCTCATGCTATCACACTTACACATCTATCTACAAAAACATATATTTATATAATAAAGTTTTGGGATTTGTAACAAATACAATTGTAATATAAATGTCATGGATCAGCGGGTGGTAGTACAACATCAATATCAGTACAAGTGGCCGATGGTCCAGCCTCATCTAGATGATGACTGCTAGTAGATGCTAGTAGAGGCTCATGCAAATCTAGCATGGCACGAGGCTGTGAACGGTCATGAGATTATGGTACGTTGTGCCTCGCAAACTGTCCATCATGTGCTACGGCTCGATCGTAACATGCAACAATCCTCGTCAGTCGCGTAAAAATTGTTGTAACTCCTACGACATTCTGCATCAGGTTGTACATGTCACGTGGCATGCCTCTCCACATTCATGATAGCCTGTCATCAGCCTCTATGTCTCTGAAATCAGCGGGCCTGATGCCCGCCTCAAAAATCAATGCAATGAGTTGTTCGCCCAACTCAATCATGTATCTAGCATCACTAAGACGTCAATCGTGCACCGACGCACCAGTAGGAGTAGGTCTCTGATCTGGACCAGCCTCCTGATGATCCTCGGCAATATCTGGCATGCCCTCATCCTCATCATGAGGATCCACACATGGATCATGTGGTGGTGGTGGCATCTCCTCGCCATCAAAAGAGTCAATGTCTGCAAAATATATACAAGTACACAACAATAATTAGAGGATTTTATTACACAATTTAATAAAAACAAGTTAAGGAACATGTTAAAATAAATTTAAATAAAACAGTAATATTATCGCTATCAACTGGCGGCTCATCATCTATGAAGAGGATGTTGACACACCCTCACCAATCCAACCCCGCATAAGGACAGGGGACCAAAATGAAGGAATGCTCATAAAAACTAGCTAGCAACTCCAGTGCATCATCTGATATCCTCGCTAGAAAAAGAGTCTCCTCCCTCTTGGGTATCATCTTCCCCCACATGTGCATACGTGCCTCAGTAATTGGCCTACGAGGCTGCCGAAGAAAATTAGGCCTCATCTCTAGAAACCTCTCAAAAAATAAACAAAAAAACTCTGAAGAAAAAGGGAATTTGACCCTCCCTTGTGCATGAGCATGACATCTATCTAATGTTGTACCGAACTGCCGCAAAAAAATGGCAGACCACTTGACAAGTCGTGGCTGCTGTAGTAAAGAATCAACATAATATAAAAGCCGGCAGCTAATGCATTTCTCGTCACTGGTGTTGTGCGAAATGGTCGAAATGATAAGTGAGAGAAACTGGACCTCCTCACGACCAAACACACCAATACGTAACTGCCCTCCAGCGACCTGAAACTCTGTAGGAGATACTAAATTTTCTCCAATGTATCTCTGGGAGTAAACTAACTGACTCCCTACCACATAGCCAACTGGAACCTCGGGGAACGAGGGAAAATCCACCCCTCTCCTCGATAGCCCTGTAATAAAATATACATCCTCCTCAGTGGGCGTGTAGCACTGGTTGATACCAACCCAGAAAGCCTATTGTTGGGAATTCCACCTTCGAATAAGATGTCTCAAAAACAAACTATGGGACTTTAGGGAAGTAGCCTCCTCATAGAACTTGAGGAGCCCTACCTACCTAAGGAGCCCTTGTGTCGCTGTTGTAATAGGGCGAGGATACGCATATCTCTCCCTCTCCCTTGCCTCCCACAGGTGAACCATGTTATATTGTTCCACCTGTTGTTGTTGTTGTTGCCCCTCTTCTCTCCTTCCACGTCTCTAAATGATTGACATATTAAAAAAAAAAAATTTATTAAATGACACATGTATTTACAAATATAAGTATATATTTATTTTTTGAGAAATAAATAAAACAAGAGTCAGTGCGCCAAAAAATCAGTCACGCACCGGTCCTGGTGTGTCACACCACATAGCGCACCTGATACAGTGCACCTCATGATATCGACCACACCGGAAGTAGTGCTCCAGAAATTTTTTTTAGTGCACCGTTCACTATGTGCAGTGTCAGGAGGCCAGTGTGCTAACTTCACTATCCACCCAGGGCTTATAACTAAGTCAGCACACAACCCTCTTTCTACTGTACATAGTCGTCGGTGTGGTATTTTGAATGCCACACCAATGACCCTACAAACCAAATAAGTGTATTATTATCTAACAAAATTAACTTCGGCCCGGGGCGGTTATCTCGTTAACTTACACCGCTCCACCCACAATTGAACTAGATCAGCAGTGCGGCCGGGTAGCCAAGCGCACGCGCGCTCTTTTTAAATAAATTTAAATAATATGAGTGCGCTGTGGTATCCGCCCCAGGCTCGGTGTGGATACTCTGCCTGCAGTTTACCATCCCGAACCGTTGACAATGTCAGATGCAGTTCCTTGTCTTAGAAAAAATTACCCACTGCCGGGTTGGTGGTCAAATCAGCATGAGGTTATTACAATACACCATAAATCAACGGTGCGGCCCTAGTAACCGATCGCACCGCACTTTTTAATTTTTTTTTAAATAACACGATGCGCCGCACAGTACCGCGCTGGAACTGGTGCGGATACCTTCAACATAGGTTGTGGTGTAGCCTATAAATTTACGAACATACACGCATGGTACAAGCCCGAACGCCTCGGCGCCCTGCGTTCGTCTATATATATATATATATATATATATATATATATATATATATATATATATATATATATATATATATATATATATATATATATATATATAGATATATATATTAATGGTTAATTTTAAGTTTTTTTCAAACTCTAATCCACTAAAAGGTTTAATTATGGAAAAACAAGAAAAATACCTATACATTTACCCATTGAGGAGGCATATTGGCTGTACAATTTGCAAAATAAAATTTGTCTACTATTTTATAAAATTCAATCTAGAGATTGGTGGAAATGCATAGCAGCAGTGTGTGCAATAAGTGCAATGGGAGCACATATGTCAGTGTGGCTCAAACAAGGATAACTTGCACTGGTGCTTGAGAGCTCTGTAGCACTGATAAAAGTGAAAAATGCAGTTTTTTGGCAGTAATTTTTTTATTTATTTAACCCTGTTCCGGTGCATGAGGTTTTTATTGGCGTACCGGTGCGTTTTCACTATGCTGCCCCGGGCGGTTTCTGTTTTTGCATGCATTTAGGATTCACCAGAGCAGCCTTGCGGTAATGCATTGGTGCTCTACAGTAATACAATGCACCTGGCACGCTGTCCGGTGAACCAATGATTTGTGCGGTTTTTTGGCCGTAATTTTGATTTTTTTAACCCTTTTCTGGTGCACGGCATTAATGGGGCCCCAGTGCGTTTCGGTCATTCTGCACCGGTCGGTTTCTGTTCCGCGCACTTTTTATGAGACACCGGGGCGGCTTAGTGATAACACACTGGTGCTCTATAGTAATAATACGCATCATGAATGTTGTCCGGTGAACCAATTATTTCTACAGTTTTTTGGCTGTAATTTTGTTTTTTTTAACCCTTTTACTGTGCGAGGTATTACTGGAGCCCCGGTGCATTTCAGTAATTTCGCACCAGACGGTTTCTGTTCCGCATGCTTTTTATGAGACACCGGGGTGGCTTAGAAGCAACGCACCGGTGCTCTACAGTAATAAGATGCATCGGGAATGATGTCTGGTGAACCAATTATTTTTGCAGTTTTTTGGCCGTAATTTTGTTTTTTTAACCCTTTTCTGGTGTGCGGTATTACTGGAGCCCCGGTGCATTTCAGTAATTCCGCACTGGGAAATTTCTGTTCCGCACACTTTTTATGAGACACCGAGGCGGCTTATAAATAACGCATCAGTGCTCTACAGTAATATGACCCACTGAGAATGTTGTCTGATGAACCAATTATTTGTGCAATTTTCTGGGCATAATTTTTTTTTTTTAACCCTTTTCCGGTGCACGGAATTTATGGGGCCCTGGTGCGTTTCACTCATTCCACCCTGGGCAGTTTCTGTAAAATGAACTTTTTATGAGACACCGGTGATGATGAGTTTACACGCACTAGTTTTATTCCTTAATAAAAGGCACCAGGCGGGTGTGTACGGAGCTCATGGTTTCTGGTGTGAGAATGTTTTAGGGGATTTTTTCCCTTCTTTTTTTTATTTAACCATCTATAGGTATGTGCCTTTTATGGACACCCTGATGCGTTTTCTTGATTCCACACCAGTGCGGAAGTTATGTAAAGTACCGGTACTCTACATAATTACAACGCATCGGGCATGTGTGTACGGAGCGCATGGTGTCCGGTGTGCCAAATTTTTAATCGCACCGGTGCTATGTCACCTTGAACACATCGGTGCGTTTTTCTGTGATAAGAGCACCGAACAAAATACATCCGCAAAAACCTCTGCCCGCCAACCTCCTCTAGGAACATCTGCTAGAAACAGATGCCTAAGGTATTTTTATAAGGGGTTCCTCAAAAACATCCGCTAGAGGGTCTTTTCCTTGTAGTGTCTTAGCTTTGACCTCACCTTTCTTTTACTTTGATTTAGTGGCCGTCGGTGCATTTGAAGGAGATTTAGCAATATTTCCTTGCACATGATCCATGAATTCATTTTCTTCCAATGTCAAGTCTAGAGACATATTCCATGCATGACAATCAGATTTATCATTGAGCTTGTCCTCGTATTTGAAATAAGATGAGGAAGCCATTGACCCATGTCCTTATCCAACAAATTTCACTGATTTATTTTCTCACTCTTGCTTGGGATTTGTCTTCACCTTGGCTCTAATACCATGTTAATTTTAGATAACAATAGTCTATTCGATGCTTTAGAATAGTTTACTTCAATTTTTCTTATTAGCCCAATATAAATTTCTAGATTAGCAATCATATTAACTTGATAGTAAATGCAGATAGAACATAAACAATAACATGAAGACAAGCCAAGACAAGAGGACACAATATTTGGCAGATTCCAGGAAAAAACCCCAGTGTGGGGAAAACCCTTTGATCAAATCTTCTTATTATTCTTCAAAATTTTAGTAGAGAGAGAGAGAGTACATTATACAAAATTCACTTGCCCAAACACTGTCAAAACAGTCCAGCCAAACAACAGTGAATAGGATGCCCTAACCAGAAAGTCAACATTGGTCAAACCAATAGAAATTCTCCTCCAAAGTAGTTCGGTCAAACTGAGTCAATTCAAACTCCAAAGACAGTCAAAGTCAACTGAAATAGTCCTGAAAAACTTGGTCAAACTCAGTCAACACAGATTCAATGCTACGGTCAACCTGCTCCAAATGTCTCGATATATTTATCAAAGAATGCAACCTCAATAAATTAGAAGAACTACTTGAAAATGTAGTAAAAAAGGTGGAGTTGACCCTCGGTCAACACTAGTCAATGTTGGTCAATGCACCTGCGATCAACAAAAAAAATAGGTCTGAAATTTCCTCCTAAAATTTTTGGTCAACCTTGGTCAACGCTGAGAAGACAAGATGATCCTTTTGTTGTATGACCCAATCAAGAGATGAGATAGAATATTTTGAGTGATGATGTCCAAATTGAGGAAAATTTCTCTCTTATTTATACAGTTCGTTGAGACTGGAGACACATCTATTGGGGCTTCATGAGCCTACATTAGACTTCTGGCCGACCTTGACAATTTTCACATGTGTTAGAATTAAATTCAAAATCTCACTTCTGCTCATCCAAACAAGATGATATTTAGATCAAACTTGCACCTCTCGGAAGGAAGAATCCAATAAAAATATCATCTAAATCATATGAGTTGTCCAAGGTGGAGTTTGGCCCTCATTACCAATTTTAACAACATCATTTCTTGGCATTTATTTAATTCATCACTCTATTTAGGAATGATCCCATATAAGTTACAATGTACCCATTTCTCAATCCATATAGAAAAGTGCTAAAATAGAATAAGACACTGCAATACAGAATGTGAATCATAATGATATTTAAATATGGCCTTATAATGCCCCGTTTTAGGTATTTTCAAAGGAGTTGTATTTCATATCCACATAAATTGATTGAGAAACTTTATAAAACTATTTCCTATGTTACCAATGACCATTTAGTCATTTACTACATAAATATCTATTTCATTTCATCTGTTTGGACTCTTTTTTTATTATATAATAAGGACTGTTGAATTTGTGTTTTTATTTCTTGGGGTATTTAAAACAACCTTTGATTGTATTAACACATTATTTTTTATAAAAAAAAATTCAAGTAGTATATTTACTTCTTTTGGGGCATCATAAAATAATTTTTCCCAACAATATCTATCTGCCACATTTGATCCTTTCAAATGGTATGGTAGTCTAGTTACGGTTTGTTGTATCATAAAGTCATTCCAGAGGATATTTACATGGATTTCACAAAGTTTTGGTGTTTCCAGTGACAATCCATTGTGCAATGAAGGTGTATTATTGGACTTTTCTATGGTATTTATTTCTTTGCTAAACAATTTTCCATTAGCTGGGAGATATATTAATTATTTTTTATGTTGAATGAGTTTCCATTAGTTGAGAGTAGATTAATCGATATTTTTTTTAGCCTGAATGAGTTTCCATTAATCTATATATTGATACAGAAGTTCTAATGAATATTGCAAAAAAGTTAGCACACTCCAATGAAAAAACCAAAAAATTAGTTCATAGTATTGAAATAGTTGATGATTCTTATTTTGTAAGGGGTATTGCAGACAAATTCATGTGGGAGTGTCCAGATTCATCACTGTATAGGCCTACATTTCCTGTTTATTAATTAAAGAGAAAATTGGCTTAAGTGGATGGCCCAAATATGCATAAGAGAGTAGATGAAATCGGTTAGGGAGTTGTTGTAGAGGCCAAATCCACTGGCCCATTTGTTGATACAGGAGGTACAATTGTTTCATCATCTGGTCCATGTAGAAGAGACACATTTTGATAGCACAAATGTAATACTATTAGACCACCTTCTATGCATTTTTATGATTATGTTGCAAGAGGGAGAAACAATGATGGTATGAGTAGCAGCTCCAATTTTGTTAATGTTCAGTGTGGAGGGTTTACTGGTGGTAGGCCACCATCTATTCATGTGGAATAATTTGTGGCTAGACAACAGGAACGCCAACATCCGGTAGCTTAAGTTGGTGGAGACCTAAATAAACCTATGCAAACAATGCCACATGAGGCTGAGAGTAGTGTTGATAAAAATAATAAATCTCAATAATTGAAGTCTCATCTTGAATATGACTTACAGGAAATCAATATTGAGTTGGACGTTTTTTCCGAATTAGAAGACTTGTTGTAGTTCCCATAATTCGATGACTTTATGCAATCTGCACCAATGAACTTACCTGAAGAGAATTCACCTGAATCTCTTGTTTATGATGTATAACATGATGAAATAGACACATAGGTTGAAATTCCATTTATGGAGGAGAAAGAGATATAGCACATAAGGACACACATACTGAAAGTGGACACCATAAATGTTGAAAAATTTGGTGATATTCCATGTGATATCTGTTTGTCTCAATCACACTAAAATAGAGTTAGTGGGGTCTAGGACTACATCAATTCTTGAGGTATTGTAAGTTGTTGGGGTATAAAGTTAAACATGGGAGACAGGTAGGCATTATCCTATCTTTAGAGTTGTCTTAAATTTGATATGTCAAAGTGACCTTGTTTCTTGGTAAGGAAATTCTTTGGTTGCATTTTGTTGTATCTCCAAAATAAGAAAACTTGTTCAATCCCCATATTCATTGAAGGACCTAATTACAAATTATTTAAGAGAGCAAAAAGGAAACAATGCCATTGTGTTGAAATTATGAACAGATCGGTATACAGTCAAACATAATTTAAGGAATTTGTGTCATGTAGGGAATTTGATAGTAGAAATAGTAATAAACTAATAAAACTAATTTAGATTGAAATATCCAAGAATAGTGTATGAAGGTAATATGAGTTGATTAATATCCACAGATCACCAAAGAATAGATCAATAGGACCAGTAAATATAGCCAGTCAAAATTGGACTATGGGGGTGCCATGATGATAAAAGAATAAAATAACATAAGAAATGGTGAATAGGGAGGGTAAACCATAGAAATATACGACACAATATTCAACATCAATTGTCAGGAATTGAAATAGAGGTAGAGATAAGTGAGGGAATACAAGCATCCATTTCATCAATTATCATTGTGGAGGGGATGATGAAGACACTCATAATGTTTTTTAGGAGTGCCTTAGGGTGAGAGGGCCTAGTTGGAGGAGCCTAGAAGGTTGGGATGTAATATAAAAACTTTTCTAACATTTGAAGAAAAAGAGAATAATCTAGTGATGGATGTTTCACTGCAAAATCTAGGTTGAGGGGTAGTTACTGGTGGCATGCAAGGAGTAGGAATTATCTTGTGACCTTTTGGATGTGATACATCTATTGGTTGAGTAGGAATATTTACATTGTCTCATAAATATGACATTGCCCACTTACATGGCTAGTGCATCTGCATTGTGCTTAATGCCCCACTGATGAAGATATGTCGGAAAAAGGAAGTGGTGAACCTAGTGGTGCAAGGTCTAGAAAGGTTTTGTTATGTGTATCATTTGTGGGTGATTTCCTTATATATGTATAAATATTAGATATGTCTATGTTGGATAGGTAAGGGTGGTGTAATTATACCCACTATAATGAGAAGATAGGGAATTATCTTTGCCATGAATATCATAATATATACTACATTTGAAGAAATTGAATTCCTCCATTTCAATCTCCTAAATATGGAAAAATTGGAAGATCCTTTCCATGTGGGATGTGGTGATTTTCTTTTTGTGGAAGTGGTAGGAAAAAACCTTGAGCTACTTGAGAAGAGTCTTGAGGCAACTTGAATGATGAGACTATTGCATAGCTACATAAAATTCTCATAACATGCCATCTTGGGGAAAATAGTGTGAGGGGGGGATTCCAAGTGAGCCAAAAGTAAATCATGTATATGTCATCCCTAACTGGATTTTTTATCTCCTCGTTCAGGTGGCAGAGGTTACCAAGGGCATACAAAAGGTTCTTGAAGGAAGGGACTTGCTCAATACAAATGTCGATGTATTGAAGTAGTAATAATGCCTCCATAACCAATAGTATTTATATCTATTCAAGTCTATAGAAGAAATCTCCTTTGAGAATCAAAGAGATAAATAAGTTTATCTATGATGTCAATTAATTCAGTACTCTAGGGTGAAAATATTGTGAAGGAGAAAAACAAGCCAAGAAATGCTCTTAAAGGGTGGGCACCAAACTTGTTTTGGAAAGTGGTATGTTGAATGACTTGTTTATAATGGTTCATTTGGTGTAGCATGATAGACTAAATTCTCTCCAAACATTATCTATTAGCTAAAATTAGAGTAGTACCCCATGCATTGATGTCAAAGACAATGGATTTTCCTTTATTTGAGTTTGTTTGGGGAATAAATTTTGCACCCATTTAAACAATGAAGAACGAGGCTTTGTTTATTTCTTGAGGATAAGTTTCTAAGAGAAATCCCTTCATATTATAAATATACATATTTATGAGATGCAGTGGTCAAGTGAGTCAAAAATTGGATACAAAATTTTTAATGATCTTTAATTATTGCATAACTTTTTTTTTGAATCATAATTTTTTTTATTAGGAATGTGTTTTAGATGGAAATTCCCAAGAATAGTGTATGAAGAAATAATATGTGAGGTGTATCACTTTTCTTATTTTGTGTGGGGAATAAATTTGCACCCATTTTTTAACAATGGAAAACAAGGGTTTGCTGATATATTGAGGCTAAGTCTTCAAGAGTAATCCCATCATGTTAGCAAGATACAACTTTAGGAGATGTGGAGATAAATCCAATCAAAGATGATGCCAATGAAAACATTTCTAAATGAACTTGAATTACTTCGGATTCATGAATTATGTTTATGTAACATATCTAAGTATATACTATTAAATGCATATTTATTACCCACTAGCTACGATATTTAATATTAATGATTAATGTCCTAGTTAATTAATATGTTAGTATCCTTTCCTTTGGGTTACTTTGTTCAATGTAATATAAATATATCACATTAGTTAATTTTAATAATCATGTTTCATATCTTCATAAAATATTTATATCCTTTTTATATTAAATTGGCTTGTTCCTTTCCTGACCTCTCATTGTAACAATTGTTAGGTTTGTTAGAATTTGTATTAGAGGGAGTTCAAACGATGTTGTGCAATGACCAAATTTCATTTTCTGGTTGTAGAAAACCTTCTTGTTTGGTGGACAATTTTTTTGTGGTTGGAAGAAAAATTCTCTTCTATGTGCTCAATTCCCCACACTTTTGACAAAAAATAACAAAAAAATGTATATGTGAAATAGAGTTATAATTTCGGGTATTTGTTATTTTTAGGCACTACATATCTATGTTGGGTGAACTAATTCTCTTCATGAATCCTATAAAACATGGATTGGAGGTTGAGGTGCAAATAATGAGCCTAGAACTCTACTTGGAGAATGGACTATTCACATTACTATTTTGTGGTTTTGTAGATTGATAACATTGTGCCTACTCCTGCGACTTAGTCCACTGGATAAGATGCTAGATATGCTATTGATGGTGCCTATGAATTTTTCAAACCAAGAGTTTCATCAGCTGAACATATATCACAAGTTGGCAGGGCGCTTTATTCTTTGTAGGCATTTTATTTTATTTTATGAAATTTCATATCTTTTTTGAATTTATAAGGGTTTGGACTATTTAAATATTTCATTATAGCCAACTAGAAAGCTTTAAAGGTTTATTTCAAATAATTATGGGCATTCACAACCAATACCTTAGTTATAAACCATATAATCATGCTCATAACTATTATCATTAATGAAAATGCATGACTTTAGTTCTAGATCCAAATATCTATTTATGTATGTATAATACCATTTTGTTTTGTTAGACCATAGGGTGGCTGACTAAAGGAGATTCATGATAATTTTTATTAAACTAACATAATTTTTTATGCAGTTTAATGAAGAGGCACATTTTCCCTTTCTAAAGAAGTTCATAGCCATCATACACCATGGTGAGGTAAACAAAAATTTCATTCCCTTTTATTTTCCATCCTTCTGTAATTTTCCATTGAAATTCAAAAAAAATCATGAAAAATTGTAATTCTGATTTTGATGCCCTTTTTAATGTGATCAGCAAATGTGGAAGTTGGGACTGGAAAAATTTTATTTTTGTTGTTTTTAGGCTGAATGAGTTTCAATTAATCGATCTATTAATCCAGAAGTTCTAATGAATTTTGCAAAAGAGTTATCACACTCCAATGAAAAAACTAAAGAATCAGTTTGCAGTATTGAAACAATTGATGATTCTTATTTTTTAGGGGGTGTTGCAAAAAACATTATATGGGAGTGCGCAAATTCATCACCAGATAGGCCTACATTTCCCATGTCTTCATTAAAGAGAAAATTTGCTTCAATGGATGGCCTTGTTATGAAAATAGCTCCAAAATTAGAAGAAAAGAGAGATCAATGCCTTATAAATTAGCCACTTCAAGGGGCAGCCTCCTTTACATTACATAAATGAAAATTTCTTGGATGATACAAATGAAAAAAACCTCCTTTCTATATATAGGAGTCCATGGGTCACAATATAATCCTAGCCAACTTAACAATAATAATGTAAGGGCACAACAATAACAATAGTGGGCTATTATGGGGCACAATAATAACAATATGGGGACTACAGGTGTACAAAAATAACAATAAGGGGATACACTAACAATAATAAGGGGATATACTAGTATTATAGGGACGTAACATGCCCCTCTCCTTCAAACAAGTGTTGTCCTCAACACTTGATTATTTCTTTATGCTTCTGTATAAATTCTCATCCTCCCATGTGGAATCTTCAATGGGTAAGTTCTTCCACTTGTTGAGATACTCTATAATTGATCAATTTTGTAGTTGTCTATTTCTTGTTTCTATGACTACTTCATAACTTCTTTCACGGCAATGTTGATCTTCCTGTTGTTTCATTCGATTCTGCACCAATGTTAGGTTATCTTTTGATCTTCCACTACTTTATCATCCATATTAGCTTTCATTTTATCCTTCAAACCATCCAACTTAGCCTTAATGTCTGCTATTAAACCATCTATTTCATCTTTGGTTTCTCTTTGTAAGTTCGAAATTTGTTGCACTTGGTACCATAATTTTGATATATCATATTGCAATTATTCCTCTTCATGCATCATAGTAGATATTTCTCAAGGCTTAATGGGTGTGGAATTATTTTTGGGAGGCATTATATAACTCAATACTGATATATATACTTCAATATTCCCTTGGAATCACTTCAAGCTGATTTTTCAAACAAAATTTATGCAAACTTGTTTAAAAAATACACACCTTTTTCTTTCTTTTTAGGAGGTATATAATGAAACTGATGTATCTGTGTAATTTTGGATTCCCAATATTTGAGCTTTGATATTATATTATCCCTCTAAGTCTTCTTTTTAATGCCATAGGTCAGATGTGATTTGGATTATCCAAGTGAAATTTATGCCCAATCTCCCATAATGACCTAATTATGGATTGGTTCAATAGAACGAACTTGTACGACATGCCATGTGTCACTGTTTCCCCATTTGGATCTGAAATTTATAAACATGAAACTAAAGTTAGTGTACTTTTAGTCACTTCTTATAGAATTGCAATCTGATGCTCAGAGAAGGAGGTATGAAAATTTTCCCTAGGTCACCTCTTTGCGATGAAATTCGTGATCCTGCAAAAACCCTAACTTCCATAGATCATATCTCTAAAAATATTGCAAACCAGGATCTGAAAATTTTAAACGACATTCATCAAGATTTCTTCATAAATGGTTTTTTTCTTGCTTCTGAACCTTCGTAGAAACAAAGTTATAGCAAAAATTCCATGATGACCTATTTGAAGCAGCAAAACCCTAGAATCCAAAGCTCTGATACCAAATGTTATGAAACCAACTCCAAAAATAGAAGTAAAGAGAGATCAATGCCTTGGAAATCAGCCAATTCGATGGGGCAGAATCCTTTACATTACATAAATGAAAAATTCTTGGATGATACAAATGAAAAAACCTCTTTTCTATATATAGGAGTCCATGGGGTCACAATACAATCCTAGCCGACCTAACAATAATAATGTAAGGGCACAACAATAATAATAGTGGGCTATTATGGGGCACAATAATAACAATATGGGGACTAAAGGGGTACAAAAATAACAATAAGGGGATATACTAGTATTATAGGCACGCAACAGGCCCAAATAGGCATCAGAGAGTAGATGGTATTGGTTCAAGAGCTTTGGTAGAAGCCAAATCCACTAGCTTGTTTGTTGATTGTTTCCTCATCTGGTCCAACTAGAATAGACACATTTTGGCAATGCAAATTTAATACTATTAGACCACCTTCTATGCATGTTGATGATTATGTTGCAAGAGGGAGAAACAATGATGGTGTGAGTATCATCTCCAATGTTGTTAATGTTCAGTGTGGAGGGTTTACTGGTGGTAGGTCACCATCTATTCATGTGGATGAATTTGTGGCTCGAAAATAGGAACTCCAACAACTGATAGCTTTAGTTGGTGGAGACCTGAAAAAACATATGCGAACACTGCCACCTGAGGCTGAGAGCAGTGTTGATAAAAATAATAAATATAGAGAATTGAAGTCTCACCTTCAATATTACTTATAGGAAATCAGTATTGAGTTGGAATTTTTTTTTTGATTCAGAAGACTTGTTGCAATTCCCATTGTTCGATGACTTTTTGCAATCTGCACCGGTGAACTTACCTGAAGAGAATTCACCTGAAACTCTTGTTGATGATGCAAAACATGATGAGAGAGATACGAAGGTTACAGTGCCATTTATGGAGGAGAATGATATAGAGCACATATTCACACACACACACACTGAAAGTGGACACAATAAATGTTGAAAAAGTTGGTGATATTCCATGTGATCTCTGTTTTTCTCAAGAACACTGAAAATATAGTTAGTGGGGTCTAGGAATACATTGATCCTTTAGGTGTTTTAAGTTTTCTTTGTATAAAGTTAAACATGGGAGATAGGTAGAAATTAGCCTGTATTTAGAGTTTCCTTAAGTTTGATATGTCAAAGTGACCTTGTTTCTTGGTAACGAAATTATTTGGCTGCATTTTTTTGTATCTCCAAAATAAGAAAACTTGATCATCCCTCATATTCAGTGCAAGACCTAATTACAAATTATTTGAGAGAGAAAAAGAGGAAACAATTCCATTGCATTGAAATTATGAACATATTGTTATAGAGTCAAACATAATTTAAGGCATTTGTGTCATGTAGGGAAATTGATAGTAGAAATAGTAATAAAATAATATCAACTAATGCACATTGAAATTTCCAAGAATAGTGTATGAAGCTAAGTTGAGTTGATTAATGTCCACAAATCACCAAAGGATAGATCAATAGGACTAGTAAATATAGCCAATAAACATTAGAATATGGGGGTGCCATGATGATAAACAAATAAAATAACATAAGAAATGGTGAATAGGGAAGTTAAACCATATAAATAGAGGACACACTATTCAACATCAATTTTCAGGAATTGAGATAGAGGTAGAGATAAGTGAGGGAATATAGGAATCCCTGTCATCAATTATCATTGTGGAGGAGCTGACGCAAACCCTCATAATGTTTTTTTAGGAGTGCCTAAGGGTGAGAGGGCCTATTTGGATGAGCCTAGAAGGTTGGGATGGCATATCAAAAATTTGTTAACATTTGAAGCAAAAGAGAAGAATCTAGTGATGGATGTTTCACTACAAAATCTAGGTTGAGGGGTAGTTATTGGTGGCATGCAAGGAGTAGGAATGATCCTATGAACTTGTGGATTTGATCCATCTATTGGTTGAGTAGGAAGATTTAAATTGTCTCATAAATATGACGTCACCCACTTACATGGCTAGTGCATCTGGATTGTGCTTAATGCCTCATTGATGAAGATATGTCAGAAAAAGGAAGTGGTAAACCTAGTGGTGCGACGTATAGAAAGGTTTTGTTATGTGTATCATTTGTGGGTGATTTCCTTATGTATGTATACATATTAGACATGTCTAAGTGGGATAGTAAATTGTGGTGGAAGTATACCCACTATAATGAGAAGATAGGGAATGATATTTCCCATGAATCTCATTATATATACGACATTTGAAGAAAAATAATTCCTCCCTTTCAATCTCCTAAAGATGGAAAAATTGGCATATCATCTCCATGTGGGATGTGGTGAATTTATTGTTGTGTAATTGGTGGGAACAAACCTTAAGCTACTTGAGAAGAGTCTCGAGGCCATTTGAACAATGAGACTATTGCATAGCTGCATAAAATGCTCATAACATTCCATCTTGGGTCAAATAGTTTGAGGCGAGGATTCAAAGTGAGCCGAACGTAAATAATTTATATGTCATCCCTAACTGGCTTTTTGATCTCCACTTTTAGGTGGAAAATGTGACCAAGGGCATACAAAATGTTCTTGAAGGAAGGGACATGCTCAATACAAATGTCGATGTATTGAAGCAGTAATAATGCCTCCAAAACCAACAGTCTCTATGACTATTGAAGCCTAGAGAAGTAATCCCCCTTTAGAATCAAAGAGCTAAATAAGTGTATCTATGATTTCAAATAATGCATTCTTCTAGGGTGAAAATATTGCGAAGGAAAAAAACAAGCCTGGAAATTCTCTTAAAGGATGGACACCAAACTTGTATTGGAAATTGGTATGTGGAATGCATTGTTTATAATGGTTCATATGTTGTAGCATGATAGAATAAATTATCTCCAAACATTCTCAATTAGATACAATTATACTAGTACGCCATGCATTGATGTCAAAGAAAAGGTTTTTCCTTGATTTGAGTTGATTTGGGGAATAAATTTTTTACCTATTTCAATAATGAAGAACGAGGCTTTGTTGATTTCTTGAGGATAAGTTTCTAAGAGAAATCCATTCATATTAGCAAGATACATCTTTATGAGATGTAGTGGTCAAGTGAGTCAAATATATGAATACAAAAGTTTTAATGAGCATTAATGATTGCATCATTTGTTTTGGAATCACAATTTTGTTTATTAGGAATGTGTTTTAGATGAAAATGCCCAAGAATAGTGTATGAAGAAATAATTTTTGAGTTGTGTCACTTTGCTGAGTTTGTGTGGGGAATAAATTTGCACCCATTTTTTAAACAATGTAAAACAAGGGTTTGTTGATATATTGAGGCTAATTATTCAAGAGTAAGCCCTTCATGTTAGCAAGATACAACTTTAGGAGACGTGGTGGTAAATCTAGTCAAAGATGATGCCAATGCAAACATTTCTAAATGAACTTGAATTATTTCGGATTCATGAATTATGTTTATGTAACATATCTAAGTATATATAATTAATTGTATATTTATGACCCACTAACTAGGATATTTAGTATTAATGATTAAATTCCTAGTTAATTAATATGTTATCTCCTTTCCTTTGGGTCACTATGTTCAATGTAATATAAACAGATCACATTATTTAATTTTAATAATTACGTTTCATATCATCATAAAATATTGATATCCTCTTTATATTACATTGGCTTGTTCCTATCCTTATCTCTCATTGTAACAATTGGTAGGTTTGTTAGAAGTGGTATTAGAGGGAGTTCAAACCATGTTGCACAGTGGCCAAATTTAATTTTTTGGTTGCAGAAAACCCTCTTGTTTGGTGTCCAATTTTTTTTTTGGTTGGTAGTCAAAATTCTCATATAGATGCTCAATTCCCCACACTTTTGACAAAAATAACAAAAAAAGGTAACTATGAAATAAAGTTAGTTGCTGGGATCTCTTAGTATTTCTTAGGCACTACACATCTATGTTGGGAAAACTTATTATATTCATGAATCTTGTAGAACATGGACTAGAGGTTGAGGTACAATGGATGAGCCTCTAAATCTACTTGGTGGGTGGAATATTTACATTAACATTTTGTGGTTTTGTATATTGATAGCACTGTGCAAAATACATTGGTAATTGATGCCTGTGAAGTTGTGAAACCAAGAGTTGCAGAAACTAAACATATATCTCAAGTTGATAGGGTGCTTTATTCTTTGTAGGCATTTTTTTGAATTTTTTTTGAAATTCCATATCTTTTTCGAATTTCTAAGGGTTTAGCCTATTTAAATATTTCATTATAGCCAACTAAAAAGCTTTTAAGGTGATGAAAATCATAAAATTGTATTTCAAATTGAATTAGGGGCATTGGCAACCAATACCTTATTACCAAACCATAGGCTTATGCTCATAGCTATTATCATTAATGAAAATGCATGAATTTAGTTCTATCCAAATTTCTATTCCTGTACGAATCATACCATTTTTCTTTGTTAGCCCATAGGGTGGCCTAGTAAAGGAGAATGAAAATTTTTATTAACTTAACATAATTTTTTATGAAATTTAATGAAGAGGTACATTTTCCTTTCATAAAGAAGCTCAAGACCATCATACACCATGGTGAGGTTAAAAAAAAGTACATTCCCTTTTATTTTCCATCCTTATGTAGTTTTCCATTGAAATTCAAATATCATGAAAAAATGTAATTCTGATTTTGATGCCCTATTTAATGTGATCAACAAATGTGGAATTTGGGAATGAAAAATTTTCATTTTGTTGTTTTTCATTATGTAAGGCTCAAGAGCATCCAAAAAAAATCATAGAGGAAAATGGAATAACATTGGAACAATAAAAAAGAGAAAAATATTATAGACCTTGAAAGGATTGATATTTAAATAGTTTTAATGATGTTTTTTGTAGGTTAACAAAATCAAATAATTGACACAAAATAGAAAAATTGTCGCTATACATACAAATGGCGTAGATGTGAGCCTCGTTATTTTCAGTTTGCAATTTTTTTATTTCTTTGGCAGCTTAGATTCTCCATAGTAGTAAAATACACCACTTGAATAGAACAAGTTTAGAAATAAACAAGTTATGATTTGTCAAAATGTTATGTCTCAATTCATGGTCCTCTTTGTGCTTATGCTATGTTAAGGTCATCATCTAGGATGTTGATACATAACCAAATAGACGGGTTTCTCTTGGGGTAGTGGATTCTCCTCCAGATTTGGTTTGACTTCTTTCTCATTTGCTTCAAGAAATCATGCTTCTTTTAAAACATTGAAATATCTTCTCACATGTTTTGTGCACCTAAAAAATTTTAAACATTTTGGATGCGACCTCCAATTTTGAAAACAATTTTAGGCTTATAGTTCACATGCAAGTTATGCTCTAATTTCATAAGCATGGATTCAATGTACATATCTATTCCTTTGGAATTAAAGTACATTATTTTGCATGATTTTAGGTGGAAGATTACATAAGCTCATGTTTTTTTGTTTTTTTTTGGTTCAACATTGCAACTCCTGGTATCAAAATAATAAATGTGAGGTGACATAGATGTACAATAGGTTGAGGAGGTGCATCATGGGAAAGATGAAATATCTGATTCAGAATAAAGTGAATATTATGTGTCTAACATTGGTGGGTCTTCTTACATGTTAGATAATTTTTTTGGGGGCTACAATCACAAAGTGCAACCATACATGCAAGAGGGTGTTGCAGTTAGTGCCATTGATTCGGTATCTTAGGTTTTATTGTTGGTTCAAATAATATGTTTACTCGGTATTTCAATGAATGAGAAAAATCCTGAAGTAGATGTCACTAAGAAGAAGCTCCCATGCCTAGTGAAAATACCAAGGCACTTGGAAAACAAAATTAGAACTCAAATTTGACTTTCTCAATTGCAATTGGATGAGAAAACCCAAAGCAGGGACTTCATCATAGCAGCCATAAAGATGAATCAAGTAGCATGCTTTTTTATATTTGCAAGTATTTTAATTGAGTATTATTTGTTTTTTTTAGGATCTAGTACATATACTTTAGTATTTTGAAAATGGTTTATTATTCTTACTCTCTGGTATATTTTCTATGGGATTTTGTGTAGGCTAGCAAAGAACAAATGATAGAGAGGTTGAAAGATGCAAGGTAGGAATAGAGGGCATTTGATGAGGCAATCAAGTGCAAACGACGAGAGATGTAACCAGTGCAAATTACCTTGAAAAGAGTAAATAATGCAACCCTATATAAGAATTTGATGACAAGGTATACTCACATGGCAGAGATTTCCTTTAAATAATTAAGGATCATATGTGTTGCTAATTTATTGGTTGTTAATAATGAACTGGTTAATTTTTGAAAATAGATATACCAGATGCAATATAGAATTGAGCATGAGAGTATGCCTTTACGGAAAGAAAAAAAATTACTGTGTGATATTAAAATGTTGAAGCTTGCTCGAGATCAACTATGTACAACTATAGGATCTTATTCTGAGCTTCAAGTGGCATTTAACCACATTTTTAAAATTTAGGAACATAGTGAGATAATTCATTGAATATTAATCACGTTTGGTTTCTTCAATACTTGAAGTCACTATAACTTGTTTTCTATATTTTTGAAGCTTATAGGTCAGGGATTGAATTCCCTGAAAAAGCATGTTTTTCAAGTAGAAAATAATGTGAATTCCATTGAAAGATAATTGGGTGCCTTGAATTTTGATTAGAGGAAATTGCAAGATCAATGGAATGGTTAATATTCTGTTTGGAAAGAAACCTACGAAACATTGAAGGCTCTAAAAAAAAAGGAGTACAAGCGGGTAAGAAAATCACACTTTTCTACATTGGCTTACTAAACTTTGTAAGATAGTGTTAACTAATGTCAAACTTTTTTTCCTATTTTTCTTGTGAAAAAAATAAATCAAATAATGAGAACAAAATTCCTCGTTTGTTTTTATTTATTTCGGTTATAATGGAAAACTATATGCACACTATATCGAAATGTGTGAATTTTGAAATTCATGTTGTGGTGTTCTTTTACCTACCAAAATTGAGTTATATATTCAATGGATATATTATAAATTTATACTAGTTCTGACCAACCGATATCAATATTTGAAACTTCCAAGAATCTTCATGACAGGTGTAGGCTTATGAAGAATTAATGGAGACGTAAATTCTAATGTCCTCTAATAATCTTTGAGAAATTGACATAGTTTTGGCTATTATTGAAGTAGTTAATGAACCTCTAGATGTTTATAGGTTTTTATGTTTGGTTGGGAGACCATTTATATAGGGAAATGTCTCAAGCTTGATGTCATGGGAACGACATCTGTAGAAAATGGCATTGCAACAATTTTATTTCCGTTTAACTTGTATTTTATGATAGGCTCCATCATTTATCATATAATACACTGATTAATGTGCAAATAAGATTTGGAGTGTTTCTAGTCCTAAACATTGGAAACATGGTATCCACTTATATAAAGGTCATAGTTAATTATTTGAGGTGCTAAATTTTCTCTAAGGTTCGCAGGTAGTTTGGTCATCTAGTAATGACATCCTCTCATTTATTTCATTTTGACAATCAATAATTTAATGGTTTTTTAAATTTAAGAGCCTTCCATGAGCTCATTACTTTTATAGCAAAGAGCATTGCAATATTTACATTCTAGTTGAATTTTCTTGTAATTTAAGGTTCATGCACAGAGTAGGATTTGAATCATTTATCGATATCTAAATACTGAGATGTTGTAAGCCCCTAATATCAAGGCCATGATATTTTATCATTATGACAAATATTTGATGTGTTGGAGTTTCTTTAATATTTTTTTTCCATTTCATTTTTGTTTAAATGTTCACACCCAATAATATGAAGCACACGATGTCGTGGTCGAGAGGTTTCTAAAGGAATATCCAATTGAAAATTTATTTGTTCCTGTCACATAAAGCAGGGGAAAGGAGATGCCTTAATTTAGAGCTTTGGCATGCTTGTGTTGGACCGCTTGTGTCCTTACTTGTTGTTGGGAGCAAGGTTATTTATTTTCCACAGGGTCACAGTGAGCAGGTGAGGTGGTTTGTCACTAATTTTTAATTTTCAATCTTCTTTTGGATACAAATGAATGAAAATAATGAGTTGCTTCAACAAACAAGGAGGTTGATGCTCATATATCCAATTATCTAAATATTCCAACTCAATTAATCTACCAACTTCACAATGTTAAAATGCATTTGGGTTCTCTGCATTTAATCCTTGCTTTGGTTAAGGACACTTTTATTCATATCATTATATATTATATAAGATTTAAAATTTAATAAACACCTTATTGACTGTCAGGAATATGTGGATAAAAATGAAGTGTATGCTCAAATGAAATTGTAACCTCTTAATGTTGTAAGACATTTTCAATTTAATTATATGTGCTTTGCTGGAATTTCCAATCTTGGTGAGAAATACTTTGGTACTAGTTCCATTTGTGCAGGGAACTAAAAATTAATGATATTGTGTAACAAGAGCAAAAATATTTTTATCTTAGTTCTGACCTCGGCACACCAAGCAAGAAATCGAATAATTACTTTTGTAAAACATTGACTACAAGTAACACTAGTATTGATGGAAGGTTTATGTGCCACGTCGCGTTGCAGAAAATGTTTGTCCTCCACTTGCACGGTTCTTATTTTCCCATAGTTATTGTTCTATCTATTATTTAATAGATAAGTTCTTAGAATTTTAGACCTTTTTTAAGAGAAGACTACATTCTTTGAAGGAGAAAAAGGCAAGGGTATTTGTCACATTTGTCTCCTATTAATTTTTGTTATTGTTTTCTTTGGTTTTGTTTTTTTTGGGCAGGATTTCACTCAGCAACCACCTTCCCAAGAATTGGTAGCTAGGGATATTCATGATAATGAATGGAGCTTTAAGCATATTGGGGTAAGTTATAACAATGATTTAAATGTTGTTTTGGAATAAAAGCAGATAGTGAATATGTAATTATGTGCAGTTTCTTTTGATACTCTTATATCATTGCAATGCATTTTGAAATGTGTAAAGGTAGTGCATATATCAAAATTTTTGCCACATTTGAGGTCATATGATGTAGATATATTTTAAATTCTTGTTAATGGTGTTAGTGGATACATGTATGCTCTAAAAAGTATTTGATATAACTAGTCCCCAGTTACTTTACCTTTCAATGTAGAGCCAACATGTTTAGTTTTTCTCTGGATATAATTTTTTGGATTTTGGGAATTTTATTCCTTTTCCCCTGGAATAGTATGTTGACAATTAAATATTTCTATTTTGAAGCTATATTCTTGGTTGGTATCATAAATTGTAAAGTCTTGTCTTATTCTTTTTTAGTTTCTTGTTGTAATCTTGTGTCAACAATACTTTGCTCTACCCATTACATTTCTACTGCTTCTTAAAGATGACTAGAGGAAACAATACAACTACAAAATTGGAGCATGAGACATTCTTAGTAGAAATTTCTAGCTCTAATGTGTTTAATTATGTTGGATAAAATCAAAATTACAATGCACCATAAGCATGGGAATTCAAAATATTGGGATAGAAATGTGTGCTTTTGTTTGCATTTTTTACTTTAATTGAAGATAAAATTTCATCAACAAATATTGTACACTAAGAAAATGGTAGGTACAAAATTTATTCTATGGTGACATTTTATTTTCTTTTTATATACAGGTCATATGGCCATATAGTGGCCACTATTACCCAACTGAAGAAAACTTGTTTGAATTTCTTTCTTTTATGGGGAAAAATGGCATTAACAATATTTATTATATTGAGGTATATATCGTATAAATAATTTATAGTCTACTTGTGTTCATCGACTTTCATGTCTTATAATCTATATTGTATCTTTATTTCTTTCTTCTTCTTCTTCTTTTCCAGAAAAGGAACTCATTATTGTTGGTAAGAAGCGAGAATTGAATAAACGGATAACAATAACACTAAAGTGACAAAATGAAAATTAAAGAGAGATGAGAACTGGTCGACTAGTGGTACATGTAGAGTCAATATCCTACATAAGACACACACATAGAGACTAATGATCAAGTCTTCAGAGTTGGTGAATTCACCTACAATGCCTTGGCAACATAATGATAATGTTTTGAAGTGATGAAACAATATTTCATTTGTAAATTTTACTCCAACCAATAATAAGTTGGAAACTCATATTGCAATACTTGAAATTTTATATAATATAATTTATGTGGTTGGAATTATTTATAGTTGAAGTTGATATTACTTAATATTGTAATTAATATATGTTACTTTTCATTTTCATGTTATATAAACATGTACATTGTATGACATTTTTTTTAATTTAGTTGCAAAATGATACTAATTAATTTATTTTGATTAATAATGAACACATAAAATCAATCTAAAACTACTAAATTAGTAGTTTATGTTTATTAATGATGAATACAAATAAAATGAATATATGACTAAATTAGTTTCTTATCATGATTATTAATGAAAGTAAATGAAATTAATATAAACTACTAAAGTATTCATTTATATAATGAATATGAAACTATCAAAACAAAATAAATGATTACTTCAAATGATAAATTTGTGACTACAAAGGACGACTAATTTTTCCACATATACGACTATTAGTAGCTAATTTACATTATCTTATAACACGACTAAAATTTAGTCATATTTATTTGGTCATTAATTTGTTTCAAACGATGACTAAAATTTTCATATATATAACTATTAGTAGCTAATTTAAAGTATCTTATAACACAACCAACATTTTGGTCATATTTATTTGGTTATAAATTGGTTTTCGTGGGTGATCGTTTAGTAATATTTTTTTTTGTATATTTGGTCATTAATTATGACAATTAATGACCAAATTAATGATTAAACCAATGACCAAATGAATGCCTAAATTAATGAACAAATAAATGACTAAATTAATGACCAAATATACTACTAGACAGCAAAATTGAGACAACCAATTAATGACTAAGCTAAAAACGACCAAAATTTGGTCATATTATAAGATATTGTAAATTAGCTACTATTGGTCACTGACCAAAAAATAGTCATTTATATGAAAATTTTAGTCGTTTTTTTAATAAATAATTAGCCATTTTGTACTAGTGAAAAGGGTTTAATGGAAATGCACATTGAGTACTTCCAAAGATTGAATATCAAGGTACCTGATATTCCAGAGGAATGTATGATTGATGTATTCATAGGTACTTTAAAGGATAACATCCAACATGAGGTTCACCTTTGGGAACCTAATTCGTTGGAAAATGCATTCAGGGTGGCAAGAAAAGTTGAAAGAAAAATTATGGAAACAAGGAGGTCTTTTTCTCACAACTATAAATATGGAAGTGTTTTCACTCCTATTTTCCCACAACCTACAAGGTTGACACCACAAAAACTAGAGGAAAAAATATAAAAAGGGCTTTGTTATAGTTGTGATACAAAATACAATAAAGGTCATAAGTGTGATTCGAAGAAATTATTTTACATAGATTATTGAAGAGGAGGAAGAAATTGTTGAAAAGTCAACAAGAAATGTGTGTCTAATTTAATTTTCCCTTAATTAAATTGGACAATAAATTGTAATATTATCTCATATTCACTTGTAATAGTTAATTGAGTATGATAGACTCAGTTAGCTCATAAAATTCGATTTGAGCGTGGTTGGTGAGGCATGTAGAGTGATTCTATTTGTTTTAGAGTCCAAGTTGCAATTAGTGTATTAGTTTAATGCATGATAAATCGGTTAACTCAATTAATTGAGTTAAAATCTATTTAACTAGTTGTAACTGATTGTTGCACTAGTGAGAGGTCAAGTGAATTAAATCAGATTTAATTAATATGCGGTGATCTGTCAAGTAACTGATGATTTACTATTAATAGCTGCATGCATGTCAGTTATGATGAAGACCCAGTTGAGACAGAGGTTAAAGGGATGTTAACTATCGATTTTTTTATTAGCAAACTGCCTGCATGCAATAATACACCCATATGATTTCCCGTGAGCATTGTGCAGTTTTGGAAGGCTGAAATTCCTAAATATTAGGGATTTAATTCTATAGGAATTGCGCAAGCAAGGCAGTCTGAGAAGAGGCAGGAAATTGGCTATGTGTTGGTCGATTTTGTCCGGATTAGTGTGAGACATGTAGGTTTTAACCCTGTACAGAAATTATCTGCAAACAAATCTTAAAGACGAAAAATAAATAGCAGTGAGAGCATAAAACATAAAACAGATAAACACATATATTTTCCCCTGGATCCCAAATCGGGACGACCAACTTAATTTTTCATTATATTCCTTTTAGTGTTACAACACACATATATACATGCCGAAGCATACATAAACCCCAATCCATTAACCCTAGATTAGAACATACCCATAGTTCCCTTGACCGGATCTACAAAATACCAGGGGCCAAAAACCATCATGCCCAAACACCATGTGCAAACCCATGCACAAAACCATGGGCGAGTCCCACTTGTTGTTTTATTTCCATAGGGGGCCATAAGAGAGCTGGGTCATTAGCCCAGCTTTGCAACACCCATTATTTCTCTACACCAAGAGAACTTCTGAGTGCTCACAAACTTTTTCAATGCATCTACAACATTCTTCAAAGTGTCCACCTTTACGATGAATACACCTTTAGCTTCAACCATATATCTCACAAAGTGATACTGAACATCAATGTGCTTTGTCTTTGAATGATAAGCAGGGTTCTTAGCCAAGAAAATTGCACTTTGGCTATCACAGTCTATCCTTATAGCTTGCTGCACCAACACCATACTTGAACACAATATTTGAAACCAAATTTCTTCCTTGCTTGCATGAGTGGCTGCTATGTATTCTGCCTCTGTAGTTGAAAGAGCCACTACAGACTGTATTTTACTCATCCAACTGACTGCACCTCCAAATAGGCTAAACACATACCCACTTGTAGATCTTCTTTTTGGTCCGCATCTCTAGCCCCGTCCGCATCAACAAAACCACTTTAATGTCCAACACTCTTCCAATCCTGGTCTTCCCTGGTAGCACAAGCCATAATCACTAGTGCCACGTAAATATTTGAAAACCCGCTTCACTGTTGTCCAATGCTCCTTCCGTGGGTTTGACATAAACCTGCTCAATACTCCCACTGCATATGTAATGTCTAGTCTAGTACAAACCATTGCATACATCAGACTACCCACTGCACTTGCATATGGAACATGGGACATATCCTCCTCTTCTTCTTGTGTCTTGGGACACTGTTCAGCAGACAGTTTTACACCTACAAGAATAGGAACATTCACCAGTTTACTATCCCGCATATTGAACCTCTGCAATATAGTCTCGACATACTTCCTCTGGTTTAACCAGAGCTTCCTCTTTGCCTGATCTCTCTTAATTTCCATGCCCAAAATATAGTTTGCAGTACCAAGATCCTTCATGTCGAATTACAATGTTTTGGTCTTCTAAATATTATACTTTTGTCATTTCCAATCAACAACATATCATCCATACAAGACTAAATAAATAACACTAGATCACCAATTAATTTAAAATAAACATAGTGATCCTCCTTTCTTCTCGGTGAAGCTGGTGTCCCCATATATAGGTATCAAATTTATGATACCACATCCTTGTAATTGTTTTAACCCAGCACAGACTTCTTTAACCTCCATTGTGTACTTTTCTTCCCCTTCACCATAAAGACTGTGCTGTTTCATGTATATCTCCTCTTCCGCATCCCCGTGAAGAAATTTTGTCTTCACATCCATCTATTCTACCTCAAAATCAAATGCAGCAACAACACATAAAAGTAATCTAATAGAAGTGACCTTGGCAACAAGAGAAAAATATCACCAAAATCAATTTCTGACACCTGGGAATGACCTTTTTCTACCAATCGAGCTTTGTATTTCTCCACCTTACCTTCTACATTCATATTCTTCTTAAACACTCATTTTCTCCCAATGGGCTTCCTTCCAGCCGTCAACTCCACCAGATCCCATGCCTCATTTTTTTCCAAGGATGCCATTTAATCAACCATGGCCTCCTTCTGAATTTTTCCATCCTCTAAATCCATTGCCTCCCTGACAGTTTTGGGATCATCATTAGTGATAGTTAAAGAAAAAATTGAACATAAAGCAGATGGACTATACCTTTCTGGCTTCCTTCCTTCCCGAACTGACCTTCTCATAACTGGAGTTTGTGGCTCTTCCTTCGAGTCTTCTCTTCGTTGTAGAGTATGATTCATCCCTCCTTTAGCTCAAACTCCATCTTCTCAGGTTCCTGTAGTAGGACTTCATGTTTAACAATATCTTTCACCTCTCTAAACACCACATCTCGGCTGTACACAAACTTCCTTGTTTCTGGGTTCCAAAGCTTGTAACCCTTTAAACCATCCTTATACCCAATAAAGATGCACCTTTCAGATTTATTATCCAACTTGGTCCTTTTATCCTTTGGAACATGTACATATGACTCACATCCAAATACCCTTAGATGTGAAATAGAGGGTTTCTTACCAGTCCATACCTCATGTGGAGTCTTATCCTCCAACACTAATGAAGGTGATCTATTAACCAAGTAACATGCAGTCTCCATTGCCTCTACCCAAAATTCTTGTCCTAACCTTACATCACCCAGTATGCTTTCTCTCTTTCCTTCTTTCCATCAGCATTCTGCTCATTCTTCTCCGCAACTCCATTTTATTGAGGTAAGGAGAATATTCTCATGTTATACCACACTTCTTACAGAACTCTTCAAATTCTTTCTTGCATAACTCCCCACCATTATCTGTCCTCAGCGCCTTTATCTTCTTCTCTGTCTGGTTTTCCACTAGAGCCTTAAATCCTTTAAATTTGTCAAAGACTTCAGATTTCTTCCTCAAGAAATATATCCATGTATTCCTTGAGAATTCATCTATGAATGAAACATAGTACACAAACTTACCCAGTGATGGAACCGACACAGGTCCAAACACATCATTGTGCACAAGCTCTAATATCTTGTTCCCCCTCTTAGCACCAGAAGGAAAACTCACCCGATTTTGCTTCCCATACACACAATGTTCACAGAAATCAAAATCCAAAGAGCAATTAGACATACCTTCTACCATACCATTTCCATGTAGTATCTGAAGGCCCTTCTCTCCAATATGTCCAAGCCTTTGATGCCATAGCATGGTCTTTTCTCCAGAGACCGTTAGGCTTTCCGCTCCACCTTTAGGAACCACAGAATTGTTTCACCCATCAATAATAGTGCTGCCCTAAAGCTTGTATAGAGTTCCAATCTGAACTCCCTGCATTAATACCAGTGCTCCTCGAACCATCTTACATGTATCTTTCTCGAACACTGTTTTTACACCTGCATCATCCATCTTGCTTACAGAAATCAGATTTCTGGCCAATGCAGGAATGTGCAGAACACCAGGAAGAACCAACTCTTCCACCAGCTTCAACTTGACTTTTTCACGTTCGACGATTCTAGCCTTCCTATCATCCTCTAGGAAGACATCACCACCATCATATTTCTCATACTCACAGAACCACTCCCTATGAGGAGTGAAGTGAAAGGATGCACCCTAGTCAATCAACCATGACTCATGATCAACATGTGTATTTGACGAAGAAGCCAAATACACATCCCCACCTTCATCCGAGGTGGTTTTTTCCTTTGCAGAAGGAGCATCATCAGATCCTTTTCCTTTCTCAAGAGGTTTAGATTTGTAGTCCTTTTTGTAGTGCCCTTCCTTTCCACATTTCCAACACACCTTTACAAACTTTCCTCTAGATTTAGATCTCCCACTCGAAACCTTATTCTTGTTTCTATTTTGGGACCTTCCTCGTACAGATAAGGCATCTCCATTCTAGCCCTCCATATTTCTCCGTCTCATTTCCTCCAACAGCAAGGCTAAGACAATATCATCAAAATTCAAGGTAGTTGTATTGCTACCTATTGCAATAACCAGATTGTCCCACGAGTCTAGTAGAGACGAGTCTGGTAGAGAAAACAAAAAACTAATGCACTTATCTTCATCTGAAATTTTAATATCAACAGATGAAAACTAACTTACCATAGTATTAAAGGTGTTAAGATTCTCTATCATCGAGTCTCCATCCTTCATCCTCAGGTTATACAACTTTTTCTGCAGGAACAATTTATTTACCAAAGATTTAGATTGGTACAAGGTCCCTAGCTTGTCCCACAAGGTCTTCATCGTAGCTTCTCCAGATACATTCAAAAATACTAAATCTGAGACACACAACCGTATTGTTCTCTTTGCCTTCTGATCCAGTTTCTTCCAGTCTTCATCTGACATTGTCGTTGGTTTAGTACCTGGATCTACCATGATCCATTGATCTTTATCCACCAGTAAATCCTCCATCTTGAGATTCCACAACTCAAAACTATGACCATTAAATTTCTAGATCTCTATCTTCCTGCCGCTCGCCATCTTCTTTCACCGTAAGAATCGATCCCGCAGATCTCCCACTGAACAGGGTCTACCTCAGGCCCGAGCAAAAACCCCCTAAGTAGCAAAGGCGTCCCCTTGAAGCCGAAACTACTTTGATACCAAATTTAGGTTTTAACCCTATACAAAAATGATCTCAAAACGAATCTTAAAGACATAAAATAAATAGTAGTGAGAGAATAAAACATAAAACAGATAAACACAAAGATTTTCCCCTGGATCCCAAATTGGGACAACCAACTTGATTTTTCATTATATTCCTTTTAGTGTTACAACACACATATATACATGCCAAAGCATACGTAAACCCCAATCCATTAAACCTGGATTAGAACATAACCGTAGTTCCCCGGACCGGACTACAAAATACCAAAAATAAAACCATCATGACCTAAAACCATGTGCAAACCCATGCATAAAACGAGGGTATGGGTCCGCCCACCGGAAAAAAAGGACCAAATTTTTTTCCGTGTTTCAACCTCTCTGTCGTCGTGGGGGCCACTGCGGACCCCCCCCCCTGCGTTGCGCCCATCACAACGTACAGGGGGGGCTATCACCCCCCCTGTTACCCCCCCATGCATGATTAGTTGTGGAAAGAATATAACATAAACCCAACAAGACAGTTGGTAGAGTGCAGCAAAATCTTGTGAGAAGAGTGCATTGTATTGTTTCATGATTCCTTGGTTGAATATACAATAGAAGATAGAGGGGTTTTGAGCAACAAGCTTTCCCCAGGAAAAGTATTTGTGTTGTGGATTTATTTTCTTCTTTATTTACTTGGTGTGATTGTGTGATCGTGTTTATTTTCCGCAATTAATTTGTAGAAGGATTCAGTATCTTTCTTTAGCATATCGCGTGATCGGATTGAATCCATTGGTATACATATTTTTTGTATAATTTTTACATGGTATCAGAGCGCAGGAAATCACTATAGTGGAGAAGAAATTTATTTTGTGCTAAACAACATTCAAATTTTAAAAAATATTCTTTCGTGCGACAGGCGAATCAATATGGATTTCAATGGATTAATATTGGAATATGCACTTAAGGGAAGTTATAATTATATTGCATGGAAAGACAAAATGGAGGCAGTTCTGGAGGAAAATGGGGTTAAAGAATTCATTGATAATGATATTCCCAATCCCGCAGCAGCAGACATCACTCTTCTTGATGCTTGGAAAAATAAGGTTGCAAAGGCGATGAGGATCTTATTAGAGGGAGTTAGATATCACATTGTCTCAACTATCCATTCCAAAGAAACTCCATATGCAATGTGGAAGGCTTTGACATATCTATTTCAGAATAGCAATGGCCATAGAAAATTGCCACTGAAGGATAAGCTCAGGAAAATCAAAATGAAGAAAGGCGACATTATTCGAAAATATTTGACCAAGTTCATCCACTGTCAATATGAGCTTGGAAATGTCGGGATTACTGTAGCAGATGATGACTTGGTGAGCCTAGCACTTCTAGGCCTTCCCAAGAGCTGGCATAGTTATCAGGACTCTGTCAATGGGAGGGAGAAGCTAATAGATTGGGAGTGACTTTGGTCGTATTTGGTACAAGAATAATTCAGGCAGAATACTAGGGATGGATCCTCATCCAAGGCAGATGATGAGGAAAATTGTGCCTTGGATGGTAAGGTAAATAAGGGGAAGGGAAATACATCCTATTCCAAATCTGGAACTGTCAAAGAAAGCAAGAAGCGTGACATGTCTAGAGTGAAATTTTTTCACTGTCACGAGAATGGAAATTATGCCACTAATTTTCCACAGAAGAATAAGAACAAAAATAAGGCTTCAGGATCTATAGCAGGTGAAGCTTTGGCTTCACATTTTGATTTCAACTTCTCACTCATTGCATGCATGGTGTCTAGTGCGATGGGATCAGTGCGGTACTTGGATAGTGGTGCATCTTTCCACATGAAGGGAAACAAAGAACTCTTTAGTAGCTTGAAGGAGAAGGATATTCAGATGCACATCGAGATGGGTGATGACGGGAGGTATAGAGCTACCGAGATTGGTACAATTACTTTCTAGAGACATTCAGGTAAACCTTTCTTATTAAAATATGTCATGCATGTACTAGGATTGAAAAGGACTTTATTTTTAGTTTCTATGCTATAGGATAGAGGATATTATGTGGTTTTCAGTGAAGGGAAAGAATTCCTTTGTCACAAATCCAGAGGACAAGTTAAGAATATTGGGATTCTTGTGAAGAATCTCTAGAAACTTGATGTATATTTATGTGCAACATTGATGGGTAAAGAAAACAGAGTGGTGAGCCAGGATGAGGGTGAGTTATGGCACAAGATATTGGGCCATCTACACCACAGTGCTTTGAAGGTCATGCAACAGATTTCTACGAGGCTTCCAAAGGGTTCTCTTGCGTAGAGAGACACATGAAAGGGATGTACCATGGGGAAGTATGCAAAGGCCACCTTTCACGAGAAGGAGAACCGAGCAGCGAAAATCCTTGAGAGATTCCACTTAGATGTGTGTGGACCATTCTCTACAGCTTCTACAAAAAAGCACAGGTATTATGTGATTTTTGTTGATTATTTTTCTAGAAAGTGTTGGATCTACTTCATGTAGAAGAAATATCAAACGTTCTCAAAATTTTGTGAGTTCAAAGTGCTGGTTGAGAAATATACAAGGAAGCATGTGAAGGCTCTAAGGAGCGACAATGGTGGTGAGTACATCTCCAATGAATTCAAGAAATTTTGTGCCAAATAAGGAACTCAAAGAGAGTTGATTATGCCTCATAACCCACAACAGAATGGGGTTGCAGAAGGAAAGAACAGAACAATTGTGGGTGTGGCATGAGCGATGTTACATAATCAGGGCCTACCATTTCATCTATGGGCAGAGGCATGCAACACAACGGTATTTGTGTAGAACCGTAGTCCTCATTGGATACTTGGCATGAGTACACCAAAGTAGGCTTTTTCTGGTAAGAAACCTGATGTTTAATATTTTAAAATTTTTGGCTCATCTGTCGATTTCCATTTGACCAAATATTCCAGAAAAGAAGCTAGAACCAAAAATAGAGGTTGGGATATTTTTGGGGCACACTGATACTCCCCACAAATATTGGGTGTGTTACAGGTCAATTTTGGCATCATCCCCCAAGACCTGGTCAAATTGGGCATCATCACCCAAGACCAATGAATAGGACCTATCATCCCATAATTCAGTTTCTATATTCCCTAAGAGAAGTCATACCATTAATGGCTTCAATTATGATATTTCCAAGGCTTGAAGTATATATTATGTGACCCATTGACTCATAAAAACTCATATGCATTGGCCTAACTGCGTTGCAGTGCACTTATCTCCATGCAAGGGTGCACTGCAGTGCACTTCTTGACACTTAAGGGTGCGTTGGTCTCCTAGGAGTGAAATCATCATTGTTCAGGGAATATCCACATGTCTAGTGCCTTATAGAAGAGCTCATAGGTGTCATACATCGAATACAAGTGTTCATCCATCACCTCTGAACTTTGAAACATGCCTCACCTATTATTAGACATCCATTCAATTCCATTTATTGAGAAACTACCTTCAATTTCCCTATAAATTGAGCACTCATCTAAGTGCTAGGGATGAGAAATTTTTGTAATGTTATGTTGTTGTATCCTCAATTGATGGGATTTGGAATTAATGTTATGTTGTTGAGATGATGCTTGGTGTGATGAGGATGGAATGAAGTTGGAGCAGGTTGACGATGAACCTAACTATTGGTTGTAATTTTCTCCTCCTCCTTTCTTAATAAAGATATATGTTCATTTTCTCATATGTATGATTATATATTGTGAATTTCATAGACTCAATTGTGTATGTATTCTTAGATCTAATTGGTTCGATTTGGTTAAGACAAGTATATATTTGTATATTTGTATGTTGTTTGTTCTTCTATGTCTTTGATTGCAGGAATCGATCTAGCGGCTTTAGTTGGATTGAGAGTGATGGCAAAAACGACTGAAGGAGAAGGAGAGTGAAAGGATCACAAGTAGGCTTCTTTCCTTTCTGTCTATCTATTTGTCTTAGAGAAAATAATTGTTGTCTTTCTTCTTTAGTTTAGAGTGAAGGAACACCATAGTGAGGGAATCTAGTTTATCTGTAGATTAGAATTCCACATAACAAATTGGTGACTTCGTTGGGGAACGATTCCATCATTCCTGGTGTTTTTGTCTCTGTTTACCATCATCAGTAGACTCTACTTTCTTTTATCAGTCATTTGAATGAAAAAATTTCCTTAGAAGTGTGTTTAGCTGCTTGCTTCCCAAACTTAGTTGCACCCAACGCACTGTTGGTCAGCGTACAGTGCACTACAGTGTAATGTCTTTCTTTCAGGGGTGCACTGCAACGCACTGTCTGCCCTTATAGGGTGTGTTTCCCCCTCATCCAACCAAATTCCATCAAAAATTTTCTTTGATTTCAGTTTCAGCCAATTGTCTGTTGTATTCTCATATGTTTGATTTCTCATAGAGACCAGCAAACATTACTTGTTCTTCCTCCTTAGAAAAGTTATTTGTTCAATGTTTCATTAGTTGTTTTCTTTATCATTGGAAAATTAAATTCAAAGTAGTTAATATTTTCATTAGATAAACTATGATTTCGAAAAGGAAATTGTTGCTTCAATCCTCATTTCCTATAGGAAAATTGTCGTTTCATTCTTCATTTTCCCAAGAGAAATTTTTGTTCCATTCCTCGTTTCTCAAAAGAAAACATTTGTTTGATTAATTTGTGCATTTAGTTTCTTTTACTCATTCACATTAAAGGAAACTAAAAATAAAAACATGCATGTGCATTTAGATTGTGGGTGTTGCATAGGAACATATTAGGGAGATTTTCATTTAGTTTGTGCTCTTTTTTGTATGCTCAAAAACTGATTTCTCTTTCCCCTTAGTAGCTAGGATTTTCATTGAAAAATTGGATTGAAAATTTTTCTTCTCATTTAGTTTTCATTTTAGGAATTTCCCACTAGATCACGCGATGAACCTCAAAGATAAAATTTTAAACAAGATCAACATAAAATTAATCTCAATCAACCTAAGAAAGCATTGTAACATTAATTATAACACTTAGAAGGTCTAGTCTAGAGATGTGTTCTAGCATCGCTAAACATAATTTTTGTCGTTAACTTGTCTGCGATACATTCTGAGTGTGAAATCCCACTCCACGTACGTAATTATATCGGAGCTCGTCCACGTACCTTCAGGTATATAGGGTGGTTTTCTAGTACGAAAATTATAAGGGGGTGCTCTCACTATGTGGTTTCGCATTAGACAACACTAATATGGACTTGGGCCTCCACGTACCTTCGGGTATATTTGGGAGGAAAACTTTAGGTTTCTTACCATCCATAGGTAACTGAGTCGGTAGCCTTGTAACTTGTGATACACCGAATAAAACATTCGGGGAGATTTCTTGCCTGTACTTCTTGGTTTTCCAGGAGGTATTCTGCAGTTCACAATTACTTTGGTAAACCTTTTTCCTAGTATCACCCTTTTATTTGTTTATTTTTTTTGTAACAAAATCAATCAGTCATCGTGGAAGAATAACATCCCTTTCCCCGTCATTCACGTAGAATATCACTTAAACCACCTTTACCACCAAAATCCATTTTTGGTTTGCGAAGGCGACCTCATTCTATCGAAACTAGTAGCATCAGTACCTCTGGTGCGTCATATTCATCACATCTACCAGAGTCGTCTCGAGTCATTTCTACACATCTTGGTTTATCCACTGTCATCAAAACAGAGTCCTCACAGCTACCTGTGGACACTATACATCAAATCAGTGAGACCATACCTCCCGAACTCGACGTTGTTCAATTGGAAGTTGATCTAGATCCCATCATTCTTTTACCAAAACATATAGATCCTAAAGTCGAACAACTGGAAGTTGTTCTTGTATCAGTCGCTCCTTAGTCGATTGTAGCCATTGAGTCTTCCCTATCACACAGTCAACCACCTGAAATATATCTTGGGCCTGACAGTGAAATTCTTCCACTTGGTTTGATTTCGATTGAGGAAGAACCTCAACAAGAAACTCACCCTTCAACTCCAATTCATTTTGGGTCAGGGCTTTAACTTTACGAGTCTATTCCTCGGTTGACTTACACTGCCTCTTTTGACCCTGTTTCAATCCGAGTTCCTGTAGATCCTATAAGGTACACACTAGGTCATTTAACCATGGTTGATTCAACATCTCCAGTTGTACCATCTATTACAGTTGCGATAGCATATACTATTGCTACTTCGTCGATGTTTACCACATCACCCGAGTCACATCTCTATGGTGGTCCTTTCATCCCACCAAGTTACCAATCATTATCTGGAACCTACTCTAGTGAATCCTCAAATCCATGGACTTAACCCATGTAATCTTATGGTATTTTATCTAGTACATCTCTAATGAGTACTGAGCAACTTGATCCTTTATACACATCTTCAGTGCAACATCAAGTTGGTCCATCTGGGTACATCCATCCAGTTCAATCTCGACTGGACTCTTATGAATTGGAGAATAATATATTCCATCTTATTACAATCGTCATGCTAGGGGGCAACCTATGGTCACCCATTTTGACAATACTTCGTCGCTCTATGGTCACCCAAATGTTGGAATGATTGTTTGTTAGTGGCAGCCTATCTTGCTCGTTCAACCACAAACGGTTATGAATTCATATCAATCAATTCAACCTATTGCACATACATCTACTCCACTTGTTAATACTTCATTACCCTTGTCACAAGCTCAGTTTTATATACCTCAATCGTCTCAGGTGGGTCCCTCAACCCATTACCCTCAATTTTTTGGCCCACATACTTCAATTCCTTTAGCTGGTTTACAACAACCACCTGTATTTGGAGTCATTCATTCACGGGCTGGATTACCCTTTTATGGGATCTCATAGGCACCTACTGGTCTTACCTATTCACAACCGGGTCCAAGCTATTCTAGTTTGGGCTATAATCTTGGTGGGCAGTCACCTTGCTAGTCATAGCCTCAAATGTCACAACAACCATTCCAACAACAAGAAGCTTACCCAGGTCTTGGTCAACATATCCCTCAAGTGTTTAGTCATCAAAACAACCCCTATCTGGGTTACCAACAACAAATTCCTTATGTTGGTGCTCAAAGGCATGTTTCCTAAGAAATTCCATCATATCCTGGCTATGCTCAACCTGATTTGAATCGACAGTTGCGCTTTGTCGCAAATTTAGAATTACCTAATTTACACCAGCTTACCAAGGATCCCATCATATATTCTCCTTGGTGACTAGTGATACCACATAAATTACCCTATGAAATTCCTAAATTCAATGGAAACCCTAGAGAATACTCGTCAGTGCATGTTATGACTTATCATTTGTGGTGTTCATACAACTCCTTAAATGATGACTCTGTTTGACTACATATTTTCTATTTTATGCTTACCGGTCTGGCCATGAAATGGTACATTGAATTACCATAAGATTCATTTCATAATATCACTGTATTAGCTACTACCTTTTTAATCCACTTCCAATTAGCCATACGATATGAAATTGGAACAGAACTGCTGACCAATTTTAAATAGACAACTGCTACTCGCATTTATGATCATATTCATGAGTGGCATCGTTGTCAAAGAATGGTCAAAACATTTTCTCCTGATCAGCTTCTTGTTGATTGATTTATTAAATCCTTGTTGCCATCTATCACCGAGGATATATCTAAAGGTGGCATCGTCACTAAATAGCAGGTCATTTCTCATGCCCAGTACTTATATTTGATTTATACTCAATCTATCATGCTCTATGAGAAAATTCCAAATGTGCCACGATCAAATTTTATTGTTCCTCCTCCATCTAAGGACTCTCATGTTGGCAATGGTATGATAGGTTCTGAAAATAATCACAAATATACTGCATCTGATCCTACACCTTCTTCCAAAATTCATGTCATGTCATCTGACAAAGGAAAAAGTGACAAGCAACTCGGAAGCAAGAAAAAGGGGAAAGTAAAGAAAAAGAAAAATTCAACCGCACAGGAATGATCATCTGATAAAAAAATATAACAATAATCAGAAACCTTATTACCCTTGCTTAATATGTAATGAGGAAAACTTTGTTCAAGACTGTCCTCACCGCGTCGAAGTCTCAAAATTTCTTAATACCTCAACTGCCCTTTTTGTGTTGGCAGATCCTTTTCCAAATCCAAACACAAACATGGTTGCTATGGATCCCGCTTCCAGTTCCCAATTTATTATACTATCTGTCACAAAGAAAAAAACTAATGTTTTGGTTCTAAGTGAAATAAATATTATGGTAGTCAGGCTACTAATCAACCTACTACCTCAACCAAGAATCTATCTACTGAATCAATTCCACCAACTGTTATTCTAGACTTGACAATAAAGCCACCAAAGGGAGTCATCTACTAATCGACATTCAATCCTTAAGCCTAAGAAACTCAAAATTATAATATAGTTTAATATTTGGCTCAGTTGCCTTCAGCTATGTTGATGCTTGAGGTACTTCAAAATTCCCCCCCCCAAAATCAGGCTTCGTTGTCAGCAATTGGTGGAATCAACTCGACAGATTCCAATCTTGTAGTCTTTAATCATATGGGCTATGAGCCAAAATTATTAGTTGAATTAGAATTCTCGATCCAAGTAAATGTTCTCAATCACCTTATTCATCGCACTATTATTGATGAGGGATCATATAGTTGCATTATGTCTCTAAACTGTTGGAATTCACTTGGCTCAACTCACTTATCTCAATCTCCTACGACGTTGAAAGCTTTTGACGGTCGTACATATAAGCCTTGCAGTATCATCAATAACTTGCATGTTGAACTAGGGGGAAAAACTATAACTATTGAAGTTGAGGTCATTGATGGACCCCTTGACTACAACATTTTTCTTGGAAGGCCATGGGTACATGCTATGACTATGATCGTCTCTACTTACTTTAGAATGATTGCATTTCCTCATAAAGGTGTTATCACAGTCATCAATCAACTCTCCTTATTTGCCTCTAATTTTGAGGTAACTGGAAGAATTTTGTTAGTTCATGCACCCTAGCTACCACTTCAAAAAATTGGTTTAGGTCTCTTAAAGGATTATTCCCTAATGGGCACCTTTGCATTACTGTCGCCTGCGACGTCGGCAGAAATTGCAAGAATAGAGACCTGCTGCATGATATCTTCCACTTCATTGGACTTAATGAAGATTACCAATGATTCTGAAGCTGATATGTTGGATGAATTTATGCTGCCAAGCCCAATTGAGCTAGCATAGCAATCAACTTACTTGGCTTGGGTAGTGCATCCTAAATCTTCATCGTCGATCATTTAGGTCGATCGTTCATTATATTTTGGTACTCCATCTGATCCTTTTTCATCTACTTTCTTGACTGATGAGAGCATCTTGGAATCCATGATGCCTGAAGGAGAACCATGGGACAAACATCATCATCGTTCCCGTCTTCAGGATTACAAAGAAGATAATCTTATTGAACTATATGACCCTACGATCTCTACATACTTTTCAAATTATACTACATTTAATGCCATTGAATCCAAGAAAAACTTATCAAATATTGAAGAAACCATTTCTATCGATATTTTGACCAAACTCGGCATTGTAGAAAACATTTATGTCAGCATGTCTTGTTCTCCATCCGAACTCAAAACTTCTTGCTCTCTTTTTCATGAATTCTGAGATATATTTTCTTGGTCTTATGAAGAAATGCTAGGCATAGATACTAGTATCATTGAACACACAATTAAAATGTACGCTGATGTCAGATCGGTACGTCAATGCCTCCATCCTGTTCATCCAAAGAAGGTTGTTGCCATTAAATCATAAGTTGAAAAAATTTTGCATGCTGGTTTCATTTACCCTGTTCCTCTTATTGATTGGGTTTCCAACATTGTTCCTGTCATGAAGAAACAAGGGACAATCAGAGTGTGTGTCTATTATCAGGATTTCAATCTTGCTTGTCCAAAAGAAAACTATCCTACTCCCTTTATTGACCAGATTATGGACGAATGTGCCAAGTGTGAAATATTTTCTTTCGTGGATGGATTCTTCGATTACAATCAAATCAATATCCGCCCAGAGGACCAATATAAGACAACACTCATCTGTCCCTAGGGCACATTCGCTTATCATAAACTCCCATTCGGTTTAAAGAACATCAGGGAAACATTTCAGAGAGAAATGGATTATGCTTTCAATGACATGAAGCAAATTGTTTAACCATATCGAGAAGATTTACCCGCGCATTCATGAAAAATATACTGATCACCCGACACATTTGAGAGCTATATTTTTACGCTACCAAAACTACAATATTTGCCTCAATTGACACAAATGTGTGTTTTGTGTTGGTTCTATTCAATTTCTTTCCTTCGTCATCTCAAAATATGGAATTTGAATCGACCCATTGAAGGTCCAGGCCATTCTTGATTTTCCTGCACCATCAAACTTACTTCAATTACAGAAAATTCAAGGAAAGGTTAACTTCCTAAGGAGGTTCATACCCAACTATGCCAAAATGGCTAAAGGATTTACTCGTCTCTTAAAAAGGGGATTCACTTCCATTGGGATAAGGTCATGCAAGCTTCTTTATATGCTCTTAAATATACCCTGATCTCAACGTCATTAATGTATACCCCTAATTATCAGAGTGATTATTTCCTATATATCGTCACGACAGATACGACCATTGCTATGGTTTTGGTTCAAGAATAAGATGGGATAGAACATCTGATATATTATTTGAATCGTAATCTCAATGATACAGAAGTTAAGTATTCATACATCGAAAATCTCACCTTGGCGGTCGTTCAAGCTGTCCAAATATTTCACCATTATATCATGCTCCAGAATACCATTTTCATTTCGGATTGCAACCGCATGACATACATTTTGTTACGTCAATTTCTAGGGAGAAAATATTCAAAATGGATCATCATTTTGCAAGAATTTGATTTGAAATTCATCCAATCCAAGTCAAAGAAGTCTTTAGTTTTGGTTGAGCTTCTCTCTAACCTTCCCTCTGATAGTACTAAAACTGCATCGGAACCATCAATTCTAGATGATTCTTTATTTCTGATTGGGTCATATGACCTTTGGTATGGGGATTTTATCATTTATCTCCAAACCCAGAATTTTCGGCCTGATACCTCTTGCTCACAACAACGATGTATTCGATACCAAGCCAAAGCTTATCTGATCTTCAGTAATACACTTTATCATCGTGGTGTCAAAAAGATTTTAAGGACGTGCCTCACTCATGAGCAGGGAAAATTTTAGGGGCTAATATTTGCAGGTGGGCTAATATTCCATGTTTTTTCTAAAAAAAATATTTGCCAATTTCCATTTTTCAAAAAATAAATTTGCCCAAATTTTATATTATAAAATTATTTTACATTAACAATCACCAATATTATATAATTTATAATATATAATCATTATAAATAAAATAATTTTTACAAAATTATCATCAAACATTTTAAAATTTGGATATTAGGGACTAGTAAGATTCGCCAAGGTTGCTAAAATTTAAGATAAACTTCCATCCTTAAAATTTTCCCTGCTCATAAGGAGGCCGAGAAAGTTCTAAATTATTTTCATGTTGGTGCTTGTGGTGGACACTTGTCTAGATACGCTACCGCGCAAAATATTCTCTGCATTGGTTACTTTTGGCCTACCATATTTCTCGATTGCATCCTCTTGGTTATAAATTTTCATGCGTGCCAAATATTTGATCGTAAAATCCGCATGCAGCCAACACCAATGCATCAAGTCATCATTGTGGGACCATTTGGAAAATGGGGCATTGACTTCATGACCTGCAACGCTCATTTAGCCGAGGGGCATGGTTATATTATTTTCATAATCGACTACTTTACCAAGTGGGCCGAAGTGATGCCTGCATTCAATAACATAGGAAAAACAACTGCAATGTTCTTTTTCAATCATGTTTTCTCATGGTTTGGTGTACCACAAGCTATAGTTACAAATCATGGTAAGAATTTTCGCAATCACATGATGAATGAGTTGGCTGCCAAATTAGGATTGTCACATGATAGTTCTACTCATTATTATCCACAATCCAATGAACAAGTCGAAGCCATTAACAATATCCTTAAGTGAATGCTTCAACAAGTGATCGGAGTTCACAAATGAAATTGGAATTTAATCTTGTACTCGTTTCTATGGGAATATTGAACCTCGGTGAGAAATACAACTGGATTTACCCCCTTTCAATTGGTGTATGGTCTGGAAGCTATCTTACCAATCCAATGTGAAATTATGTCATTAAAACTCGTTATTGACATGCTACCTGACACCTCTAATGAAGAAGAATTTACTTTTAACCTCATCCATCTATATGAAACACGTCGTGAAGTTGTATTGGCCAACGAAGCGCATAAGAGATGAATCAAGGTGCAATATGACCAAAATATCAAGCCTCACATACTCTCATAGGGATACCTGGTCTTGCTTTATGACCAGGAAGATGAATTGATAGGAATAGGAAAATTTGAGCCACTATGGCATGGCCCCTACATTTTCAAAATATTTCTGGCTAAGCGTGCCTACGAGTTTGTTGATTATGATGGAATTCCATTAACGCGGCCTCGAAATGGGTTGTATATTAAACTTTACTATGCTTAATTGAGCATAAGAAACTTTTGTATTATATTGTATATATCCTTTAATTTTCATTTATTGTCTTATTTTGTTTTTTTAGAGTTTTCTTGAAGTTATTAATCCACTTTACATTTCATCACAAATGTCTAAATCTTTGGAACCATTCATTGGGTACATTGATGGTGCTAATCGTAGTACGCAAAACCTATCCTCTGCAACATGGGCCATTTTCACTCCAGGTGGAAAGTTAGTGAGTTTTCAAGGGATTTGTATCGGTTGATCCACAAAAAATATCGTTGAGTATAGCGCGTTGATCAAACTTCTCTCTGATGTCATTTCATTTGGTATTAATCATATTATCATTAGGTTAGACTCACAATTTGTTGTATTGCAACTTACTAGCATCTATATTGTCTGAAATCCATCACTTCATCGCATTTTCCTTAGAGTTCTAATTTTGGAAAGACATTTTGATTACATTAAATATCAACATATTTCCAGAAATTTGAACACATTAACTGATTCCTTAGCAAATCATGTTTTAAACAGAAATTTGCAACACATGTAAAGACACATTTTCAATTCACATCACATAATTAAATAGGATTTCGAATTAAACGGAAAACACTAAAAACAAATAAATATATAGTTTAGGTTTTTACAAAATTTGTGCCCAAAACACATTGGTCATCTGACCACAAAATGTATCCAAAAATGTCAAAAGTAAACTAGTGATGCTCATGATAACAAGTAACTGCTCTAGCTATCCTATGTAATAACCGCATCCAACGGTCAGGAACGCTAATAGTATGACGCTACAGTCTCATAGGTAACTCTTCGATCCATCAATCTGGAATCCCAAGAGTAAATCCCCCCATGTTTTGCTGCAGTTCAACAAGAGTCTCAGTCAAATCTAAATCCTGAAGGACTTATCTCCCGATAATCCTCTATGATATCTCATCTGATCCTTGCTCTGGTTGAGCCACTTGTAATATTTCCAAATTTTCACATCATATTTGGAATATTAGAGTTCTTGATTTTCTTAATAAATTAAGTAAATAAAATGGTGGAGGGACCCATAAACCTCAAAGATGAATAAAATCCACTTTTAATGTGTGTATGTGGATATTCTAGATTTATATCTAAAATCATGGTGTAGTGGAGCAGCTCCATTAATGGAGATCATGTCTCATTTTTGAGATAGATTATGGAGGATGAAACAGTCAAATAAGATCATGGATCTTAATTATAAAATCATGAGGATCTTTGATAAGGTCAACTAAAATCATAGTGCATTCAAAGAAGATCATGAAGCACTTATGATAAGATAGTGGAGGAAGTGGTGCATTTAATGCACATATGATGGAGAGGGTGATCACCCCATGTGAAAATGATGGAGGACATGAAGCCATAGTGTAGTCAAACATGGAGGCTATGTCCACATGTACAATGCAGTTTTGGAGTGGGCCCAAGCTATGGAAAGCTCATGCATATAATGAAGGTGAAGGCACAATGGAAGCAGGATTTGGATTATTCATTTCTTGATCTATTTAGATCTAGATTTGTCTTAGGACATTTCTACGCAGACTTGGGCTATTTAGAAGAGTTTGCAGTGCTATTTAGCATAGGGTGTTCCCAAGCAGTAATCCCACCTCTTTCTTTGAGTAGCTCTAGAAAGAGGATTGTTCTTTATTCCTTATCAGGCATTGGTGCCATCTTCAGGAGGTTGTTTCTAGCATTCAAATAGGAAACCAGTGGAGGATTCATCCTACCACCTTGTTCTTCAGATCCAGACTTTCAGGAGCAGCAAATCTATATCTAGAATTCAAGCCATTGGGTTTTACTTTCATACAGCAGCAGTCTCTTCAAGGATTGCACAGTCCAGTCCTGTAGATATATTGGAGGAAGGAATTTTCTAGTATTTCAGCTGGAAATCCTATGATGAATCATCCCCTGACATTGGATATGTTGTTTCCATCACTCATGAGCTGATTTGACACATCTAGCAATAGGCTAATGAGCCCAAGGATCTAGTGGAGTGATTGTCCCTTCTTGCATAGATCTTATTGTACATCATTGTAGCCATCATATCATCAAATATAGCTTCAAATCTGCATTCCCAGCAGCATATATGTGAAGCCCTAAGAGGGTGGTTTTCTTAGACTTACAGATCTGAGAAACCCTTCCTGGGTTATCTTGGGAATCTATCATAGAGCCCAGATCTACAATTTCAGCATCATCGAAGCTCCCATTCTGCCTAGATCTGAATTTTTATCTTTCAGGCATTTGCAGTCCCTATAGTTGCAGTAGGGACAGTGCAGTTTACCTTCCAGCAGTTCAGAAATTACACAATCCCTCTTGGGAAATCATTGCAGGGTCATTCTAGACCACCCTTGTGGCTTGAGTGTCTCATATTTTGAGCACTGTTGTACTTGATTTTTCACCTCCAATATAATAAAATGGCTTATCTATTTCTGTACATTCTGATGTGTATATAGATTTATTGTTTACTTTGTTGTAGTCCTCATATTGTGTTTCAGTATTACTTAATTCTCCCTTTTGGGATATTACAGTGGTATTAGAGCGTGATCTTTGGCTCAGCTTGTGCACACTTCATCTTTTACATCAAAAGAAGAAGCAGATAGATGAGATCTATCATGGACGAGGAAAAATTTTCCACTCATTTCTTTAGATCCATGCAATATCCCTCCAAGGAGGTCAATAAAATGAATAAGGAAAGGCATAAATAAGATCCAAGAAGAATATTTGATGAGGAAGACCCCAACACTTCCTATCAGCAAAGAATAAAACTGGAGAATCATTGATCTCCTCATAGATCCACTATGCCCACTTTTGTTAGAGAAGGTGAAAGGTGTAGAAATGAAGAAAGGAATGAACCTGAGACTCATGAGACTCTTAATCTATATCTTGAAGAGTACAAATCATAGTATATAGCATTCAAGGAGAAGCTAACTCTCCAACAATTCTTCAAAATCAATGAATAAAGAGGATCATGTAGCATCAATAGAAGAAAGAGGCATAATAGATTCGATTTGCCTACATTTGATGGATCTTCCTCAAGAAATGTTAAGGCTTGGAGGAAAGAGTTATATGCCATTTTCAGGCTACATCCTATAGCTGAAAAACAGGTTGTCCAAATTACAACACTTCATCTTTTAGGTGAAGCAAATTAATGGTGGTTTGGTCACATGAAGCATGAAAAGGTGACTAAATATTCAAATTTCTTTCACAAGTTGAGGAAGAAATTTAATGTGAGAAAACTAGAGATGTGTCACAAAGTGAAATTTCCTAATGAAAAAAAGGAGGATTTCAATCTTGTCACTCTAGACAAGAAGTCATTACATTCACCACCAGCTGCAGAAGTACTTGCATACGGAGAAGAGACACTTGCAACTTTTAAAGATAGTCTTGAGCTCTTGACACATATATTCCCATGGATGATTCAGGGGATGCATGAGGGAGAGGAGGAAGATTCCAGTGTTGGTACACTTGGAGAAGAGCAGCCACCACTCTTACCAGTAGTTGGAGACACTATTGTTTCAGTTGGAGGAACTCTTGTCTTCTGGCAAGAGGTTCCCACACATCAGTTGATCCAAGGTATGCATGAAATTTCATTACATATTGTTTCAGTAGATCTTATTGAAACTTATGAGGACATTCCATCAGGGCCAATGCATAACCAAGGGTTATAACAAAATGCTGATTTGAAGAAGCAACATACCACAGTGCAGAGGACCCTTGATATAATCAAGGAGGAAATTAAGAACTATCCTAGTTCATCATTGTTGAGCTACATTCAACCCTTTGAGTTGAAGTGTAGAGTTTCTGTATTATATCTAATAAGAAAATGTATAAAAATAGAAAATATGCCCAAAAAATAACACCATAGAAGATAAAACTTCAGATCTTCATTAATATCAAAACCCTTAAGGTAGGGCAACACCATACATTCACTCCTTAAGGAAGGAGATCACTCCACAAGCCATATGCTTTCCCATACAATAATCCTTCACATCTCTCAATGGAGAGTCTCTAGCCTCTATATAGGTTTCATACATGCAATACCATGGGTCTCTCAATATCATACATCCAAAACAATGGGCTTATCACTTTATTCCCTAGCTACATGTGGTCCCTTACATAATGTGGGTTAACCACTTTATTTATTAACTATGGCCCATTTATTTATCATTATTATATTATTACATCATATTATTCCCTTGGGTACCTCCCTCTGTACCCTATATTATCCCCTCTAGGTACACTACATTACACCCCCCTTAAACATGTTTCGTCCCCAAAACATGAGAAGAACACAAATAATAAGATCTACTCAAAAAAGTATTCCACTGGTACCATTCATGTGCATCTAGCCATCCAAGGGAAAGGTGAACACTTGATCTAGTCGGTGCCTTGCTCGCTTGAGATGGAAGCGGGTTCTGGTGGTTCTTCCTTGTCGGTGTGTGGTTAGTGGATTGTCGCACCTCTCTATGTGCCGTCCAGGGGTTGTTGTCCTTGTTGCTAATTTTTTTCCACCTTGCTGGTTGTTGTCTTGCTGGGTGATGCAGGTGGTGCTATGTTGAATCTTTAACTGATGTAATATCTTTCATTAATTCCTCCATGATTGGTGATGGAGTGGTGTCTGGTTCCTTTATTGGTACTTTCTTTGATGTCTGTGTTTAGTTGTCTACCATCAAAGGCTCATCATCTGATGTGTCTGTGTCATTAGATATTTTTGCTTCTTCCTCCTCAGTCTCTGCATGGTTCCTAATGCAAATATCGTGCAATGTAATTTTCTTCTTTTTATACCAGAGCTTCATGAATTTCTTTTGCACATTAAAATTGACAGTACCAACGGATTCCATCCAAGGATGTCCCAAAACAACACCCACAACAGCCATATCTGAAGCATAAAAATTATAATGCAACACATACTTATCCATAGAAATCTTCAAATCTTTATAAATTTGAAAATCTTCATTATCAACCTGTGTGTTTTCAATATGCTTTGCTGGAACTTGCAATTTTTTAGCCAAATTCACATTGATACAATTATGCTTGCAACTAGGAATGATAGACACAACGATGTTCTCTTTCTGAATACTTCCATGAACCCGTAATATGGAAATATTAGTAGAAAATAAGTCTTTATGGCTCTTTCTATCCTTCTTTCCGGCTTGAGACCACTTGTCCAAAAGGACTTTTTCAAGTTTTTTCTCGGGAAGTTTCCTCACTAAGTTGTCAAGTGAGGTCCACCATTTATTTGCGTCATCTTTCATATGAAGCCCTATGGAGCATATCCAAAAACTTCGATATTGAGCCTTGAGATGTTGTAAAAAATCTTCAATAGTAGGGCCATCATCTTTTCCTGTAAACTTCATCTTGTGAGAATCCATAAAATAAAGTAAGGGTTTTGAAGAAAATCACTTACTTTGGCAAAAATTTAAAATGGACATTACTCGGTCAATATAACTCAGAATCCTTATTATAACCTATTTTCGAAAATGGAATAGCCGTTCTGCATCTAACCATATGATTGAAATCCCGATCTAGGTACTCTGGAAACACATATTTTCACTGCAACTGCCCCGACGTCACAAAATTTATGAAAAAATGGCTGATTTTAAATCAGTGATAACTCCCTTATCCGGACTCCAATTTGACCGATTTTTTTTTTTGAAATCAAGTGATTTTTCAAGGGGAGCTCATATATGTAATTTTTTTTGTCTAAGATTATGCACTAGAATCTACTAAAAATGTCAGGAGATCCGCCGTACACAAATTGTCGTCAGAAACATTTCTGCAACACAACTGAATTTAAATCAGCGATATCACCCTCATCCAGACTCCGATTCAACTGATTTTTTTTTTGAAATTGGGTATTTTTCCGTAAGGAATCTAGATATGATATTTATTTCTAAAAAAAATTCGCCAAAATTTCCAGATCTGCTCTACGAACTCGTCGCCCAAAAATTTCCTGCAAAAAAATGAAAAAACAAATCTCCAAACTCTGCCCAAGAAAGTGCTCTGATACCACTTGTAGTAGATCTGATAAGAAAATGTATAAAAATAGAAAATATGCCCAAGAAATAAAACCATAGAAGATAAAACTTCAAATCTTCATTAATATCAAAACCCTTAAGGTAGGGCAACACCATACATTCACTCCTTAAGGAAGGAGATCACTCCACAAGCCATATGCTTGCCCATACAATAATCCTTGACATCTCTCAATGGAGAGTATCTAGCCTCTATATAGGTTTCATACATGCAATACCATGGGTATTTACCATGGGTCTCTCAATACCATACATCCTGCAATACAATGGGCATATCACTTTATTCCCTAGCTACATGTGGTCCCTTACATAATGTGGGTTAACCACTTTATTTATTAACTATGGCCCATTTATTTATCATTCTTATATTATTACATCATATTATTCCCTTGGGTACCTCCCTTTGTACCCTATATTATCCCCTCTAGGTACACTACAATTTCAGAAAATGGGATGAGCATGATCAGTATTGTGCCTTGCTTTAAGACAGCAAATGTATTACCATGCAGATCTACCTGTCATTTAGTAGATGTGAAAATGGAGAGGCCCCATCATTCGTGGAGCATTCTGAAGGTAGCTTCACTCATGAAGCAATGGAGGTAAAGATGAAAAATGGTAGACATATTGAGATGAGGAATATTTTCTCCCTTCTAGATGACACTTTCTCAATGATCATCTCACTGCTCAAAGAGAAACTTCTACCTAAAACAGATCCAAAAATTCTTTGGTTTTGGAGTGCCTTTGGTGAATAGATAATATCCTTGAGATATCTCATTGGAGGTGCACTTCAACATCTCATAAAGTGCAAATTTCTTCATTAGTTTGGGGAGGATGGTATTCTACAAAGGGAGGATACCATGATTATGTAGTACATCATTCATCATCCACATTGGGATGAGTGGGTGAGGATGATAAGCAAGGGGATGCATGACCACTTGCAGATATATGACATGGGCTAGCAAGATTGGTTACGTTGGTTGCTCTTGGGATAATTTTTTCACTAGCCAAAGGCTACTATTTCTTTGATCCATGCCTTGAAAAACACTTATGAAATAAAGAAGGAGGCATGGTTGCACTAGTTTCTCTTGGGTGAGTATGGTTACCACCCAATAGCTTATATTTTTCTGATTCATGCCTTTTGTATCAATGATAGAATTCAGCAAAAGAAGGAATGTTCATTTTGGTTTCCCTTAAGAGAGTTTGGCCACCACATGACATCTTCTATGTCTATGTGTTTTGTATTGGGTAAAACTTGGCATGATGCTCTCATGATGTGTATTGATGGTGTTTGTTTGTATTGGGATGATATGACATTCCACATGTCTATCAATATGTTTTTACTCCATGATGCACATGACGAGGAGAGAAAGTAGCAAGATCTCTTGTTGCTTTGGTTGCTTTTGGGAGATTTTGGCTTGTCCATCTTACATGGAAGAGATGGACGATGGCAGCAAAGGGCCTTACTCTGGTGGCTACTATTAGGAGAATATGGTTTGACATCTTGGTCTACCCATATATCTCCTTTTCTTATTTTTCATAATGATGCTTAGATCCAACAAGGCCAATAGGGCTAAGGATGATATCATGTAAATGTTCAATCAAATTCATAAAGCATGGGATGAAGAGATGTATTGTGAGATGGAGCTTTTCCTTTGTATAAAGAGCCACTTTATTTTATGTATCTCATTTATTAATGATGATGTTGGACATCATATGGTTGTCACTTGGCACTTCATGTTTGAAGGAGGACATCTGACCATACAGTTAGAGGTCATTCTATATATTTTTGAAAGACAACTTTGTAACCAAACATGCATAACATATTCCAGCAAATGGAGGAAGCCTTCCTTATTTGGGTGCGATTTTGAGGGGAATAAATGGCTTTGCATCTAATTTTGGAGTTTCTCGAGGACAAGCAACATTTTCCCCGGGGGGGGGGTTGGGGGGGGGGGGGGGCTTGTAATAGTCCCAAATTTTCACATCATATTTGGAATATTAGAGTTCTTGATTTTCTTAATAAGTTAATTAAATAAAAGGGTGGAGGGGCCCACAAAACTCAAAGATGAATAAAATCCACTTTTAATGTGTGTATGTGGTTATTATAGATCTAGATATAAAATCATGGAGTAGTGGATCAACTCCATTAATGGAGATCATGTCTCATTTTTTAGATAGATTATGGAGGATGAAACAGTCAAATAAGATCATGGATCTTAAATATAAAATCATGAGGATCTTTGATAAGGTAAACTGAAATCATAGTGCATTCAAATATTATCATGAACAGCTTATGATAAGATAGTGGAGGAAGTGGTGCATTTGATGCACATATGATGGAGAGGGTGATCACCCCTTGTGAACATGATGGAGGACACGAAGCCACAACGCAGTAAAACATGGAGACTATGTCCACATGTACATCATAGTTTTGGAGTGGGCCCAGGCTATGGAAGGTTCATGCATATAATGAAGGTGAAGGCACAATGGAAGCAGGATTTGGATTATTCATTTCTTGATCTGTTTAGATCTAGATTTGTCTTAGGAAATTTCTATGCAGACTTGGGTTGTTTAGCAGAGTTTGTAGTGTTGTTTAGCACAGGGTGTTCCCGAGCGGGAATCCCACCTCTTTCTTTGAGTAGCTCTGGAAAGAGGATTGTTCTTCATTCCTTATCAGGCATTGGTGCCATCTTCAAGAGGTTGTTTCAAGCATTCATTTAGGAAACCAATGGAGGATTCATCCTAGCACCTTGTTCTTCAGATCTGTTAGCCACCTATAAAAAATTATCATATCAAATGGTGGCTAAATCCCATTTAGCCTTTAAGAAACAATTTATGACCAAATTGTTAGTTCTTAAATTCTTATGATGATCTTTATCCACTGAGTTAATCTTCACTATTTTTTCCCTCATATTCCTAAAGAACCTTCTGTTTTCCAAGAGAAACACTACTTAAAACCCCATTTCTCATCATTTTCACTCCTCCTTTTCTCATAAGTAAACCTCATTTTCATCCCTTTTTTCCTCCATAAAATTCCTCTATAAACCTTCATCTAACCTCTATAACCACTCCAAAATCCCTTTAAACATTTTACTCTCCGTTATTTGGTTTTAAATCCCCTTGTTTCCCCTATCGGAACCTCCATTTTTACTCAAAAAACCCTGTTTTTTGGCCTAAAATACCCTTTTACACTATAAGCCATCTTAAGCCCCTGAGGGCTTATTTATTTTGGCCCCTCCACTTCCAATGACCTTAAGCCCCGCAACCAAGTGCTAAAGGCCTTAAACCCTTCCTCCTAACCCCTTATCTCCTTTATTCTTCGTTATTTTCTCACCCCGACAGTTCAATTTTTAAATGAATGTCGACCTTTGATCTACATAGATCAACAGCCATCGCGCTTTTTTCCTTCTGCCTTACCCTCATACGTTTCCTCTTCCTTCATCCATACATCCACCTTTCCTTTTAATATCAACTGTTCATTATCAAAGATCCAATGATTGGAGTTAAATCCGATAACCCACATCCGTCGGGACCTTCCTTTCCTCTCCTTCAAAGCTTTCCGCCCTATCTTTCAACCTTCACCATCCGATCGAAGGATCCAACGATCGGGAAGCCACACGATAAGCCCTATTTTCACCTTTTAACCTACCCGCTACACGATGAGATACCTTACGTCATCCTGGACCCCACTACTCCACTCATCTGTGCAGCTTTCCCCATCGCGTGCGATCCGCACCGTTGGATCTGCACCTGTTAATCCAACAGAGGATGCAGCGTTTCAGAAAAATTTTGCGACAGCACGTCAACGCCAGAAAATTTTATGAAACTGGTGGTATTGAAAAGGACACAGGTTAGCAAGCGTATCGTATCACATTTTTTTGGCCAAAATCTAAAACCGCCCCAACGTCACGCGAAAACCATTAATGGTTTTCTGCCAAACCATCTACCCTCCGTAGTGTTATTTCATCGATTGATCCCAACCGTTGGATATTCTAATGTGATGGCTTTCATCACATTTCATCTCCATTCGCTTTCCCTTTATTTTTCCTCCCAAACACTCCATCAAACGATCTCAGTCGTCGATTGTTTTAAATCCAACGACCCAAATTACATTTCGACCCCAAGCCATTGCCCCTCACCTTTTCTCCCAAAACATCTCACCGAGCAATATTGAGCATTCATTATTCAAATCAAACGGCTCTGATTTAATCTCAGTCCCAAACCGCCCAAAGTTGTCTTAACCTATTTTTCATGGGATTTTCTTAACTTTTGTGTGTTTTTTGTAGGTTATAAAGGTTTTTTCCATAGTTTTAAAAAGAAACGAAAGGCCACGGATGATAATCCACAGGCCATTATTCACATATAAAGGAGATCTACAAGGTTTAAAACTCTGATTTTACCCGTGCCTCATGAGCGTTGGTGATGTTATCAAACCTTCTGCGCGCCTGCAACATAGCAAAACACAGTAAACATCAAAAATTAAGAGTATCAGTCTCAAAGATGAAGATCAGTGCAAAAGTGAAGATTAGTGATTTTAAATAGAGTTTAAAAGGATTAAGGCACCAATTCGAGAATCAAAGGCCTAATCCACAGTGTTGAAGGATAAAGACAAGAAATGAAGATCAAGGCCTAATCAGACCTAAAACATAGACCAAAGAAGATTAAAAGTGTTTTAAGGAAAAGCAAAGGGATATATCAGTACGAAAGGCCTCCACTGCCACATCAGAGGCCAATTATCCTCTCCAGCTACCAAAGAGCCACCTGCAGCTTTCATAAATCAAAAGAAGGCATAGTTATTTCCTAAACAGAAGATATTTTCCTAAAGAAAGTTGAACAATTATTTCAAACAAAAGAACAAATTTTAAACTGTCAGTAAAGTTATTGGAAAGATAATAAAGTGCCTTATAGTCAATCTTTTTACCCACTAAGCCTAAAAATTAGAAATAGAGTAAATGAAACAGAGTTGTAATTCAATGCATTCCTGCCTTATGCCTTTCATGGTTTTCAAGGCCAGGAGTTGCATTTAGTATCAAATTAATTACACTTCAACCCTGGGAAATCTTCCGCCTCCTCATAATCTTATAAAAACTCCTTGAGGAGCACATTGTAAAGGGTTGGTTGGTCACTAGTTGTAACACTGAAACTCTCTGAAATAATACATAGTCTATTCGAAGTTGAAGAAGAAATTGAAGTCTTGGAAGCTTGATGTTGTTGTGACATGCTTGTTCTTGAGAGGGATCTATCATTAGATCCCTGAGCTTGGCTATTGGTGATGTATTCTGAACTGTCCGCTATTTTTCTTGTTTTCATTATGTTCCATAAATTCTTACTACAGTAGGATGAAAAGTTTAGGATAAGAAATGACTCCTGGAAGCACCTTAGACCTGTTTACCCTTCACTGTGCTATGTTTTCTTTTTCTGAGGTATTTTAGAGTCTTTAATCTTTCTCTTTAGTACTCATGCTTGTTTATTTCTCAAATAGTTCAAATAGTTGGTTCCAGCATGATTTATGGTTTTCCCTGCTTGTCTGCTTCCACTTGAAAAATGTTTTTGAAGTCTCCCTTTGAAGTACCATTGTTTATAGTTATCCAAGGAGGTTTGTTTTGATCATACCCTTTGTCCTTTCTTGAACAATTGTTTTAAATGTCTTTATAGTTGTGATCATAGATGTGTTAGGTGTTCCCTCTTCTATGACTGCAATTATTAGTGAATCTTTTATGTTTTCTAAGTCCTTTAAAATAAAATCTTTGAGGAAATAGGATGTGCTCCCGAATCTTAGATTTCATTTTGAAAGTTGTCTTGAAGTCATTTTTTTCTTAAAGTGTGGTTTGTAGAATTCATGGTTAGCCCTGTCTATCAAATACCTCTTTATGTTCAAGTTATGTTTTTAAGTTCCCTTTGTTGATAATTCAAACTCTCTTTCAAAACCATTAATGTCCATCTCATTCACAAAACTAAAGGATCCTATGGCCAAGTTAGATTTTCCCTTTAATACCCCATATCCATTGATGAGCTTGTCATAAAATTCTTCTCAACTCCATTTCCCAATGAATCTGACACTTCTTATTTCTGTTTATACTGCTTAGAACTTTTATGTTCTGGTGTACTAATTCAACCAAACAAACAAACAAAACAAACACTTGCACTCAATAACTAGTCTAAAATCACACTTAAAAGAAAACAAGACATACTTTTGCAAACAATTTGAGAGATCCCTCTCTGAGAACAGTAGGACTAGATCCTGGAACTCTAAATATTGGTTCTGATGTTGCCTTGTCTTTTGGTTAGCCAATCTATCAAAACACGGGATACCAACATAATGGCGATCACGATGGGAGCTATTGAGTTCATAGTTGCCTAGCAAGCTCTAATAGACTCATTAGTCTTTCTAACAACCATAGAAACTTAGAAAACCTAAAAAGATTTCAAATTGGCTTCATAATAAACATGGTGGTGGAACCATAAAACATTTTGCCTTCACAAAAGCTCAAAAATTTCCACCTGGTGACTCCACTGGCCTCCAGTAGGCCTATTACTTTACTAGTCCTTGTAAACTCTCCTGGGAATGCATTGACCAAACCCAATCATGATGTTGGCGGACAAAAAAGTTCAAAATATTCCACCTGGCGACTCCACAATCCCAAAAAACCTAATGAATCCACTAGAAGAAGACTCTGAACTGGTTGAAAAGACACAGTGACCTCTTTATAACTAACAAACATGGAATCAAGTATAGACAGAGAAGCTGAACTAGACACATTATTAAACATGATTGGAAAAATGATGTACATACTTGATAAGATGCTGGAAATGCATGAGGCTGATACAGATGTTGATTATCTAGATGAACCCACGTTTTTTCGAAACCAAGAACAAACTCAACGAATACAAGACCCAGGCAATGAGCAAGATTACAAGGAAAAAAATGAAGAAGGTTATTAAGAAAATCCTGATAGCTTACCTTTATATTGTATTATGTTGTTAGGGGAACTTTATGACCAAAATGAAAAGGAAAAAAGTGAACAGTGCCTTGAGGAAAACATAAGCCATCTTGAACTCATAAAATCTAAAATAGGGGAAGAGACAACACAAGTAGAATCTTTTCCTTTAGGTTATGACTCATTTCAGATTATTAAAGAAGAATGGCATCTTGAAAATATAGTAGAAACAACTCATGAACCTTTTATTCAAAGTGACTGCCATGAAAATCATGAGGAGTGACTGCCATGAAAATCATGAGGATTGACTGCCTCCAAACCTTCATTTGAACAAAACACTTCTAATCATCTACTTATGGAACCTTGTTGTCTTGAACCAGAAAATAAACTTGTAGAAAAGCTCAAAGAAAAACAAACTGATAACCCAATATGTTTGATTGGTGATATTTTTTATACTAATGATTTTCAAATTTTTTATCAGTCTGATGATGATGATGAGCTCCAAATAGAAACTAAACATGCAGGGCAACTAGCATTTGATTGGTGTCATGAACTTCACTATCATCAGCTTGAAAGAAACAATTAACCAATCCAATTCATCAGAAATAGCTTTCACATAATTGGGAGTCAGCAATCTATCAGTTGTGATGATGAGGTTGAGAATAAAGATGAATTTCTTGAGCAATATGAAAATAAGGAGCCTTCTCCTGAAAAGGTTGAGGCAATAAAGGATACCCCTGCTCTAGAATATGATGATATCTTCATAGAGTACAGTCCACTGAATCAGAACATACCAGGACTACAAGAGGACAACACTGCAATATATGATGATTCCTCCAGTTCAGATAATAATGAAGATGAAGAAGTTTTTCTTTCTCAATAAAATATTAATCTTGATCCAATGGAAGAAAAGGTAACCCTGGTTGAAACCTATCTTACAAATATTCATAACTAGGCATTGTTTCAAGATCCCTATGCTCACTTCTTGAAGGCATTTGAAGAAGGGATAAAGGTTATTAGGAGTAGTGTATTGCCAAAAGCAAGAAGATTATTTAGTACTACTGCTAAAAAACAAAAGGAATGGGAGTGGCCTTGTTTCTCTAGCCTGCCCAAAGAGATGAAGAAGGACCAATCATGGGATCATTTACTGGATTGGTTGTACTGGAAAAGAAATTTTATTAGCTAAACATGTAAATATTCCAAGTTAGAATAGGTTAGATAGGAATGTCAATAAAGCTCATCTTTGAGCATTTAGTTATTTGTTGATCTCTGCTTTGAAAGAAAAAATGAAAAAATACAAAAACAATAAAAAAGAAAAGAGGGAAAATTGTAAAACAAGAAAGGTACAACCCCATACCAAAAAAGAGAGACAAAGTTTGAAAGTGTGCAAGCTCAAATGCCACTCCTAATACACACTTCTAGTTACTCATACAGTCTAATCATGACTAATTTTTTTTCAATTTACTGCTGATAGGTTAGTGAATCATATTTTCCAAACAGCTTAATCTTGGCTTATCAGTAAGATAGATTAGGATAGAAAAAAAAAGGTTCAAACAAGCTCAAATTTTGAACCTATGAGACTGATGAAGAACTGGTTCAAAATATCAAAACTTGAACCAGAAAATAAATAGAAGATAGCTCAAACAAACTCAAAACCATAGCTAAAGAAATATGAAGGATGTTTTTGACTTTTAGATCTTAAGCCTTCACAATTTTGTTTTGATTTTCTGCAAATAAAAAACTATGTGCAGCTTGTTTTCATGCCATAGATCAGTAGCAAGTTAGATTGTTCAATCCTGGCTTGGCTGTTTTTAAATTTTCTGTTTTAGAATTTAGAGAATAAAATCTATCAGACAGTCTAATCCTGACAAATAGTAGTTAGGTGGAGGAACTTATGAGTTCGATTGCTTAATCTGAACTCATGGAGAAATAAGAGTAGACTTAGACTAGTTTTATGTTTTTAAATAAAAGAATAAAATGTTTATGAAAATATTTTTCCAATCCAAATGCACTCTGAAAGAAGAAAAAATGTTAGGATCATTAGGAATGGGTAGGTAGACATGATGTTTTGATAGAATTCCATTGATCAGATTGCTGCAGAGATTGTCAAATCAAAGGAAGACCAGCAAAGGAAAAGAAAGGTTGTTTCCCAATGGATAAGGCACTAGTTTACTGAAATCCAAAGATCAATGGTTGAATTTCTTGACATCTTCAAGAAGATGCCATCCCCATGTGGAGCCACTGTTAGCCACCTATAAAAATTTGTCATATCAAATGGTGGCTAAATCCCTTTTAGCCTTTAAGAAACAATTTATGACCAAATTTTTAGTTCTTAAAGTCTTATGATGATCTTTATCCTCTAATTTAATATTCACTGTTGTTTCCCTCATATTCCTAAAGAACCTATTGTTTTCTAAGAGATACACTACTTAAAACCCCATTTCTCATCATTTTCACTCCTCCTTTTCTCATAAGTAAACCCCATTTTCATCCCTTTTTTCCTCCATAAAATCCCTCCATAAACCTTCATCTAACCTCTATAACCACTCCAAAATCCCTTTAAAACATTTTACTCTCCCTTATTTGGTTTTAAATCCCCTTGTTTCCCCTACTAGAACCTCCATTTTTACTCAAAAAACCATGTTTTTCGGCCTAAAATACCCTTTTACACTATAAGCCATCTTAAGCCCCTGAGGGCTTATTTCTTTTGGCCCCTCCACTTCATATAACCTTAAGCCCCACAACCGGGTGCTAAAGGCCTTAAACCCTTCCTCCTAACCCCTTATTTCATTTATTCTTCGTTATTTTCTCACCCCGACAGTTCAATTTTTAAATGAATGTCGACCGTTGATCTACATAGATCAATAGCCATCGCGCTTTTTTCCTTTCATCTTACCCTCATACCTTGCCTCTTCCTTCATCCATACATCCACCTTTCCTTTTAATATCGACAGTTCATTATCAAATATCCGACGATCGAAGTTAAATCTGATAACCCACTTCCGTCGGGACCTTCCTTTCCTCTCCTTCAAAGCTTTCTGCCCTATCTTTCAACCTTCACTGTCCGATTGCAGGATCCAGCGATCAGGAAGCCACGTGATAAGCCCTATTTTCACCTTTTAACTCTCCCGCTACATGACGAGATACCTTACGTCATCCTGGACCCCACTACTCCACTCATCTGTGTAGCTTTCCCCATCGCATCCGATCCACACCATCGGATCTGCACCTGTTCATCTGAGGGAGGATGCAGAGTTTCGCAAAAATTTTGCGACAGCACGTTAACGCCCGAAAATTTTCCAAAACTGGTGGTATTGAAAAGGACACGCATCATCAAGCGTACCATATCATGTTTTTTTGGCCAAAACTAAAACTGCCACAACGCCGCGCAAAAACCATTAATGGTTTTCCACCAAACCATCTACCCTCTGCAGTGTTATTTCACTGATTGATCCCAACTATTGGATATTCTAATCTGACGGCTCTCATCACATTTCATCTCCATTCGCTTGCCCTTTGTTTTTCCTCCCAAACACTCCATCAAACGATCTCGGTCGTCGATTGTTTTAAATCCAATGGCCTAGATTACATTTTGACCCCAAGCCATTTCCCCTCACCTTTGCTCCCAAAAAATCTCACCGAGCAATCTTGAGCGTTCATTTTTCAAATCGAACGGCTCCAATTTAATCTCACTCTCAAACTGCCCAAAGTTGTCTTAACCTATTTTTCATGGGATTTTCTTAACTTTTGTATGTTTTTTGCAGGTTATGAAGGTTTTTTCCACAGTTTTAAAATGAAACGAAAGGCCAGGGATGACGATCCACAGGCCATTATTCACATAGAAAGGATATCTACAAGTTTTAAAACTCTGATTTTACCCATGCCTCATGAGCATTGGTGATTTTATAAAACCTTATGTGCACCTGCAACACAGCAAAACACAATATACATCAAAAATGAAGAGTATCAGTGTCAAAGATGAATATCAATGCATAAGTGAAGATTAATGATTTTAAACAGAGTTTAAAGTGATTAAGGCACCAATTCAAGAATCAAAGGCCTAATCCACAGTGTTGAAGGATAAAGACTAGAAATGAAGATCAAGGCCTCATTAGGCCTAAAGCACAGACCAAAGCATATTAAAAGTGTTTTAAGGAAAAGAAAAGGGATATATCAGTCTGAAAGGCCTCCACTTCCACATCAGAGGCCAATTATCCTCTCCAGCTACCAAAGAGCCACCTGCAGCTTTCATAAATCAAAAGAAGGCATAGTTATTGCCTAAATAGAAGATATTTACCAAAAGACTATTAAAAAGTTATTTAAAAAAAAAGAACAAATTTTAGACTATCAGTAAATTTATTGTAAAGATAAGAAAGTGCCTTATAGTTAATCCTTTTACCCAATAAGCCTAAAAATCATAAACAGAGTAAACGAAATAGATTTGTAATTCAATGCATTCCTGCCTTATGCCTTGCATGGTTTTCAAGGCCAGGAGTTGCATTTAGTATCGAATTAATTACACTTCAACCCTGGGAACTCTTCCACCTCTTCATTTTCTTATAAAAACTCCTTGAGGAGCACATTGTAAAGGGTTGGCTAGTCACTAGTTGTAACACTGAAACTCTCTGAAATAATACATAGTCTGTTCAAATTTGAACAAGAAATTGAAGTCTTGGAAGCTTGATGATGTTGTGACATGCTTGTTCTTGAGAAGGCTCTATCATTGGATCCCTGAGCTTGGCTATTGGTGATGTATTCTAAACTGTCTATTGTTTTTCCTATTTTCATTATGTTCCATAAATTCTTACTATAGTAGGATGAAAATTTTAGGCTAAGAAATGAATCCTAGAAGCACCTTAGACCTGTTTATCCTTCACTGTTCTATGTTTTCTTCTGCTGAGGTATTTTAGAGTCTTTAATATTTCTCTTTATTCCTCATTCTTGTTTATTTCTCAAATAGTTCAAATAGTTGGTTCCAGCATGATTTATGGTTTTCCCTGCTTGTCTGTTTCCACTTGAAAACTGTTTTTGAAGTCTCCCTTTGAAGTACCATTTTTTTATAGTTAGCCAAGGAGGTCTATTTTGATCATACCCTTTGTCCTTGCTTGAACAATTTTTTTAAAGGTCTTTATAGTTGTGATCATAGATGTGTTACATGTTCCCTCTTCTATGACTACAATTATCAGTGAATCTTTTATGTTTTCTAAGTCCTTTGAAATAAAATCTTTGAGGAAATAGGATGTGCTCCCGAATCTTAGATTTCATTTTGAAAGTTGTCTTGAAGTCATTATTTGCTTAAAGTGTGGTTTGTAGAATTCATGGTTAGCCCTGTCTATCAAATACCTATTTATGTTCAAGTTATGTTTTTAAGTTCCCTTTGTTGAGAATTCAAACTCTCTTTCAAAACCATTAATGTCCATATCATTCACAAAACTAAAGGATCCTGTGGCCGAGTTATATTTTCCCTTTGATACCCCATATTCATTGATGAGCTTGTCATAAACTTCTTCTCGACTCCATTGCCTAATGAATCTAACACTTCTTCTTTCTGTTTATACTGCTTAGACCTTTCATGTTCTGTTGCACTAATTCAACCAAACAAACAAACAAAACAAACACTTGCACTCAATAACTAGTCTAAAATCATACTTAAAAGCAAACAAGACATACTTTTTCAAACAATTTGAGAGATCCCTCTCTGAGAACAAGAGGACTAGATCCTGGAACTCTAAAGATTGGTTTTGATTTTTCCTTGTCTTTTGGTTAGCCAATCTATCAAAACACAGGATACCAACATAATGGCGATCACTGTGGGACCTATTGAGTTCATAGTTTCCTAGCAAGCTCTTATAGACTCATTAGTCTTTCAAACTACCATAGAAACTCAGAAAACCCAAAAAAAATTAGATTGGCTTCATAATAAACATGGTGATGGAACCATAAAACATTTTACCTTCACAAAAGCTAAAAAATTTCCACCTGGTGACTCCACTGGCCTCCAGTAGGCCTATTACTTCACTAGTCCTTGTAAACTCTCATGGGAATGCATTGACCAAACCCAATAATGATGTTGGTGGACAAAAAATTTCAAAATCTTCCACCTGGCGACTCCATAATCCCAAAAAACCTAATGACTCCACTGGAAGAAGACTCTGAATTGGTTGAAAAGACACAATGACCTCTTTATAACTAACAAACGTGGAATCAAGTATAGACAGAGAAGCTAAACTAGACACATTATTAGACATGATTGGAAAAATGATGTACATACTTGATAAGAAGCTGGAAAGGCATGAGGCTGATACAGATTTTGATTATCCAGAGCAACCCATGTTTTTTCCAAATCAAGAACAAAATCAACCACTGCAAGACCTAGACAATGAGCAAGATTACAAGGAAAAAAATGAAGAAGGTTATCAAGAAAATCCTAATAGCTTACCTTTTTCTTGTATTATGCTATTAAGAGAACTTTATGACCAAAATGCAAAGGCAGAAAGTGAATAGTGCCTTGAGGAAAACATAAGCCATCTTGAACTCACAAAATCTAAAATAGGGGAAGAGACAACACAACTAGAATCTTTGCCTTTAGGTTATGACTCATTTTAGATTATTAAAGAAGAATGGCATCCTGACAATATAGTAGAAACAACTCATCAACCTTTTATTCAAAGTGACTGCCATGAAAATCATGAGGAGTTGTTTGAAACTTAGATAGATTAGGAAAAAGAAGAGAATCCTCAAAGTTTCCCTGTAAGCACAAGTAATGTTTCCCTAGAAGAGGCTCAATAAGACATCTAGCCTCAAAATCAATCAATACAAGAGAAAAAGGACTGCTCTACTTCTGTCCAATGAAAAGAAAAATTCCTCTTTTGACAGAAAAAGAAATTGATCAAATATTAAACAAACAACTAGCCTCCAAACCTTCATTTGAACAAAACACTTCTGCTCATCTACTTATTGAAACTTTTTGTCTTGAACCAGAAAATAAAATTGTAGAAAATCTCAAAAAAAAACAAATTGATAACCCAATATGTTTGATTGGTGAGATTGTTTATACTAATGATTTTCAAATTTTTTATCAGTCTGATGATGATGATGAGCTCCAAATAGAAGCTAAACATGCAGGGCAACCAGCAGTTGATTGGTGTCATAAAATTCACTATCATCAGCTTGAAAGCAGCAATCAACCAATCCAATTCATGGGAAATATATTTCACATAATTGGGAGTCAACGATCTATCAGTTGTGATGATGAGGTTGAGAAGAAAGAGGAATTTCTTGAGCAAGATGAAAATAAGGAGCCTTCTCCTGAAAAGGTTGAGGTAATAAAGGATACCCCTGCTCAAAAATATGATGATATCTTCACAGAGTACAGTCCACTGAATCAGAACATACCAGGACTACAAGAGGACAACACTGCAATATATGATGAGTCCTCTAGTTCAGATAATAATGAAGATGAAGAAGTTTTTCTTTCACAATAAAATATTAATCTTGATCTAGTGGAAGAAAAGGTAACCCTGTTGAAACCTATCTTAAAAATATTCATAACCAGGCATTGTTTCAAGATCCCTATGCTCACTTCTTGAAGGAATTTGAAGAAGGGATAAAGGTTATTAGGAGTAGTGTATTACCAAAAGCAAGAAGATTATTTAGCACTGCTGCTAAAAAACAAAAGGAATGGGACTGGCCTTGTTTCTCTAGCCTGCCCAAAGAGATGAAGAAGGACCAATCATGGGATCATTTATTGGATTGGTTGTACTAGAAAAGAAATTTCATCAGCTAAACATGTAAATATTCCAAGTTAGAATAGGTTAGATAGTAATGTCAATAAATCTCAGCTTTGAGAATTTAGTTAGTTGTTGACCTCTGCTTTGAAATAAAAATTGAAAAAATACAAAAACAATAAAAAAGAAAAGAGGGAAGATTGTAAAACAAGAAAGGTACAAACCCATACCAAAAAAGATAGACAAAGTCTGAAAGTGTGCAAGCTCAAATGCCACTCCTAATACACTCTTCTAGTTAGTCATACAGTCTAATAATGACTAATTAGTTTTCAATTTACTGCTGATAGGTTAGTGAATCAGATTTTCCAAACAGCTTAATCTTGGCTTATAAATAAGATAGATAAGGATGGAAAAACAAAAGTTCAAAAAAGCTCAATTTATAAACCTATGAGACTGATGAAGAACTGGTTCAAAAGATCAAAACTTGAACCAGAAAATAAAAACAAGACAGCTCAAACAATCTCAAAACCAGAGCTAAAGAAAGATGAAGGATGTTTTTTACTTTCAGATCTTAAGCCTTCACAATTTTGTTTTCATTTTCTGCAAATAAAAAACTATGTGCAGCTTGTTTTTATGCCATAGATCAGTAGCAAGTTAGACTGTTCAATCCTGGCTTGGCTATTTTTAAATTTTCTGTTTTAGAATTTAGAGAATGAAATCTGTCAAACAGTATAATCCTGACAGATAGTAGTTAGGTAGAGGAACTTATGAGTTCTATTTCTTAATCTGAACTCATGGAGAAATAAGAGTAGACTTAGACTAGTTTTATGTTTTCAAATAAAAGAATAAAATGTTTATGAAAAGAGTTTTCCAATCCAAATGCACTCTGAAAGAAGAAAAAATGTTAGGATCATTAGGAATGGGTAGGTAGACATGATTTTTTAATAGAATTCCATTGATCAGATTGTTGCAGAGATTGTCAAATCAAAGGAAGACTAGCAAAGGAAAAGAAAGGTTGCTGCCCAATGGATAAGGCACTAGTTTACTGAAAGCTAGAGATCAATAGCTGAAGTTCTTGACCTCTTCAAGAAGATGCCATCCCCATGTGGAGCCACTGTTAGCCACCTATAAAAAAATTTCATATCAAATGATGGCTAAATCCCTTTTAGCCTTTAAGAAACAATTTATGACCAAATTGTTAGTTCTTAAAGTCTCATGATGATCTTTATCCTATGAGTTAATCTTCACTGATGTTTCCCTCATATTCCTAAAGAACCTGCTGTTTGCCAAGAGATACACTGCTTAAAACCCCATTTCTCATCATTTTCACTCCTCCTTTTCTCATAAGTAAACCCCATTTTCATCCCTTTTTTCCTCCATAAAATCCCTCCATAAACCTTCAACTAACCTCTATAACCACTCCAAAATCCATTTAAAACCTTTTACTCTCCCTTATTTGGTTTTAAATCCCCTTGTTTCCCCTACCAGAACCTCCATTTTTACTCAAAAAGCCCTGTTTTTTGGCCTAAAATACCCTTTTACACTATAAGCCATCTTAAGCCCCTAAGGGCTTATTTATTTTGGTCCCTCCACTTCATATGACCTTAAGCCCCACAACCGAGCACTAAATGCCTTAAACGCCTCCTCCTAACCCCTTATTTCCTTTATTCTTTGCTATTTTCTCACCCCGACAGTTCAATTTTTAAATGAATGTCGACCGTTGATCTACATAGATCAACGGTCATCGCACTTTTTTCCTTCTGCCTTACCCTCATACCTTGCCTCTTCCTTCATCCATACATCCACCTTTCCTTTTAATATTGACCGTTCATTATCAAAGATCTGAAGATCAGAGTTAAATCCGATAACCCACTTCCGTTAGGACCTTCCTTTCCTCTCCTTCAAAGCTTTCCGCCCTATCTTTCAACCTTCACCGTTTGATCGCAGGATCCAACGACTGGGAAGCCACATGATAAGCCATATTTTCACCTTTTAACCTTCCTGCTACACGACAAGATACCTTACGTCATCCTGGACCCCACTACTCCACTCATCTGTGCAGCTTTCCCTGTCGCGTGCGATCCGCACCGTCGGATCTGCACCCGTTCATCTAACAGAGGACGCAGCGTTTCGCAAAATTTTTGCGACATCACGTTAACGCCTGAAAATTTTCCGAAACCAGTGGTATTGAAAAGGACACGTGTCAGCAAGCGTATCGTATCGCATTTTTTTTTCCAAAATCTAAAACCACCCCAAGGCTACACGAAAACCATTAATGGTTTTCCGCCAAATCATCTACCCTGCGCAGTGTTATTTCATCGATTGATCCCAACCGTTGGATATTCTAATCCGATGGCTCTCATCACATTTCATCTCCATTCACTTGCCCTTCATTTTTCCTCCCAAACACTCCATCAAACGATTTCGGTCATCAATTGTTTTAAATCCAACGGCCCAGATTACATTTTGAACCCAAGCCATTGCCCCTCACCTTTGCTCCCAAAACATCTCACCGAGCAATCTTGAGCTTTCATTATTCAAATCGAATGGCTCCGATTTAATCTCACTCCCAAACCACCCAAAGCTATCTTAACCTATTTTTCACGGGATTTTCTTAATTTTTGTGTTTTTTTTGCAGGTTATAAAGGTTTTTTCCACAGTTTTAAAAAGAAACGAAAGGCCAGGGATGAAGATCCACAAGCCATTATTCACATAGAAAGGATATCTACAAGATTTAAAACTTTGATTTTACCTGTGCCTCATGAGCATTGGTGATGTTATAAAACCTTCTGCGTGCCTGCAACACAACAAAACACAGAAAACATCAAAAATGAAGAGTATCAGTCTCAAAGATGAAGATCAGTGCATAAGTGAAGATTAATGATTTTAAATAGAGCTTAAAGGGATTAAGGCACCAATTCGAGAATCAAAGGCCTAATCCACATTATTGAAGGATAAATACCAGAAATGAAGATCAAGGCCTGATCAGGCCTAAAACATAGACCAAAGCAGATTAAAAGTGTTTTAAGGTAAAGCAAAGGGATATATCAATCTGAAAGGCCTCCACTGCCACATCAGAGGGAAATTATCCTCTCCATCTACCAAAGAGCCACCTGCAACTTTCATAACTCAAAAGAAGGCATAGTTATTGCCTAAACAGAAGATATTTGCATAAAGACAGCTGAACAATTATTTCAAACAAAAGAACAAATTTTAGACTGTGATTAAAGTTATTGTAAAGATAAGAAAGTGCCTTATAGTCAATCTTTTTACCCACTAAGCCTAAAAATAAAAAACAGAATAAATGAAAGAGAGTTTAATTCAATGCATTCCTGCCTTATGCCTTGCATGGTTTTCAAGACCAGGAGTTGCATTTAGTATCGAATTAATTACACTTCAACCCTGGGAACTCTTCCACCTCCTCATTTTCTTATAAAAACTCCTTGAGGAGCACATTGTAAAGGGTTGGTTGGTCACTAGTTGTAATACTGAAACTCTCTGAAATAATACATAGTCTGTTCGAAGTTGAAGAAGAAATTGAAGTCTTGGAAGCTTGATGATGTTGTGACATGCTTGTTCTTGAGAAGGCTCTATCATTGGATCCCTGAGCTTGGCTATTGGTGATGTATTCTGAATTGTCTGTTGTTTTTCCTATTTTCATTATGTTCCATAAATTCTTACTACAGTAGGATGAAAATTTTAGGCTAAGAAATGACCCCTAGAAGCACCTTAGACCTGTTTATCCTTCATTGTTCTATGTTTTCTTTTCCTGAGGTATTTTAGAGTCTTTAATATTTCTCTTTAGTCCTCATGCTTGTTTATTTCTCAAATAGTTCAAATAGTTGGTTCCAGCATGATTTATGGTTTTCCTTGCTTGTTTGCTGCCACTTGAAAATTGTTTTTGAAGTCTCCCTTTGAAGTACCATTGTTTCTAGTTAGCCAAGGAGGTTTGTTTTGATCATACCCTTTGTCCCTTCTTGAACAATTGTTTTAAAGGTATTTATATTTGTGATCATAGATGTGTTAGGTGTTCCCTCTTCTATGATTGCAATTATCAGTGAACCTTTTATGTTTTCTAAGTCCTTTGAAATAAAATATTTGAGGAAATAGGATGTGCTCCCGAATCTTAGATTTCATTTTTAAAGTTGTCTTGAAGTCGTTATTTGCTTGAAGTGTGGTTTGTAGAATTCGTGGTTAGCCCTGTCTATCAAATACCTCTTTATGTTCAAGTTATGTTTTTAAGTTCCCTTTGTTGAGAATTCAAACTCTCTTTCAAAACCATTAATTTCCATCTCATTCACAAAACTAAAGGATCCTGTGGCCAAGCTAGATTTTCCCTTTGATATCCCATATCCATTGATGATATTTTCATAAACTTCTTCTCGACTCCATTGCCCAATGAATCTGACACTTCTTCTTTCTGTTTATACTTCTTAGACCTTTCATGTTCAGCTGTACTAATTCAACCAAACAAACAAACAAAACAAACACTTGCACTCAATAACTAGTCTAAAATCATACTTAAAAGAAAAAAAGACATACTTTTGCAAACAATTTGAGAGATCTCTCTCTTAGAACAGGAGGACTAGATCCTAGAACTCTAAATATTGGTTCTGATGTTGCCTTGTCTTTTGGTTAGCCAATCTATCAAAACATAGGATACCAACAAGATCCAGCCTTTCAGGAGCAGTAGATCTATGTCCGAAATTTAGGCCATTGGGTTTTACCCCCATGCAGCAGCAGTCCCTTCAAGCATTTCACAGTCCAGTCTTGTAGATCTATTGGAGGAAGGAAGTTTCTAGTATTTCAACTAGAAATCCTGTAAGGAATCATCTCCTCACATTGGATCTATTGTTTCGATCACTCAGGAGCTGATTTGACACATCTAGTAGTAGGCTAATGAGCCTCCCTCTCTGACAACATAGTTTTCTAAGGTTGTTATTCAGCTAGCAGCTAATTTTAGTGGAGGAGATTGTAGGAGATAGAAATTGAGCTTTTAGCCCAAGGATCTAGTGAAGGGATCAGCCTTTCTTGCATAGATCCAATTGTACATCATTGCAGCCATCATATCATCAGATCTAGCTTCAGATCTGCATTCCCAGCAGCATATATGTGAAGCCCTAAGAGGGTGGTTTTCTTAGACTTACAGATCTGAGAAACCCTTCCTGGGTTATCTTGGGAATCCTTCATAGAGCCCAGATCTACAATTTCAGCATCATCGGAGCTCCCATTCTATCTAGATCTAAATTTTTATCTTTTAGGCAGTTGTAGTCCCTACAGTCACAGTAGGGACAATGCAGTTTACCTTGCAGCAGTTCAACAGTTATGTAGTCCCTTTTGGGAAATAATTGCAGGGTCAATCTAGGCCACCCTTGTGGCTTGAGTGTCTCATATTTTGATCACTTTTGTACTTGATTTTTCACCTCCAATATAATAAAATGGCTCAGTTATTTCTGTACATTTTGATGTTTATATAGATTTATTGTTTACTTTTTTGTAGTCCTTATATTGTGTTTCAGTATTACTGCATTCTCCCTTTTGGGATATTACACCATTGGTCGAACACGACCCACATCTATGTACATCAAAAATTTAGGTTAGTCTTGGGAAACATCAAAATACAAAATCATGTGGAAACCTCAAAAAATAAAAAAACATGGTCAAAATATTTTTACCAATTGCACCCCATTGAGCGCCATCTGGTAGAATCAAATCTGGATCTCCACGAAAGTCTATGCCTACATATGGATACTCATCTATGGTGACCATTTTTCATCTAAACCAAGCGAAGAATGCAGTAGAGAATATGATGGTCGATTGACCAGCATGTATAGACATCAATTCAACCCATCTTTGCATATGAGGATCTCTAGGACCAGACATGCTCAGTGTAACATGTTGCAGATACGTCAATGTAACTTGCTCTAAAATGAAGGAAATTAGGATCGAGCCATAGTTGAAATTATTCTTCCTACCACCCTTTTCTTTAGTCAAATGTTCTTTCATCTAAAAGAGTATTTCTTTAGCCTAGTTGAATACTGTCGATTGTAGGCACTCAAGAGCATACTTCATGTATGATCGGTTTGTAACATGTAGTGTCACGGAACCTTCAAGCTTTGCAATAGTAAAAGGGATAGTTCTCAAAGGAAAATAATTCACATCATAGATATTTATTTTCCCATATTTACTTAGTTCAGTACCTGGCCTACAATGCTGGCATATGTAATCCCTCACTGTCTCTCCTCCAAGAGCAGATATTGTAAGGAAAATAGGAGGACTTTGTCTTGATAATCCAGTGAGAAAGTAAATATCCTCAACTAATATTGGGAGCACTTTGTCCCCAATGTGAAAATCCTGCAATATTGGATCCCATGAACGAACAAGGAACTCCAATAGTTCCATATGATGCCTCATCCCTGATAATCTAAAGTATTTAAGCAACCCACAATCCCTGAGGGCTCTTACTCTACCTGGATCGTTTAAGGAAATCATATATTGTTCTTCATGTTCTCTTTCTCACCATGTAATCATCATTTTGATCCGATGAATACCTGAAATCCAACCATAAGTTTCATTTGGATCCATTTCATGCAAAAAACTTGGGAAATTTTGGGCACACAACAAGAAAAAAAAATGAGAAAGGCGCCATGTTATCACTCCTTCAGATATCTAAGGCTAAAGAAGAAATCCCAACAGAGGTAACCACAGACCAATATTTTGGCTCGGTAGCTAGCCCTACCAAACCGGAGATGGATCTCTCCACAAAGTCACAACCAAGAGGGTTGGATGAGTTAGGGTTTTAGGCTAGGTATAAGTACAAGGGTTTGATTTGGTTGAAATGGGGTTGCTGGATGGGTGAATTAGGTCAAAGAGGCTAGATCGGGGAAAATAGGATTAGGGTTGCATAGATTCAATGGGGAAAGGTAGGTATAAAACCTAAAACTTAGGGTTTCTTGAGTGGGATGGATCAGACATGTGAGGATCTATAAAGAGAAAGGCTAAGCATGAATTCTTTCTAAACTAAAAAAAATGGACAAACTATGAAGGTTTTTCCAAAACAGAGCATGAGAGATGTATTATGTTCATCAAATTAAAAAATAGCATATCATAGAAATGAAATAGATCATGAAACAAAAAATTCATACATAATGAGACATAATAAAAAAAATGCTAAATTCTCATACCACAAGTATCCCAAAGAAATAGTTGCAACCTTTTCATTAATTTCCTGCCAAAATTATTACACTAGTGTCTCTGGTCAATGCCTTTACATCCAACAATTTCCAACCTATGAAATGAGTCAAAAAGTAAAATATATAGACTTCAAGCAACCTCTCCCAACCTTAGGGGTCGAATCCTTGAGTTGTGGAGTTGATCCACCAAATTTTGAACTAAAACCTAGAGTGTAGGGTGGTCAAACTGACTCATCCCTCACTTTTTGCAAACTGATTCATTTCATGTCATCAAATTTTTTTACCTAATGTATTTACCCTAGGTAAGTCAACCAAATCATATTTAATTTTAAATTCATGATTTAAATTGGTAAAAATCCCATTGACCAAGGTCAAAATGGAAAAGCTAAGAAAAATAGGAAAATATCAGCAAATTCAGAAAATTTGTCCTATGTGCAGCACCAACTTCAAGCTGAATTTTGGAGGGGTTCCCAATGTCCAAACTAAGCTCAGGATAACTCATTGGAAACATTATCTAGTATACTTTACAAATATGTGTTTGGCTTGCAGATTTGACCTGTTTTTGACTCCCAAAAAGTGATTCTCCCAATACTGATCTATGCGCAATGCCAGGCTCAAAAAGAGGGCATAAACATGATTTTTTGGGTATTTTTTGCCCTTTTCACTAACCAGTTTGTCAAAAAAATCTTAGAAAATTGCTAGGGTGCATGTATTCATCATTCAGAATCCAATGGTGGTATCTTTTTATCCAAAATATGCCTCAAAAAAGTGTGCAGCCCCTAGGGCGTTGCGCATAGGACAATCCAACTGTCACATGATTGTCCAAGTATGCACAAAACTTCAAAATTTTGCCAAAATGTGTCAAAACTTGCTAAAATTTTCTGAATGGTGGTTGATGATGATGGATAGGCATGGAGTGAGGCTTCAGCAAGGATATCAAGCCTTATTTTCTCTTCTTGCATGGTCACGGCTTCAATTTTTGCATTGGCTTGTTTAAGTTTTGACCTTGCAATTTTGTTTTTCTTGGCATAATGCTTGGCCCTCTTTCTCAATATATCATTATTTATGTTTTCCTTCCCCAGAAGATTCTAAAGGTTTTGGTTAGCCCTATGAAGCCATTTCTCCTGGTTCTCATTGATTACCACTACAAATTGTTCATTAAGAGTGAGATCATTAGCAAGCTCAGCCTCCTTTTGCCTCTCAATTTCTCGAGCTCTTTTCAGCCCTCTAGTCCTAGGCCTTCTCCTTGACACTTGTTATTCTGCTTCATTAGTTTCACCATACCTTCCATATGGCTCATCAAGAAAATCCTTTGCCTTATTTTCTTCTCTTTTTTCCTTGAGAAGATGAATCTCCATGCTGGCCTACTTGGTTTTGAGTTGTTAATTTTATTACTCATGAAATGAAATGACAAACTTATATCTCTCTAATTTGGTCTGAAGCTCATTGATTTGGGCATATTTCTGTTTGATAACCGTTTTGGAGGCCTCATCATCGAAATCAACAAGGTAAAAATTAGTTTATGTTTCATGGAGGTCATCCTCATCATGAATGGTTGCCTCATGTACATCCTCCTCTACCATATTTTCTTTCCCATTCTGTAATTGCTTTGTTGCTGAAGAAGGTGGGACCCCTTCCACAATATGTGGAGCAAACACTTGCCTATTACCTCTCTGATATTTTTTAGCCAATGCCTCTATCTCAGCCACTTTGGTCTTTTGAAGCTCACTATTCTTAACCATGCTATATGACCCAATCTGAGTGTGAAATGGTGTTGATGGTGGTGGAATGGATAAAGTGGTTTGAGCTGATGTAGAAGTATTATGGGCTGAGATGGAGGAATGCATGTGGAAGGATGAGATGGTGGAGGCACAACTTGATAATTTTGAATTGGTGGAGTGGTAAAAATGTCATTAGCTATGAAATTATCCCATGATATGTTCAATTTATCAAGGTGATGGAGGAAAATGACCTTGATGAGAGAGTGATGAAAAAGACTTATCATTTGATGGTCATAATCTCTCTTTTGAAAAATGTATGCCATTTTTTCAATGTCCCTGAAGATAAAATAAGGTATGTTGAGCATCTTGACCCTTGTGAAGTGCATTAATAACCTGATATATTAGGTGTAGGGTCTTTAGAACCTTCCTTCACAAGAAAAGTACCTCATGATGATTTTCATCATGGGGACATACCTATCCAAGAGGTAAGAGAAAGGAAAGAACCTTTTTCTTTCATTCTTGTAGCTTGGCTTGATATATGGATCAAAGTAATGACTCTCCAAGACCTTTTACTTGTACCATTTTTCACCAACATTTGGAATTATGGTGGCATATTCTATGATAGATGTAGATTGTATGAAAGTGACACCAGTAAGGGTTACCTCGTTATCATGAAGATTAGAAATGGAAAGCCTACTCAAAAAAGGGTGATGTTTGACCTTTTGTGTTTTCTCACAAAATTCAAAGCATCCTACATGCTTGAAACATGTCACTTTAATGGGAGAGGCCATGAGTTCTTTGGTGTTTGTAGGTTCAAGTTTGATTATTTTCCCTCCTTTGTGTGGCCTTCTATCTTCCCTTTCTTCTTCCATAGTGTCTTGGCTAGAAATCCTAGGGAGATGAATTGGGAGTGAAATGTAGGTTTATGGAGTGGGGAATGGGATGAAAAAAATTAGGGAGATGGGGGAAGGATTATTGAATTGAGGGAGGTGATAGGGAGTGGAAATATTGTGGGATTTGGGAATAGGAATTTTATTACAGGTATGGGGATTTGGGAGCCTAGGAATTTGAGATACCTAGGTCTTAGGGTTTATGGTATAAAGGGGTTTGGGATAGGGATTTGATGATATAGGGGTAGGGATAGGATATTGTGATGTAGGAAGGGTATAAGGGGTCTTCAAGGATCAAATTAGGATTAGGAAGTAAAACTAGGGTTTGTAGCCCTTAACTCTCCCAATGTTTCATAAAAACTTAAATACCATGAAATTTGCACTTGAGGAATGGAAGGAGGGAGTAATGGTGACTTAATTACTTGCCAAGAAGGAGTGACAACCTTTGTTGAAGGTTTGGAGTGCTGACACAAAGTTTGGGATGCTGAAAATGAAGTTTTCCAGGTGCGCAAGGCCTTAGGCTCTATGTGCAGTGCCCTGGCTCTATGTGAAGTGCCTCTTTCCAGGTGAGCAGCTCATCCAAGTTTTTAAAACATGCACCCTTAAAATCCGATTTTCTGAGCTATGTGAGTGATGGCTTGATAACATAGAGGACAAATGAGTGTCTTGAGGCCTTTTATACTTCATGAAGTTGATGATTTGGGCCTTGGGACCCACTTTCTTCCTTTACCATTCACTTAACCATTTGAAACATTACCTTTCATTTTGACTTATTTCCTTTGGAAATTGATCATTTTGATGGACTAGGAACTCTTTTAATTTAAATTTTTTGTGCTTAGGCATCTTTGGAAAACTTAGTTAGCAACTTGGGATGATGAAATTATTAAATTTTCAAGACATAAAATTACACAAAAAATATAAAAAAATTACATTTGAACTTAAAATTACATGCTGAAATGAGATATTTTCTTCAGAAATCATCTTCACATAGTGAAGATAAGCTTATTTAGATCACCCTTTACTTTCTGGTCTTATGCAATGAAATGGAGTTTTATTGAACCTTGGAAACCCTAACGACCTAATGAAACCTTGAAAACCCTAAAAGACCTAATAATACCTTGAAGGACTGAATTTCAAGATGACATGACTAATATTGATTTTATGGATGGTGTACATTCAGAAAGGTATGAAGATATGCCAGCAAGTAATCAAATTTGGGGAAGAGTGATGATTTTTGGACTTGGGGCTACCATCAGTGACTAATTTTTTGCATGACCTAGTGGAATGATAAAAAAATTCTGAGAGGGACTCCTAAAATCATATGAAAAGAGGATTTTTATCACTGATGGCAAGATTAAAATACTGACACTAACACGCCCAACGCACCCTAGGTCAAGGGACAGAGCATTGCAGTGCACCTGGACTTCAATTTCGGTGCATTGCAACACACCTTTTGACATTCAAGGGTTTGTTGCCCTCATAAACCCTAAAATTTACCATGAAATGCAACATAAATGATAAAGAAATAAAGAGAAGGTTCATAGCTCCAACCTAGATCAAACGGCAAGATAAATTGTCCACTGAAACTGTCGCAATCTACAACTGAAGTTTGAGGGAAAAACTAGTTTAGAGCTCCTAATTTTCAAATGGTAACTATGGAATGGTAAAAAATCTTTTTATTAGTCATTTTGATTATTTTAAATCATGTTTAATATTGTGACTATGTTTTTTATTCATTTTTACTATGAAACGGGTATTTTTAATCCATTTGATGGTTCTCTGAATAGGTTTTACAGTTGATATAGTGAGTTTTGTGTGCACACCTATTCAAGAATGATTTTACCACAAAGAATACTTTTATCCTATTTTTTCGAGATCTGATAAAAATGAAAAAGGAATTAAAGAGAAATTTTATCTCTTTTTCGAGCTTTGATAAATGCAAAAAAGGAACCCCGTGGAGTCTTCTTTTAGCTCTTTTCAAACTCTGATAATGTGAAAAGTTTGTTGAGCACTTATCTTTTTGAGCTCATAAAAGTAAATGAAACGACATATACTCAGCATAAGTTTAACCCTTTTCCGGACTAAGATAGATTATTTACAAAAAAATAACACCTTAGTCGAACATGGCTCGGATTTTTTCTCAGGTATCATTTTACACTTTTTCGGACTTGAGCGAAAAATTTACGAAAAAGGACTCATGGAGTTTTCTTTTTGTCCCTTTTTCAAACTCTCTAAACATGAAAAAGGATCGGGTTTTCACTATCCTTAGACTCGTTAAAACATAAAATAGCGATGGACTTGTTGATCATGCCAAGATCGAGTTTTATTATCGCTAGACTCGTTAAATAATTAAACAACGATGGATTCACCCAAAGGGTCAAATTATAGATCAAGCATATGTTACCCTCCTCAAGCTTGTTAAAATATAAAGAGGTACTAGTTAGCAATGATTGGGGAAATTTTGGGAAAAATAACAAAACACTTTATGGTAGTAGGCCGCTCTTGAACATGACACTTTAACTCCATCACCGTGACTTTGGGTTGGGTAATCTTCTTGATGGTTCATCATACCATCACTTCGGTTTTGGGTTAATGTTTCCAACTCATTTCAGTGTCATCGATATGTTCACGAAAAGTCATCCAGTAAATTCCTTATCTTCTGCAATACCCATAAACCTTCATTTTCACGACAGTCATCCCTGAAGATTGCTATATCAAGTCACATTTTGTCTCCAAAATCATTACTCTTGTTTTGAGATAAAGTTTATTCCTGTCAACATCAGATCATCATCTAGGAAGTTAACTTAGAAGCATCTTTCCACTACCTTGGAGCTTTTTACATCATCGACAGGCTCACACTTTCGGACCTTCGACCAAATGATTTTTTTTGGCGTTCAACATCAAATCATATATTCATGCCTTGCAAATTGTATTGTCGTACCTTGAGAACCATTAACATCAAAGGTGGTTTCCTCGCATATGTTAACAGCTCACATCATTGGCTGGTAATTAGACGTTGTCTTCCCATGTTTGACTTTAGATCATATATTCACATGGTTAGACTTGTACTTGAACGATTGAGTGAACGAGATAAGAAGACCTCGAATCTAGTTTCATCCATTTGGGCTGTGATTTTAGGAATTGCACACATCATCTATACGATGGATTTACATACAGATCTTCATCTGAACATGGGCCTATATCTGTAGGAATGTCTATATCGGGCAACATTACAATGTGGACAACTTTCTAAATTATGTACATGTTATGATAGTTTATGTGTTGAGCATGAGTATTCATCCCTTAGAAATTCATGTCCAAGATGTCAGATATCATGATGTAATGTATTTCAAATTTATGTAGGTCATCATCCGCTTCAGTTCCTACTCATCACATCGTAAAGCATCTCTTCCAAATATTATTATTATTTTGAATTCATGCTTTAGGGGGCAGCTGTTACAGGTCAATTTGGGCATCATCCCCCAAGACCAATGAATACGGCCTATCATCCCCTAATTCAGTTGTTATATGCCCTAGGAGAATCCATTCCATTAATGGCTTCAGTTGTGAGATTTCCAAGGTTTGAAGTATAGATTATATGACCCATTGACTCATCAATGCTCCTTTGCATGGGCCTAAATACATTGCAATGCACTTATATCCATGCAAGGGTGCACTGCAGTGCACTTCCTGACACTTAAGGGTGCGTTGTTATCTAGGAGAGAAATCATCATTGTTTTGGGAATCTCCACATGTCCAGTTCCTTCTAGACGAGCTCATAGGTGTCATACTTCAAATACAAGTGTTCATACATCACCTCTAAAATTGGATACATGTCTCACCTATTATTAGAAAGCCATTCAATTCCATTTATTGAGAAACTACCTTCAATTTCCCTATAAATTGAGCACTCATCTAAGGGCTAGGGAGGGAGAAATTTGTGTAATGTTATGTTGTTGGATTCTCAATTGATGAGAGTTGGAAGTATTGTTATGATGCTGAGATGATGCTTGGTGTGATGAGGATGAAATGAAGTTGGACTTGGTTGATGATGAATCGATCTATTGGTTGTAATAATCTCCTCCTACTTTCTTAATAAAGATATTTGTTCATTTTCTCATATGTATGCTTATATCTTGTGAATTGCATTCTCAAATGTGTATGTATTCTCAGATCTAATCGGTTTGATTTCGTTAAGATAAGTAGATATTTGTATATTTGTATGTTGTTTTTTGTTCTCTATCTTTGATTGCAGGAATTGATCTAGCGGCTTTAGTTGGATTGAGAGTGATGGAAACAACAACAGAAGGAGAAGGAGAGCGAAAGGATCACAAGTAGGCTTCCTTTTTGTCTATCTATTTTTCGTAGAGAAAATAATAGTCATCTTTATTTTGTTGTTTTGAGTGAATGAACACCACACTCAGGGAATTTAGTTTATCCATAAATTAGAATTCTGTATAACAGGGTGTATTTTCCAAACAGCAGGATGATTATTTTCAGACAAGATGTAAAATTTGATGAGGAGAAAACCATGCGATTGTCCCTTGAGAGGGAGCTTGATTTTCATGCATATGAGGAACTCTTGGTTCCAAAGGATGAACCTCAATATGTGGAGCAGCCACATGTGGACGATCATGGATTGGAAGAAACCACTCATGCAGATCCATACACCAAACAAGGTAGGAGGCGCGCCACAGAAGCTGGCATATTGAGACTTGATGCGGCAGAACATGTAGGAGCACCTAAATCACTGCGCAAACATATAAAGTCACCAAAAACGTTTACTGGATGCATGGATCTTATGGGCAAGTGTATTGTGACAGAACCATCCTCTTTTGAGGAATCAGTGCAGCAACCAACTTGGGTCGATGCCATGGTTGAGGAGTATGACTCCATCATCGGGAAAAGTGCATGGGAAGTTGTCAAGGGACCAGTCGGGAAATCAATGGTTGGATCTAGATGGATCTATAAGGTGAATCAGGAAACATATGGGAGTGTGGAGAAGTACAAGGATAGAATTGTAGCCCGAGGATTCTAACAAGTTGAGGGGATTGAATATGAGGAGACTTTTTCACCAGTTGCAGGGTACTCATCAATTAGATCTATCCTTGCACTCTCAGCATAGATGGGTTGTAAGATACATTAGATGGATGTGAAGAATGAATTTCTCAATGGAGTTTATTGAGGAAGAAGTGTGCATTTAGAAACCAAAAGGTTTTGAGACCTTTGACTGTGAGTCAAATGTGTGCATACTCAAGAGAGCATTGTATGGGTCGAAGCAAGCACCTTGTGCTTGGTACACCAGGATTGGAAGCTATTTCACTGGGTTGGGCTTCACGAAGAGTGAAGCCGATGTGAACCTGTAGAAAATTGTGGTTGATGGTAAGATTTTTATTATCGTACTTTATGTTGATGATCTTATTCTAACAAGTGATGAGCAATTCATAACTTCTTACAAGAGATTTTGAGATGAAGGACATGGGACTCCTTCACTATTTCCTTGGTTTGGAGATATGGTAGTGGAATGGGGAGCTATTTGTTTCTCAAGGCAAGTATGCCAAAGATATTTTGAGGAAGTTCCACATGGAGAGTTTTAAACCCATGGAGACTCCTCGTATAGGAAACTGGAGGAAGGAGGATGCTACTCTAGGTGAGGTAGTGGATGCTACTGTTTATAGGCAGCTTGTGGGTTCACTCATGTACTTGGTGAACACATGACCAGACATATGCTATGAAGTTAGCCAGCTTAGTCAATCTATGGTTAAGCCCACCAAGCTCTATTGGGAGGTGGGGAATCATGTATTGAGATATCTCAGGGGCACTACATAGTATGGATTATGGTACAGACAAATAGAGGGAGTGAAGCTTCAAGGCTTCACCGATGCAAATTGGGCATGCAGTCCGTCAGATAGGAAGAGGACATTAGGAGGGATCTTCAGCATAGGATCGACAACAATTTCTTGGTATAGCAAAAATCAAAGATCAGTTGCACTCAGTTCAGCTGAGGCAGAGTACATGGCAGCTAGTCAGGCGGCATGTGAGGTTGTCTGGATGAGGAATATACTTTTTGGTTTGTTTGGTCGTTAGATGGATCCGAGGGTGATACATTGTGATAAACATATTTGCATAAAACTCTCAGTTAATCTAGTATTCCATGACATATACAAGCATATTGACATCTGGTACCACCATCTCAGAGATTGTGTTCAAAGACGCATTATGTTACTTTAGTATATTCCCAAAGAGGTTCAGGATGTAGATATTTTGATGAAGGTGCTCACCAAGAGAAAATCTAAATACCACAAAGGCTGGATTGGGGTAGTTGATAATCCCTTTCTTGTTGAGAGGGAGTGTTGAAAATTCAATAAGAAATGTGTGTCTAATTTATTTTTCCCTTAATTAAATTGGACAATAAAATGTAATCGTATCTCATAATCACTTGTAATAGTTAACTGAGTGTGATAGACTCAGTTAGCTCATGAAATTTGAGTGTGGTTGGTGATGCATGTAGAGTGATTATATTTGTTTTAGAGTCCAAGTTGCATTTAGTGTATTAGTTTAATGCATGAGAAAATAGTTAACTCAATTAATTGAGTTAAAATTAGTTTAACTAGTTGTAACTGATTGTTGCACTAGTGAGAGGTCAAGTGAATTAAATCAGATTTAATTCACATGCAGTGATATGTCAAGTAACTGATGATTTACTATTAATAGTTTCATCCATGTTAGTTCTGATGAAGACCCATTTGAGACAGAGGTTAAATGGATTTTAACTATCAGTTGTATTATTATCAAACAACCTGCATGCAGTAATACACCCATACAATTTCCCATGAGCATTGTGCATTTTTGGAAGGCTAAAATTCCTAAATAATAGGGATTTAATTCTACAATAATTGCGCAATCAAGGCAGGCTGAATAGAGGCAGGAAATTGGGTAAGTGTTGGTCGATTTTGTTTGGATCATTGTGAGATAGTTGGTAGAGTGCAACAGACTCTTGTGAGAATATTGCATTGTATTGTTTCATGATTCCTTGGTTGAATATACAATATAATATAGAGTGGTTTTGATCAGCAAGCTTTCCCCAAGAAAAGTATCTATGTTGTGGATTGATTTTCTTCTTTCTTTACTTTGTTTGATTATGTGATCGTGTTTATTTTCCATGATTAATTTTTAGAAGGATTCCGTATCTTGCTTTAGCATATCACATGATAGGATTGAATCCATTGGTATACATATTTTTTGTATAATTTCTACATAAATGGAACAAGAAACATTAAAATAAAAATATATAGACCATGAACCAACCCCAGGTGCTGAAAAAAAAGAAATGAATCTGACCATATATGTAATGCATTGGCGGGAATTACCACTCCTCAAAATCTAAAGATATAAGGATGTGTCAAGAATAAAAATATAATAGTGTTGAGTGATTTAGGTAGTACTCCTAATTTTATTCATTTTAAGGTATCCAATGATTTGAATTTCTTTCCATATCCAACACTAGAGTTTCAAGTGATGGTTGCAAATGGAGGAACTATAAATTTCTCAGGGAATTTCCAAAATATCAATTTAACCATGAGGTAATATGTATTGAATATTCCAATGATAACCATTCCAATTGGTGGCATGGATGTTGTATTAGGATTCCAATGGTTATAATCTTTGGGGATGATAGATTTTAATTTTCAAGAAATTTTCTTGAAAATTTTCTTAGATGGAAAGGAAATTGAATTAAGGGGTATCACTAGGGAACCTCGGAAGATAATCATCTCTAATGGCATGTCCAATATTTTGAATAAGGAAAAATGAGGGGTAATTGCACAATTATTTTCACTAGATGTTCAGAAATCTAATTTATCCATTTCTCTAAATATCCAAAGTGTCCTTGACAATCATTCCAAGGTTTTTGAGACTCTCAAAGGTCTCCCACCTATTTGTGATCATGATCATGTTATTCAATTGATTCTAGGAAGTGTTCCTCCAAACATTAGACCTTACAAATATCCTTATGCCTGGAAGAGTGGAAATGAACATATGGTTGTAGAAATGTTAAAGGCTGGTACAATTCAACCTAGCCAAAGTTCTTTCTCTTCTCTAGTAGTATTGGTACACAAGAAAGATGGATTATGGTGTATGTGTTCAGATTATAGAGAGCTCAAAAAGATCACTATTAAAGATAATTTTCCCATTTTTATCATTTATGAAATGTTGGATGAACTACATGGATAAATTCACTTCACGAAGTTGGATCTGCATTCAATTTATCATCAAATTAGAATGAATATAGAAGACATTCTAAAAATAGCATTTAGAACTCATGAAGTTCATTATGAATTTTTGGCCATGCCTTTTGGCCTTACTAATGCACCTTCCACATTTCAAAGATTTATTAATTCCACTTTCAAACCCTTCCTTAGAAAATTTTTGATAGTATTTTTTGTTTATATACTAATTTGTAGCAAGTATTGGAAAGATCATGTTCAACATGTTGATAAGGTGCTCAAATTATTGGAGGAGAAGAAATTGTATGAAAAAATCTCCAAATGTTTCTTTGGGGTACAGGAAGTGGAATATTTGAGTCATATTGTATCCCATGAGGGTTTTAAGGCATACCCTAACAAAATTAAAGCCATCAAGGAATGGAAAATCCCCACAACCTTACGACATATTCAAGGATTTATCGGGTTGAAATGGTATTATCGCAATTTTGTTAAAAATTATGGGAAGATAGTATCCCCTCTAACAACATTAATAAAGAAATATGCATTTTCTTGGACTCTAGAAGAAACTAAGGCCTTTTAACATCATAAATATTCAATGTGTCGAGCTTCGGTATTAGCTACACTAGACTTCACAAAAACCTTTATTGTGGAATGTGATGCCTCGCGAAATGGCATTGGTGTTGTTTTAATTCAAAAGGGAAGACGTGTTTATTTTTAAATTCATCCAATCAAGGGAAGGTATTTACATAAACCTATTTATGATAAGGAATTGTTGGAAATACTACATTCACTGAAGAAATGGCGCCCTTACCTAATGGGAAGACACTTCATGATAAAAACATATCATGATAGTATTAAATACTTCTTAGAACAAATATTATCTTTCTAAAAGCAGCAAAATGGGTCATAAAGATGTTGGATTATGACTTTGATATCATCTACAAAAAATGGAACAAAATATTGTTGTAGATGCACTCTCAAGAAGTGATGAGGATGTAGAATAATTTCTCTGTTCCATTTATATTATTTATCCTGATTGGATAACTGAAGCAAGGGATGAATGGAAGAATGATGAAGAGGTATGGACACTCATTCAAAATTTGCAGCAATATCCCAGTGCATCTGATTCATTTATTTGGAAAAATGATTCATTGTAGTATAAATATCGCTTATATCTATGTAAGAACCCCCAAATTAAACAAAAGGTTCTTCTGGAATTGCACCCCTCTCCTATAGGAGGGAACTCGTGATTTTTAAAAACTTACCACAGGGTTAAGAAGGATTTTTTTGGGGATGGACTTAAATCTGGTGTTCAGAGTTTTATGGCGGAATGTTTGGTTTTCCAACAAAATGATGTTGAGACAATTAAAACCCCAAGTATTTTACAAACATTAGTTATTCTAATTCAACATTGGGAAGATGTCGCAATGGATTTTATCATATATTTACCGACGTCTCAAGGAAAGAGTGTCATCATGGTGGTAGTTGATAGAATTACCAAGTATGCACACTTTTGTGCACTATCTCATCCTTTCAAATCCAGTACAATAACTATTTCATTTATGGAAACAATTCAAAGTTACATGGAAACCCAAAAATTATTGTAAGTGATAGAGATTCCATTTTCACTGGAATTTTTTGGACACAAATATTTTCTTGTTTTGGTACTCAATTAGCTCATAAATCATCTTATCATCCTTTATTTGATGGGATAACTAATATAGTAAACAAATTTTTTGAGGTATATATTCGTTGCTTTGTATTTGATAAACAAACACAATGGATCAAGTGGTTACCCTTCGCAGAATGGTGGTATTACACTTGCATCCATACCTCAGAAAAAATGACCCCATTTATGGAAATTTATGGATGTCATCCACCATCCATCACATCGTCTTTAAGAGATAATTCTAAGGTTAAAGAAGTGGAAGATCACATCAAGCACCAACAACAAGTTCTCCAACTCTTAAAGGATGACCTAAATCTGGTGTGGAAACGAATGAAACAACAGTAATATTAACATCACAATTAAATAAGTTTTGATGTGATTGATTGGGTATTTTTATGTCTACAACCATACAAAAAAATGTCCCTAATGCAAGCTAAGAAAGATAATAAATTGTCACACAAGTACCATGGCCCTTACAAGGTCTTGTAAAATATTGGTACTATGGAATTCAAATTGGAGTTGTATGCATCTTCACGAGTAAACCCAATTTTCCATGTTTCATTCTTAAATAATGCTATAGGTGACAAGATTCCAGTTCAAACTATATTTCTAGAACTTGATGAAGAAGGAAAAATCATATTGGATCCTAAAGCAATCATAGAAACAAAAATATGACAATTGCGAAATAGATCAATTTTAGATTCTCTCATTAAGAAGAACTTACTTGTTGAAGACTCCACATGAGAGGATGATTGTTTTATTCAGAATCATCTTGAACTACTTAAGCATTAATGAAAACAAATTTTTGAAGGATAAGAGCATGTTAGGTCCCTATACTAAAATTTTAGCCCACATATTGTTATTGTTGTGCCCCATAGAAGCCCACTATGTTTTTGTTGTGCCCCATAGAGGCCCACTATTGTTACTGTCATTCCCTTACATTATTATTTTTATGTAGGTGTTGAGGAGGTAAATACCCTTTGCGGACAGAGGTGATCCCTACTAGCCCAGATCGGGTCTAGCAACAATCAAACACGCTACAGTGCAGGTTCCTAATTGTAAATAAACCGACTTGCGAGGAAGGCTTACCTAGAATCCAATGATATCGTCTGTAGAAGAGGTGGTGCTCCCATTCCTTTGCCCTAGCATATCACAATCCTCACGATATCTGTGATCGGACACCTGCACATGCAATAAACAACACAAACGCAAGCATAAAATCCATTGCATACAACTATATATCAGTCGAAGAGGATATAACTCATGAACATGATCAAGAACAAGAGTGGAACCATAACCGATAGTCGCTTATCATTAAAGATTCAAAAGAAGAATACAACCATAGCTTCGACGCAGCACTCTCCTTTAGCGGGTCGTCAGCACAACATGTCTCGGAAAAGCCTATCAGGGATGGGACAAGCCTCTCTCTCCGGATACTTGGCAATAGTCTACTTGCTTGGATTTTGCCTTAGGGAATCAAGAAGGCTTTTGCAGCATGAAATCTCTTGGGAACTTATAAATTCTGCCACTCTTTGGAACTAGCTTGAAAATGGAAATGGGCAAGCTTTTATAGAAGGAGGAAGGGGAGTTGGGATCCCTATAATTATGGGATTGGCCCTATCATCAAGGAAGCTTCCATGAGAGGTGGCAAACCACTTCCTCTCCATGGAAATCCGTAGCCAAACCTCCCAACTCAAGATAGAAATTAGCCCAGTAATTTGTTAGGATGAAACTTCCGCCTTTTATTTTTTAAAAACACCTCTTAATATGGTTAGCGCGGGTACGGCTCTATGACAAAGCGCCAATTGGCACACCCTCTTTGGAGGATTTCCCTCTTGGCGCGAGGGCTGAATTATGGAACCGCGCCAATGAAAAAAGAGCTATTTTTAGGGTTTTTTGCAGGGAGATGTCTTTAGGGCAATTAAATCTCATCTTCAGAGGGATGCAATGAATGTATTTTCAAGCCTTAACTCTGCCCATAGGTCATGGAATGAGCCCTCCAATGTGCGGGATGGGGATTGTAGGGACGGTGACAAATTGTTGTGTAACAGATGCCCCCTAAAGTATGAGGCCCGAAAGAGAGAAAGAGGGGTGAAATGCTTTACGAGAACATGCCGACCGAAAACACCACCATCGGAAAACCTGCGAAGTGAAGTACAACTGATGTCTCAGATACATGATTTATATGCATGGTATGGGCGCAGCCATCCATAACAGAGTGTACAATAATCTAGATCCTAGGCATGGACGCAACCATCCAATGAAGGTTGATAAATAGACTCAGGTATGGTCGCAGCCATCCAATCAGTGAGTCATGTAAATAATCATAATAATCCACAACGTCGCAGCCTGGATTACAACAGACACAATCCAGGGTCTTGCGCTCCATCTCGACCTGAACAAAGTACAAGTTCAAGCATGCGAATAAGTGAGCTGAAGTCGAACATGCAAGAACATCGTCTGATTACCAGCCAATGATGAAAGTTGTTAACAAACGCGAGAGGAACCACCAATAATGACAATGGCCCTCAAGGTACTAAAGGTACACTCTACGACGTGTGAATCAATGAGCTGGTGTCAAACACCCGTAGAATCACTCGATCGGAGGCCAATGATGAAAACCTCACGTCGAATGTGACGAACCTGCCATTGAGGCATGCAGGCTCCAAGGTACCGTGAAAGAGTCTCTAGACCATCTTCCTGGATAATGAGCTGAAGTCGACAGGAAGTGGCCTTGATCGAAGGTGGGCCATAACATTTCCCACATCATCGACATGAGACGGAGGAACATAATGTTTTTTTGAATCAGGATCATATGAGAATCAGAGGAAGGTTGATACTTGCAGAGGTCAACTTCTCTTGAACATGCAAACGGCATGACAGTGGTCTTGGCAGTATTTTACATCAACGGATCAGAGGTCATGGTGACGGGGCAATGAGCAGATGAGAGGTCAAAAGGGATTATCCAAACCCACGGAGGCAAAGTGAAGAACGAGATGAGATGTCCCCAACCCGACACGAATGCAGATAAGTGCAATGTTCAAGAGCGACATACTGCCGACACGACAACGATACTGGTTCCATTTTCCCCCACCATTTCTGGCGAGTACCCCAATTATTTTTTATAACAAGCTTGAAGGGGATAGAATATGCTTGTAATATAAGTCCGCCCTTCGGGCGAATCCATCCTAGTACATTTAACGAGCCCTAGTGCTGTGCATATCAGCCCTTTGACCTAAATTTTTGGCCTAATGCTCCTCATGAACCCTTTGAATCAGCCATCGTGGCCATAAACCCTCATATTCTATCTACCGTTACCCTTTCCGCCTGAAAAATACACTCTTAAAAGGTTAAAAACCCACATTCAAAAACATATCGGGCCTAGCCCTTTAGCCTTAGCCACTCTTATTTTGTCTTCCAGGTGACCCGGGCGTAAAACCATATGCCTAAGGGAAAAGGGGCTTAATGTTCAAAGTTTCGGACTCGTCCGGAGCCGTCCGATCAAATCCAATCGACGGAGCGGAGTTGGTTTTCCATGGTGGTCCCCGCACCCGCGCGCATTGCCAAAACCGGCGGTTAATTCCGCACCGCTTTGGACAGGCTGGCGGTATTCTCCATGGAGCCAGCGATTCCATTCAACATATGACGCGTGTCCAAATGTACAATGACTGAAACCACCCATTTCGCGCATTAAAGGTTAGAACAAAGATGGGCAGCGGAATCCATAGCAGCCGTCGGATCTGTCAGCCTTTATCCAACAGTGGATATCCTCCGAAGCTGCACGCGCTTTAACTCACGTATATTGCGTCCCTGGCCCACCTATGATTGCCCTCCAGCTCATTTTAACCGTCGATCTCATTCAGAGATCGTGTGGCCCATATCATCTACTTGACCACCTGCTGACCGAGCCTCCCACCACGATAGCGTTACACGTGTTCACTGTCTCATCCTACCACCTGTCCTCCGTACATCCTCGTCATCTGTTTCACGTGTTCACTACATCATACCTCCACCTTTCATATATCCAATTCATTCATCGTATTTGAACATTTTTACGTTACAAGCCTCTGCCAGTTCATTCTTCTCTATTCTATTACGTTTTCTTCACCCTACTGTAATTCCTCCGCCACCCTGCACTGTTTTACCTCTTTGTAAACCCGTTCCACCATCTCTATGTTCACCATCCCTGTGATTGGTTTTATTTAACGAGTTTTTGTCTTTGCAAGATCACCATGGCTAAAATTATCATGACTCGTCATTGCCATTACAGATGCCGAGAATGCACGATAAGACCATGTTTCAAGAGCATAATTGGTGGGAAAAGATCAGGGAGCTGCTACGATGTGACCACCATTAAAGAAAGCAAGGATATGAATCTATAGAACCCTCTAGAGAAAATCAAGAGACAGATTTGGGTAGGCGAGAGTATTAATGGGGCAGCATGAAATATCAGTGAAAGATCAAGAGACACAGAGCCCTGCATTAAATATTTGGGGTTTAAATTCGAAGTTAGAGGGCCGAGAGTACCATGCACAAATACAAGCAACCTCAAGGTTTTATTGCAGCAAATTTTTCTCTTTCAGTCAAGTATAGAACATTTGTATATTTTATTCTTTATGTCTTGTTCATGAGGAGATTTTTATCCTCAACATTTATTTCATAAAACAGCAGCAGAGTACTTGCACCAGTTCAGCACCGTCAAACAGCATAGGCGGGTTTTTCTTTCAAGTTTGTTTTAAATTAGATCATTAAATGTATATCACCTACCTCATTCTCGAGAGCTTTCTATTTTCCTCTATAAAAACCAGAAAGAAAGAGATTGTAAGGGTTCCATATTTCTATCAGCAAACTATGCAGTGAGAAGTTCTTGTATACATCTTGTAAAGCTTTTGTGTAAAGGCTCAGAGCCCGTAGGGTCTCAGTGAGGAGGAGTTATATCTATAATGAGGATTCTGGTCTTTGGTATCCCACAGTATGTAATTTTCTCTTATGTGTTAATATAAAATCTCACTCCATGCTATTTATCTTCTTGTATCATGTTCTAGAATGCGAGTGGCTCACTGGTCTTAAGTAAGGATTCATCCTAGTTGGTGCCCATACTTGGATTAGTCAAGCGCTTTAAATAGGCCTAGTCATGATATATTGTTCCATGTTCATATCATTCATATTTTCTGCTATATTAGTTACTTGAGGAGGGTGCTTTTAAAACGCCATTATCATGTATGGATTCTTAGTTGGATAAGCCCATATGTGGTTTTGTTGTGTATCTGGGTATCAGCCTCATGCTAACTAGTATCTTCTTCATGTTTCTTCACCGCATCCACTTTCTGATATTTGATTTCTGTGGCATATTATTTGAACTGGCCCTCTTTGCAGTAAGCTGTCTCTTAACTGTCTGATGCTTTTGTATTGGAGTTCTGCATGATTTTCCTACATTATTCTTATCTTTGTATTAGCTTCCGAGAGATTGGTCCCATTTAAACTAATTTCCTTGTTTAACAAGAGATAGTAAGAGAGCTTTTGGACTGACAACCCAAGCTATATTATGAGCTCCTTGCTATATTAAGATGTCCTAGGCACTGGTCTATAGCAACTCTAGGCTGTCTCTAGGGGTCACAAAATTGTCTACAACATCTTTCTGGTGCCGTTGCCGGGGACGAATTTGAGAATATCAGTTTCCCTGGGCCTCGACAAATCATATTCACTCTCTAATCAGGTGAGGACAAAGAGTTGAAGAGTTGTATATCTCTCACCTTGGTGACTCCATTGTTCTTTATTTGATAAATCTATTGGTAGTCCTAGCTCCTTGAAAGCCACGTTTGAGGTCAGATTCCTCTAAGCTAAAGACATCCTCTGTTTCTGACCCAGAGAATATTGTTCATAGAAGAATTTGGAAAGAAAGACAATCAGCCCGTGCTGAAGTCCCTGAACATTCTGTAGAAGATTATCCATCCTCTTCTTCTCAAGAAATTCCAGAAGAAAATCCCGAATATTACTCAGATAGCCCACCAAGGGGAAGTGCTAGAGCTAAAGTGAAATTTCATCCTACCCTTGAGGCTGAGGAAGTTAAAGAAGTTACAGAAGTATCCCCTGTTAATCATGAATTGTTTCCATCTACACCTCAAGCTTCTGTACAGTATATTCCTGTTGCTATTCATACTCTTCTTCTGTCATTTGTACATCAAATTGCTGCACAACCCCCACCTCCTCCAATGGCTAATGTACCAACTTTTATCTTGAACAAATATGCTCCACTGGCCTTACCCCAAGTGCTAAATGATATGCCACAGGATTATTTGAAGATTCTGCCTAGATTTAATGGAGAAAATGAGATTGATGCTCAGAAACATCTTGAGACTTTCTTCTCTTTTGCAGAAAACTTAAATGTAGAACATCTGGATGTGGTCTTAATATTGTTTGTTCAATCTTTGGATGGTGAAGCTATAAAGTGGTTCAAGACATTGGGAAACCGTTCAGTAACCACCTGGGATGACATGGAAAATACTTTTCTCAGGAAATGGGGAGAAAAGAAAGATCATGGGATTTGTCTGACTAAATTTAATACTCTCAAGAAGAGACATAATGAAGGAGTTTTGGAGTTTATTAAGAGATTTAATAAGTTATATCTAAATCTCCCTGCGGATATGAAGCCTCATCAGAACGCTGCAAAAGTTGTTTTCATTGCAGCCTTTGACTCAGAATTCAGTTTCTCCCTCAGAGAGAGAAAGCCTGCCACCCTAGATGATGCTCAGTCAGACGCTCTTGAATTGGAAGCTAACTTTGCTTCCTCTGGAAAATTAAAAGGGAAGGTTGAACAGGAGGTTAGAAGGAAAGGAAAGGAAGAGGTTTCTACCTCTAATCAGGACAAGGATGCAGATAAAATTGAAGAAATGAGTAAAATGATCAAGAATCTCACTAATAAATTGGGTAAGCTTGAGTTGGAGGCTAAAAATTCAGCTCCCAAGAATTTCTATAATGCTCCAAATAGAGGATATAATCCTCAGTATAAGAGACCACCATTGCAAATATTGCCAAGGGAAGCAAAGGAGCAGCAAGATCAGGTACCACATCCCTTGTACTTGGAAGGTCCAGCAGATGACTCCACTGAAGATGCTGCTTATGAACTAGAAGATTCAAATCTTGCTTTCTCAAACAATGATGAAATGGAATGCCCATTGCAAGAAGAAGAAGAAGAATAAGCAGAGATTGATCATTATTGTAAACAATTTGCTGATTTCATGCAAGAACAATTCAATGTAAAATATGATCTCAGATCTTCAAGGAAGAGGACCCGAACTCAAGATCAAGAAGAGGAGCCACCTCAGAAGGAGGTACCTACTCAGAAGGAATCAGCAACAAAGAGAAACACAGAAAAAGGTAAGAGTCCTCTAAATACTCCCTTAGAGTCTAATGACCAAGTCCCTTCTTCTTCAAAAGTAGTCAGTCCTCCTAATAATGAATCTGTGTCAAAAGAAATTAAATTTTCAGCTGAAAATAAAGAGTCAAAAGAATTTGTGATAGAAAATCCCCCTCCTGCTTTTAGTTTGCAAAAAGAACTTGAGAAAATTAAAATTCCAGTCCCCTTGACCGAGCTGCTGAAACAACCTGCATATCAGTCTTAAGTTACTTCTTTTATGCTCCCTCCTGAAATATCAATTGTGCCTGATAGTTTAAACCTTCAAGAAGAAAGACCCATGGTAGTCTTTGGCCCACATGTTTAGGAAGTAGATCCTTCTACTCCTCCTTTTTATGTGTCTTTAGTTATTCATGACCTGCTGTTACATAATTGTATGTTAGATTCTGGGGCTTCCCATAATATTATGCCTCTATCTGTCATGGAACAACTAGGACTGCAAATCACACGCCCATATAAAGACCTTTATTCATTTGATTCCAAAAGAGTCAAATGCTTGGGGATGATTAAAGATTTAGTGGTCAATTTAGCCCAAATTCCAGCAAAGAGTGTGGTCATGGACATTGTGGTGGCTGATATCCCGGCCCGCTTTGGCATGTTTCTGTCACGGTCCTGGGGTACAAAAATTGGTGGGTCAATTAAGCTGGATTTAACATATGCTACCATCCCAAGTTTTGGTGGAAATGAGAGGAGGTTATACAGAGAGACTAAATTTGTCAAGGTAGTTACTAAGGCTGATAACTCTGAAAATTCACCAGTCTATAGTAAAGAAGGAGATTTTTAATGCTTTATGCTAGAAGAAGATAAAAATTATGTACATGAATCCTCCTTCAAAATTAAGGATGAGCAGCCTTCAGAAAATTATGCAGCTGGAATCTGGACTTCACATTTTGATGGGGCAAATTCAAGAGAAGGCAATGGAGCTGGGGTGTTATTAATCTCTCCTACAGGCAGATGGGTCCCACTGTCTTTTAAATTAGAATATGAGGCTACCAATAATGTAGCCGAATATTAAGCACTGTTATTGGGACTGCAAACAGCTAAGAATATGAATATAAAGAATTTAAAAGTCCTGGGAGATTCTGAATTGGTTGTAAGGCAGGTCAGAAATCAATGTCAAACTAAGCATCCATGGCTGAGGGCATATAGAAATGAAGTTTGGGACATGGTGGAAAATTTCTTCTCGGCTTTTAATATACAATTCATGCCCCGGGAGCAGAACATAATGGCAGACTCTCTTGCTGTGGCTGCAAGTACATTTCGTCCTCCACAGAATCCTCTTTTGAGGTATGAAATTGAAGTAAGATACAGACCATCAATCCCAGATAATATTAAACACTGGCAGGTTTTTGAAGATGATGAACAGATGAAGAGATTCCTGGAGACAGTGGGTGAGTTTGCAAATGTGGAGATTGATGATAATGAAGAAGAGGAAGCTGAAAATGTTGTGGAAAACAAATGGGAAGAAAAAATAGCAGGCAATAAAGTGCTGCAGCTGAAAGGAAATATCATACCTAGAGGGCTGGTACCTCTAGAAAGATTGTTTGACAAAAATGATGTTCCATTGCAGCATAATAAAATAGTAGAAGAAAATCAAGTAGAAGACTTGAATTTGGGCACTGATGTTGAGCCCAAAATTGTAAGATTATCCAAGAAGGTCCCAGAAGAATATAAAGAGAAATATCTAAAATTATTTCAGTTATATAAGGATGTATTTGCATGGTCTTATCAAGACCTTAAAACTTTTGATGTTAATATAATGCAGCATAAAATTCCTTTGAGGGAAGATGCAAAGCCTTATAAGCAGAAGCTCAGGCAGATAAATCCTCTCCTGCTTCCCTCTATTGAAAAAGAAATCAAGAAGCTGCTGAAGGCCAAAATAATTGTGCCACTGAGATACTCAAAATGGATAGCAAACCTTGTTCCTGTTCGAAAGAAAAATGGAGAAATAAGGTTATGTGTAGATTTCAGAAACTTAAATAGAGCATCTTTAAAAGATAATTATCCATTGCCTAAGATGGACCACATTCTACAGAAAGTGGTCAGAGCCTCCAGAATGTCAATGATGGATGGGTTTTCCAGTTACAATTAGGTGGCTGTTTTCCCAGAAGATCAGAAAAAAACTGCATTTACAACACCATGGGGAACATTTATGTATGCCAGGATGCCATTTGGATTAATTAATGTAGGAGCTACTTTTCAGAGGGCAATGGACATAGCTTTTGTTGGAGAACAGGACAAGTTTCTTGTGGTATATCTGGATGATATCACAGTATTTTCAAAGGATGATACTGAACACATTCAGCACTTGCAGAGAACCTTTGAAAATGCAGAAGGTATGGTCTTTCCCTCAATCCTCAAAAATATTTATTTGCATTAGATGAGGGAAAACTCTTAGGGCACATTGTAACTAAAGATGGTGTGAAAATAGACCCTAAGAGAGTTGAAGTTATAAACAGTATTCCTTTACCCAGGAATAAGAAAGAAGTACAGGTGTTTCTAGGCCGAATCAATTTTCTGAGAAGATTTATTCCTAACTATGCTGAGATAGTTAGGCATATAACTGATATGCTTAAAAAGAACAATGAGGTAAAATGGTCCCAGGAATCTAGAGATGCATTCACCAGAATAAAACAGGCATTTGCTAAAGCTCCTATGCTAGTTGGGCCAGATTATACAAAGCCATTTATAATATTCTCATTTGCTTCACCCCATACAGTAGCAGGAATCTTATTACATAAAAATGAAGATGGATTTGAGCAACCAATAGCCTTTTTCAATCAGGTATTGCATGACGCAGAATTGAAATACAACATATTGGAGAAACAAGCATATGCCCTGGTGAAGTCTCTTAAAGCTTTCAGAATGTATATTTTGCAATCTCACATCACTGCATATGTCCCTATAGCAGCTGTCAAAGACATTCTTGTTCATGGGGATAGCGAAGGTAAAAGAGGAAGATGGATTGCAAAAATTCAGGAGTATGATTTGGACATAAGGCCCACTAAGTTGGTTAAAGGACAAGGGCTAGCCAAAACTTTGTCTAAATCAAATCACCAAGCTCTAGGCATCAATTTATCCATGATAGAAAATGAAGAATCTGAAAAAGGAGAAGAACAACAAGGGCTAGAGATGGCCACTCAGAAGATACATATAAAATACCTCACTAGCCCTTGGTACAAGGAAATAGTTGAATATCTTTTAACACTCAGCTGTCCTCCAAGTTGTGATAAGATAAAATACAGGGCTTTGAGGCTGAAATCACAAAAGTATATAGTTGCCAATGGTCAGTTATATTGGAGAGATCCTTCAGGCATACTATTATTGTGCCTCACAGAGGATGAAGTAGAAAATATAATGGTGGAGTTTCATGAGGGAATTTGTGGAGGTCATTACAGTTGGAGGGCCACAGCACATAAAATACTGAGAGCTGGTTTTTATTGGCCTAAATTATTTGAAGATGTTTTCAATTGGGTTAGAGCATGTGATAAATGTCAAAAATTTGCTGAGAGACAAAAGCTGCCCGCTCTGCCCCTAATTGCAGTCCATATAGATGAACCATTTCAGCAATGGGGATTAGATTTTATTGGAGAAATACATCCCCCTTCAAGTGGCCAACATAAATGGATATTGACTGCAACATATTACTTTACAAAGTGGGTGGAAGCCATACCTGCGAGAAATGCTACAGATGCTGTAATCATCAAATTCATGGAAGAAAACATCATATCTAGGTTTGGTTGTCCAGCTAGGATTATAACTGATAATGCACAGGCCTTCAAGTCCAATAAACTTATAAATTTCTGCCAGCAGTATAATATTGCATTGAATCACTCCACAGCTTACTATCCACAGGGGAATGGCTTGGCAGAATCCTCCAACAAAACTCTGGTGAGGGCCTTGAAGAAAACAATCAATGAGAACCAAAAGAATTGGGACTCCCAATTAAAGTTTTCTTTGTGGGCCAATAGAATAACCAGTAAGAGATCAACTGGGAAATCCCCTTATGAACTGGTATATGGGCGAGCAGCTGTGTTTCCTGTGCAATTGGCTTTGCCAATGGCACGTTTCATGCAGGAAAGTCAGGAAGAACCAGATGACATGGTCAGAAGGATAAACCAATTGGTGGAATTAGAGGAAACACGAAACCAGGTGAATCAAAGGTTAGCAGAATATCAGAAGAAGATGAAAAACATTTTTGACCGGCATGCAAAGGATAGAAAATTCCAGAATGGCGACCTGGTTCTCAAATGGGATGTTCGAAGAGCAGAAAAGGGCAAACGTGCTAAATTCGATCCACTGTGGTTTGGTCCATTTAAAATTGTAGAGATGAAAGGTAATAACACGTTCATATTGGAAAACCTACAGGGTGATCTGCTTGAATCCCCTGTAAATGGACAATTCCTCAAACCATATTTTCAATTTTGATTCAGGAAAAACAAGCCTGATGTACCATACTGTATATATGTTTTGCTTCAGTTTTGGTTTTATGAGTGTGCTGATAAATTGCGAAGAAAAATGCTAAAGGAAGTAGAAGATCAAGGTATACACAGAAATAATCAGTGGTCTGCATGTCCTCGACGCGTCCAAAAATGAATGCACCGTCCCCAGATGGAGCCGATGTTGTGCATATCAGCCCTTTGACCTAAATTTTTGGCCTAATGCTCCTCATGAACCCTTTGAATCAGCCATCGTGGCCATAAATCCTCATATTCTGTCTACCGTTACCCTTTCCGCCCAAAAAATACACTCTTCAAAGGTTAAAAACCCGCATTCAAAAACATATCGGGCCTAGCCCTTTAGCCTTAGCCACTCTTATTTTGTCTTCCATGTGACCCGGGCGCAAAACCATATGCCTGAGGGAAAAGGGGCTTAATGTTCAAAGTTTCAGACTCGTCCAGAGCCGTCCGATCAAATCCAATTGACGGAGCGGAGTTGGTTTTCCATGGTGGTCCCTGCACCCGTGCGCATTGCCAAAACCGGCGGTTAATTCCGCACCGATTTGGACGGGCTGGTGGTATTCTCCATGGAGCCATAGATTCCATTCAACATATGACGCGTGTCCAAATGTACGATGACTGAAACCACCCATTTCGCGCATTAAAGGTCCGAACAAAGATTGGCAGCAGAATCCATAGCAGCCGTCGGATCTGTCAGCCTTTATCCAACGGTGGATATCCTCTGAAGCTACACGCACTTTAACTCACGTCTATTGCGTCCATGGCCCACCTATGATTGCCCTCCGGCTCATTTTAACCGTCGATATCATTCAGAGATCGTGTGGCCCATATCATCTGCTTGACCACCTGCTGACCGAGCCTCCCACCATGACAGCGTTACACGTGTTAACTGTCTCATCCTACCACCTGTCCTCCGTACATCCTCGTCATTTGTTTCACGTGTTCACTGCGTCATACCTCCACCTTTCATATATCCAATTCATTCATCGTATTTGAACATTTTTACGTTACAAGCCTCTGCCAGTTCACTCTTCTCTATTCTATTACGTTTTCTTCACCCTACTGTAATTCCTCCGCCACCCTGCACTGTTTTACCTCTTTGTAAACCCGCTCCACCATCTCCATGTCCGCCATCCCTATGATTGGTTTTATTTAACAGGTTTTTGTTTTTGCAGGATCACCATGGCTAAAATTATCATGACTCGTCATTGCCATTACAGATGCCAAGAATGCACGATAAGACCATGTTTCAGGAGCATAATTGGTGGGAAAAGATCAGGGAGCTGCTACAATGTGACCACCATTAAAGAAAGCGAGGATATGAATCTATAGAACCCTCCAGAGAAAATCAAGAGACAGATTTGGGCAGGCGAGAGTATTAATGGGGCAACATGAAATATCAGCGAAAGATCAAGAGACACAGAGCCCTGCTAAAAAGATCTAGGGTTTAAATTCGAATTTAGAGGGCCGAGAGTACCATGCACAAATACAAGCAACCTCAAGGTTTTATTACAGCAAATTTTTCTCTTCCAGTCAAGTACAGAACATTTGTATATTTTATTCTTTATGTCTTTTTCATGAGGAGATTTTTATCCTCAACATTTATTTCATAAAACAGCAGCAGAGTACTTGCACCAGTTCAGCACTGTCAAACAGCATAGGCGGGTTTTTCTTTCAAATTTGTTTTAAATTAGATCATTAAATGTATATCACCTACCTCATTCTCGAGAGATTTCTATTTTCCTCTATAAAAACCAGAAAGAAAGAGATTGTAAGGGTTCCAGATTTCTATCAGCAAACTGTGCAGTGAGAAGTTCTTGTATACATCTTGTAAAGCTTTTGTGTAAAGGCTCAGAGCCCGTAGGGTCTCAGTGAGGAGGAGTTATATCTGTAATGAGGATTCTGGTCTTTGGTATCCCACAGTATGTAATTTTCTCTTATGTGTTAATATAAAATCTCATTCCATTACATTTATCTTCTTGTATCATGTTCTAGAATGCGAGTGGCTCACTGGTCTTAAGTAAGGATTCATCCTAGTTGGTGCCCATACTTGGATTAGTCAAGTGCTTTAAATAGGCCTAGTCATGATATATTGTTCCATGTTCATGTCATTCATATTTTCTGCTATATTAGTTACTTGAGGAGGGTGCTTTTAAAACGCCATTTTCATGTATGGATTCTTAGTTGGATAAGCCTATATGTGGTTTTGTTGTGTATCTGGGTATCAGCCTCATGCTAACTAGTATCTTCTTCATGTTTCTTCGCTGCATCCACTTTCTGATATTTGATTTCTGTGGCATATTATTTGAACTGGCCCTCTTTGCAGTAAGCTGTCTCTTAACTGTCTGATGCTTTTGTATTGGATTTTTGCATGCTGTTCCTACATTATTCTTATCTTTGTATCAGCTTCTGAGAGAGTTTGGTTCCATTTAAACTAATTTCCTTGTTTTACAAGAGATAGTAAGAGAGCTTTTGGACTGACAACCCAAGCTATATTATGAGCTCCTTGCTATATTAAGATGTCCTAGGCACTGGTCTATAGCAACTCTAGGCTATCTCTAGGGGTGAAAAAATTATCTACAACACCTAGGAAGGAGTGACTCGAATAACGTCATTTCGAATGAATCTGATGCCATGAAGGTTTAACGAGTCTGACAAAGGAAGAACTCGGCGTCTTTTCATATTTAGAGAGTTTGAAAAGATAGCAGAAAAGTAAACTCCAGTGGTCCCTTTTCGTAGATAGTTCCCCGGACCCGAAAAGGTAGAAAACAATACCAGAGAAAACCTCCTAGTCACGATAGGCTAGGGTATTCCTTTTTCGTAAATAATCCATCCCAGCCCGAAAAAGGGGTAAACGTATACTGGGTAGATGTCGATTCGTGCCCACTTTAACGAGATCGAAACGACAAGGGCCTCGACAATATTTTCATGTTTAGAGAGTCAGAAAAGAGATGAAAGATGACTCCAGAGTGACTTTTTCGTGTATTTACCAAGTCCGAAAAAGTATAAAATACAACTCGTTTCACCGTTTCAGTTGCATGAAAGACCTGTTGCTGCACAAAAAGGCAAGTGTAAAACCCTTTTTCGACACAAATACATTAAAATATTCAGAAAAATAACTTTCAAAACCTATTTTGAGTTCAAAAAGTTATAAATATGTCAAATGGTAAAAATAAAATTACTTTTTACTTTTTACCTCACCGAAGAGCAGCAGTGGTCCAGTTTGGTGTGCGAACTTCTGACAGTGATTACGACCGATCCGGGCTACCATTCAGAGTTCCGTCAGTTCCAGGTAAGAGGCGCTTCTTCGTACTCCATTTCAATCCATTTTTTAATAGTTTTCATCATGCATTAGACTTCTGAGGCCACTTTTTAAATTTTTAGGGCTCCGCTCATTGGCGCGGGTATCGGGCACGGACCCGCGCAAATGGGCTTTTATATGCAAAGGGCTCGCGCCAGCTGGCACGATTGTTCAGGAAACAGCCGCGCCAGTGGCAGAACCTCAATTTCTGCCTAAAAATTCGAGATTTTAATCAATTTGAATGAAATTTGAAGCTCATCAGAGATCTAATTAAGGGTTTTGACCATGTTGGTGTAGTGAACCAAACAAAATGGTGATTGAGTGGAAAAAAAGGGAGCATGGTGAAGAGGATGAAAAAGCCATGGAAAATGAAGTTTGCATGAACGCCCTCAGGAAGTGTGGGCTAAAAAAGTTCTTCCTAACACCTTGTTTACGAGCTCAGCCCGAGCTTCTACAGTACTTGATCAATATGTGGGACGCAGATGAACAAGTATTCAAACTGCGGGACCAAGTGTTAGAAATGGAGGTTGCTGACGTGTACTTCATAACCGGATTATCGCACAGAGGTCTGGTGCCCATACTGACAGGGAGCAGACCCTTTGGTGATAAAATGGAGCAAGTGATGGCACGAGTGTGCCGAGGGGCACAACTAGGATCCGGAAGTGGAAAGGTGGACATCCATACCATTCCTGATCTGGCACTGAGAGTGGTTTTGCATACCATCACGCGGGCTGCGGGGTCGCAGGCACCGCACGAGGCCACAAAGGACCAACTTTTGTTAGCCTCAAAGTGTATGACTCCTCTATTGTTCGACTGGGCCACAGCAGTGACGATAAACATAAAGAGGCAACTGACCAAATGCAAACAATCCAAGCTGAAACATTTCGGCTATGGTTCTATCCTGGTATCGTTCATTCTGGAACGATTACCAATATTCCAGGGCCAAGGGGCCATAGTAGCTGAGCCTATTCCACGAGAGCCAAGAATGGCTCGCTGGGCAGCACTGATGCCCAGAGCTGGAGGGGGCCAACAGATGTCCTGGAGGCCGAAGTTTTTTGGGTGGTTGCGGCGTCAGTTGATCGTAGTGGAAGACTGGCCATATTCCGGTACCGATTTCACTGGTGATCCAGATCTCCCACTACCGGAGGGAGATGATTGGGACGAGGAGTTAGGTATGACCCTTTCTCTTTTTGATTTTATATTTTATGATTTTTTTGTTAATACATGTTCTTCCTGACACATTTTATATGCATGCAGACGTGGGTCTAGAGAGACCAGCCGGTATGTCTCCTATCGCACGGAGGACTCTTCCCGCACCTGATCCTCAAGCAGAGGGTGCAGAGGGGGGGGAGTTAATCCAAAATCTCGAGGGCATCACCCGAGGGATCCCAGACTACGCCCGGCTGGCGGATGTACCGATGGCGTACCAGAGACACACGGTGGGAATGCCCAGTCGCCTCCACTGAATTCTGAGATGCTTAGTGCGTGTAGTTACTTGTTATCATGAGCACCATGCGGATTAGACTCCTAGGACTTTTATCATGCATATTTTTTGAGAGACATGTTGTCTCCGGATGTATTCAGACGAACATATATATTTTTTGATTTAATGTGATGCACACTATGTAAACATTTCGATATATATATACATATCTATTTCTGGATGGATCTTTCTCTTTCATGTGATGTTTTTTATATGTCATGCAAATGTATAATACAAATGTAATCTAATGTATCAGTTACATAACAAATGACCTAATGCGAAATGTACTCACACAATGTATCTAATCACACATTTCATTTTTACGCAAGCTTAAAAGCACACATGGACACACATATGCAAACTATGCTTGAAAGTGAGGAAAACGGGCATGCCCCCCAGCATGGTGTCTCAAATCGAGGAACATGCCCCCCAAGCTTCAGTCCATTGGAAATGGAGTGAAGGTTCAACACAAGAGATTTGATCTAATGTTAACAAAACTTGAATTGAACAGGCTCGTGTTTCATTATTTTAACGAGGTTGACACACTTAAAAGAACTATCCTCGTACAGCTTGTTTCATTGTTTTAGGAGCTTGACACAAGTGGAAGAACTATGCTCCGACAGACTTGATTTCATTTTTTAAGGAGCTTGATGCAAGGCACGAACCATGCTCCAACAGACTACTCATCATGATGAAAAATAATTCATGGCTTCCAGGAGTCCCCTACCGGGTGGGAGAACGACATCTTGGAAATCAGGACCCAATGCCCCCAGTACACTATGCACGACGGCGTCATCACTGAGTGCGGGCACAGGGTAGGTAGACACATAGTTGACCTGCGGTGGAGCAGATACAATGGGTGGATAAAAACCAGGAGGGGGTGATGGCGGACCAATTGCCACATTAGGACCAAAGAACAAAAGCTGATCAATGGTCATGATCCGTCCTTCATGCGGAAAACAGGCCACACGAAAAAGGGAGGAGACGAGCACTCCCATGGCATAGGTGTAATCGCACCCCAGGAGTAAATTAAAATCCAAGGGGCCTGGAACGACCATCACGTCCATATGGACAGTTTTGCCTCCCAAAGTAATAGGTAACTTTGGAAGGATCCCCAATGGTTGACTCGTTCTTCTATTGAATGACAACAGATTCTGCGTAACGGGTGCAAGCGGCAGCGAACCGAGAGCTTTCCAGGTAGTTGAGGATAGAATACTAATAGAGGCGCCTTCGTCTATAATGGTGCTAGGTACAACCAGACCAAGAGCCTGTATGGTGATTTCGAAAGGCACATAAGACGGAAGGCGAAATCCTACGAATCGAATCCAATCAAAGGAGGCGACCAAACTACTCAGAGGGGCTACCATCGAACAGAGAAGGTCTTCCCCTAATGTTACGAAAGCAGGAGCCTCCTCCATGACCTCCATCTCGAAGGCAGGAGGAGCATCTTCCTGAACCTCCATCACGGGAGGTGGAGGGGCTGCTTCTTGAGGTGTAGGGACAGGAGAATCTCTCTCCAAGTCCGAAGAATCTAAAGAAACAAGAAGAACATGAGGGGTATGAGATCCACTCTCCACGGAAAAGAACTGGTGCATCGCGGACGGGGCCAGTTCAACTGATCCCACGACCAATGGTTGGTCAGGGATGGTTTCTTGAATCTAAATTTCCGAGGGAGTGGGAGTGGCCAAGGATGACTCTTGACCAATCATGGCATCAGGAGGTGGTAGATTCAAAGAGATCTGTTTATAACCAGCGGGAAGGCATGGTGTAGAAACAGCTGAGTTGTCCAAGACTTTTTTGGCTTCATCCATATACGGACAAAGGTGAATGGCATGGTGCCCTTCACACAACTTACAGGGATTGGTGATCTTACCCTGCTTCTTAGGAGCCTTATCAGCACCAGTTGAAGACGTGCCCCCCACCTGGCTCCCGGAAGTCAAAGGCAACGGCGGACAGTCATTGGACCATGCTTCAAGAACCTTGGGAATACTAGGGCAGTCTCGAAGAAGATGGTCTCCCGTGCATAACATCCAGGGGAACTTGACTTTCCATGGAGGGTTGGAAGGTATATCAAGAGGAGATATTTCAGAAACAGTAGTGGCAGCTTTAGCTTATCTTTTATCAGACTTCTTCTTCTTTGTCTTCTTCTTCTTTTTCTTAACCACTTGGTTACTCGAACCCAGACTTTCACTAGGCGAAGAAGAAGAGGAGGACGCAGAAACAGGCGAAGAAGGGGAGAGGTCCACCTGGGAATCAACATGATGTTGTTCCGGTGGAGGAACTGATTGAACAGTAGTGGAGACATTCGGGACCATAGAGGTTGAAAACAACCAAACAGGAAACCCAACAGTTAACCCGAGAAGGGACAACGTTGCCATGTAAGGAGCACCAACATTTCCAAAAGGAGGAAAATGACCAGGATTCCCTTCTGGGGGGATTCCTGGGCTGGTAAACTCTGAAAAAGTCACCATCAAAACTCAAAACCGCACATGGGCTGAAAAAGAGTCAAGGCACACGATCAAACGGTCAATAAGCAAAATCTAACAGGGCGTGTAATCGTGGGTGATTAATTTTTTACCACATTGAAACATAAGAAACTTCACCGTTTCATGTTTAAGAGTCGATAAATGGTAAAAAAGGTGACTCTATCTCTTTCAGATTTGACACAAGTGTGAAAGGACAAGTGCTTGGTGACCCTTTCAAATTTAGGGAGTCAGAAAAGATCAAATGACTGCTCAGGAATACGAGGCAAAAGGGTGTACCAAATAACCGTGAACTGCAATATACACCTTGGTTTCAATAATGAAAGAGAAATCAACCAAGGGCTTTCCGTACGTGCAGGCAATCTCCCCGAATGCTGTGTTCGGTGTATCACGGGTATAGGGCGGCAGAATCGGCTTCCTACGGATAAAGGATTGAAACCTAGTGGGGTCTCCCTTTATATACGCGACAGTACGGGGAGCACAAGTCTGTACTAGTGATGTCTAAAGCCAAAAGGCAAACGACAGCTACTAGGTTTAAAGACGCCGAAACACGTCTTTGGCCTAGACCTCTAAACTTGTTTCGTTAGATTTCAATGCTGCCTTAGTGTAAATTGAGTGAATTTTAAAGTTGATCTTCAATTACGTTTCAGTTTTCAGGCCCTAACGAATGTGCTGTCTTGAAAATCTCTTAAATGAAAAACTACATGCCACAGTACACCATTTTGTTCGATGAAAACTAGCTACAGAAGAGTTGAGAGTTTTTACACAAAAAAAATGATCAGAAGACAATCAATGATATCTCTAATGCAACTAATGAAACTAAAAACTTTTCTTTCAAATTCACTAAATACTAGCAAAATCTAAAAGATTTCAATTTGCACTAATCAACCAAAAGCAAAAGAGATTTTTTTATTTTCAATGTCTGATAGCTAGATGCACTAAACAAACCGAAAACAAATAAGAAGCAATTCGAGAAATGATATTAAGAGAGCGAAACCAACAAATTTCACTAAACAATCAGATCTCAAATCGACAAAAAGTCTCTCAAAACCAAGAAAAGTCCCAAAGACACCAATGAGCCATGTGATCTAGGCCCAAAATGAAGCAAAGCAAAATTCGAATGAAAATGAAATCAGTCACTCAAAAAACACAACAATATGATAGGAAACTGTCAAACGAATGCAAGGAAGCAATCCCACAGCCGACTGAACGAACGGAAACCAAAAACTCCCAAGGGAGGCTCGACTCACAAAGGCACCTAGATGCCCTAGGGCTCGTATGCAAAATCGAAAGAAATAAGCAAACAACCAAAGGAAGGAGGTTCCAACCAGTCAAACCAGGCTCCAGTGCACTCAAACAGCCGAAAAAACAAGATCAAAATCACAAGTCAGCCTCAGAAAGCTTGAAACACAGCAAACCCTAATAGCTCACAGGATTGGCGCGACTGTGAGCTTGAAATTAGCGCCAGAAATGCAATGGAACGAGTGATACACAGGCAACCTGCGCCAATGGGCGCGACTGTTATACTAAAAAGTGCGCCAGCCAAGTTTACTATGGAAAAAATAAAAACAAGCAATCTCAGACACAGACAAGTGAAAAAAAGGCTAAAACAAAGCCAAACAAACAAGAAAATCCAGTCCAAAGAGTTGACCAAGCAAGAAAGACCAAGAAGTTAACCGGAAAGAGAAGACAAAATTCCAAGTTGTTCAGTCTGTAAACCAAACCGAAGATCGACTGAAGCAGCATTGATCTACTCTGCTAATGCAGAGTAAAAGCATTTCGAAGGCTATCTGGCTGTGCTTCAGACTCCGTCTATAGCTTACAAATCAAACAACAAGCTGACTCCCCAGCGGAGTCGCCAAATTGTTGAGGAGGTAAATCCCCTCTGCGGACAGAGGTGATCCCTACTAGCCCAGATCAGGTCTAGCAACAATCAAACACGCTACAGTGCAGGTTCCTAATTGTAAATAAACCGACTTGCGAGGAAGGCTTACCTGGAATCCAACGCTATCGTCTGTAGAAGAGGTGGTGCTCCCATTCCTTTGTCCTGGCAGATCACAATCCTCACGATCTCCATGATCGGACACCTGCACATGCAAGAAACAACACAAACGCAAGCATAAAATCCAGTGCATACAACTATATATCAGTCGAAGAGGATATAACTCATGAACATGATCAAGAACAAGAGTGGAACCATAACCGATAGTCGCTTATCATTAAAGAGTCAAAAGAAGAATACAACCATAGCTTCGACGCGGCACTCACCTTTAGTGGGTCGTCAGCACAACATGTCTCGGAAAATCCTGTCAGGGATGGGACAAGCCTCTCTCTCTGGATACTTGGAAATAGTCTCCTTGCTTGGATTTGGCCTTAGGGAATCAAGAAGGCTTTTGCAGCATGAAAGCTCTTAGGAACTTAGAAATTTTGCCACTCTTTGGGACTAGCTTGCAAATGGAAATGGGCAAGCTTTTATAGAAGGATGAAGGGGAGTTGGGATCCCTATAATTATGGGATTGGCCCTATCATCAAGGAAGCTTCCATGAGAGGTGGAAAACCACTTCCTCTCCATGGAAATCCGTAGCCAAACCTCCCAACTCAAGATGGAAATCAGCCCAGTAATTTGTTAGGATGAAACTTTCGCCTTTTATTTTTAAAAAACACCTCTTAATATGGTTGGCGCAGGTACGGCTCTATGACAGAGCACCAATTGGCATGCCCTCTTTGGAGAATTTCCCTCTTGGCGCGAGGGCTGAACTATGGAACCGCGCCAATGAAAAAAGAGTTATTTTTAGGGTTTTTTGCAGGGAGATGTCTTTAGGGCAATTAAAGCTCATCTTCAGAGGGATGCAATGAAAGTATTTTCAAGCCTTAACTCTACCCACAGGTCATGGAATGAGCCCTCCAATGTGCGGGATGGGGATTGTAGGGACGGTGACAAATTGCTGTGTAACAGTAGGCCCTAATTATTTTTTGACCCCTTAGACTCCGATATATCAAGGAGTTATTTTCATTTGAACCATCCAAGAATTTTTCGTTTATCTGATGTAAAGGAGGTTTCCCCCTCAAAGAGGCTTAATTTAAAGTCTTTGATTTATATTTTATTTTGTTTTGTGATTTGGTTACATAACTTCATGGCATAACCTATACGTGTTCTAGACTGGAGGGTAGTCACACTCTGGAATAAAGACATAGCTCAATTAAATTTTAGTGGAAGTATTTCAACCCAGAAGATGCAACTTGGGAGTTATAGGATGCTTTTAAAGAAGCATACCCATTGTTATTTTAGAAACTTGGAATGGATTCCAAATTTTTTGAGTGGACACCAGGATGGTGTCAAACTCAATCGGTGGAGGATGTGATATCCCCTAACTTGGATTTTATGTTGTAAATATGTATATATGGTTAAGTTTGGTTGTGCTTTAAATTTACATACTTATTTGGAAATAGTTTATGAGTGTGATAAAACTGATAAAGGTTAAATGTAAACTTGTATTTATGATGTTGTTAGTAAAATAAAATATCTAGAAATTAATGTTGAAGCTAAACCTAATTGAATAAGTTATGGCTGCAATTTAATGTTGGATAGTGATTACCACTTATTAAGTCCTAGGAATATAATATAAATGATTAGATTATTTATGATCACTGAAATAATTGATCATTAACTTCCCTAAATGACAGGAGGATGTATTTGAGTGTGGGGAAGTGGAGCTCATAAATGAGCCAGTAACTACCTGCCACATGTTGGTGAGGTGGAGGTAGTTACCAACTACCAACTAATTGGTAAGAGTGTAATCCATTTTTTCATCTTGCTTAAAGAAATTCACGCAGTGAGAAAACCGTGGAGAGGCAAGAAAAGATAGAATTGTGACATGTAGACTTAGTTCTCAGGGGGACACTCTTCAGAATAGTGTCAAGGTTGGGTGGATTTTTTGAGATTTCGTAATAGTTTCCAGACTTATAACATCAATTCGGTACCCTGAAACTCTATCACATGATTTTTCTATGATGTGGAATAGTATGAAGCTTGGTATTTATGGATATTTCTAAATTAAACATGTACAATTGTGTACTTTAAATATTGAATACAGAGAAAATAAATAGTTATCTTAAAGAAAATTTACTTTCCGGAATGTGTATTCATTGAATGCAAGTATAGTAACATTTACATATAGAGAAAATAGTATATGTAATTGAATATATTTTTCTTTGTTTAGTACTTAAATTGTAGTTATATTTCAATACATATATGTGGATTTTTTTTGGTTTAATTAACCGTACATAGTAAAATTTAAGGATAATAAGTATTTTCTATGACATTTTAAAGTAAATAATATTGTAGAAATAATAGTATATAGAATCAAAAGATATTAGCTCTGAGAAATAGAATAAAACAAAAAAGGAACACACACACACACACATATAAGTAAAGGTCAAATAAAGTCTTGTGATAGAGAAGAAGAATATAAATCGAAAAAATCCTAGAAGAATATCGTTGAAATGTTGTAGGAAATTATACATTTAAATGTTGTAGGAATATATAGAATCCTAGAGATTTCATTTATACATTTAAAACTAATCATAGAAAAACTGAATAATAAATACATTAAACAAAATTATTTCAATATGAATAGAAATTTCTTAAGAATACATTCATAATATGTAAGAGAAAAAAATGTTTGAAAGGGAGAAAACATACACACACACATATTTCAATCACATATCAATGTTTAGTGAAATGATCTGGATGGTAATATTAGTTTCGTTGTGCTAAGATCCAATTCAGAATTCAAAGAAAGTGCTTGAGGATTGACAAGTTAAATGCAAGTTTAATATGAGGTTTTATGTGTTTTTATGTGAATTTCATGAGAAAGTTAACATAAAAAAAACACTGAACAACAACATCTAAGAGACATGAACATCACCATAAAAAATCACACAACAAAATATGATGAAGGAGTTCACCCCAAATTTGCTATGTCTCCTTGGTCCAGCTTCTAATTGCTTGGACCTCTTCTATTATTCTCGAAAGTGTGATTACATGTGTTTACAATGCTTAAACAGATTTGAAACTTGTTGCATCGGCTTCAAATTGCCCAAAAATTCATGCGTATCCTCTTTCTGCATCGAATTTGGAAAAAAAGTGAAGAACTTATGACTTCCCCTAGTTTCTCCACTATTTGTTCCACATTTTCCCAAAAATCCGGCATTGAACCCACAATTTCGCCAAAAATGAGGTGAAATTATCAGGGCATTAATTTTCCCTCTAATGCCTAGAAATCAAATTTTAAACGATATAAAATATGGTTCAATAATTATATATATATATATATATATATAATGTGTCGGTGGTTAGGTCTAATCACCAAACTTAACACCATACGTGGGCACATATGACGAATTTGTTGGTGGTTAAAGGTTAGAAAATTGTTGGGGTTTTGGCGGTTACCATCTGCTACAATCACAAGCAATCCCACTGGTGGTTTAAACATTATGGTTATGGTTATGGTTATGGTTAGGGGGGGGGGGCGCGGGCGCGGGGCTAACCTCCTGCCCATGGACCTCGCCCCTGGCGTGGTGACTAGGGCTAGGGATATACCCCGGCCCCTTCCCCCCAATGTGCCAACAACATGAAATTAAAATCAAAGTCAAACTTTAGATAGTTAAGACTCATGGTTCAGGGTGTGACGGTAAGGCTTTGAGTTTTTTGCTCGGTGGTCATGGGTTCGACCCCCGCTACTTCTCAGACTTGAACCCAAAATTTTGGTGGCCTCGAGTTGCAACATGCCAGTCCCCGGCTAGGCCACGTGGCAGCCTATGGTTGGCCACCAAACCACCAATGAAATTCAACCATTTCAAACCTGTAAATAAGTGCCACTTGGCACCAAACCATTCGACCATGAAAACCCCCTTGACCAAGTCAATTGTAAAGTCACCCTGCTAGGTAGGCATGCCTAGTCAGTTGTACGAACTATTGACTGGGTTGTCTTGCATTTTTTTTTTAAATTTGGTTGTTTGATAAAGTGGACATAATGAATTTATGGGAGCATACAATGTTGGTTTTCTGCGAAACTATTTGCACCAGATTCATAACGATGAGATCTACGTGGTCGTTTGGGTTTCACATTGATCCAAAAACTTTTATTTTTTAGCATAATTTTGAGCACCTTATCACTCCTCCCCATTGGAATTCTTTGGACCCCAAAAGATCACTTTTAGTTTTTCAGCAGATGAGGCTACATTTCCCTCACCTTTCCAATATTGATCCATTTGGCCTTAGAAGGATTCATTCCTTTCAGCCCCACACGAAGGCAGTCTACACTCCCTCTTTTTGATGTCCTTGCTCTTTTGTCAAGAATGGTGTTTTTTTTAATCTCATCAAGGTATTCAGGAGAAAAGTCTTCAATAGAAGGGATATGAACCTGTTCTCCTTGATATTCAATCAATGGAGGCTCATAAAACCTCAAGTTCTCAACTCTAAGAATAGAGTAAATTTGCATATATGAAGGAAAATCTAACTTGAAGGCATTTTCACTAATCTTTTCCAAAATTTTGAAAGGACCATAACAAATTGGTTTCAGTTTTGTACCTTACCCTTGAAGCCTCTATTTTCTAATTTAAATCCAAACTTCATCACCAACTTGGAATTTTTGATCTACACAGTGCTTGTCGTGTCTTTATTTGTACTTTCCTTGGCTCTTTTCAAGCTTACCTTGAATTTTTTGATGTATTAATTGGATTTTTTCTATGAACTTCTTGGATTTTTCTATGTTTCTATGACCATCAATAGAAACATCCTTCCCAAAAATAAAATCCAATGGAAATCTAGGCAAGTATAGGCAAGTATCCAAGACATGCCTCAAATGGTGATGTTTGTGTAGAGGAGTGTTTTGCACAGTTGTAAGCATGCTGAATGTAGTGCAATTTTTCATCGCAAAACTTAGGATGCTTGCTCCAATATCCTTGAAGAATATGTATGATTGTTCAGTTGACCACCTCAGTTTTACCATATTTTTGCGGATGAAAGGTTGTACTCTTCTTCAACTTGGTGTCCATCATGTCCCACAAATTTGACCAAAAATTCCCAAAAAATCGAGAATCTCAATCACTAACAATGGATGTGGGAAAACCAAAATGAAACCAAACATGTTGAAAGAAAAAGTGAGTTGTTTGTTCAGCTGTGATTTTATTTTTACATGGCATTAATATGCACATCTTGTTTAACCTATCCACAACTACATACAAATAATCATGACCTCTTTTTGACAAAGGAAGATCCCTTAGGAAATCCATAGAAACACTTTCCCATCTACATGGAGGTACAGGAAGTGGTGTGTAAAATCCTAACTTTCTATTGCTAGGCTTACTGACTGCACATAATTAACAACCTTTAATGAAATGTGACACACTTTCAAGCATACAAGGCCAATAATAATACCTCTGAAGATGTGCCATTGTTTTTCTTACACTGAAATGTCCAACAATTAGAGAAGTGTATGATTCCCTTATGAAATTCACTTCCTCCCCCTGTGGAATAAAAATCTTTCCCAAATGATACAATAAGTTATTATGTACATGGTAATCCAATTCCTCTACTTGGTTGCCTTGACTCAATCTTGCATAAAATTCTTGAAATTCATTATCACATGCATATTTCTCAACATAACTTTCACGCAAAACATAATTATGCTTGAGTAAAGTAGTTGCACTAATAATAGGCCTAGAAAGCATATCAGCAACCTTGTTGTAAATACCTTTCTTATACCTGGTGACCAAGTGGAATTGTTGTAAGAAACCCATCCATCAAAAGTGCCTTGACTGCTGCAACATAGTTTTTGATTGCAAGTATTGCAATGGTTGGTGGTCGGTGTGTATGATGGTTTCCTTTTCCATCAAGTAGTGTTTCCACTTTTTTACACTTTGAACTAAGGCATAAAGCTCCTTGTTATAATTAGGATAGTTAAGCACTGCACCGTTGAAATTTTTTGAATGAAATGAAATGGGCTTACCATGTTGCATAAGGACTGCGCCCATGGTGGAGTCGCTTGCATCGGTTTGAATCTCAAAGGGTTATCTCAAGTTCGGTAATGCAAGTAGTGGGGCTGAAATGATATACTATTTCAAAGCATAAAATTATTTTTGATGCTTTCCTCCCCACTAGAAGACCTTTTTCACACTAGTCAATGCATGCAAAGGAGTTATGATAGAAGAGAAGTTAGCAACAAACTTCCTCCAATATTGAGTTTCTCCCAAAAAACTTCTTACCTCAATGACTATCTTGGGAGTTGGCCAATTCAAAATGACCTCAACCATAGAGGGGTCTATCCTCAACTCACCTCCTCCAACAATATGCCCCAAGTACACCAAAGAAGTTTTAGCAAAATCGCATTTTGACATCTTCAAAAAAAATTGTTCTTTTGTTAAGACATCAAGTACTTTTCTTACATGCATTACATGTTCATCAAGTGATTTACTGAAAAATAACATATTATCTAAGTATATGATGGCAAAATCATCAATAAATTGAGTTAAAAAATCATTCATCACACGTATGAAGGTAGCAGGAGCATTACATAAACCAAAAGGCATAACAAGCCATTCAAAAAAACTTTGTTTTTTTTTAATGTCATCTTCCAAATGTCACCTTTATAAATTCTAATTTGATGGTAGCCACTCCTTGATTCCAACTTAGTAAACTAATTTTCATCTTTCAATTGATCAAGTCAATCGTCTATTCTAGGAAGTGGTTAATGGTTCTTTACCGTAATCTTGTTTAATGCACGGAAATCTATGCACATGTGTCATGTTCCATCCTTATTTGGAACCAACACAATATGTGACTTGCATGGAGAAGTACTTGGTCGGATGATCCCTTTTTAAAACAACTCTTGGATTTTCTTTTTTATTTCAACACTCTCCATCACTGACATGCTATACATGACAATGTTAGGAAGAGTACAATCTTGCTGCAATTTTGTCTCATGCTGGATTCCCCTCTTGGGAGGTAACCCCTTTGGCTCCTAAAACATCTCATTATTTTGATTATCCACTTCAATCAAATCATATTTAAACTTTGGATCACAACCTTGAAATTCTTCATAATCAACATCATTCTTGGGTTTAATCATAAGAAGCACAAAATTCTTTCTTGAATTCACTAGTATTTTCATTTTCCCTGCATTAACTATTGAATGATTTAGTTTCTTGCGATGATCTCTCACAATGTACTCCACACCATTTTTGAACAAGTGGTACTTTTTTTCATGGTGATAGAAGATAGATTTTCTATCATAGAGGTAAGGACTAACCAAAACAATTCCTGAAATATCAAGCAGCACAACCTCTAATTCAACTTCGTCAATGAATATTGTTGTGATTGTAAACCAAAGAATACATTTTCTTGTAACCTGAAAAATTGTGTTCTTGCATATCCAACCCAATGGATATGATTTGTGATGAGGAATGGTTTCAAGATTAAGTTTCTTGATCAAGTCTTCAGATATCAAATGGGCTTGAGACCCACTATCAAATATCTTGTTGATTTTTGTATGTTTTGATATAACCCTCACATGAAATAATTATATTCTTGTTTCTTCATTTGGAGTACTAGTGTGACAATTTGATGAACTAATACTAGCAATGGATTCTTTTCTCTTCATACCCATGGCTATAATTTTGGTTGCATCGCCCAAGTCGAATCCAAAATCCTATAGAGTGGTTGTATTTGTTTTTTGTTCTCCCTTGTTGTTGAATTTATTGGGCCTCATCACTCGATGAAGCTTCCAACAGTGGTCTTCATCATGACCCTATTTGGAAAATGTTTGTAGGTCATTTTCTCTCCTTCCTTTTGTTGGCAATATGATGCAGAGTGTTGTCCTTGATGGAAACCTACTTGATAAATTTGATGGCAACCTACTTGATGAAGTTGTCCTTGATGGAAACCTACTTAATAAGTTGCCTATGATAAGCAACCTATGTGTTAAAAATGTAAGAATGATTTATCTCCATCAATGCCAAAAGAGGAGCACTTGAAACAGCAACAAAGAAAAGAGCAAATGAAATATGAAGCTGAGGCAGTTTTAGAAGGGTTAGTTGATTGGAGATATGGAAAGGCAGCAGAGACATCAGAAAAAATAGTTGCAAAGGAATTGGCAACAAAGGAGAATTCTTCTGGTAGAATCATCTGAGGAATTGCCTCAGTGTCATTGTGCATCTGTGGTTTAACTCTGTGTGGAGAGTACCTTTCATAGTTGTGCATTTACTAGTAAAATTTGTTATTCGAACCATTCATGAGACTATGGGTTTAACTCCTATGGAAAGGTTGGATCACATGTGATCTGTGTGGAGGATTGTTAGAGTATCCCGGTGATTGATCATGTCTGTCTGGATCGATTGAAGTTATTATTCAATGCTTGTGAGAATTGTAAAACATAGCCGCAAGGGTTATGTATGGCAGAGCTATGTGTCGGAGTAGATGGATTAAAGGAACGCCGAGGGACGAGGCTGTAATATGAAGAAACACTGTGACTGCGCGAAGAGGAGAACCTCTTCTAATAGAATAGACGGAACCTAGAAGGAAAGAGGTGGAACATAACAAAAGGAAGCGCGATAGAACCCTGCGTGGAAGAGCGGAACCATGACCGAGTGAATAGTGAAGGCAGTTTCCGAGTTTCATCACACCACCTTTCGGTGATGGGTGGTATTTCCTGGTTGGGGAGCGATTCCATAGAAACATTGACGCGTCGCGAGGTGGACCCATAGAAAACCACTTTTCACTGTGCGCCATCGCGCATTATAGTTCAACCCAGGATGCCCAGCGATATCATTGAGTGATGTTGATCTGGGAAGGGGTCATCGAACGATCATCATTTGTTGAAGGTGCGCGAAGATTAACATAGGTACGGTGCGCCATCACGCGTTATCGTTCGACCCAGGATGTCCAGCGATATTTCTATGCGTCGTTGATCTCAAGGGAAGCCATCAAACGGTGGTCATTTGATAAAGTTGCGCGGAAACTAACCACAGTACGGCAGGCCATCACACGTTAACGTTCGGCATCGGAGGTCGAGCGATATGCATATACGCCATTGATCTGGAAGCTTGCTAATCTAACGGTGATCAGACGTTGGACTTGCATGAAATTTACTTATGGTACCATGCGCGTATTTGATTGGCTATTGACTATATTTGTGGGCCCGGGGTCAAAGGTTTACCATATTGTTTGAAAGTGTTAAAATGCGAAGGGTTAACTTTAATCCTAAAGTTTTGTTCAAAGTTATAAATATATTTATTTATCAATTTATTCAAATTGATAAATAAATTAAAAAGAAATCAAAGAGGTACATAAGGGTGGTAAATGAAAATACTGTCAAAGGAATACCATTAGCAATTGAATGGTTTTGACCCAATGTTTTAAAAAGGCGAAAACTATATAAGGTGATGAGAATCATGAAGAACCATGTGTGTGCGAAAGGGTCGATAATAAACGAATCTCTTTTAGAGATATTTGTATGAATAAACTCTGATATATCTAAATCTATGGCGCACCTGTGAATATGATGATTGATCAATATCTCTAGATCAGATGATGATTAATTCCTGGTTTAATCGACTGACGAAATCATGAAGAACGTATGCATGCGTAAGGGTGGCGAATGAATAAATTTATCTAAGGAATATCTGCATGGATGTACTCTGTTCTTAATTTATAAATCTGAATCTACGATGCACCCATGGATATAATGATCTGACAATGATGAATCTCTGGTTTGATCGACTGATGAAATCATGAAGAACTGGTGTGAGTGTACTGAAGAAAATGAATGGATCCAGTATGAAAATTGATGAAACGTGGTCCGCCGTGGTGCTGAGGGTCGAAGCCTTCAGTGAGGGGGTTGTAGCTCCCTTCCAGTGGTAGCTGGTAAACGAGAGCAGGGGATAGTAGCTCCCTTCCAGGAGAGGCTGGTAAACGAGAGCAGGGGGTAGTAGCTCCCTTCCAAGAGAGGCTGGTAAACGAGTGCAGGGGGTCGTAGCTCCCTTCCAGGAGAGGCTGGTAAATGAGAGAAGGTTGTAGCCTTCTGCAGGTGGGTGCCTGCGTGCTGGTATAATTCTGCACCAGCATATATTGTAAGAATTTTTCTCTATAATAAATATTGAAGACAAAGATTACAACAGTGGTGGTTTTCTCCCGAATTGGGTTTCCACCTTAAATCCTGGTGTTCATATGTGTTTCTTATGTTTGATGCAATGATCTAAGTAAAGACATAATAAGATCTCTAGACATACAAGTTGGATGCAGTAATGTAACATATGGTTTTAAGAGAATGGAAAACTAAAAATTGGCAGTCAGCTCTAAATACTGATTCACCCCCCCTCTCAGTATTTTTCCCAACAATTGGTATCAGAGAAGGTCCTTCTATAGGAGCTTGATCGCTTGAAGGAGATCCGTCACAATGGGAAGGAAGCAAAAGAAGAAGGCTACTCAAAGAAAGGAGATATCTCAGAAAACATGTACAACAGAAAATGAAGATAATGAATCAGGTACTGATTGTTGTTCTTGTAATTCACTTCCTTGTACATGCAATGGTGAAGAGAGAGAAAAATAAAGTGAAAGTAATGATTGGGATCAATTCAAAAGGAAGGAATCTATCTACAAAGATGTGATCTCTAGAATGAATGGACAAATATAAATGTATCAAAAACTGCAGGATAAAGTAACCAATCAAAATGAAAGACTTGAAGCAGAAATCATCTCTCTGAAAGAAGATCTGGAAAAATAAAATAAGAAGAATGAAGATCTTTTACAAACATTTGAAGAACAAGAAAAAGGGTTGAAAGAAGAGATTTTAAAATTGAAGGATCAAGTAGAAGAAGGAAGAAGGGTCGAAGAAAGTATGAAGAAGAAATGCCAAAGATTGGAGGTTGAGGTAAACATTTTAAAAAGTAAATTAGAAGAAAAAGATAAACTCTTGAGGTTTCAAGATATTACTAAGACTCTGGACAATATTCTTAGTAGTAAAAGGTCTCCTTCTGTTAAATTTGGTCTTGGTTTTCATGAAACTGTTAAAGGAGAATCTAGTTCACAAGGAAGTGCTAAAGATTTAAAGGATATCTATGCAAAAACTGAAGTATTGAAAGAAACAGAAGGTCAACCGACAATCATGAACTCATTCCCTCCTTTGATCAATAATGTTGAATGCTTTAAATGTCATAATTATGGGCATGTTGCAGCCAATTGCAGAAGCAGATTGTTTCAGTCACAAATAAACAGATTCCACACAGAAAGGTACTCAGGTTTCTTTAATGGATACTGTTTTTCATGCAGCAAGTTTGGTCATAAAGCAGCTAATTGCAATAAAAGAAAGAATAGAAAAACACATTATGATCCTTATGCTTACTTTTCTGGTCACACTAGATGTTATGCTTGTAACAAGTATGGACATGTAGAAAAAGAGTGCAGGATGAATAGATCTGAGAAATTGGATAATTTCCAGCACACAATAAGAAATTTCAAGCAAAGCTGGAAAAGGAAGGAGGACCGATCAAAAACGTAGGGGATAATAATCCTACTGCAGTCTTCCGCTTCTAAATCTTACTTTTCATAAAGACTGTAGGGGTGATGTGAGATACATTATAGGATTCAGTAATGTATCATCACAGGGGGAGAAATGTATGATGATTCCCATGGTTGGTTTGGTAATTCTGGATATGATTATTTTTAACAATGCATCTGATGTGAAGAAGGCAGGTACAGGTGGCATAAGTTCAGGGGGAGATGGAGTTGTGAATTTTTTGTAATTCACTTCCTATACGTGGGTTTCATGAACTAAAGCCGCATATACACGCGAGTTCCAATGGAGACAGAAGCTCTGCTGATATGATATGATGCAGCACAGTTTCAGGAGGAGCATTAGCCTTGCTGAGAGTAATGCATTGTTGGCATTATGATGGTAACATATATCCTTCGACATCATATAGAAATGATATAGACAGTGAACCCAATGAATAATCTGAAGAATATTTATCTGAAAAAAGCTCCATCCAGATATGTTCAAAAGAATCATCCAGAATCTCAAATTTTGGGAGAAAAGGGATCAGGTGTACAAACAAGAAGGACTCTTGTGGGATCTTCTAGCAATCTGGCATTTTTTTCCACTATTGAACCTCACAATGTCAATCAAGCTAGAAAATATGAATTTTGGATTCAAGCCATGAATGAAGAGCTTGATCAAATTAAAAAGAATCACACTTGGGAATTTGTACCAAGACCTCATAACAAAAATTTCTTTGGAACTAAATGGATATTCAATGAGAATGGGGATGTTATAAGAAATAAATATAGACTTGTTTGCAAGGGGTATGATCAACAAGAAGGTATAGACTTTGAAGAAAAAATTTCTCCTGTAGCCAGACTTGAAGCCATAAGAATGTTCCTTGCCTTTTTCAAGCTTCCAACAAATCAAAGTTTATCAAATGGATGTTAAATCTTCTTTTCTCAATGGTGATCTAGAAGAAGAAGTTTATATAGAACAACCAGAAGGATTTATTTTGTGAAATGATGAAAAAATTGTTTGTAGACTTAAAAAGGCTCTATATGGACTCAAACAAGCTCCAAGGGCATGGTATTATCATCTTGAAAAATATCTTCATCAACAAGGATTTTCAAAGGGGTCTGTTGATAACAACTTATACACAAAAACTGAAAATGATGAACTATTGATTATGGTTGTATATGTTGATGATATCATTTTTGGAAGTTATGAAGAGTCTATGGGTCAGAGATTTGCTTCTGATATGCAGCAAGAATTTGAAATGTCTTTACTTGGGGAACTACCATTCTTTCTTGACTTGCAAATACAACAAAAAACAGAAATCATATTCCTATCACAAGAAAAATATCTTAAGAAAATACTGGAAAAAGTATGACTTCGAGGAGTGAAAATGATACATGGTTTCCTATGATGAGATTATGGATAAGCCCCGATTTATTTTTGCTGAAGAGTCTCTTTTCCTTTCACACATGGATGGGATGGAAGTCTTGTGATTCGGAGATAAAGATAGATCATGCAGAGTTTGATGCTAATGACTTTTGTCATGGTTGATACCTTCTATATATAGTTCCTACACATGATACATCATGATTATGAAATAAATATAAATCATGAAGATCTTGGTGATAACAGATCACATGGATGTTTACTTGACTCAAATTGACTATTGAAGAAGTTGTTCTGGTATGATAATTCCTCTTGAAAAGAATATGTTGATGCGGAAAAGAGCCTGAAGGCTTGGTTACTGATGTACTTATGCTACAAATGTTGGATGACACTTGAATACACAGCTATGGTGATGTTGGGGATCTCTGGTGGTGTTTCTGCTCTCATAATTCTGTTTTACTCTCTGATGTTTTTGATGAAGATGTCTTGATGATTTGATGGTGAAAGTGTTCAGGATGAACAAGTTAAGGGGGAGCTTTGGTCTTATGAAAAGGATGCAATATTGGCATTCTAATTATTTTTTGTGGTCTGATCTCATGCTTGAGATTCTTTGGTCTTGATTGTATAAGTTATAATGTGATGAAAAGGTCATGTTGAGACCTATGATGTAATATTCAGTCATGTGTAAATCCACTTGGTTGGATCATTGATGTAATATTGAGTCCTTGGTGATAGGAAAGGTCATAGAGTCATGTACTTCATTGAATATTATGTTTGAAGATTCAGCATGAACTCAGGGGGAGCATGGTAACTTCAGTACACATCAGATCTCCAGATCTCTTCTTCCTACAAGAGAAGAGAAACCTTGTTTTGGTTTTGATCCGACCTTTGTCCTTGATGTCAAAGGGGGAGAGTATCATGGTGTTTGAATAATGATTCTAATCACTGTATCTATCTATTGTGGTGATCAAACACCATCATGGTTGCCATCAAGTCCAAAGGGGGAGATTGTTGGCAATATGATGCAGAGTGTTGTCCTTGATGGCAACCTACTTGATAAAGTTGATGGCAACCTACTTGATGAAGTTGTCCTTGATGGAAACCTACTTAATAAGTTGCCTACGATAAGCAACCTATGTGTTAAAGATGTAATAATGATGTATCTCTATCAATGCCAAAAGAGGAGCACTTGAAACAACAACAAAGAAAAGAGAAAATCAAATATGAAGCTGAGGCAGTTTTAGAAGGGTTAGTTGATTGGAGATCTGGAAAGGCAGTAGAGACATCAGAAAAAATAGTTGCAAAGGAATTGGAAATGAAGGATAATTCTTCTGGTCTAATCATCTGAGGAATTGTCTCAGTGTCATTGTGCATCTGTGGTTTAACTCTGTGTGGAGATTGTCTTTCGTAGTTGTGCATTTACTGGTAAAATTCGCTATTCGAACCATTCATGAGAATATGGGTTTAACTCTTGTGGAAAGGCTGGATCACATGTGATCTATGTGGAGGATTGTTAGAGTATCCCGGTGATTGATCATGTCTGTCTGGATCGATTGAAGTTATTATTCAATGCTTGTGAGCACTGTAAAACATAGCCGCAAGGGTTATGTATGGTGGAGCTATGCGTCGGAGTAGATGCATTAAAGGAACGCCGAGGAATGAGGTTGTAATATGAAGAAACACCGTGACTTCACGAAGAGGAGAACCTCTTCCAATAGAACAGACGGAACCTGGAAGGAAAGAGGTGGAACATAACAAAAGGAAGCGCGACGGAACCCTGCGTGGAAGAGCGGAACCATGACCGAGTGAATAGTGAAGGCGGTTTCCGGGTTTCATCGCACCACCTTTCGGTGATGGGCGGTATTTCCTGGTTGGGGAGCGATTCCATAGAAACATTGACGCGTGGCGAGGTGGACCCATAGAAAACCGCTTGTCACTATGCGCCATCGTGCATTATAGTTCAACCCAGGATGCCTAGCAATATCTTTGAGCGTCGTTGATCTGGGAAGGGGTCATCGGACAGTCATGATTTGTTGAAGGTGCACGAAGATTAACAGAGGTATGGTGTTCCATCGCACGTTATCATTCAACCCAGGATGTCCAGCGATATTGCTATGCGCCATTGATCTCAAGGGAAGCCATCGAACGGTGATCGTTTGATAAAGTTGCGTGGAAACTAACCACAGTACGGCGGGCCATTGCACGTTAACGTTTGGCATCGGAGGTCGAGTGATATGCATATACGCCATTGATCTGGAAGCTTGCTAATCTAACGGTGATCGGACGCTAGACTTGTGAAAAATTTACTTATGGTACCATGCGCATATTTGATTGGCTATTAACTATATTTGTGGGCCCGGGGTCAAAGGTTTACCATATTTTTTGAAAGCGTTAAAATGCGAAGGGTTAACTTTAATCCTAAAGTTCTGTTCAAAGTTATAAATATATTTATTTATCAATTTCTACAAATTGATAAATAAATTAAAAAGAAATCAAAGAGGTACGTAAGGGTGGTAAATGAAAATACTGTCAAAGGAATACCATTAGAAATTGAATGGTTTTGACCCAAGGTTTTAAAAAGGCGAAAACTATATAAGGTGATGAGAATCATGAAGAACCGTGTGTGTGCGAAAGGGTCGATAATAAACGAATCTCTTTTAGAGATATCTGTATGAACAAACTCTGATATATCTGAATCTATGCCGCACCTGTGAATATGATGATTGATCAAGATCTCTAGATCATATGATGATTAATTCCTGGTTTAATCGAATGACGAAATCATGAAGAACGTATGCATGCGTAAGGGTGGCGAATGAATAAATTTCTCTAAGGAATATCTGCATGGACGTACTCTGTTCTTAATTGATAAATCTGAATCTATGATGCACCCTTGGATATAATGATCTGACAATGATGAATCTCTGGTTTGATCGACTGATGAAATCATGAAGAACTGATTCGAGTGTACTGAAGAAAATGAATGGATCCAGTATGAAAATTGATGAAACGTGGTCTGCAGTGGTGCTGAGGGTCGAAGCCTTTAGTGAGGGGGTTGTAGCTCCCTTCCAGTGGTAGCTGGTAAACAAGAGCAGGGGGTAGTAGCTCCCTTCCAGGAGAGGCTGGTAAACGAGAGCAGGGGGTAATAGCTCCCTTCCAGGAGAGGCTGGTAAACGAGTGCAGGGGGTCGTAGCTCCCTTCCAGGAGAGGCTGGTAAACGAGAGAAGGTTGTAGCCTTCTGCAGGTGGGTGCCTGCGTGCTGGTATAAGTTCGTACCAACATATATTGTAAGAAGTTTTCTCTATAATAAATATTGAAGACAGAGATTACAGCAGCAGTGGTTTTCTCCCGAATTGGGTTTCCACCTTAAATCCTAGTGTTCATATGTGTTTCTTACGTTTGATGGTTTGTTCTATTATTTCTGTTCATGCTTACTGCTTATGAATGATGCAATGATCTAAGTAAAGACATAATAATATCTCTAGACATACAAGTTGGATGCAGTAATGTAACATATGGTTTTAAGAGAATGGAAAACTAAAAATTGGCTGTCAGCTCTAAATACTGATTCACCCCCCCTCTCAGTATTTTTCCCAACAAATTTTTAATGGATCCATTTTTCTTTCCCTTTCCTTTGAAACCCTTTCCTTTCTCTCCACTATTAAATGGCTTTTCTTTACCCTCTTCTGGAATATTTTTCCCTCTTGCCTCAAGGTGGGTGGCTTGCACACAAAACTCATCTAGGATATTGGGATTGAACATAGGGATAGTGTGCCTTAGGTAGCTACATTGACCCCCTATATACTTCAACAATGTGTATTGTGAATAAATCAACACCTAACATAAGAGCTCTTTTTCTAAATTCTTGGGTGTAATATTGCACACTTTGACCCTAAAGTTGTCTGAAGTTCTACCAATTCATGATGGATTTTTTCATATATTCTAGAGGGTAAAATTGTATTTTAATTGTAGGAATGAAATTAGACCAAGAGAGTGAAATATTACCATTTTTCTTTATCTCATCTTGTGTCTTGGCTTGCCACCATACTAGTTTTGCACCTTCCAATCTCAAGGAAGCTAGTTGTATCTTTATATCATCATCTTGAAGGTTTTGGATTTTGCAATATAAATCCAACTGAAGAACCCAATTGTCAAGCTTCTCTTCATTCACTTCACCATTATACATAAGCAGCTCAAATTTAATATCAAGTTTTAACAAGGGTTGTTTACCAATTCCTTTTGAGGTAGGTTGATGAGTATGTGTAAGGGTTGTAGTAGTGGAAGAGGATGAAGATGAATGTGAAGATTGTGGTGAGGATGATGGTGGAGTAGATGGTGGCTTATCACCATTTCCATTACCTCCTCCTCCTATAGAACCCTATCCTCTTGGAGGCCTGGATCTTTCACCCTGCAACCTTGTGTACCTCTCTTCATAGAGGACCTTCACCATCTATATCATGTTAAAGAAATCCTTCCCAAAATCCTTCTCATCCTCTGAAATGTTATCAATTCCTCCTTCGTGAGACATGTTTATTGAATCTTCTACTACAAATCGAGGTGAATCTTGTGGTGGATATTGTGGAAACTTTATCATCCTTCTCCTTGCTCCAACTAGAGAACCTACACCCACAATATTTCCTTCTCCTCTCTTGAGCTTCAACCTTGTAATCATTTAAACACTTGCAAAAAAATCAATCCTCCTTGTACAATTAAACCTAGTGCTCTGATACCAACTTTATCTAAATCAGAATTTTACTTTCGTTGTGCTAAGATCCAATTCACAATTCAAATAAAGTGCTTGAGGATTGAGAGGTTAATTGTGAGTTTAATATGAGTTTTTATGTGAATTTAATGAGAAAATTAACATAAACAAAACATTGAACAATATCATCTAATAGACATGACCATCACCATAAATAGTCACACAACACAATATGATGAAGGAGTTCACCCCACCTGGGCTACGTCTCCTTGGTCTAGCTTCCAATCGCTTGACCCTCTTTTATTATACTCAAAAGTTTGATTACATGTGTTTACAATGCTCAAACGACTTTGAAAATTATTCCATCAGCTCCAGAATACCCAAAAATTCCTGTGTATCTTTTTTCTACATCGAATTTGGTAAAAAACTGAAGAAGTTATGACTTCCCCTAGTTGCTCCACTATTCGTTTCAAAGTTTCCCCAAAATCTAGCACCGGATCTACAATTTCTCCCCAAAAAGCACTATTAGAGCGCCAATTTCACCAAAAACAGGGCAAAATTATCGACGCATTAATTTTCCCTCTAATTCCTAGAAATCGAATTTTAAACCATGTAAAATATGGTTCAATAAATTTATATGTGTGTGTGTGTGTGTGTGTGTGTGCTGGCAGTTAGGGCTAACCATCGGACTTAATACCATACATGGGCACATAGGGTAGATTCATTGCTAGTTAATGGATAGAAAATTGTTGTAGTTTTGGTGGTTACCATCCGTTGCGATGAAAATAAATCCCATCCGTGGTTTAAAATTTATGGTTACAGTTATGGGGGGGGAGCGGGGTTAGCCTCCCGCCCATGGTCCTCGCCCTCAGCGTGGTGAATAGGGTTGGGGCTAGACCCCGGCCCCCTCCCCCCCAATGCGCCAACAACATGAAATTAAAACCAAAGTCAAACCTTAGATATTTAAGACTCATAGCGCGGGGCGTGATGGTAAGGCTTGGCATATGTTGCTTAGTGGTCACGTGTTCGACACTCGCTGCTTCTCGAACTTGACCCCAATATTTTGGTGGCCCTCAGGTTGCCACATGGTGGCCCCTAGCTGGGCCACATGGCAGCCTGTGGTTGGCCACCAAATCACTAATGAAATTCAACCATTTCAAACCAATAAATAAGTTCCTTTTGGCACCAAACCATTCGACCATGAAGACCCCCTTGACCAAGTCAACTATATAGTCACCATACCATGTAGGAATGCCCAGTCATTTGTATGGACTGTTGACTGGGTTGTCCTACATTTTAAAAAAAATACATGTTTGAAAAAGTAGATAGAATGTGTTTCTGGGAGCATATGATGTCAGTTTTCTACTAAACGAGTTGCGCCAGATTCAGAACAACGATATCTACGCAGTCGTGTAGGTTCCACAACAATCTGACAATTTTTATTTTTGAGCATAATTTTGAGCACCTGATCATGAAATGAGAAGACATAGTTCATAAAACACAAGTACAATAAGAGATTACTTAAGACATTAAACATAACTAAAGAATGCTTCGAAGTATGGGAGATAGTTCCCCATTAATCAAGTACATCACAAGCTTAAAGCCTTTAAAATGTAAAATTCCTAACAAGAAGTGATTATGGAAAAATAAATTTAGCAATTGTATAACTTTGACTGAAAAACCTTGGTTTCTTTCTCTCGAACACAGAAGGCATGCTCAAACAGATAAGGAATCCAAGGTTTCAAATCATTCGACCTAGAAAATGGCAGCTAAAATCTCCATAAGTGATGAAAAGTCTTTAAATTTTGCTAGTGAAGGAAAAACTTCAAAAAAAAATAAAATTCAAAAGATGTAAATACCTGCGAGAGAACATAGGAAAGTTTTAAAAGAGATATATGAAAACCTGAGCTAAAGGAAAAATATACAAAGTGCGGAAATATTATGATGGATTTTACCTAAATAAGAATCCAAGTTACAGAATGCTCATCTATGCACCTACTCTACAATCAAAACTAAATGATTGGGGTTAAATACGAAGAAATATATAACTATATTATAATAAATAAATAAACAAATTTATATTAAATATCAGGTAAAATATATAATTCTCACTAAACCCAGAAAATATAAAGAAAAGAGAAATGTGATAAAAAATTATTAAAATATGATTAGGGTTTAAAATCGTGTATTATTCATAAACAAAAATTGGAAGTGTGTGAATGTAACTTAAGTATATTTGAAGTGTTAAAATCCTATCTATGATGTGGTTGGGTATCATAAGACACAATAAACAATGAATTAATGGGCATTTACACATTATTATATGGAAGGCCAAGACCTATGTTAGATCTTAAATAATTGAAAGGAACAAAATTTACCAATATATTCCTTTAAAGTTAGGTTTTATGTCATAAAAACCCTAAATTGTAGAAATGATGGAACAACGATAATATACAAATGTATACAGTGGAAAGATTAGGGTTATATTAAAACCCTAGTCACAAAGAGAAAATAATAATTCAAAATAAAAATAGAAGGAAAACACTCATTTATTTTAAATAACCTAAAAGCAATCAATTTCTTCTGAAAAGAACCGAGAATTCAATTTCCTATAGATTAAAAGGCCAAGTTGAAAATGATAGTGGCCAAATAATCTTGAAAACACCCATAAAGATACCTTATAATTAAAACCCTAATAATATCAACATGGAAAAAACATGAAGAATGGAAGAATCAAAGAGATATCTTGATGGGAATTACATTAAAGAAATCAAATTTCAGGAATGGTGTCATTCCACCAACCACGAAGATACTCTCAAAACAAAGAATACAACCTTGTAATTTATCCCATGGTAAATGGCCTAAATTAGGGAATGGAACCTATATAGATTAACACTTGTTGAATATTTCTGCAAAATGAAGAACAAAGAGAGTGAGGGTCTTTGGAAGAAAATCCATAATAAAGCATAAAAATGAAAAGATAAAACAAACTATTGAAAATGACAAAATAGTTACCTTCTACGAAAAACTCCATAGGAATCAAGGGTTTACAATTTCGCCTTGAAAGGTCAATGAAAGGAGGCTAGATATAGATGTAGAACAATAAGGAGTTATAACAAGTTATTTGAATACCATTGAATGAATGAACGAACAAATGATGGTCGGGATAGTCATTAACAAGACGAGAAACCCTAACTCTACCAACATTGTTGATCTATCAAAGCATAATCTCAATTGTTGATAGTGGAGTTTGTATGAAGAATTGTGTCATTAGCTTAAAGAGACATGTATGTGTGTTATTGAGGGCCACATAGTGGGAACATTCGGGAACCTTTCACCTTATAATATACCACATGAGTATCGATTATAAAATATTTTACAATATACATATTGAACCGGTGAATCAACCGTTATGAATATCATGTCAATAGTGGTAAATAGTAGTTACAAAACTATAAATAATTGAAAATAATGTTAAGTTGAACCATTAGTTAAATCTATCACTAGGAAATAAAACTTATTAGTCCCTGCCGCCTGCGGCATGGCAGGGACTATTGTAATCGAAATTTTTTTAGTCATTAGTTCCTGTCGCAAAACCAAAGCTCATTTTATGTTTTAGCCAAAGTTTTAAAGAAAGTCAGAAGAAAATATTCTTTTTCATCTAATTAAACAGTTTGTCATCTTATTTGGCCTCATATCGAGGCGATACGGATATATTATGTAAAATCAGCATTGTTATATGCTATGTTATATTATAAATTCAATATCACTGTTCTCAAACCTGGGTAATGCTAACATTAATCCCAGAGCATTTAATGTTTGAAATAATACCGAGTATAACAAACATACGACTATCTCATTTTGAAATGAACATATATATATGTATGTCCTTCATTTAAGACAACTAGCTATATCATATATAGGACAGGTGGTTTGCATGAAAGATGCAAGTGGCAAAGCCTGTCAATGAAATAGGCTTGTTTTCTCCACCGGGCTTTGAAGAAGAATCAAAGCTTAACAGAGACTGGTATAGCGAAAACACTTATTCCTCTAGTTATTGCAATCTGCTTATTCCTCTCTCAGTATTGCAACAAATTGCAATATTCCTGCAACACTTATTCCTCAGGCGAGCTGTGAGTTGCAATGGAGTTGGACAGCTCGGATGATCTCACCATGCCAACAGCCCAGGTACAAACTTCAATGATGTAAACCCTTGTTTGTGTTACAGAAGGTGTCTTGAAGTCATGGTGATTATAAAAACATGTCAACGAGTTCGATTTACAATCTCTTCGTTACTGCTACCTCCGGCGATCTTCTAACTCTAAACGAGTATCAGAATATGTTAAGTTTATATTATTAACATAAATGATGTAGAAGGAACTAGAAAAAAGCAGAAATTTTATCTATTTACAAATACTTCCCACATAATTAATTGACGATTTGTAAAATGGAATACACCATAAGTTATCACTGACTGAAAGGTTGCCAGAACGAAGCAAGTTGACCAAGATTTGCCATGCAAAGTGACGATAAATTTTCACATAGAGGATGTAAACAAAACTTACAATTTTGAAATATTTAGAAACACACTAAAATGCAAATTGATAGCACAATAAATATTGGAAATGGAATGGTTTTCTTCATCAGGATTAAATCAGTTTCTTACTGTCTCATAGTAAGGGCATTGGCTTATTGTAAAACATCTGATTAGCATTATATTCTGTTGCAGTTTGTTCCACCCAGTCACCAGAATGTTTTTTTGGATATTTATGGACTCGTGACATCATTAAAGGTTTCTTTAGCAGGAGTTTTTAACATGTAATGAAATGGTGGGAGTAAAAAAGCTTCCCACTGCATTCATAAAAGTTATATGCATTTTATTTCACATGTTATGAATTTTTTTCATGTTCATACAGGTACCATCACAATTGTATCAACCAGCAGTAGACATTGCCCGTAACCACAATATATTATCTTCATTGTGCAATCAAACTCCTAGGCAAAACCGATTTTTTTGATATTTCCTTTGACAACACCTATTACATTTCGCTGACTAGTTTCATTTGGTACTGGTTCACAGGGCATCGATCTGTCTTCTGATGTCTTTAAATGTATACATATGAAGTAAGAATTTAAATGGATAGGATAACTTAGATTGGCAGTGAATACCTGGTGCTGTTACCCCCCCCCCCCTTCGGCATCCTGCCTGAGTGCGGGTGCTTTTGCTCGGTGCTTTTGCTCTGTTGCCGTTACCTGCAGCCTTCGACATCCTCCCGTCTAGCGAGTTCCGAGCATTGTATGGATTCCCTTAGACGCTTCTTGTCCGAATAATAAATGGTTGTTCAAAATCAGAGCCAACAACCTCTTAGGTTAGCAAAATTCCACCCACAAGTTTTTTCTACATGATATGGTATAACAATGGCGAACAGAAAAGAAAAATTCCATCCACAATTTTTTTCTACATGATATGGTATAACAATGGCGAACAGAGAATTATTCACATCGGAAACAAGAGAACCAACTGTCACTAAGTCTTCCATAAAATATTCAGGACCTGAATTTGAAGTCATGGTGATTATAAAAACCTGTCAACGAGTTCGATTTACAATACCTGCATTACTGCTACCTCCGGGGATCTCCTTGTGCTCTAACTCTAAACTAGTATCAGACGTTTGAATCAACACGGTTCGGTTTCCTCAATCCTAAAAGCCAATGATCCAGAAAGCTCAACCGCAACTACTTGACAGCATGCAAGAGCCACTTGGCAGTTCCGTTTATGTTTTTAATATAACTTTATTTATCACTTTATTGCATTTATTTTTTATTTTTAATTAGAATTTTTATTTTTAATTTAAATATATTAAATTTTTTATGAATCAGGTCACCATGAATGTTAAGTTAACACCTTGTCCAGTGAACACCACATCGTTGCTTCTTTGAAGCTATATCTTAGGTATAGTTAATTTTGTTAATCAATATTATTGGCAGGTAACTTCTTGGATGCTTTTTTATCCTATGGGACCCGTATTCAGAGGCCAGGAAGTGAATTTTTCAGCTGTAGCCACAATTTGTTTTATCTTGATATCTCTCATGTTCCTCCTTTTCGCCCCCTAATTTATTATCAAGTTGGGCATTGAAAAAAATGAAAAATGATTTGGACGCCAACTTTGAAGACATATAATAAATAGTTGGCCAGAAGATTCATGCACGTCCTTGATGTTGAAATTTCTGTAATAAAAACCAGTTGTGTTTAACATTTTAAAAAAGCACAAATTAAGGCCATCAACAATATGTTTGCAGAAATAGAGGATTCCGCTGTGGACACCTAAGCTGAACGAGGATAAAAAATATCATAATCTTTGTATTCAAGATTGATTATAGATTATACCAGGCCATACACAATATTGAGTTCGATATTTTTAGTGAAGCTGATAATTAGAAAAGTGAAATTGAAATAATCAATTACGGCCATTTGTAATACAAGATGGGGTTTTCTCCATAGATGTGTGCAATTAACGATCATCCAACAGTGGCCCCACCTGGTAGTGTGAAGAACCTAGATTCCAATCATCTTTGGCAAATACATTTCTTGGGGTTCGCAGAAGTAATTAAATATACTCAACCGGGTGTCTCTGACTATTCAAGTCTGTCATGAGCACTGCCAACTGCTACAGTGATAAAGTTGAGGAAGTTGTTTTTTTATTAGCGTAATCTAATTCCAGTTTTTGGTATTTTTTTTTATCAATGCCATTTATAACTTATTGACTTAGTCAAAGTGGTTGGCAACTTAGGAGGATGAGGCCCCTACAAAAATCCAAAAAACTACTCTTAATCGTCTGCCACCCAGTAAAATGATTCTCGATTATTGGAAAAAGTTGTACTCAAACATAGAGACTAATTTTGCAAACATCTACAATAAAATGATTCTCGATGATTGAAAAAAAAAAGTTTTATTCAAACACAAAGACTAATTTTGCAAACATCAAAAGGATAATTTTGCAAGCATAGACAATAAAATGATAATTTTTGAAGCATAGGCAGTAAAATGATTCTTGATAATTGGAAAAAGAAAAAGTTTTATTCAAACACAAATACTAATTTTGCAAACATCAAAAGAATAATTTTGCAAGCATCAACACTAAAATAATAATTTTTTAGCATGGGCAGTAAAATGATTCTCGATGACTGGAAAAAGAAAAAGTTTTATTCAAACACAAATAGTTGAGATGGTTCTATTACAGGATGAAAAACTATCCAGTTGTTCATATTTTTTTAGTTAGGTGTCATTTGATTCAAAACTAGGATGAAAAACTATGCAGTAGTTCAAAACTATCACATTTGATTCTATTGTTTTGTTAGGTGTCGTAGTTAGTTTAGTTTTACTTTAGTCGAATTTCAATGTCAATTGTTTTATTTTAAATTTAAATATTGAGGAGAGCAATCTCTGCTCCACCATTTCTTAATTTTTTGTCAACTATTTTGCATCACTTGCATCCATGTATATTTTCCTTAATTCATTAGCAACTGGAACAAGTCCTTTATGCCTCCGAAATTTACAAGTTTAAAAACTCCATTTTCCACGATCAAGAAAGTTGTTAATAACAACATATCTCATGCTTTTAGAAGTTTAAAAACTCCATTTTCCACGATCAAGAAAGTTGTTAATAACAACATATCTCATGCTTTTGTTAATAACAACATATCCTATGCTTCTGTTGCACAGTACAAGAACGATGGAGTTTCATTTAAGTAACTCCATATTTTGCTGTACCAGGTAGATTATGGACTGTAGAAATGTAGAAGCTAACTGATGCTCATTTGAAGAAGTCAATCTCAGTGGCAACATAAGATTTTCCTTTCACTGCAACTTTCTCGTGCGTGGAAAATGGAAATTTCACGCATGTTGATAGCTGTAAGGTTAGTGACGGAAAATACTCTTTGAAATTGGATCTTGAGTTTCATTGAAATTGGATATATATATATATGTATGTATGTATGTATGTGGAATGTGAATCTTGATGGTTTTTGACAGTGGGTTTTGGATCTTGAATAATTTTTGGCGATAGCTGTAATGTTAATGATGGAAGTTGCATCTTCATATTTGTATAGAAGTCCGTGGATCGTGAATCTTGATGGTTTTTAACAGTGGATTTTGCATCTTGATAGACTTTTTTGGTGATTGTTGTAAGGTTAAGAACATAAAATACTCTTTGAAATTGGATCTTTATATGTATATATAACTACATATAACTAAGTCCGTCTAATCGTGAATCTTGTTGGTTTTTTTACAGTATGCCATACCTACCAAAAGTCAAGAGCAAAAATATATGGCAGGGACTTGCTGCTTCGCAGCTCGTCTTGTTATATATATATTTTAAATGAAAAATAAGTCAAGGTGGGTTAAAATGCTAGAAAGTGTGGATAAAATGAATCACACATATAATAGAGAGTTAGAGGAACATCTTAGTGACATGATCAAATTTGTATAATGTGAATACATTAGTATTCCCTTGACTGGAATTTTAGATTTAATCAAGAAACAAGGCATAAATTTAGAAGAAATATCTCTTACTCAAATATCAAGATCAAGATATGAGATATAGTTTTTTGCAATCAATCTCTGTAGAATTATTATGAAGTAATAATTAGTCACAATTTTAAAAATGTAATGGAAGAACATGACAATAAATGATTATATCTATTATATTTATATAAAATAATTTTTTAGTTTGTATATAGGGGTGTGTTACAAGTGGTATGATAGTTGTAGGTTACAACATTGTGTCATTTATGGGTCCTAAATTGAAACATAATCTATGTATGATATATAGATAATCAAACAATTATTATGGATTCAAAGTACGGTTGAATATAAAAATGGACAAACTTTTTTAAGGTCACTTAGGGAAGGTGAGGAGCATAATATTGAATTGGGAATGATGGCAAAAGAAACTGGTAATACATGTAATTATGAATCTGATATCTTAAAAGTAGTTCTTAGCTTGAAAAAAAATTTAGATAGTATCAAATCCAATCATGAAAATTTTTCCAAAGATAAGGATGAAAAAGAGGATATTAATGGCTACATATTCAAAATACTGGAGGGAAAAAGAGGTAGTAGAAAATTTGGAGGAACTCACAAGAAGAGATCTAGAATATAATCTACTGAAATAATTGATTCTATAAGTTCTAGTGAAATTCAAACACATGAGTTTGATGAAAGGGAGGAACAAAAATATGGCGGTAGTACCTTTGTGTCCAAAAATAAAAGGACTAAATCTTAGTTTCAGGGAGAATTCAAAAACATCATACGTCCATACATTGGTGGAGTATCTGAAGGAGTGGAATATTGGCTTATGAATATGTCAAAGTATTTCGAGGTCTAGAATTATTCTACCAATTTGAAGGCCATATTGGCTACATATCAACTAACTGGTAAAGAAACTTTATGGTTGTAAGAAATTAAAGCCATATAGAGAATTAGAATAAAAAATATCACAGGGAAACTATTTAAAATAAAAATAAAAAGAAGTATTTAACAATGAGATACTTGAATGAGAAGGCCATATAGTTCCATGGGCTGATATTAGTGCAATATGCTATGGATGAATTTGTAATAAAATTCAAGAGTTTGTTGAGATATGTACCATACTTGAAAGAAGAAAAGACAAAATATAGAGTTTCATTAGTTTCCTACCTTTTTCATACATGGAGAGAATTAAGTTGAAAATCCAAAAGCCATGGATGACACTATAAGGAAGGAAAATTTGTGTTGCAACCAGAAGAAATAGAAGAGTGGCAATTATAAAGGTCGAATAGCTAAGAAAAATTAAAACTTAAATGCTAAGAAAAATGGGTTTAAGAGACCTGCCTTTTCCACCACCTTTGGAATAAATCAAGGAAGAAACTATAGAAAAAGTGTAAATCAGCCGAAAAAAATAGGACAGAAGAATGGGAATGAAGTAGGAATAGGAAATAGGAATTGTGGTGAATCATCCAGACCACCAATTAAGTGTTAGGGATGCAATAAGAAACATTTCTATGGGGAATTCTCATAGAATCTTGTGAACAAAAAAGAAACAATAAACAAAATTCAGGAAACTTCTATAGTTAACGATATTGCTTGCAATATTCCAAGGATTAGTGTGGCATTGGATGGGAGACATTAATATCACAAGTCCACTATGGTGGAAATCCAAGGTAAAATTTCTCAGAAAAATGTTGCAGTACTAATTGACCCTTGTTCTACTTTAATGTATATTTCCCCTACTGCAGTTGAAAAATGTGGACTTCAATAGTAAGTCTTGGTTAGTACAATTAGCTGCACAGGAGCCAAAATACAAGTTACCGAAATAAGTAAATATTGCTTATTAGAGTTGAATGGAATGAACACTTAATTAAATTTGAACATTTTATCTTTGGGGTCTTATGATGTTATTGTTGGTATCGACTAGTTATGACCACATAGGGTAATTTAAAATTGTTTAGAGAAGCATTTTACCTGCATTAATAATGAAGGGAATACTAGTACAGTCAAAGGAGTTCGAAGAGAAATTTTTTTGAGGAAATTTTTTGCCTTGCAATTGAGGAAGTGTGCTTGGAAGCGATGCCAAATGTTTGCGGTCCAAATTGTAGACCTTTATAGTAGTGAACAATAACCATATTCATACTTCAGTTTTTGGGACACACAGTCCGTTCTGTGTCCGTTGAACTCCTTGTTGTTTTTTGACTCTGTCCGATCTGTTCTTTTCACCACAACTCAGTTTGTGCAAAATACTATTGGTTTCACTTACTGTGGAGTAATTGTACTAAACAAACATATACGATTGATACTATTTCGGGTTGTTTTCCTCTTCTGAAGGAGGCTCGGGTATCACCTATGGACTCGTTATTTTTATGTTGATTTTAAAAATTCAATCATTAATTGAAGGTCAAAAATGTGGTTTTTTTTTTCCTCTCTCGTTTCCTATTTTGGTTATTTTCCTCTTGTAGAGGAGGCTCGGGATTTGATTTTGGCGTAGTTTATCTGTCATTTCTATATGGGGTGGGAGGGAATATTTATATGTTCTTCTCCTCAACCTAACAACTCTATGTTTTTTTGGTTATTTCGGGGAAAAAACATACATTTTCACTGAATGAAATGGAGCATATGCCCTGTAACTTTTTATTTACTTAATAGAAAGTTTGATTTTTTCCTCAAAAAAAAAAACAATAACCATATTTAGAGGATTGTCCTATATTGAAGCAATATAAATATGTATTTCTTGAATAAATACCAGGACTTCTTCCAAGAAGGGATATATACTTCACCATTGTTCTCATTCTTGGAGTAGTACCATTATCAAAAAATTTGTATCGAATGAGCATTCCTAATTTAATGGAGTTAAAAATAAGTTACAAGAGATGTTAGATAAAAAGTACATATAAGACTTAGTGTATCACTCTCAGGTGCACCAATCTTATTTTTTAAGAAAAAATATGGAACTCTTAGACTTTGTATAAATTACAGGTATCTCAACAAAATTACCATAAAAAAAAAGTATCATTTTCCCTGGATTTATGACTTGTTTAACCAAGTCAAGGGAGCTTCAATTTTCTCAAAAATTGATTTAAAAAATGGATACCATCAGATTAGGATCAAGGATGAGGGTATTCACAAAACAACATTCAGGACAAGATATGGACATTATGATTTCATGGTACTCCCATTTGGACTCATTAATACACCAACCACTTTTGTGCACTCGATGAATAGTGTGCTTAACCATTTTCTAGACAAAATTATCATTGTATTCATGGATGACATTTTTTTTTACTCGAAGATTAATGAATAGCATGACCAACATTTGTAAATTGTTCTCCAAACACTTAGCTAAAATTATTTGTATGCTAAATTTAGTAAATGCTCATTTTACCATAAACAAATTCAATATTTAGGACATGTGGAATCTGAGGAAGAGATTGATGTGGATTCGAAAAAGATAAGGGTTATCACAGAGTGGCTAGCATCTAAATTATGTAGTTTATATGAGGTTTTTCATGGGAACTATAGGTTATTACAGAAGATTTATATAAGGATTTTCTAAACGGGCATACCCAATCACTTATTTACAAAATAAGGGAACAAAGTTTGTATGGAATCAAAATTGTCGGGATAGATTTGAGAAATTAAAGTAGCTATTAACTACTCCTCCGTTCCTGAAATTAGTTAATCCCAATAAGGACTTTTTAGGTTGCTCGAATTCATGTAGGGAAGGTTTGGGTGGAGTTCTATTGAAAGAAGGTCATGTAATTAGCTATGAATCTAAGAAAATAAAATAACATGAGAAGAAATATTCCACACGTGACTTATAATTGGCAGTTATTATTCGTGATCTAAAAATGTGGAGGCATTATCATATAGGAAGGAAATTTTGGCTAAAAATTGATAATGTCAATCTCAAATAATTATTTGACCAACCAAATTTGAATGTTGGGAAAGCAAGATGGTTGGAATTCATTAGTGAATATGACTTTGAAATCATACACATTAAGGGAAAGGAGAAAAAAATTATCGATACTTTGAGTAGAAAATTGAATTAGATTTGTACCATTTATGTAACCAGTTAGCAAACAAAGATGATAGAAAATATCAAATCAGTTGCAGATTTCAACCAAGAATACATGAAAATTAAAGAGAAAATTCAGAAATTTGATCTATTAAATGAATAAGAAAGCGAGCTTTTAGTAAACAATCATGATTTACTAATGTATAGAGACAAAATTTATTTTCCAAATAATCCATATATGAAAATGTTTTTCCGACTTGAATTGCATAAGAAACCAACAGTTTGGCATCTTAGTTATCAAAACTTAATAATTTTGTTGAGGAAATATTTTTATTGGCCTAACATGAAAATAGAAACAACATAATGTGTGGCTAAGTGCCTGGAATGGCAATAGATTAAGGCTTCCCATAAAATTCTAGCTAGGTTTTTGTTGGCTCAAGGGGTCCTGACCCAAGTTCGGAGCTCAAGGTTTGCCAACAAACCCCTATACTACTGGCCTTTTCGGCAATGACCTACTTGTGCAAGTCAAAGTCTCACCCGAAGTAGTATGGGTGGGTGATGGAACCAAGTTTCCACACCCTGAGAAAGGATACATAACGCAAGCAGAGCTATGTTTGGCCCTGTAATACCCAAATCACCTTGTTTTGCGCAGGGAAAAGTAGGTCTCTATTTGCATCCACATGCGCTAGATCTATAATTATATGCTTTTATGACAGTAGCACAGCATTGCATAAACAGAACATAACAGATATAGAAAACAAAATTACACAGATCTTCGCAGCTTAAATACAGAAAATGCACAATGCAGTAATTACCAATGGTTCACACAAGAGTAAGCACAAATTCAGTTCTCTATCAACCTTTCTTATTCATCAATTCATCAATTCCTTCTTACAATTCCCTTCCCAGCCTGCGCACAGAGCAGCGGGTTCTGTACACAGCTGGACTTGTATCTCCACGCACACAGCCAGTAGGAGTCCTTTCCCCAAAAACCCAAACAGATAACTTAAACCACAATTTTCATAAATAGCTCTTCATTTCTTCTCTACCTTACAATACAAAATGTTCCTCTATTTATAATAATCTAGCCTAGACCTTCCTCTGGTCCGCAAACCATGGTTTTTAGACCCCTGGTTTACCCTTTTACCCATTACAATGCTTTTGGGGCTTTGACCCACCCCAAAACCCCTGCGCTAGACTAAATCTAATCAAAAGTATTCAAAATGGACCAATTTCGCAGCTCATAGGAGACCCTGTTCCAACAGTTGTTACAACCCTTACCCATTCTATAATGTAAATGGGAGATAATATCAATGGACTTCATTACCATTTTACATGAACTATGAGGCAACATGACTCTATTGTTGTAGTGGTAGATAAAATCAGTAAATCAACACACTTTTTTCCTATAAAATATACCTTCAAGGCCATTAACATAGAAGAAATATCTATGAAGGATATTTTTAGACTCCATGGTATGCCCAAAACTGTGATTTCAAACCGAGATGCCAAGTTCACTTCTAAATTTTGGAAGGGTTTATTTGAAGGTATGAAAAAAAAAATAGCCCAACCTATAATCCTCAAATTGATTTTCAAATAGAAAGGACCAATTTGATCTTATAATATATGTTAAGAATATATGTCATGGATAGACCCACTAAGTGGGAAGATTATCTCCATTTAGTTTATTTTTCCTATAATAATGGATATTAGACTTCTTTGAAAATTAGTCTTTTGAGGTAATATATGGAAGAATATGAAAAATACCTCTAATTTGGGACCATCTTGAGGACATGTTATGTTGGGACTATATATACTAAAAGAGATGGAAGAAGTGGTTAAACAGGTTAAGGAAAATTTGAAAAAAACTCAAGATCGATAGAAGAGTTATGCAGACTTGAAAAGAATTCAAAATGAATTCAATGTTGGTGGACAGAAGAGTTATACAGACTTGAAAATAAATCAAAATGAATTCAATGTTGGTGATCATATATACTTAAAAGTGAAACCAAATAAAATCACACTTAGACTTGGAAACTATTCCAATCTATCACCAAGATAAGGTGGACCTACTGAGGTGTTAGCAAGGATTAGACAAGTTTCCTATCATCTTTCTCTTCCAACAAACATAAAAATTCATAATGTATTTCATGCATTGTTATTAAAGAAATATGTACATGATTCAGCTCATATAATTGATTGGAATTTTGTACAGGCATAATCGAAGGGAGAGTTCCTGGGAGAACCTCTACGAATTTTAGATTGGATTGTAATCACGCTCTAGAATACAAACATAGCTCAAGTGAAAGTTCAATGGAATAATTTCATCCCATAAGAGGAAACTTAGGAGTTTGAGGATGCTTTTAAAGAAGCATACCCATGTCTATTTTAGAAAGCTGAAATGGATTCGAGAATTTGTGATCAAACATTAGGACAATGTCAAACTCAGGCGGGGAGTATGTGATATCCCTTGACTTAGAGTTTATTTTGTAAATCTGTATATATGGTTTAGTGTGGTTTTGATTTAAATTTAAACACTTATTTGGAAATATTTTATGAGTGTGATTAAACTAAAAAGGGTTAAATGTAAATTTGTATTTATGATGTTGTTAATAAAATAAAATATATGGAAATTGATGTTGAAGTTACACATGGCTAAATGATTTGTGGTTGCAATTTAATATTGGATATTTATTACCACTCATTAAGTCCTAGGAATCTAATATAAATGATTTTATTATTTATAATCATCTAAATAATTGATCATTAACTTCCCTAAAATACAGGAGGTTGTCTTTGAGAGTGGGGAGGTGGACCTAATAAATGAGCTAGTAAATACCTCCCACTTGTTGGGTGAGGTGGAGGTAGTTACCAACTAACAACTAATTGGTAAGAGGGTAATAATTTTTTTCATATTCTTACAAGAAATTCACACACTGAAAAAACTATGAAGAGGCAAGGAAAGATAGAATTATGACCCACGGGAATAGTGTTGAGGGCGGCACTCTTGAGAATAATGTCAAATTTTGGGTGGAGTCAGTGATCTTTCGTAATAGTTTCCATACTTATGAAATCAAGTTGGTATCATGAAACTCTATCATGAAAATTATTTTATGATGTGGAATAGTATGAAGCTTGGTATTTGTGGATATGTTTAAATTAAACATGTATAGATGTGTACTTTAAATACTGAATGCAAAAAATCTAAGTAGTTAGCTTAGAGAAAATTTACTTTCTGGAATGTATATTCAGTGAATGCAAGTACAATGACCTTTTCATATAGAGAATGAAATATATGTAATTGAATTGATTTTTCTTTGTTTAGTATTTAAATTGTAGCTATATTGTAGTATTTTTCTTTATGTTCTAATAACTTATTGAAATAATTGTTATCTTCTTCTTTTTTGTCGGTGAAAGTCTAATTTATATTATCAGTTCAAAATTTACATCATAAGACAGTTTTGATGTGTTACAACTGAGCAACCTGAGTTGCAAAAAAGGCCATACTTGTCTCAGGTGCAAGCCAAGGCAAATGGTGCCACTAATTATTTCCGGCACAAAACTAGCAAAAAACAAGTAGATACAAAGCTTCATGGAGGAGGATGTGCAAGGGTTGTTGGTGTCCCTGCAAAGAAACCTGCTCCCTTGTACACATGGTAGTCAATGTGCTCAATCTGGATTTTGAGTGCTTAGAGGTGGCCATGAGAACACTACAGTTGATGACGTAGACTCTCCAGAGCATTTAGAGTTTCATTTTTTATATGTTGAATGTCATTAATGTAAGCGATGAGCTCATTACGTTCGTCATACCTCTTTTCCCACACGTTGTCCACATTGATTTGGATATGTTTCAATTGGACTAAAAGTGCATCCAGGGTGACCAGAGCTTCAATTTGACTAGGTGACCTGGATGGAGAGACCTCCATGGAACCCACGGAGTGCTGACTCTCAGTGGACTCTGAATCCGAGCTGGAGTCCCCGCTTGGCTTGTGCTCCTCCATTCCACATCCAAGACCTTCTCTGCATGCACAAATGCATTGTTGTGGCATGTAAATTCCCTACCCACACCCTTATTTTTCTCGGATAGAATTATGGTCGCCCACGTGGAGTTTTTCCTGCTAAATTGGAGTGTAGAATCTCAGACCAAAACCCTCCATCCAGCCACCATCACCTTCCAATTCATAGGATAATACCACCGTCCTAAGTATTAAGTCCATATGTCTTCCACTAGAAGAGAGGAGCCTCTACCTGCTAATGCACTAGGTCATTGTTGGAACAGATTGGCCTTTGAGCCCACACCAACACCACTCCTTGGTTGCCTCTTATACCTTCTCTAGCCTCGTCTCCTCTACAAACCAATAATTCCATGGAAGGAATGCCCAAATGGACACCTGCCTCACCACCAACACGTCCACAATCACCACCTCTGCAACCCTCTGATCCTCAGACCCCAGACTACCGTGATCCCACAAGCACTTACGCCACCATCCCTAGCTTGTTATTTCTCTCTCCTTCCAACACACTCCCTATGTTCAAGGCTTAAGTTGGGGCTTGAGTTCCAATGCTACAGCATAAGGTGAGACCTCCCCACAAATTTTCACCATCACCCAGAACTGCACTATGTAGTTTTCCATGTCCGAATTCTTGATAAAATTTCATCTCCCACTCCTCCTCATCTCTTCCCAAGACACCATAAATACATTTGTACATAGTGGTTTATTTTTTCTTAGTGGCACGTGGCATCAGGCCTATCCTGCCCACGCAAACCGCCCCCACTTGTCTATTTGATGAGACACCCCCATCGTGGATAAATAATTGTTATCTTTAGTTTATCCTAACTATTTGATTATTATATCTTCAAGTTCCTTAATTATAGTAGATTTAGTATTAAGGGTGACTCATGTAATACACAATTACTATGAAAAATTTTCAATCATAGGCTTTTAATTTTCTATTATTGGCAATTGAATCGAGCAACCTTCTAGCTACAACTTCCCAGGACTATCTGTGCAATTCAACATATCTGAGTAATATAATTTACCAGATTAATTGCCCCTGGAGCCCAAAAATTTCTTATTATCATCAAGTTTTGGTTGTACCACAATGAGATTGAAAGTATTTGTTTCAAAATTAGCTGAAGCGATAAATCTTGGCCCTATAGTGGGGCCATTTCATCGAGCACAACTATTTCCACCATTTTTTCTTGTTGAGGCAACATCATTAACTCTTTGCCCAAATTTTTTACAACTCTTTATTTAATAAAATTGTGCCTCATAGCTAATGTTTTTTTCCCTGAATATTTTGTTTATGCTTCATCAAGTGTTTGTTGTACTTCCTTGGTTATTGTTTTTGTTTCTTTCTCAAAATCTTCAATCTCAATGTCTTGATTTTCCTTTTCTTTAACAACTCATTCTATTTCTTCTAGCTTCAATGAGTCTGATTTTCTTTTCATAACATTTATGGGTGACGCCACTAAAATTTGGGCAGGATCAACATCATGGACTTGAATTGTTTTCGAGACATCATGTAGAAGTTATTAGCGAAAACCAGAGAAAGATAACAAAACCAGAGTCATCGGGCAAAGTCCAACACAGTGTCAAGTTGATTTTCGAAGTCATCATGTATATACTTTCTTTAATATATAACGATTACTTTATGAAGAATAAATTTCAGATCGCCAATAATTCCTGTTAATGATGAGCCCAAATTGCATGATTAGGACAAATTTTTCCTGTAACCGCTGGACATGAGGATGAAATCTTAATGTTTGCTGAAAAAATTAGAATTATACAAACTTCCCAACAAAGATACATCATTAATCGAGACTCCCCAGTTACTTAAGGTAATCATGGTAGGATTTTTTTTAATTTATTGCATGACTTAATTAGAAAGGATTCACTAATTTTTAAAAATATCACCATACTCGAGATTTAGATTTATTGTGCAGTCACCCTATCCTATCATGATGGATCTCGCAGGCATAGTTTCTCCATGCAATCTCATGATTTGAGTTATGTTTCCATTTCTATTTTATCTTTCCTCATAATAGAAACCTTCCACTTCCATTCTTTAGCTATCGCCTTTTTTCCACTAGACCTTACGCAAAGCTGAGATTTCTAATTCTTCCTCATAGAGGACAGTATGGAACCAAAACCTCTAGTTCCATGTGTTGAACCTTCCAATACTAAATTCCTTGATAAATTTCCTCAGGGTTGTAAATACTTCAAGGAGGTTACTTGGCTTTAGTTCTGTCAAAAATTTCAAGAGTAAAAATTTTAAGGTGACGAGAGAATTTACAGAGAAATTTTACGAGAAAGTGGTTCATTCAACCAGCTGGAGCTATTCGTCTCAAAGGAATCCATTGCACAGTGCACAAGCCTTCTATATGGAGGTGAATTTTGGTTTAAAGGAACAATGAAGGAGTTTGGATGTGACCAATTTCTGATACCTGATAAATAAATCCTGCATTGGAGCAAGGGAATACCACAAGAATGGGTGAAGGAGTGGCATGAACCATTATATTTGGTCCAGATATACATTACCTATGAATGTAGATATATTGTTACTTTCTGGTATCATCTTAAATTTATGGTTTGTTTTAAGGATACACAAAAAATTAATATCCTTTCTACCTATTGAAAATTTTAACCAAAATGGCCAAAAATGTTTAGTCTCAGCCTAAAAATTCCAAGACTAATATGTTTCACCATGGCTTGATAAAAATATTTGTAGAAGTGGAATTACAGAGAAAGGGAAAGACATGGGAATAGCTCCTTTTCAGGGGTGGATTTTGGAAGACATTTCTGCCATCTCCCTCGAAGGGGAAAGTATTTTCACTAAAGAGGAAGCGAGTTTCAGAAGATGAGTATTCGTATGAAGAAATAGTGTGTTGAGGAAATGAACATGAGTCCAACAAAGCTAGAGAGACTCATGTCTCCAAGAAAAGTAAAACCCTCGAGAACGGAACATGATATACACTTGAGGAATAAACAGCAAATGATCCCCTATCTACAAAAGAAGAGGAAGCAATGGATGAGAAGGAAAAAGAACCTTTGTCTAAGGATTAGAAGATCCTAGTTATATAGAAGAAAAATCCCAAAGGGAAAGGCTATCTACAAAATCAGAGGAATGTTCTCATGTAGTAGAAAGGGAAAAGTAAAAAAGGCATCGAAGGAAAACTCTCATGCGGCTAGCCCTGCTGAGTTGAATTTAGAAAAGAAGTATGATTCTGGAGGAAATTCAGACAAGGTGGTGGCCATGAAAATCTTTCATTGCAGACCCCACACCTGTTTGTTGGTTAAAGATTCAAAACGATAGGAAGGGAAAAATGAACCTAGTTCAACCTAAGAAAACTCAACCAAGGATTTAGATTTGTTGAAAAAAGTATCACAGGTATGTCACGAGGTTAATTAAACTTTTCTTAATTTACCATATTATGATTCTAAAGGAGAGGGATATGGGAGCCTTATTTCAAAATATGAATTGGTAAAGGATGGGAATGATATTGTGGAAGATTTTTTTCATGAAAATGTTAAATATGTATCGCTCCTAGATGGTCCTAACATTGAAGTAGAAAACGAGGTTTGGGCACCAAGTGCCCCTAAGGATAAATTGATGGAAATGAATTTAGTATCAATTTTATCTAAAGCTAGGGTAGATACATAGGTAGGAGTTGCAGATATTCTTGAATTGTAGTGGTCTGTTAGGATTGCAAAATTATCCTCAGAATTGGAAGCCTATAAGGAATATGTGAGTCTCTACTGCATGACCTGTGGATTTGAATATACCTTTGCTGGAAATGAAGGCAAAAACTATTGGAAATAAGGAAGTGTTGAATACTCCCAAGTTAGAAGAGCTTAAGACTACCAAGGAGTTTCGAGAGGTTTATCCTGAGATATTAGTAGACATGGAGCCTTAATAGGATCAAATACACCCAGGAAAGCATTTGTAGGAAAAGAAACTCCATACGAAGTTTAAGAAATTTGAGGGTAATTTCATTCAACTGGAACTGGAGAATCAAGCTTTGCATCAAAGTAATGATAATTTGAGAAGATATCGAGGCTGACTAACTATTTGAAACTAAGCAGGACCAGCTCTGGCAGACTAAGGTAGACCGCCTGATGTAACATTTTAAAATAATGAAAGCTAAAAATTCTAAGAGGAAATAAGAGGAGAGTCAAGAGAATATTGACGATATAGGTCAATATACTGATGGGATTAGGCATGAGTATGTGTAACAGTTTATGTGTGGGAGGGATCAAGAGCCTTAAAGTCAACCTATTCAAATCACTCCCTAAACCTCTTCTGTGATTCATATCCCTAAGCCTCATCTCACATTTCATTGTACTTTATTCTTATTTCTTACCATTATGTTCCTTTAATCGAATCTCAAATAAATAAGGTGATTATTACTATTTTTATGTGTTTCCTTTCTAAATTGGTCTGCATTTCAATAAAATTTCTTATCTAATGATTTTGAGGCATTGCAGTCTCCATTTTTCTTAGGTCCCAAGAGGAATGACCGTTGGTTACCAAACTAAGCACCATATCATATATACAGGAAGAATCCATACTGGAAAAATATCGGAGGAAAGAATGCAATTTTAAGTCCACATTCCATCTTGGATACTTCTGACCATGACCAACACAGTCAAATAAATTATTATTTTTTTATATTTTTCATATCTTCCAAGTTTTATTTAGAACAAGACTATTTAGAGATAGTTAGGAAATTCCGTCCATTGTCATATTTTGCAAATATTAGCTGCTTAGTTATAACAATTTTCCTTTTTCTTTAGACTGGATTGGTCGATGATGGTTTATGTATTTCCTTGTAACCAACTAAAGAAAATTAACTGTAATGTTATTATGATATTACTGAAGTGGTTGAACTCAGTTCTAGACTCTGTATCACATTTTGATGACTATATAATATAATTTGCATTTTTTTTTCATTTGTTGAAGTAACAAGTTATTTTACCTATAGTGCTTCCATCCAGTTAGGGCCCCTTGGTCTAGAATGCACTTGCATATGTTATGTGTGCCTATTTGATTTAATGTGATGCTTTATGATTTTTGTATAATTGTAATGTTAATGTTGTAAATTGTTATTTCATATTTCTTTCATTACATTTGGTTAATATTATCAATTCCTTTCTTGGCATCACATTTCAATTTGAATGACTTGTATTTTTCCTATGTGTTAAGGGCCCTAGTCGCGTGGATACTAAGAAACTACTAGCCTATGGATCTACCGAAGGGTTGAGAGAGACCCCTAGAACTTACACTTGCAATTCTCTTAATTGAATGGTTTGTTTATTATACGAAGCATGAGTGTGAATTTATTGTTAGCTATTACTGTTATTGGACTTTGTTATAGATAGATGAATGAAAATTGCTTTCAAAGATTGGAAAATATTGAATATCTATTTATCGAGTGAAGTGTAAATTGTTTCCAGTAGAAAGTAATTATTGATTGAATGTTGCAATGTGTAATATAATTTACCAATCAGATTTAATCCTGCATATATTGTGTGGGTGCCTCATTAGCATACGAGCCCCAGTTGATAATTTAATGAACTCACAATTTAAGTAATTAAATTTTCCGTTAGTGATGAAATATCTAAAGTTCCATAATTGTGACAATGATCTATAAAAAACCAAATTTGAGCCATTCTCCACTCTTTTAGCTTGCATGCATTGTTTCCAACCATAATATGAGTTGGTTTATTTTCACTTTTGTTAAAATTGTTGTATAATGGGTGAAAGAATCTCACTACTCACTAGGTAGTGGTGTCCCTTGTTCTTATCCATGTGACATGTAACAATAATGGTTTCAATGTAACACTATAGCATTTTCATTCTTACCAAAGCATTTATCCCATCCTCATCATATTTCCACATTCAATTACATAAACTCCCTGTACATTTAATAGTTGCATGAAGATGATGAAAAAATCACATAATAGAGTAAAGAACCTTACTTGTGGTTTTGGTGTCCAGATATGAACAATGTTCAACCCTTTTTCCACATAGATTATCAACTCGAAGGCAATATTTATTTCAAGACTAACGGTAAATTATATGCAGACACAAGCACATGACCTACTGTAGATCATAGGTTTAAATCCATAACACACACACCACTATAATAACAATTAAATAAACTGCAGAATTGAAAGACATTCACGGAAATTAAATATTAACTGTAACAGCAATAATAAAATCACACTAAATCATAAAAAAAATGCAAGAAAGGAAAACACAGCACCTGATCAGAAAAGTGGGCCCAACTCTCTAGTCAGGGCTGCGGTAAACTCACGAATTACAGAAGAAACAACAAGATGTTGTGCATTCAATTAATGATAGAATAGATTTGTTACAAGATTTGTATGTAAAAATGCTTAACCCAAATTCACAGCCCACATGCCTCTTTATACAAATGTCCTGAAATCCCTGATTCCCTTCAACAACTCCATAATCACAAAAATACATTTTGTTACAACGGCAACCTAGTTGCCCAAAAGGAAACCGTAAAAAGGCCTGAAATGGCGCTGATATAAATAGAGTTTGTTACGCTGTAACAACAAATGAGGATAGTGCTGGATATGATAGGTTTTTCCTCATCTCATGGCTGCAATGCTCCTGTTTTGGCTGAATCTGTAGAAATATCAAAGTTAATATGTAAAAAGGTAAAACCTTCGTTAAAATTACTTCATTAATCAAAAATCCCATGAAATATAAGGAAAAAGGTTTTACCTCATGACTTTAAGAATAATAATGGTTCAAAGAGATAGAAATATAGGGTAAAATGCTAGAGGAAAGTATACAAATCCGGTACCCAACATCTCCCCCCAACTGGTCTATCTGCATGTCCTCATGCAGCTCGTCGTCGCCTTAGATCAGGATTGGAATGACTGTGATCGGCATGAAGCTATGTGAGGTCATACTCTTCAAACATTTTTGTCCCTGGTGGCTTATATCCCTATATTAAAACAAAATCCTTCCACCAGTCTAGATCAACGTTTTATGTAGGAGTATACTGCTTGGCTGGAAACCAGATAAGGGGAAATTGAAACCTCAATCCCGTCCATCTGACCCCATAGGTATGAATGCATGCCATGAAACATGGCATCCTCTCTAAATCTCGTGCAAGGTTAGGTGCCCTAAATGGTTCTCATTCTTTGATGGGTGAGGATGACAACATCCACCTTTTCTGACAACTGTCCAGTGCTTCCTTGCAGAACATCATAATTTAGACGACACATAGGTCAGTGCACCATTTCTAGGTTACCAAAATGTATTCTTTACAGCCTTCAATATGTAGAAATGTATAATTCTTATTATAAATGTTTGAGGACTGACCATGCTCTCTCCTCATCATTAATGGCATTCCAACTTGGTTTTCCTCAAATGTATCCCATGCCTTTCTCCACATAATCTGATTGATGGTATAAGAGGTGAAAGCTCTTAAATGGATGTCCCCCATGAATGGAACGGGGTTAAGGGACTAATCATGCCTTAAGAAATACCCATGCATGTAGATCTCGCACATTAAGTGTTGTCCTATAATATCATGAATTTTTAAAATACGGAAAAATTGAATGGGGTCCTCAATTTCGTACCAAATCTCCTAGATATACTTTCAAGACAAAAGAAAAGAAATTGCTCGTGAAGGAATAAGGCATAGCTATGTGTTAGGTCCCTATATTAATAGTATAGTCCCTTATTGTTGTTAGTGTAACCCCCTTATTGTTATTATTGTACCCTTGTAACCCCATATTGTTATTATTGTGCCCTTAAATTATTATTGTTAGGTCGGCTAGGATTACATTGTGGCCCACTAGGATTACATTGTGGCCCCATGGACTCCTATATATAGAAAGGAGGTTTTGTAATTTGAATCATCCAAGAATTTTTCATTCATGTAATGTATTGTAGGTTTCCCCCTTGAATTGGCTTATTTCTAAGGCGTTTATATCTCTTTTCTTCTCTTTTTGGAGCTGGTTTCACAACATTTGGTATCAAAGCTTTGAGATTCTAGGTTTTCATTGCTCCAAACAGATCATCATGGAATTTTCGCTATAAATTTTTTTCTACGAATATTCAGAATCTAAAATTTTTAGATTGCGAAGCCAAAATCCTGAGGAACATTGTCGCAAAATTTTAGAGCTTGGTTTGCAATATTTTCGGAGATATGATCTGTGAAAGTTAGGTCATTTTGCAGGCTCCTGAATTTAACCTAAACAGGTCATCTTGGTATTTTCGTAATAAATTTTTCCTACGAAGGTTTAGAAGCTGAAATTTTTAGAGTGTGAAGGTGCAATCCTGAGGAACATCATCGCAAAATTTCAGATATTGGTTCACAATATTTTTGGAGATATGATCTGCGGAAGTTAGAGCTTTTTTAGGCTTCTGAATTTCATCTCAAAGAGGTGATCGTGGAAAAATCTTCATAGCTCTCTCTCTGAGCATCAGATTGGAATTCTATAAAAATTGACCACAAGTACACGGACTGTAGTTTTCGGTCTCTCAATTTCAGAGCCAAAGGAGGGAACAGTGACACGTGGTAATTTGTACAAGTTCGCTCTATTGAACCAGTCCAAAATTGGGTCATTGTGGGATATTGGACATAACTTTGTCTTGAAGTATCCAAATCAGATCAGACCTGTGGAATTTGAAAGAAGCTTCATAGGGCTACTACAGGGCTTAATTTCATATATTTAGGATTCGCAATTATATAGATAATTCAATTTCAATATTGAGCTCATCAAAAGCAAGTAAAAGGTGTATATTTTTTTTGCGAATTGCATACGTTTTGTTTGAAAAATCAAGTTGAATTGATTCCAAGGGCATATTGTAGAATATATATCAGTATTGGATTCTAAAATGGCCCCTAAAAGGAATTCAACACTCATTAAGCCTTTATAAAGCTCTACTATGACTCATGAAGATGAAGAATGGAAACATGACATATCAAAATTACAAGAGCAAGTGCAACAAATTTCGCTCTCGCAAAGAGCAACAAAAAATGACATGGAAGTTTTGAAGAAATGCATGGAAACTAAGATGGATGGTTTGAAGAAAGGTGTGGAATCTAAGATGGATGGTTTGAAGAATGGCATGGAAGCTAAGATGGATGGCATGGAAGCTGGCATGGAATCTAAGATGGATGACATGGAAGCTAAGATGGAAAACATGAAGAATGATCTAAAAGCAGACATGGAAGGTTTGACAAAGTTGATACAAAAAATGTTTCCTAATGGTGAAAAGATAGTAGAGGAAACTCATGATGAGAAAAAAATAAATGTTAATCGTGATTTCATAAACTCTAATGTTGGTGGGAAGAACCACCATATTCTAAAAATGGATATGAGGAAGTTTGATGGAAAGGATCCTGTAACATGGATACTACAGATGGAGCAATATTTTGATCTCCATAATGTGCAAAACACACAAAATGTACACATTGCAACTTTACATTTAGAACAAAATACATTTGTATGGTATCGATGGCTTTTCTCCCGTAAAAAAATCGTCACTTGGTCAATTTTTACGGAGGAAATGATAGCACATTATGAGGATACAAAGAGCAACACCTTCTTTAGCCAATTGATAAATCTCAAACAAAAGGGTTTAGTGGGGCAGCACATTGAGGACTTCCAAAAATTGAATATAAGGGTAACTGATATTCCAGAGGAACACAGGATTGATCTCTTCATAGGCACTTTAAAGGATAACATCTAACATGAAGTTCGCGTTTTGGAACCTGATTCATTGGAGAAGGCATTCAGGTTGGCAAGAAAAGTTGAATGTAAAATTATGGCGACAAGGAAGCCTACCACTCAATTCTATAAAGAAGGAAGTGTTTCTACGCCTAGATTTCCACAACCTACAAGGTTGACACCACAACAATTGGAAGAAAAAAAGAGAAAAAGGGCTTTGCTACAGTTGTGATAGAAAATACACTAAAGGTCATAAGTGTGCTGAGAAGAAATTATTTTACATAGATTGTGAAGAGGAAGAAGAAAATGAACAAGAAGAGGATATACACCGGGAACCAGCCCCAGAAGAGGAAGAAATGAATCCGACCATATCGTGTAATGCACTGGCAGGAATTACCACTCCTCAAACTCTCAAGATAAAAGGACAAATCAAGAAGAAAAAGGTAATAGTGTTGATTGATTCAGGTAGCACCCATAATTTTATTCAATGTAAGGTAGCCAAGGAATTAAATTGTTTCCTATACCCAGCACCAGAATGTCAAGTGATGGTTGCAAATGGAGGAACTATAAATTGCTCTGGAAAATGCCATAATATCAAGCTAACCATGGGGGAATATGTATTGACTAGTCCAATGTTTTCCATTCCTATGGGAGGTGCTGATGTTGTACTAGAAGTACAATGGTTACAATCTTTGGGGACGATAGCTTTTAATTTTCAAGAACTTTTCTTGAAATTTTTTTCAAAAGGAAAAGAAGTCGAATTGCGAGGTATTGAAGGGAAGACAGGAAGGATAATAAGCTCTAATGTCATGACAAAGATTCTAAAGAAACAACAACGAGGCATAATTGCACAATTATGCTCACTAGAAGTTCCGACATCAAAATCATCTATTTCTGCAGATCTCCAACAAGTCTTGGACAATCATTCCAAGGTGTTTGAAACTCCCAAAGGACTCCCACCTATTCGTGATCATGATCATGCTATTAATTTTATTCCAGGAAGTGTTCCTCCAAACATCAGGCCTTATAGATATCCTTACTTCCAAAAGAGCGAAATTGAACGTATGATTGCAGAAATGTTAGAGGCGGGTATAATTCAACCTAGTCAAAGTTCTTTCTCTGCTCCTGTAGTATTGGTACACAAGAAGGATGGATCATGGCGCATGTGTCGGGATTATAGGGAGCTCAATAAGCTCACCATTAAAGATAAATTTCCCATTCCTGTGATTGATGAATTATTGGATGAATTACATGGAGAAATTTATTTTACCAAATTGGATCTTCATTCAGGGTATCATCAAATTAGAATGAAGACTGAAGATATTTCGAAAACAGCATTTCGAACTCATGAGAGTCACTATGAATTTTTGGTCATCCCTTTTGGCCTTACCAATGCACCTTCTACATTTCAACGGTTGATGAATTCCATTTTCAAACCCTTCCTTAGAAAATTTGTGATAGTATTTTTTGATGATATACTAATCTACAGCAGGTCTTCGAAGGATCATGTTCAACATGTTGACAGGGTGCTCAAACTATTGCAGGAGAAACAATTATATTCAAAAACATCCAAATTTTTCTTTGGAGTACAAGAGGTGGAATATCTGGGTCATATTGTATCTCACGAGGGTGTTAAGGTAGGCCCTAACAAAATTAAAGCCATTAAGGAATGGAAAGTCCCCACAACCATAAAGAAGTTGTGAGTATTTCTCGGGTTAATAGGGTATTATTGAAAGTTTCTTAAGAATTATGGGAGAATAGCAGCACCTCTAACAACATTATTGAAGAAATATGCATTTTCATGGACTCCTGAAGCAATTAAGGCCTTTGAACATCTTAAAGAGGCAATGTGCCTAGCACTAGTCTTAGCTACGCCAGACTTCACAAAAACCTTTATTATGAAATGTGATGCCTCGGGAAATGGAATTGGTGTTGTTTTAATGCAAGAAGGAAGACCCATTGCTTTTGAAATTCGTCCAATCAAATGAAAGTATTTACAGAAACCTATTTATGAGAAGGAAATGTTAGCAATACTGCATGCACTAAAGAAATGGAGAACTTACCTAATGGGAAGACATTTCAAGGTAAAAACTGATCATGATAGTCTTAAACACTTTTTGGAACAAAGACTATCTTCAGAAGAGCAGCAAAAATGGGTCACCAAGATGTTGGGTTATGACTTTGAAATAATATACAAAAAAGGGAAGCTAAATGTTGTTGTAGATGCACTCTCAAGAAAGAATGAAGAGGTGGAATCATTGCTTTGTGCCATTTCTATTATCCAACCAGATTGGATAATTGAAGCAAGAGATGAATGGAAGAAGGACAAAGAAGTGTGGACACTCATTCAAAATTTGCAGCAAGATCCTAGTACATCTGATACATTTAGTTGGAAAAATGATTCCTTGTGGTACAAAGATCGCTTATATCTTTGTAAGAATTCCCAACTAAAACAAAAGTTTCTTTTGGAATTTCACACTTCTCCTTTAGGAGGACACTCTGGATTTTTAAAAACTTACCACAGGGTGAAGAAATATTTTTTTGGGATTTCCTTAAATCTAATATTCAAAAGTTTGTGGCAGAATTTTTGGTTTTCCAGCAGAATAAAGTTGAGACAATTAAGACCCCGGGTCTTCTACAACCTTTATCCATTCCAAGTCAATGTTGGGAGGAGATTTCAATGGAATTTATCACAGGTTTACCTAAGTCTGAAGGAAAGAGTGTCATCACGGTGGTAGTTGATAGACTTACCAAGTATGCACACTTTGGTGCATTATCTCATCCATTTAAAGCAAGTATAGTTGCTACTACATTTATGGACACAATTAAAAAGCTACATGGAAACCCCAAGGGTTATTGTGAGTGACAGAGATCCCATTTTTACTGGAAATTTTTGGACAAAGTTATTTTCTTGTTTGGGTATTCAATTAGCTCATAGCTTACCTTATCATCCTCAATCCGATGGTCAAACTGAGATAGTAAATAAATTTTTGGAAGGATATCTTTGTTGTTTTGTATCTAATAAACAAACACAATGGGTCAAGTGGTTACCTCTAGCTGAATGGTGGTATAACACTTCCTTCCATACTGCAGCAAAAAATGACCTCGTTTATGGCACTTTATGGATATCATCCACCATCCATCACATAATCTTTAAGAGAAACTTCGAAGGTTCAAGCAGTGGAAGATCACATCGAGCATCAACACGAAGTTCTCCAACTCTTAAAGGACAACTTGAATTTGGCACAAAATCGAATGAAACAACAGGAAGATCAACATCGCAGCGAGAGAAGTTTTGATGTAGGAGACTCGGTTTTTTTATGGCTACAACCATACAAACAAATGTCCCTCAAGCAAGCTAAGAAGGATAATAAATTATCGCCAAAGTACTATGGTCCTTACAAGGTGTTGCAAAAGATTGGTACTATGGCATACAAGTTGGAGCTTCCTGCTTCTTCGCGAGTACATCCAGTTTTCCATGTTTCATGCTTAAAGAAGGTTATAGGTGAAAATCTTCCAGTTCAAACAATATTTCCAGAACTTGATGAGGAAGGAAAAATCATATTGGAACTGGAAGCGGTCACGGAAACAAGAACTCGACAACTACGGAATCGATCAATTTCAGAGTATCTCATCAAGTGGAAGAACTTACCCACTGAAGATTCTACATGGGAGGATGAGAATTTTATACAGAAGCACCCAGAGCTACTCAAGCGTTGAGGACAACACTTTTTTGAAGGAGAGGGGCATGTTAGGAGTCCTATATTACTAGTATAGTCCCTTATTGTTATTAGTGTAACCCCCTTATTGTTATTATTGTACCCTTGTAACCCCCATATTGTTATTATTGTGCCCTTAAATTATTATTGTTAGGTCTGCTAGGATTACATTGTGGCCCCATGGACTCCTATATATAGAAAGGAGGTTTTGTAATTTGAATCATCCAAGAATTGTTCAGTCATCTAATGTATTGGAGGTTTCCCCCTCGAAGTGGCTTATTTCTAAGGCGTTGATATCTCTTTTCTTCTATTTTTGGAGTTGGTTTCACAACACTATGCGTAGGAGGTATACAGGCCATTACCTGTTGTGTCCGGAAGAACATCTTCTCCTTATCTATTTGTAGCAGATGCACTTTTTCTTCCAATTCTTCTATTTTGGCCTTCTGTTTAGCTTGCTTCAGTCGCACCTTATATAACTGATCCATGTACCCTGTGACGACTTTGGCAGCCTGTTCTAAAACCCGATTTGTTTCTTTTTTTGGTCACTCGTTGTAGACTACCATTTCTGGATTTCAGTGGCCAATACAAATGCTCAGCCTTCAAACAATTCTTCAATCGTGCTAGTTTGGGTGGTTGCAGAGGAGAGCTCAACTTTTAGCTTTATTGCCCTCCATTTGTAGATTTTTACCTTCTCTTTTAGCCGGGAAACTTGCCTTTTCAAATCCCAAACCTCCCTTTTCAATCTCAGGGTTTCACTGAACAGTAGGTGATACCTCTTCTTGAGAGGTAACCTTATTTTCTCACACTGTTCAATCCATTCATGTTTAAAAATAAATTCAGTTTCTGGGCCTATGACAGGCTCAGGAGGCAGCAGAATGCTGTCGGTATTCTCAGTGGATTCTCTCGTTAAGCCTTTCTAGCTGGGCTCCTTATCTTTAGGGGGATTCTTCCTCTATATTCCCTTCGGGAAATCCTGTCGTTTGGTCATCATTTTCTATGACCACTCTGTGTTCCGGCATCTCCACAGGAATTCTGTCTTCTTTTCGAACCTCTAAGTGCTCCAACAGAGGTTTGGTAGTGGCTGGGCCAATCTTGGTCGTGTCAACAAATTTAAGAACTGGTAGGAAAACTACTTCCTCTATTAATCATTTGGGTGAGTGGAATCCCCTCGCCCCTCTAGGCATCATGGACTGGAATGGAGAGTGGGGGACAGACTCATCATCCTCATTTCTAGCTTTAACCAGAACTTCATGTATTATTACCTCAATCGGGGTCGATGCTAGTTCTTGTGGAGCAGCATCGATGCTGCAGCTTGTTTCCCTTTTGTCCTCTCGCTCTTTGTTCACCATTTCTTCTTCTAGTGTTGATTATGGGACAGTATCTACCTCATGGTCCATTCCTTCTCTACCTTCTTGTTCCTCATGAATTGCCTCTTTTTCCATATTTGGTACCAGTTCTTGAGGGATAGCGTCGATTTCGCACACTGACTCCTCCTATTCTAGCCAAATTTGGGTGGTTCTTGTGTAGCACCCCCACTTGTATCAATATCCATATTTTTTTGGGTAGGTGATGTTGTTTCTTGCAAAACAACATCACTTACCATTCCTATGTTCATAGTTTCACTCCCTTGTTCTTCATTGACAAAATTCAATGACTGTATGATAGTCTCGACTTCCTGCACGATGTCCATAATCTCTTCATCTATGGGCTCTTCAAGCGATGCTGGTTCTTTTGTGGTAGCCTCGGCTATGTTTCCAATTACCTCCTTCATTCTCATTTCTTTAGGTTCCTCCTGATCGACCATCATTTCCATTTCTTCAGGTTCCTCCTGATTAACTTGCATTTCGATTTCCTCGAGTTCCTCTTGATTAATTCCTTCTGAATGTTTTTCTTCTACCAAACCAGATGGAGAGACTGGTTCCTCCTCTCTAGCAGTAATAATGGCTGCTACTTGTTCTTCTGAGGACCCACAGATTTCTGCCTAGGAGACCCGAATCCTATTTATTGCATGCACGACCAATAATCGTACCAATCCGTGGTTGGAAAGCACTGCCAGAATTCAACATGAAATCTGAGCAGCCTGTGCCATGTGTTTCAGCTGTTCCAATAGGAAGAAAGGTATGTTTAAGGCATAAACCTGAGAGTATGGAAATCTAAGGTGCATTAGAATTTTAAAAGGGTACTTAAATAGAGTTGTGGCTCAGCCTTCGTAAGTTATGTATTTTATTATGAAACATATAACTTTGTTCCAAGGATACAGCACAGTCTTGCACTCATATCCTCTTCCCATTTGAACGACACTTTCCCCTGCTTGCAAGAGAAATTCAGGAAATTCCCGAAGAAAAACTCTCCACGCAAACCATTGTTGCCCCTGCTATCTCAACCCGCTAACCTCTGCAATTATCTCTTCTGTGACAGGAACTTCCATACCTCTAACCCGCGAGTAGTTTTCCTCTAAATTGATTGCAAACTCCATTGTGACTCCTACATCAAACCCCTGCAATCTGTCAAAGTAGGTATCCCACCCGACATCGACAAAGATTTTCCATACCTCTAGATTGTTGTGGACTGAAGCTATGTTTTTAGGTTCATGCTACATAGCCAGCCCACCCATATTGTGGATACTTGTAGCAGCACTTATTGTAACAGCAGACCATTAGGCAAGGTGATGGATACCAAATTCGGAGAAACAACATGGTGAAAATGAGATGTGGTAATGGTAAATATAGACAGTAATTCTCGAAAACTGAGAAAAATCATAAAAGAATATGGTAAGTGTGATGAATAAAAGTAATAATTATTTCATATGGAGTGGAAAAGACATATTACGGATCTCAATATGTATTAAATTATTATATCAAATTTTGATGGGGATCGTAAGGTGTACCTATGCATGGAATGTCATAATGATTTATGAGTTAATTATTACGTCATCCTTGACTATGACCTTTTTTCCCCCGACTTAAATTTTTGTTTTCCGCAGCATTAAAATATTCACATGGGATATTTAATTAAATCAGTAAAATTCATGTGGAGGTGTACCTGACAACCTACCTAGATGATGTGATGGTTGGTAGGATGACAGTGCACTAATGACGTAGATGGAGTGACAGTAGTACAAGTAGCAGCATCCAAAGTAACAGCATCCGGTGTAACAGCATCTAGAGTAACAACATCGAGTAGCAGCATCGAAGTAACAGCAGTACAAGTAACAACATTCAATGTAGAAGAATATGGAGTAATAGCAGTGCGAGTAGTAGCATCGGAGTAACAACATCTGCTGTAACAGCATCTGGAGTAACAGCGTCGGAGTAACCGCAGTACGAGTAACAGCATCCGGTGTAGCAGCATCTGGAGTAAGAACAGTGTGAGTAGCAGCATCGAAGTAACAATAGTACGAGTAACAGCATCCAGTGTAGCAGCATTTGGTGTAAAATAATATAGAGTAGCAGCATCGAGTAGCAACATCAGAGTAATAGCAGTATGAGTAATAGCATCCGGTGTAGCAACATCCAGTGTAACAGCATCTGGAGTAACAGCATCGAGTAGCAACATCAGAGTAATAGCAGTATGAGTAACAACATTCAATGTAGCAGCATGTGGAGTAACAACATCTGGATTAACAGTATCAAGTAGCAGCATCGGAGTAACAACACCATGAGTAGCAGCAACCGAGTAACAACAACACGAGTAGCATCAACCAAGTAACAGTACCATGAGTAGCAGCAGATGAGTAATAGCATTATGAGTAGCAACAACCCAGTAAGAGCATCACAAGTAGCAGCAACTGAGTAACGACATCACGAGCAGTAGCAACCAAGTAACAACACTATGAGTAGTAGAAACTGAGTAACAACACCATGAGTAGCAGCAACTGACACTTTGGAAAATTTTCTTTGATTTTTACTCCTTAGTAGTAACTCCTGCAAAAAGACAATAAGATAAAACATAATTCTTTATTCTTTATTTTTATTTATTTATTTATTTATTTATTTATATTTATTTATATTTATTTTTTTACAACAAGGGTGCAGAGGAAGAGTTCTCTGCGCTGATGACCTTCAAACCAGATTTCTCAGAGAGGTGTTTGATAAAGGCATCCTTAGAGGTCGGGTGGTGGTACAATCTCAGGCCATGTTGATTGACTATAAATGAAGCACGTGTATCATCAATTGTGACTAGCCTGACTATTCCATTGTCAAATACATCGTCCACCTCGTAAGGTCCCATCCAACGAGTGCAAATCTTTTCCCTAAAATCCTTAAAGCGTGAGTCATAAAGTAGTGCCCAATATCCAATTTGAAACACCTTATTTTTAATAAAATTATCATGCCATTTCATTCTCTGTTATTCAATATCATTAGCTCTCTAGACAACCATTGAATTGATTTCATCTAGTTCATTTAGCTGGGCCAGTCGATGTTTCTAGGCATTTGACAGATCCAAACCAAATTCAAGAGATGTTCTGAGCATACTGATTTCAAATTCTATTGGAAACAACGAGGATTTCCCATAAACCAGCTCGAATGGTGAAAACCCGGTTGTATTTCACCATGTTGTTATGTACGTCCAGAGAGCTTTAGGAAACTTCTGAGCCCAATCCCGACGATGGTAAGCCACAGTTTTTGTCAAGATGTTTTCCAATGTCTTGTTTGTGCTTTCCACTTTTCCATTCACCTAGGGGTGGTATGGAGATGTCACTCTGTGCTTGAACCCATATTTTTGTATGAGCTTTTCTATCATGTGTGATGTGAATTGTGCTCCTCCATCTGAAACAATCTCTCTTGGAGTACCGTAATGAGAAAGATTTCTTCAAATAGAAAATCTGAGACCACCTGCTCTGTTTCTTTCACAATAGATTTGGCTTCCACCTGCTTAGTCACGTAATCGGTACAGACCAAGATGTGGACATTTTGCTGGGAGGGTGGGTTAAAGGGTCCAATGAAGTCAATAGCCCATTTCTAAAAAGGCTCGAGGACTACCTGTGCCTGCAAAGACATTTCATCAGCTTGACCAGGCTACTCCATATGTTGGCAACTATCACACCTCCTAACATAATTCTATGCATCACGAAATATAGAAGGCCAGTAATATCCCATTTGTAGCACCTTATTGTCTTTTCTTTTGTCTGCGAAATGCCCTCCACAAGGGCCATCATGAGCAACTTTCAATATCTCAAAAATATCATCCTCAAACACACAATGTTGGATCTGCTTATCCACTCCTATAGGAAAAGGGAACCCTGCCATCCAAGAATATTGGGCACTATGATGAATAATTTTTTGTTGTTCCCTATATGACAAATGAGGAGGCACTTTCCCTATAGCAAGATAGTTATCAATATCTGCATACCATGGAGGTTTTGTAGAAACTGCAAAAATATCATCATCAGTAAAACTATCTTCTACTGGTGTGCATTCATCGTCGTTATCCATTCTAGATAGGAAATCAGCCACTTCATTACCTTTTCCTGGCTTGTCTACTATTGTAATATCAAATTCTTAAAGCAAGAGTAACCATCTTGTAATACAGCCAGGAATAATAGGTTTATTCATCAAATACCTAATTGTTGCATGATCGGTATGGACAACAATAGAATACCTGGTGATGTAGTGTTGGAACTTATTGACAGCATAAATGATAGCCAGGAATTATTTTTTTGTCACCATGTAGTTTAATTCGGCATGAATTAAGTTCTTGCTGACAGAGTAAATTTCATGTGGTGTTTTCTCTACCTATTGTCCTAAAATAGCCCCTAGTGTTGTCTGAGAAGCATCGGTATGCATGTGAAATGGTAATGCCCAATCAGGTCCTCGGAGGATTGGAGCTGTGCACACCAACCCCTTAATTTTCATGAAAGTTGTCTCACAATATTCATTCCAAAAAAATTCTGCATATTTTGTTAGTAATTGAAACATTGGATGTGCCATTTTAGAAAAATTTTCTATAAAACATCTCTAATAACCAACACAACCAATGAAGCTACGTACTTGTGTGGGTTTTTTGGGTATCGGGAAGTGTAATTTTACCTCTACTTTAGCTCAATCAACTTGAATTCCAGCAGCTGAGAGAAAATGTGCCAATACTACTCCTTCTTCCCTCGTCATATGGCATTTGACTGTACTCAGAGATACATGAGTCTGCTTACATATTTTGAGTACTTTCTCCAAATTTTCCAACCCTTCCTCAAATGAGTTCCCATATGGAGCAAAATCATCCATATAGATCTCAACGCTATCATCGACTAAATCAGAAAATATTCCCAAGATTTCCCTCTGGAAGGTAGCAGGAGCATTACACAGGCCAAATGGGAGGACCCTGTATGTAAAGGTTCCCCAGGGGCATGTGAAAGTTGTTTTATCATAGTCTTTTGGGGCTATCTAGATCTGGTTGTACCCATTGAATCCATCTAGGAAGGAAAATAACTTCTTCCCAGCCAAGGTATCTGTTACCTAAAAATCAGACCCTGATAGGCTACTAATCAAGAAGACTCTAAGTAACTATCTCAAACCAGACTTTTAGTTGAGGCTTAGCCTCCTCAACTTGAGAGGGCTCTCTCAATAGGTTTATGGTTTTCAAATAAGGATTAGATGGCTAACTCTATGAGTAAAATGGATAAAAATGGATAATTGGTTGTACTTTTAATCAACAAACATCTATTGGGCTCATGGAGTCAAGTGTGTTTTCACAAAACATGAGTATCAGCTTCATATGGAAGTCAGGGCATTTCAAGGTTTAGATGCATCAACAAAACAGTAGGACAGAAAATAAACACAGTTCATGAACATATGAAGGAAGTTAGAGCCCCTTCATTGAATTCTAAGTAACATACATTCATGCCACTGCAATTAATTGGAAAAGGAAAACCATGAGAATATCAAACATCAATAACCCTTTCTAAATCTTGAGTGATGAAACCAATATCTCTGTATTAATATAAAAACACAGTTTCTGCTACAACAAAACAGTATGCTTGTTAATGAAAATTTCCAACCCTATGAAATTTGACTTCTTTTCTCTTATATATTCATCATTACATTCTTAGATTCTCTCCAAACACTTGAGAAAAATTTGAATTTGCTAGCTTGACACCTATCAACTGCTAAAACAAACTTTTAATTACACCTGATAGTTAAAATGTATGTTCTAGAGTCTTAATACAACTAGGATTAAAAATCTTTATTATATCTTACAAACCTCATCTAAACATTAAATCTTCTATCTGACTGTTGCTCCTCCTAAACTTCAACCTTGATGATTTCCATCTCCTTGCTATTAGACTATATTGATTTTCTTCTTATCTGCCCTGAAAGATAAGAACATGCTCCCTACAAAATAGCTATAGTGTTTAATTTATGTTTCTTCAAACCATCTACTGACCAAATTGTGCTAAAAAACATGTGGCAATGTCTTATTAAACTCATGTGACTTCACCCTTATAGCTATGCCCAAACCAAAATTTTGAAGGAGTGCCAAAAATGTTAACATTGTTGTGCTACGAAACTATCTGTTGTTTTCGTAGCGCAGATCTTTACTTTTGAAAACTTCAATTGGAACCTTCATTTTTTGTGTTTTTCCATTGGATATTCACTTGTGATATTTATACATTCTTCAGCAGCATCAAGGTTTAAAAAACAATCATTTTCTCCCTTTGAAACCTTGAAAATTGTTCAAACTGCATCCTACAACAGTTTCGTAGCGCGATACGAAACTGCTGTGCATGACACCTACAACAGTTTCGTAGCGCGTTACGAAAATGTTGTGTATATATTTTCAGATATTTTTCCAAAATTTTAAGTTTCAAACCTTTATTTCCATCCTTCCAGTTATATATAAGCTCTCATAATCAACAAAATTCAACTCTGAACTGCTTTCAAAAATGAAATCTTTCCACATAACCCCAAAAATGTGTTAGGAGATATCACTTACTGTTTACACTCGTTTTTGCTATGGTTGATCTTCAGGCTTTGCTAGATGTATTTCAAGATCTTCAACCTTCCTTTTAAGCCTTCTATTATTAGCTCTTATTTTGTTATTAACAATCCTTATGAAATTTGCTTCCTTGATTGTAGGAATGGTCCATATGTAGAATTGATCCTCACTATTGATTGACTCAATGTTTGAAACCTTTTCTAGCTCCCACAGACCTTTCAACCTCTCAAAGTTTGACCATTATACAGCATGCATTCTCACTTTCTTCTTCAATTTATCAATTTCAATGTTTTCAAGTCTGAGTTTGTCTTTAACCTCCTCATAACTACTCTTTTCTCTCTGAGTATTAAAAACTATGTTTCTGTCTTCTTCAAGCATTGGAGATGATATATTTATGGGTTCTTCAAAAAAATTTGCATCCTCACCTCCTATTTGGTCGATCTCCATGTCTGGCTATTGCAATTTCTTAGACTGCCTAGTCAAAGGTTTTCTAGGCTTAAAGACAAACTCTAACACTTCATCCTCAAAATCTAATTTTTTGGATGTTTTCAATTTCTTTGATTTTCCACCTGTATCCAGTTTGATGAAATCTGCTTGAACCAGGGGAGACTCTTCAATGTCAATAGCTTGTAATATATCATTCAATTCACCTCTTAATTCCAATTTTTCATTTGTGACCACAGCCTTACCCTTCTCATTTGACCTTTGACTCCTAGTCAACTTCTTCTGAGTTGTTTTACTATTTGACTATTACTGAATTGTCTCTTTGACATGAGTTCTCTTCTTCTATGCAAATGAGGATTCATTTGGATATTTAGTGATGTGTTTATCATTGGTTCCTTAACCTGTTTCCTGGGCTTAAGCTTGAAAAACCTCCTTGATTTTGTTTCTGCAGGTTCAGTAGTCTTTGATGGAGATGTTTCTTTGACTTGAGGGCTAGCACCTGTTCCTTCAACCCCTATTCCACTCAAAAAGATAAATGCAAACCATTCTCTATTCACTTTCTGAAGCTCATGCAAAACTATTAACTTCACTAGACCTTGATGAAATAATGAGGTTTCACATGCCTTATTTTTCATCTGTACTTTGTCTGCCATCTTGGCTAGACTTCGAAATAGAAAGAAAGGTAAGTATAGAGAGATTATTCTTGTGAAATGCAAGAAGAGTTTAAAGTGGTATGTGTACACCTTGTGGTATCTCCCTTCGCAGGTGAAGTACCTTTGGATGTTGTAGAGCATGTTGGCAAATGCATCCTTGACATAAATTCTTGGCACAGCTTTGTTCAAATCAGTATACATAAACTCTGGTTTCAAAAATATTTTGTAGGGTTGCATTTCAAACCTAAAATTATTGAACCATCTATCTTCCCCCCTTGGAATTTCTGTGACTGCTGATATAACTTCAGGAGAAATTGGTAAATTAAGAAAACCAATCTTTGTGTTTGACCCTATGAAGTTAATAGAAAACTCTTTGGTAACCTGATTATGCCCTCCTTGAAGCTTTTTGTAGAACCTCCAGCACACTACCTTCTTGAAGGATTCTTCAACAAATTTATCTCTTGTGAGAGCTTCTAAACCTTCAGGTTATGTTCTCAGACAGTGACCAAACCTATGATTTCTCTTTTCTTATGTCAACTTCCTCCTTAAAACCTTGTGTCTTCAGCAAACCTGTAATATACCTCCTTATTGGATGACCTGGCTCTCTTGAAAATTTGGTTCAACCTCGCTTGATTAGAAATCCTACTTCAGCCAGAAATTATTTTCAAACTCACTTGATTAGCAAGTATTGAAATTGCTGACATAACTCAATTGGGTTCATCCTCGCTTGATTGAAATTCTTCCTCGCTTGATTAAAATTCTTCCTCTCTTGAAAACTTAAGGAAACCTCTGGTTTCTTATCATGAGCTTCTCTTTCAAACAATAGATATGCATGCAGTGTTTTCTTTTCATGAGACAAAATCGATGATAACCAACCCTTTTTCATATTTGAAAAGGACCAATGACAAATTACCCCTAATGAATCTCATAATGATTTCATAATTGCTTTGGATGTTTGCATGCATGAGGGAGGATTCGTGGACTGATACCTAATCATGAAAATTTAAACAAAATTGATGGATGTGACAGCTAAACCAAAAAATTTCTAATCCCCGATTTCATAGCACTAGTAATGTAATTTTAGGATTTTGTGCTATGAAAATACCAGCGTTTTCGTAGCGCAGAAGAAATTTTTTACACTGAGCACGCTACGAAAATGTGGTTTCGTGGCTTATTCAATTTTTTTTTTTTTTTTTGTTAAACTTAAAATATGGTTTTCAAAACGTGGTATGAGACTTCTAAAGATTAAAGCAAGGTTTATGAACTTTATTTGGTGATGAAATGATACTTGTAACCTATGGCTTAGACCCTATAAAACATAAAAATGACTCAAACCCTATCTAATACCATGACTTGGGAGCAAGTATAAACTGACCAAGTATAGAAAATTTTAATAGTGATAACAGTGCCTCCACTTGGGATAGTGTGCCCATGTGGTACACTAAGAACTCGCAGCTCCAGTGTTATCCATTTTTTGATAAAAACAGAAATTTTTTTGACAAGAATCTTCTTCAAACAGTTGGGCCTTCACCTCGGGCCTAAGATTTCTATTTCAGCTTGTCATTTATTAGCAAAAACTGAAAAAGATGAATATATACAATGTCATGAGTGATTTATAATACTTCAACCAACATAATGCTTTAGGAACCTGCCATTAACAGGCCCTCCAGCATATGATCCACCATCAATTTCCTGCAATATTTAAGTGTTGTTCCCATGAAAACCAGCAATCTAAGAAGGACCCTTCCATAAATTCTCAAACTTACCATGCTTTCCCTTTTCCTCAATTTTGGCCTCCCATTTCATCACTTTGTCATGAATCTGAAAATTGTCCTCTTTGAACTTCCTATCAAATGTATTCTTAATTCTATTTTGAACATGCTGATGACTGTCATAGACTTCATTTCTCTTTTCTTATAAGGCTATCAGTTGGTTTATCCTCCTTTGGATGGAATTTGGTTCTTCTTCAAGTCCTTGAATTAACTTCATAACCGGCACCCCAAGTGATGTTGGGAAAACAGCTTCAGCCCCATAGACTAATTCATATGGCGAAGTTCCAATTGATCTCTTTGTACAAATCCTATCAGCCCATAAGGCATACTTCATATTTAAGTGCCAAGCTTTCTTGTTCTCCTGCAAAATGTTTTTTATAATTCTTACAATGCTCTTATTTGATGATTCAGCAAGACCATTCCCTTGTGGATAATATGCAGTATAATTTCCAAGAGTTATGTGGTATTGATGGTAGAAATTTATCATTTTCTTGGACTTAAATTCTTGAGCATTATCTATTATAATCTTCATGGGATAGCCAAATCTAGACAATATATTATTCTGTAGAAAATAAATAATAACAGAATCATTAGCTTGCCTTATTGGTATCGCCTTTATCCATTTGGTGAAGTAGTCCTTGCTATGAGAATCCATCTATGATGTCCCAATGATGATGGATGTATCTCTCCAATAAAGTCTAACCCCCACTACTAAAAAGGAGCTTCCACATATATAGGAACCAGAGGTAGAGGTACAAGCTTTCTTCTTCCTTCAAAAATTTGGCATTCGTGACATGCAGCAATTCTTTTATAAATGTCTTTAAACATTGTTGGACAAAAATATCCTACTCTGAGAATCTTATTTGCTGTAGCCTTCCAATAATGATGTCCTCCGCAATCTCCTTTATGAAATTCTTCAATGACTTTATCAGCCTCCTCTTCAGTTAAACAATTCAGCGAAATTCCTCCTTTATCTTTCCAAAACAGATTTCTTTCATATACAAAATATCTAAAATATTTCAACTTAACAAACCTTGCTTTGGAATTTTTTAAATCAGCAGGAGCTTTGTGATGTTGTAAAACAAAAGCCACATCTTTATACCACTCAGAAATGATATATTTCTCTTCAATTTCAACCATTTCCTCTTCATCATCAGAAATTTATAATATTTCTACATTCAGATTTATATCAAGACAGTCCAGATTTGACTGAGTCAATAGTTTCGCCAAGCCTTGTCCTTTCACCAACTTGGTTGGTTTGATGTCTATATCATATTCTAGTAGTTTGGTGATCCATTTTCCCCTCTTACCATCGGGATCTTCCTGAGTTAGAATTATTTTAACCACAACACTCGGAACATATGCCATGACATGAGAATGCAAAATATAAATTCTGAAATATTTTATAGCTTTCACCAAAGCATAGGCTTATTTTTCTAGAATATTATACTTCAACTCATCATTTTCTTATGTTTTAATAAAGAAATAAATAGGCTTCTCAATACCTTTCTTTCCTTTTTGTAGAAAAACTCCAGCAATTTTGTTTTCGGAAGAAAATGTAAAAACCAAAAATTCTTTGGAAAAATCTGGGCTGATGAGCACCGGTGCTTGTGTGAGTGCCTGCTTTATTTGCTCAAAATATCTTCTATCTTCAGTTGTCCATTTGATATCAACTCCTTTCTTTAACATCCTTGTAATATCTTTGACAATCTTAGCAAAGTTAGGAATGAAACGTCTAACAAAATTTACTTTTCCAAGAAATGATTGAATCTCTTTCCTAATTCTTGGAAAATATACCTTTTGAATTGCATTAACTCTATTAGGATCAATTCAAATTCCATATTCAGAAATGATATGACCAAGTAATTTTCCTGAAGTTAAATCAAAAATGTGTTTAGTAGGATTAAGGGATATGCCAAACCTTCTGCATTTCAGCAGAATTTTTTCTAAGTGTTTCAAATAATCTTCTTCTTTCTTTGAAAATTCTATTATATCATCAAGATAAACAACCACTGATCTATCCTTTTTCTCAAAAAAATAAATTTCCATTGCTCTTTGGAAAGTAGCTCCTGCATTCATGAGACCAAAAGGCATCTTAGCGTACATGAATGTACCCCATGGTGTTGTGAAATTTGCTTTCTCCTGATCATCCAAATGTACAAGAATCTGGTTATAACCTGAAAAACCATCGAGCATTGACATTCTTTTAGAACCAAAAATATTTTGCAGAATTGTATCCATCTTGGGAAAAGGATAGTTTTCCTTTAACGATGCTTTGTTCAAATTTCTGAAGTCAATACAAATTCTAATTTCTCCATTCTTCTTTCTAACCGGTACAAAATTTCCAAGCCAATTAGAGAATCTAATTGGGACAATGATTTTTGCATCAAAGAATTTATTGATCTCCCTTTCAATCAATGGCATGAGAAGGGGGTTAATTCTCCTCAACTTCTGTTTGAATGGTTTCTCATTGTCTCTAATAGGAATAGTATGTTGAATAATCGAAGGGTCATATTGCTTTAAATCAGCATAACTCCAAGAAAAAACATCCATAAACCTTCTCATCATTTCAATATATTTTAATTTCACATCAACTGAAAGAAACTTCGAAATTTTTATCATTTTAGGCAAAGCTAATGTACCAAGATTACAACTCTCTACTTCCTCTTCATCAGCTTGTAATTTTGGCACTTTAAAAACATCATTTTGATCAAAAATCTTCTCAAGAGGAATAAGACCCTTTGGTATTGCATTATTCTTCAATTGAAAATTTTCAGATTTTCCTTTAGACTCAACAAACATATTTTATTGATCTATATGAGTACTTTCAAACTCTTCTTTCAACTCAATAAAATTATTTACCTGTTGATCATTTTCGAAAACTTACCAGTTTGTGATATTTTCTGGTATGGCTGGTCTATGACAAACTTCAATCTCATATTTTTCATTTGAATGCATAGGAATGATGAAAAGACTTGCAGAGACAGCAAGAGAATCAACAATAGAGTTTTGATCCCTAGTTTTCACTATGAAGGAACAAGACTGAAAATTCTCCAACATGTCTAAGACTAAATTTAGTTTAAGCTCTCATCCTTACATCCTTTGTTTGATAAACACCTTCAACCTATCTAATAACCAATTCAGAATCTCCAAAATCAGAGATATTTCGAGCCTTCATTTTTTTAAGAATATCTAGACCCAAAATCAAAAACTCATATTCAGCCATGTTTTTTGTGTAATCAAAATTTAGTTTGCAAGAGTAGAACTTACTCTCATTAGTTGGACTTGTAATCCAAATCCCTGCTCCTGCCCCCTCTTTTCTTATATATCCATCAAAGTACAGTGACCACCATTCTTCCATCTGCTTGTCATTTACTTGTTGATTTTCTGTTTGTTGATTTTCTGCTCTTATTTCTTCATCAACACTATCAACTGACTCATTAAAAAGAATGGTAGATCCCAGCTCGGTATCAAAGGCATAAATAGGAAAATTCTGAGGCTTATCTTTTCTACTTACCATGTAAGCCATTCTAGTCTCTCGATACAATCTCCTTTGTTCACCAAAAACTGGAATAGTAGCGTACGTAAGATCCATCTGCATTGTACCTTTGATTTTTGCTACCCATGATCTTGACAATAGCATACCAAAATTTGGAGGAACATCAGTCACAACAATTTCCATAACAACTATCTTTGCTGGGATTTGCGTTAGACCAACAACAACATCCTTGATTATACCAATACATTGAACTCTCTTTGAATCAAAAGAAAACAAATCCTTATATGGTCTTGTGATTTGTAATCCCATCATTTCCATGATTACTTTGGGCATAAGGTTATGTGAAGCCCCAGAATCTAGCTTATAATTATGTAAAGTCATATCATGAATACTAATGCTTACATAAAAAGGAGGAAACCCTTCATTTTGTTGATCTTCTATCCTTGGACCCAAATATATAGTAGGATTATCTTCTTGAACATTCAAAATATCAGCAACTCCTATTTGTGAATTTAACAATTTAACAATATTGCTTCTATATTCATTTACCTTGAGAATCTCGCTAAACAGGATTGATATTTTAATATTTGAAATTTCATTCTCAAGGTTGAAAACAGAAACATATTTGCCAGCTTCTTTGATAGGAGGAGGAAGTTGAGTGTCTTTCTTCCCAAATGGAGTATCATTTTTACCTTCAGCTAGCTTTGAGCTATCATTTCTAGCTTCAAAAACCTTCAGAGCATCTTTCTTGGGCTGTGTTTTTCTTGCAGTGATAGGAAAATTTCTATTTCTGAGATTATATTGCTTCTGCATCTCAAAAATGGCATGCTTATATCCCTTAAAATAATCTTATGGTTCTCCCTCTTGGTTAGTCAAATCTGATTCATCATGTTCTTCCTTAGTCAAGAAAATTCCCGACATTTCTTCATCAAGACAATGGATGGATTCTTCAGGAATTTCAAGCTCATCTTCTTCATCTACTAAATTCTTCTGAAAGGAGGTCTCACTGGAGGATCGGGATGTTGATTTCTATTTTCTCTTGGAATTTGTTGGTCCTGAGGTATCCTGAATTGAGGATTTCTAAACTGAGGTTCATGTTGCACAGGAGGAGCTAAAGTGTTTCCAAGAGCTAACCTATCCATCAACTTCTCCATAGTTTTCATCATTGAATCAAATTTGTCTTCAGAAGTTGAAGTGGATGGTTTCTCTTCTTCTTTCAATTTAGTTTTTCCCATTTTTGACTTTTTAGCAGCTATCATGTTTACCTCAACCTTAACTGCATCACTTTTCATTTTAGCAAGTGAAGGTGATTCTCTTTCTCTCAACAAGATAGAAAATTAATAATCAAATGCTTCAACATATCTCATTTGTGCTAAAGCTTCCGGAGGTTTCAAATGAGCTGGAATTGAATCAAAAAAATTATTAAATCTCTTCGAAATTTTTTGGACAGACTCATCCACTTCCGTTCTAAGGTTGTTATATTCAGTAAGTGATTGAAGTGGATTGGTTCTGTTTCCCCATTTATTTAATAATTTCTCTTCAAATTCATACCAATTTCTAATGCTTCCTGGTGCAAGGGCCTTAAACCATTTTCTAACTTCACCAATAAAACTCTGTACAAATAACCTTAACTTCACATCCTCATCATCAACTTCTTCCCTGTTTATAAAATCATTAAATCTGTCTACAAATTCCTCTGCTGAAATTTCCTCATCACTACCCCAAGTAGGAATCCTAGCAACATATTAACTAGGAAGGTCATGTAAAATAGCAGGGATTATGAGTGGTGCATACCTAGCAAGAGCAGCCATGCTTGAGAGATGAAAAGAAGTTTTAGGAATGACAGAAACATAAGGGAAAACCAGCTTTGGATTTTAGTAGGACTTCAAAAGGATCAATTTCTTTAAGTCTATCCAGAGACTCTTTTTCTAACAACAGCTCAGAAGCAACAACTTCCCAAAATTATTCTTTTTCCTCTTGGGTTACTAAGGCTGAAGTGTCAATTCCCCTCCTTTTCAAGTCTAAAATAATATCTATGAATTCCTTTTCACTTTCTGACCTAAACAACACTTCATGAATTTTATCATCAACTCTTTTTTCTTCAAGACTTCTTAATATTTCAGAGGGGAAAGTTTTCGAATGAGATGGAGTACCTGATATTTCTGAAATTATTTAACTGCCTCTTGAAACAATGTTTGGATTGTCCACAATGGTAGGTGGATTGGGATCAGGATTTCTCCATGTATATCTCCTTCTCGAAGCCACCTTTAAACTTTGAAAATGTATGGAGTCACCAAGATAGATTGTAGCCTTGAAAAACCTTCTGAGCTCCTACTACCTTTAGAAGTTAAGCTTTCTTGATTTCAGGAATGATTAATCTTCAGGCTCCAGGTAGACACACCAAAATATTATCTCAAAATTAGACCCTGATAGGCTACTAATCAAGAAGACTTTGAGTAACAATTTTAGACCTGACTTTTAGTTAAGGCTTAGCCTCCTGAACCTGAGAGGGCTCTCTCAATAGTTTTATGATTTTCAAATAAGGATTAGATGGCTAACTCTATGAGTAAAATGGATAAAAATGGATAATTGGTTGTACTGCTAATAAAAAAAAACCTATTGGGCTTATGGAGTCAAGTGTGTTTTCACAAAACATGAGTATCAGCTTCATATGGAAGTCAGGGCATTTCAGGGTTTAGATGCATCAACAGAATAGTAGGACAGAAAATAAACACAATTCATTTACATATGAAGGAAGTTATAGCCCCTTTAGTGAATTCTAAGTAACATACATTCATGCCACTGCAAGTAATTGAAAAAGGAAAACCATGATAATATCAAACATCAATAACCCTTTCTAAATCCTGAGTGATGAAACCAATATCTCTGTATTAATATAAAAACACAGTTTCTGCTACAACAAAACAATATGCTTGTTAATGAAAATTTCCAAACCTATGCGATTCGACTTCTTGTATCTTATAAATTCATCATTACATTCTTGGATTCTCTCCAAACACTTCAGAAAAATTCAAATTTTCTAGCTTGACACCTATCAACTGCTAAAACAAACTTTTAATTACATCTGATAGTTAAATTGTCTGTTCTAGAGTCCTAATACAACTAGGATTAAAACTCTTTATTATAGCTTAACAACCTCATCTAAACATTAAATCTTCTATCTGAAAGCTAATTTTCCTAAACTTTGACCTTGATGATGTCCATCTCCTTGCTGTTAGACTGTATTTATTTGCTTCTTATCTGCCCTTAAAGATAGGAACATGCTCCCTAAAAAATAGCTATAGTGTTTCATTTATGTTTCTTCAAACCATCTACTGACCAAATTATGCTCAAAAACATGTGGCAATGTCTTATTCAACTCATGTGAATTCACCCTTCTAGCTATGCCCAAACAAAACTTTTGAAGGAGTGCCAAAACTGTTAACATTGTTGTGCTACGAAACTATCTGTTGTTTTCGTAGCGCAGATCTTTACCTTTGAAAACTTCACTTGGAACCTTATTTTTTGTGTTTTTCCATTGGATATTCACTTGTTATCCTTATACATTCTTCAGCAGCATCAAGGTTTAAAAAACAAGCCTTTTCTCCCTTTGAAACCTTGCAAAATTGTTCAAACTACATCCTACAGCAGTTTCGTAGCATGCTATGAAACTGCTGTGCATGACACCTACAGCAGTTTTGTAGCGCGTTACGAAAATGTTGTGTCTATATTTTCAGAGATTTTTCCAAAATTTTAAGTTTCAAACCTTTATTTCCATCCTTCCAGTTATATATAAGCTCTCATAATCAACAAAAATCAACTCTGAACTGCTTTCAAAAATGAAATCTTTCCACATAACCCCAAAAATGTGTTAGGAGATGTCACTTACTGTTTACACTCGTTTTTGTTGTGGTTGATCTTCAGGCTTTGCTAGCTGTATTTCAAGATCTTCAAACTACCTTTTAATCCTTCTATTATTAGCTCTTACTTTGGTATTAACCATCCTTATGAACTTTGCTTCATTGATTACAAGGATGGTCCATATGTAGAATTTATCCTCACTGTTGATTGACTCAATGTTTGAAACCTTTTATAGCTCCCACGGACCTTTCAACCTCTCAATATTTGACCTTTCTACAGCATGCATTCTCACTTTCTTCTTCAATTTATCAATTTCAATGTTTGCAAGTCTGAGTTTGTCTTTAACCTCCTCATAACTACTCTTTTCTCTCTGAGTATTAAAAACTCTGTTTCTATCTTCTTCAAGCATTGGAGATGATATATTTATGGGTTCTTCAAAAAAAATTGCATCCTCACCTCCTGTTTGTTCTATCTCCATGTCTGGTTGCTGCAATTTCTTAGACTGCCTAGTCAAGGGTTTTCTAGGCTTAAAGATAAACTCTGACACTTCATCCTCAAAATCTAATTTTTTGGATGTTTTCAATTTCTTTGATTTTCCACCTGTATCCAATTTGAAGAAATATGATTGAACCAGGAGAGACTCTTCAATTTAAATAGCCTGCAATATATCATTCAAGTCATCTCTTAATTCCAAGTATTCATTCGTGACCACAACCTTACCCTTCTCGTTTGACCTTTGACTCCTAGTCAACTTCTTCTCAGCTGTTTTACTAGTTGAATGTTCCTGAATTGTCTCTTTGACATGAGTTCTCTTCTTCTGTGCAGATTGAGGAGTCGTTTGGATATTCAGTGATGTGTTTATCATTGGTTCCTTAACCTATTTCTTGGGCTTAAGCTTTAAAAACCTCCTTGATTTTGTTTCTGCAAGTTCAGTCATTTTTGATGGAAATGTTTCTTTGACTTGATGGCTAGCACATGTTCCTTAAACCCCTATTCCACTCAAAAAGAGAAATGCAGACCATTATCTATTCACTTTCTGAAGCTCATGCAAAACTATTAACTTAACTAGACCATGATGAAATAATGAGGTTTAACATGCCTGTGTTTTCATCTACACTTTGTCTGCCATCTTGGCCAGACTTTGAAATAGAAAGAAAGGTAAGTCTAGAGAGGTTATTCCTGTGAAATGCAATAAGAGTTTAAAGTGGTAAGTGTACACCTTGTGGTATCTCCCTTCGCAAGTGAAGTACCTTTGGATGTTGTAGAGTAGATTGGCAAATGCATCCTTGACCTAACTTCTTGGCACAGATTTTTTCAAATCAGTATCCATAAACTCTGGTTTCAAAAATATTTTGTAGCGTTGCATTTCAAACCTAAAATTCTTGAACCATCTATCTTCCCCCCTCGACATTTATGTGACTTTTGATATAACTTCAGGAGAAACTGGTAAATTGTGAAAACCAAACTTTGTGTTTGACCCTGTGAAGTTAATAGCAAACTCTTTGGTAACCTAATTATGCCCTCCTTGAAGCTTTTTGCAAAACCTCCAGCACCCTACCTTCTTGAAGGCTTCTTCAACAAATTTATCCCTTGTGAGAGCTTCTAAACCTTCAGGTTTTTTTCTCAGACAGTGACCGAACCTATGATTTCTCTTTTCTTCTGTCATATTGCTCCTAAAAACCTTGTGTCTTCAACAAACCTGTAATAGACCTCCTTATTGGATGAACTGGCTCGCTTGAAAATTTGGTTCAACCTCGCTTGATTAGAAATCCTGCTTCAACCAGAAATTATTTTCAAACTCACTTGATTAGCAAGTATCGAAAATACAGGCATAACATCAATTGGGTTCAGCCTCGCTTGATTGAAATTCTACCTCGCTTGAAAACTTAAGGAAAGCGTTGGTTTCTTATTATGAGCTTCTCTTTCAAGCAATAGAAATGCATGCAGTGTTTTCTTTGCATGAGACAAAATCGATGATAACCAACCATTTTTCAAATTTGAAAATGACCAATGACAAATGACCCCTAACGAATCTCATAATGATTTCATAATTTCTTTGGATGGTTTCATGCATGAGGGAGGATTCGTGGACTGACACCTAATCATGAAAATTTAACCAAAATTGATGGATGTGACAGCTAAACCGAAAAATTTCGAATCCCCGATTTCGTACAGCTGGTAATGTGATTTCAGGATTTTGCGCTACGAAAATACCAGCGTTTTCGTAGCGCAGAATAAGTTTTTTACACTGAGCCTGCTACGAAAATGTGGTTTTGTGGTTTATTCAAAATTTCTTTAAAAAAAAAAAAAACTTAAAATATGGTTTTCAAAACTTGGTATGAGACTTCTAAAGAGTAAAGCAAGGTTTGTTAACTTTATTTGGTGATGAAATGAGACTTGTAACCTATGTATTAGACGCTATAAAACATAAAAATGACTCAAACCCTATCTAATACCATGACTTAGGAGCAAGTATAAACTGACCAAGTTTAGAAAATTTTAATAGTGATAACAGTGCCTCCACTTGGGATAGTGTGCCCCTGTGGTACACTAAGAACTCGCAGCTCCAGTGCTATCCATTTTTTGATAAAAACATAAATTTTGTTGACAAGCATCTTCTCCAAACTGTTGGGCCTTCACCTCGGGCTTAATATTTCTATTTCAGCTTGTCATTTATTAGCAAAAAATTACAAAGATGAATATATACAATGTCATGAGTGATTTATAATACTTCAACAAACATAATGCTTTAGGAACCTGCCATTAATAGGCCCTCCAGCATATGATCCTCCATCAATTTCCTGCAATATGTAAGTGTTGTTCCCATGAAAACCAGCAATCTAAAAAGGACCCTTCCATAAATTCTCAAACTTACCATGATTGCCCTTTTCCTCAATTTTGGCCTCCCATTTCAGCACTTTGTCATGAATCTGAAAACTGTCCTCTTTGATCTTCCTATCAAATGTATTCTAAATTATGTTTTGAACATGTTGTTGACTGTCATAGACTTCATTTCTCTTTTCTTGCAAGGCTATGAGCTGGTTTATCCTCCTTTGGATGGCATTTGGTTCTTCTTCAAGTCCTTGAATTAACTTCATAACCAGCACCCCAAGTGATGTTGGGAAAATAGCTTCAGCCCCATAGACTAATTCATATGGTGAAGTTCCAATTGATCTCTTTGTACAAATCCTATCAGCCCATAAGGTGTACTTCATCTTTAACTGCCAAGCTTTCTTGTTCTCCTACAATATCTTTTTGATAATTCTTACAATGCTCTTATTTGATGATTCAGCAAGACCATTCCCTTGCAAATAATATGCAATAGAATGTCCAAGAGTTATGTGGTATTGATGGAAAATTTTATCATTTTATTGGACTTAAATTCTTGAGCATTATCTGTTATAATCTTCATGGGACAGCCAAATATAGACAATATATTATTCTCTAGAAAAGAAATAATAATAGAATCACTAGCTTGCCTTGTTGGTATCGCCTCTATCCATTTGGTGAAGTAGTATGTTGCTGTGAGAATCCAGCGATGTTGTCCTGATGATGATGGATGTATCTATCCAATAAAGTCTAACCCCCGCTGCTGAAAAGGAGCTTCCACATATATAGGAACCAGAGGTAGAGGTAAAAGCTTTCTTCTTCCTTTAAAAATTTGACATTCGTGACATGCAGCAATTCTTTTATAAATGTATTTAAACATTGTTGGCCAAAAATATCCTGCTCTGAGAATCTTATTTGCTGTAGCCTTCCAATAATGGTGTCCTCTGCAATCTCCTTTATGAAATTCTTCAATGACTTTATCGGCCTCCTCATCAGTTAAAAAATTCAGAAAAATTCCTCCTGTATCTTTCCAAAACATATTTCTGTCATATACAAAATATCTTAAATATTTCAACTTAAAAAACCTTGATTTGGACTTTGTTAAATCAGCAGGATCTTTGTGATGTTGTAAAACAAAAACCACATCTTTATTCCCCTCAAAATTGATACATTTCTCTTCAATTTCAACCATTTCCTCTTCATCATCAGAATTTCTGATATTTCTACATTCAGATTTATATCAAGACAGTCCAGATTTGACTGAGTCATTAGTTTCGCCAAGCCTTGTCCTTTCACCAACTTGGTTGGTTTGATGTCTATATCATATTCTAGCATTTTGGCGATGCATTTTCCTCTCTTACCATCGGGATCTTCCTAAGTTATAATGTCTTTAACCACAGCACTCGGAACATATGCCACGACATGAGAATGCATAATATAAATTCTGAAATCTTTTATAGCTTTCACTAAAGCATAGGCTTATTTTTCTAGAATATTGTACTTCAACTTAGCATTTGCTAATTTCTTACTAAAGAAATAAATAGGCTGCTCAATACCTTGCTTTCCTTTTTGTAGAAAAACTCTAGCAATTGTGTTTTCAGAAGGAAATGTAAAAACTAGAATTATTTGGAAAACATTTGGCTGATGAGCACTGGTGCTTGTGTGAGTGCCTGCTTGATTTGCTTAAAAGATATTCTAGCTTCAGCTGTCCATTTCACATCAACTCCTTTCTTTAACATCCTTGTAATATCTTTGACAATCTCAGCAAAGTTAGGAATGAAACGTCTAACAAAATTCACTTTTCCAAGAAATGATTGAATCTCTTTCCTACTTCTTGGAAAATCTACCTTTTGAATTGCATTAACTCTATTAGGATCAATCCCAATTCCATCTTCAGAAATGATATAACCAAGTAATTTGCCTGAAGTTAATGCAAAAATTCTTTTAGTAGGATTAAGGGAAATGCCAAACCTTCTGCATTTCAGCAAAATTGTTTCTAAGTGTTTCAAATGATCTTCTTCTTTCTTTGAAAAGACTGTTATATGATCAAGATAAAAAAACCACTGATCTATCCTTTTCCTCAAAAAAATCAATGTCCATTGCTCCTTGGAAAGTAGCTCTTGCATTCATGAGACCAAAAGGAATCTTGGTGTACATGAATGTACCCATGGTGTTGTGAAAGTTGTTTTCTCCTAATCATCCGGATGTACAAGAATCTAGTTATAACCTGAAAAACCATCAAGCGTTGACATTATTTGAGAACCAACAATATTTTGCAGAATTGTATCCATCTTGGGAAGAGGATAGTTGTCCTTTAACGATTCTTTGTTCAAATTTCTGAAGTCAATACAAATTATAATTTCACCATTCTTCTTTCTAACCGGTACCAAATTTGCAATCCAGTTGGAGAATCTGATTGGGACAATGATTTTTGCATCAAAGAGTTTCTTGATCTCCCTTTCAATCAATGGCATGAGAAGGGGATTAATTTTCCTCAACTTCTGTTTGAATGGTTTCTCATTTTCTCTAATAGGAATAGTATGTTGAATAATCGAAGGGTCATATTTCTTTAAATCAGCATAACTCCAAGAAAAAACATCCATAAACCTTCTCATCATTTCAATATATTTGAATTTCACATCAGCTAAAAGAAACTTCAAAATTTTTATCATTTTAGGCAAAGCTAATGTACCAATATTACAGCTCTCTACTTCCTCTTCATCATCTTGTAATTTTGGCACTTTAAAAACATCATTTTGATCAAAAAGCTTCTCAAGAGGAATAAGACCCTTTGGTATTGCATTATTCTTCAATTGCAAAATTTCAGATTTTCCTTTAGACTCAACAAACATATTTTATTGATCTATATGAGCACTTTCAAACTCTTCTTTCAACTCAATAAAATTCTTTACCTGTTGATCATTTTCAAAAACTTACCAGTTTTTGATATTGTCCAGCATGGCTGCTCTATGACGAACTTCAATCTCATATTTTTCATTTGAATGCATAGGAATGATGAAAAGACTTGCAGAGATAGCAAGAGAATAAGCACTTATTCTCCAACATGTATAAGACTAAATTTCTGTAAGCTCTCATCCTTACATCCTTTGTTTAACAAACACCTTCAACCTGTCTAATAACCAATTCAGAATCTCCAAAAATAGAGATATTTTGAGCCTTCATTTTTTTAAGAAGATATATACCCAAAATGAAAAACTCATATTCAGCCATGCTGTTTGTGCAATCAAAATTTAGTTTGTAAGAGTAGAACTTAATCTCATCAGTTGGACTTGTAATCAAAATCCATGCTCCTACCCCCTCTTTTCATGCTAATCCATCAAAGTACAATGACCACCATTCTTCCATTTTCTTGTCATTTACTTGTTGATTTTCTATTTGCTAATTTTCTGCTCTTATTTCTTCATCAACACTATCAATTTACTCATTAAAAATATTGGCAGATCCCAGCTCGGTATCAAAGGCATAAATAGGAAAATTCTGAGGCTTATCTTTGCTACTTACCATGTAATACATTCTGGTCTCCCGATACAATCTCCTTTGTTCACCAAAAACTGGAATAGTAGCGTACGTAAGATCCATCTGCATTGTGCCTTTGATTTTCGCTACCCATGATCTTGACAATAGCATACCAAAATTTGGAGGAACATCAGCCACAAAAATTTCATAACAACTGTCTTTGCTGGTATTTGCATTAGACCAACAACAACATCCTTGATTAGACCAATACATTGAACTCTCTTTGAATCAAAAGAAAACAAATCCTTATATGGTCTTGTGACTTGTAATCCCATCCTTTCCATGATTACTTTGGGAATAATGTTATGTGAAGCCCCCGAATCCAGCATAGAATTATGTAAAGTCATATCATGAATACTAATGCTTACATAAAAAGGAGGAAACTCTTCATTTTGTTCATCTTCTATCCTTGGACCCAAATATATAGTAGGATTATCTTCTTGAACATTCAAAATATCAGCAACTCCTGGTTGTGAATTTAACAATTTAACAATATTGCTTCTATATTCATTTACCTTGAGAATCTCGCTAAAAGGGACTGATATTTTAATCTTTGAAATTTCATTCTCAAGGTTGAAAAACGAAACAGATTTTTCAGCTTCTTTGATAGGAGGAGGAAGTTGAGTGTCTTTCTTACCAAGTGGAGTATCCTTTTTACCTTCATCCACCTTTGAGCTATCATTTCTAGCTTCAACAACCTTCGGAGCATCTTTCTTGGGCTATGTTTTTCTTGCAGTGATAGGAACATTTCTGTTTCTGAGATTATATTGCTTTCGCATCTCAAAAATGGCATGCTGATATCCCTTAAAATAATCTTATGGTTCTCCCTCTTGGTTAGTCAAATCTGATTCATCATGTTCTTCCTTAGTCAAGAAAATTATTGACATTTCTTCATCAAGACAATGGATGGATTCTTCAGGAATTTCAGGCTCATCTTCTTCATCTACTAAATTCTGTTGAAAAGGAGGTCTCACTGGAGGATCAGGCTGTTGATTTCTATTTTCTCTTGGCCTTTGCTAATTATGATGTCTCCTGAATTGAGGATTTCTAAACTGAGGTTCATGTTGCACAGGAGGAGTTGAAGTGTTTCCAAGAGCTAACCTATCCATCAACTTCTCCATAGTTTTCATCATTGAATCAAATTTGTCTTCAGAAGTTGAAGTGGATGGTTTCTCTTCTTCTTTCAATTTAGTTTTCCCATTTTTTACTTTTTAGCAGCTATCATGTTTACCTCAACCTTAACTGCATCACTTTTCATTTCAGCAAGTGAATGTGATTCTCTTTCTCTCAACAAGATAGAAAAGTCATAATCAAATGCTTCAGCATATCTCATTTGTGATAAAGCTTCCAGAGGTTTCAAATGAGGTGGAATTGAATACAAAACTGTAATGTTCCCAATTTTTAGCCTCAAGCTAAAATGGAACATTATAGTTAGCATATTTTTATTTTGTTAAATAAAATGGGCAAGGAGGCACCTTAACCCCTTTGATGGAGAAATAACACTTCTTGTGTGAAAGGAGGGATAATAAAGCAGCTGGATTGAGCACCACATGGTGTGAACAGGATTGGATCAAGTTTGATCTAGTCATTTTTGACCAAGTCAACTAAAACTTTCTAGATACATTGCACCTACTTGGACAACGTAGTTTTAGTGGAGGCTTTACTTGCTTGAGCTAGAAGAAAGTGTGAATGGGACCCATGGTGATAAAGGTTCCTTTGCTTTATAAGGAGGAGATGGCAACCCATTTTCATTATGCATTAGCTTATCATTTTCGTAGGGTCTGCAGAGACTTGCATCCCCGGGCTATTTAGCAGGGTTTGTAGGGTTCTTGAACCCAAGGGTGTTCCCGGTCAGGAATCCCTACCTCTTCCTCAAGGAAGGAGAGGGTTTGATCTTCATTTACTCATTCTTTCATTTGGCCAAGCTTCTCTCTATGGCTACAACATTATTTCTACAGCAGATTAACGTTGTGTTGTTGGGTGCAGCAATAGAGGACTTATAGAGTCATCCTTTGGCTTATTCTTCAGGGGAGATCTAGTATATTCTTTGGAGGAGAAGATGAGGTGACTCCCGGGCATCATTTCAGATATTTAGTATCAGGCCAATCACTCATCATCTCTCACAGCGCAGTCTTGGGCAGAAACTGCGTTATTTTCAGAGGCAGTTGCTCGGAGGTTCTAGTTGAGCTCATCAGGAGGATTTTTCTTGAGTAGAGGGATCATAATTATACTGAAGAGAATTATCAAAGGATGGCATGAGTATTTCAGATCTTCCATAGCCTCATTCTTATTTTTATTCAGTTGCAGTGACAAATCATTTGTCACATTGTACATTTTCCAGCATTTCTAGCAATCTCTCCTAGATTGGCTAGAAATCTTGTATTTGAGCCCATCCCTCTATTTCTGAGAATTTATTTATATTTATCAGCCATATTTTATGTATTTACATCTATAGCAGTAGCTACTCTCCTAGAGATAGCGCAGTCACTGCTTCCGACATTTTTCACATTTGCTGCATCTCTTGTATTTCATAGTTTAATCTTTGGAGATTGATTCCCATTGCATGTGAGGGTTATTACTCATGATATTTCTGTATTATTTTGATAATAAATTAATAAAAATTATGTTTGTGTTATATCTCATCTTATTTTGTATTCATATTTGAAGAGTTGCATGATTGTGTTCATGTATTGTTGTAAGCTCTCTCATTGATCATTTTCTGAGAGATCTACTTTGGGGAGATATGTATAAGATCTCTAGGCTTATTTCTTTGAGCTCAACTTCTGTAAGAGAAGTTTTTAGTGAGTTAAAAAGGGGATCCAAGCCCCTTTTCAGCTTATTTTTACACTGCCTCTCTTATACAGCATCCTTGAGGACGACATTTCAGAAATTCCCGAAAAAGGAACATTATAGTGGTATCAGAGCATGATCTTTGGCTCAGCCAGTGGATTTAAGCCAAAGTGCTGAATCCCTGAAGTAGTAATCTTTCAAGCTCTATAGAAAGAGTCTGGAGATGGCCAGGTAGCCTCTGGATCTCATCCTTTGTCCAAAGGTGAGATATCCAGTAAATGCCCCTATAGTCAATCTCTGGAATAGAATTTTGATATTCCTAAGAAGGGAACTTTACAGTTGTGCAGCCCAAGATAAAATTCCATTAGAAGGAGAAGCTCTTCATTTAGAATAGGAGATGTATAGAAAAAGAGGAATGACGGAAGAGGAGGTTTCCCTTCTTCTTTTCCAGACCCTGAAGGGTATCATTGAAGACCTTGAGGAGAAAGAAAGGGAAAATTGGAGAGATTTTTTGAGAGGGTTTGTAGATGAAGCAAGCCCTAGATATTATTATGATGGGTGTGAGCATTCAGCCACACATGCAGATCCACAGCGTAGTTCATTGCCCACTTTCATTGCTGGAAGGATGGAGGAAGGAGATGAGACCATTGGAGCAGCAGCGCTGCAACTCAAAGGTATGGCTCATGGTTTATGGTTTGGAAATTTTATTTCATGCTATCATGCAAATGTAGAATCACATGATGGATTCACTAAAGGGTTGGTGAGAGAATTTGATGAAAATCACTGTGAATCTCTTTGTAACAAAACATCAAACACTTTGCATGTATTGGAGAAAACCGTGAAACAAACTCCATTCCATATTTATGAAAGGGATTAAAATGTGTATGATGACTTGCTAAAGGCAAGATCCCTATTATATGAAGGGTACTCTTGTATTTGTGATAACATGGAGATCCCTCTTTCAGAAGAAGACAAAAATCCATGTTCTCTTGAAGGGGAGACATACTCACATATTGATGAAGAGAATGTGCATGAAAGAATCCACAGGGATGTCATATTGGAGGAAGATCCATCACCACATGGAGATGAGAGGGGAGCCATTGCTTCTATGGGAGGAGTCCTTGTTTCTATGCAATGGATTCCAAGTATTTTAACATGTGGGAACCATGGCACAATTCCAGAGTCATTTGCAGCAACTTGTGGGGATTGTGAGATGGAGGAGGAAGAGAAGGAGCAGCATCAAGGTTTGATACACCCTTATCTATTTTGGAGAGTCTTTGCACAAAAGAAGGAGACTGTACAATAGTGAAGAGAGGGACAAGTCAGTCCTCTTATATATACAGTCCACTTCTAATCTTGATGTCTCACTATATGGAGGCATTCCACCTAGAAGGCCACCTGATTTAGCATTGATGAGGGGCATCTTGTCATACAGTTCACCACTCTTGGATTCTAGAGAGGTGAAGACTTTGGAGGAGTCCAGCACAGCACAGAGAGTTTGGGAGAAACCCAAGGAGGAGAGAGACACTCTCTCATTTTTAGCATCACCCACTCTCATTAGTCATACTGCGTTGAAAGAGTTTGCTGCAGGGATGGAGGATTGCATATTCATGATGCAGGATTACTGCTCCACATATTTGATGAGGAGGAGGATACTTCCTTTCAGGGATAACTCTTTCATACATAGGATTGGATGGAGGCCACTCATGCTTACTCTGACCCAGCTTGGGAGATTCCTGTTGGATGACAGCTTCTCATGGGAGGCCAACTTCCCAGGATCACCATTATTATTTGAGAATAAGCAGGTGCATGATTGGCATGGTAGCATTTTGGAGGATGAATTTGGCATAGGGGATGTCAGAGTAGCAAGCAAGAGCATGAGGGGAGAATCACATTGCAGAACACCAGCGCTATCTATGAGGAGAATGGATCCAGGTTGGAGAACTCAGCTTTTGGTTGAGTATTCCCAGGATCTTGGTGCATGCATGATTCTTGATGACCAAGAGGGAGATGAAAGATACATGGGGGATGATGTAGTCATATATTTTTATGGCAGAATCTTCGTGGCTAGAGTTTCTAGTCTCAAGGAGAAACTATTGAATGTAGCACAGGAGGACTTTCTAGATATGCACTTGGATGCATATTATGTTTTGCTAGAGGAGTTCATTTTGGAGGGCATTTAGTATGATATATATCAGCATATGGATAGATGCATAGCCTGGATTATTTTGTAGAGGTTGGCACAACCATTTCCCTACTCATCAGAGGTGAGGGAAAGCATTCAGATGAGCCATTTCAGCTCAAAGACCAGAGTACATGGTAGAGGAGGTCTAGATCTACATTTTGATTTTCCCTCCTTTACTTCTTATGAACAGCTTGATGAGCTAAGGATGATTACATCTCCTTATGCTCCTTATTGTGATGTACTTTTGGCCCATTGCAGCAATGGGAGTGGCTATTTTTATGATGGTTTTTGGGGGAAGCCACATACTTCTTGGTGTGCACCATTGGCAACCATTTGTACTATCATATTTTCATCTTATGAGATGTTTGTGGCAGCAAACAAGTGGTTGGGAAAGCACTTTTTGTTTTTAGTTTTGATGCAGGCAGGAGGTTCACTGCGCTAGTCCCATGAGTATAGCAGTGACCCACTCTCTAGTTGTCTTATGACAAGTTGTTTTCATTGCATATTGCTTCCTTGTGTTGCTGATTGTTGTACATTCAGAGGGAGCACTACTTGGAGAGTGTTGGAGGTATGGGGACAACCCATTGGGAGTAAGATTCTCCCCATTATACATGCTTTATGTTTTATGATAAATAATGGGCACACCATGATTTCCATGTCACTACTTTTCTCTCCATGTAGGAGGAACTATTGGGAGAGAATGCGTTATTGGAGGAGGCACTTCATGGATGATTCATTTTGTGGGGAGGCTTGGGGCAATTGTAGAGGCCATGACATTTCAGCACAATATCAGCAACCTCCTCATACTTATCATAAATGGAGGGAGAAACTACTTAGATGGAAAAATCTAAACTCTCCATTCAGCCCCAACATATTGTACAGATCCGGGGTTGAGGACTGCTTTGTTGAGCTACTTGAGATAGCTCATTTCATTTGGATGATTGCATGGGTGAAGGAGTCACTCATTGGGAATAATACTTCCCATGTTTTTCATCACTCCTACCTTGAGGAGGCCATTGGACAACAATAATTTTCCACCTACACCTTCTATCTTTTCATGATGTGCACCATTATGGTTTGCATACTTGGGAGGAAGCATTGGAGGATAGATTTATTGCATCATATCTTGAAGCAGTCGTGGAGATTATTGATGAGGAGGCCATAAGAGAAGAAGGGGGAGAAATTTTTTTCTCTCTATGCAGTTGCTTGAGGACAACCAACATGTGGGAGGGGAGGACTGTAATGTTCCCAATTTTTAGCCTCAAGATAAAATGGAACATTATAGTTAGCATATTTGTATTTTGTTAAATAAAATGGGTAAGGAGGCACCTTAACCCCTTTGATGGAGGAATAACACTCCTTGTGTGAAAGTAGGGATAATAAAGTAGCTGGATTGAGAACCACATGGTGTGAACAGGATTGGATCAAGCTTGATCTAGTCATTTTTGACCAAGTCAACTAAAACTGTCTAGATACATTGCACCTACTTGGACAGTGTAGTTTTAGTGGAGGCTTCACTTGCTTGAGCTATAAGAAAGTGTGAATGGGACCCATGGTGAGAAAGGTTCCTTTAGTGTGAATGAGACCCATGGTGAGAAAGGTTCCTTTTCTTTATAAGGAGGAGATGGCAGCCCATTTTCATTATGCATTAGCTTATCATTTTCGTAGGGTCTGCAGAGACTTGCATCCCCAGGCTGTTTAGCAGGGTTTGTAGGGTTCTTGAACCCAAGGGTGTTCCCGGTCAGGAATCCATACCTCTTCCTCAAGGAAGGAGAGGGTTTGAGCTTCATTTCCTCATTTCGGAATTTGGCCAAGCTTCTCTTTGTGGCTACAACGTTATTTCTGCAGCAGACGTTGTGTTGCTGGGCGCAGCAACAGAGGAACTTATAGAGCCATCCTTTGGCTTATTCTTCAATGGAGATCTAGTATATTCTTTAGAGAAGCAGCTGAGGTGACTCTCAGGTATCATTTCAGATATTTGGCATCAATCCAATCACTCATTATCTCTCACAGCGCAATCTTGGGCAGAAACTGCGTTATTTTCAGACTCAACTATTGGGAGGGTCCAGTTGAGCTCATCAGGAGGATTGTTCTTGAGTAGAGGGATCAGCCTTCTACTGAAGAGAATTATCATAGGAGGGCATGAGTATTTCATATCTGCCATAGCCTCATTATTATTTTGATTCAGTTGCAGTGACAATTCATTTGTCACATTGTACATTTTCTGGCATTTCTAGCAATCTCTCCTAGATTGGCTAGAAATATTGTATTTCAGCCCATCCTTCTATTTCTGGGAATTTATTTATATGTATCAGCCATATTTCATGTATTTACATCTACATCAGTATCTACTCTCCTAGAGACAACGCAGTCACTGCTTCCGGCATTTTTCACAATTGCTGCATCTCTTGTATTTCATAGTTTAATCTTCGGAGATTGATTCCCATTGCATGTGAGGGTTATTCCTCATGATATTTCTGTATTATGTTGCTGATCCATTAATAAACATGATGGCTATATTATACCTCATCTTATGTTGTATTTATATTTGAAGAGTTGCATGATTGTGTTCATGTATTGCTGTAAGCTCTCTCATTAAGCATTTTCTGAGAGATCTAATTTGGGGAGATCTGTATAAGCTCTCTAGGCTTATTTCTTTCAGGTCAACTTCTAGAAGAGAAGTTTTTAGTGAGTTAAAAAGGGAATCCAAGCCCCCTTTCAGCTTATTTTTACACTGCCTCTCTTGTACAGCGTCCTTGAGAACCACATTTCAGAAATTCCCGAAAAAGGAACATTACAAAAAAAAATTTAAATCTCTTTCAAATTTTTTGGATAGAATCATCCACTTCCCTTATAAGGCTTTTATATTTAGTAAGTGCTTGAACTAGATTGGTTCTATTTCCCCATTTCTTTAAGAATTTATCTTCAAATTCATCCCAATTTCTAATGCTTCCTAGTGCAAGGGCCTTAAACCATTTTCTAACTTCACCAATAAAACTCTGTGAAAATAACCTTAACTTCACATCCTCATCATCAACTTCTTCTCTATCTATAAAATCAGTAAATCTATCTACAAATTCCTTTGCTGAAATTTCCTCATCACTACCCCAAGTAGGAATCCTAGTGGCATATTTACTAGGAAGGTCATGCAAAATAGCAGGGAGTACGAGTGGTGCATAGCTAGCAGGAGCAGCCATGCTTGAGAGATGAAAAGTAGTTTTAGGAATGACAGAAATAGAAGATGAAGAACTGATATGAGGAGGACTACTTGGTTTCTGCAAGCCGCTAACAATTGAGCTCCAATTTAGAAGGGGCAAACCAGCTTTGGATTTTAGTAGGACTTCAAAAGGATCAGTTTCTTTGAGTCTATCTAGAGACTCTTTTTCTAACAACAACTCAGAAGTAAAAACTTCCCAAAATTATTCTTTTTCCTCTTGGGTTACTAAGGCTAAAGTTTCAATTCCCCTCCTTTGCAAGTCTAAAATAATATCTATGAATTCCTTTCCACTTTCTGACCTAAACAACACTTCATGAATTTTATCATCAACTCTTTTGTCTTCAAGACTTCTTAATATTTCAGAGGAGAAAGATTTAGAATGGGATGGAGTACCTAATATTTCTGAGATTCTTTGACTGCCTCTTGAAATAGTGTTTGGATTTTCCACAACGTTAGGTGGATTGGGATCAGGATTGCTCCGTGTATATCTCCTTCACGAAGCCACCTTTAAAATTTGAAAATGTATGATGTCACCAAGGTAGATTGCAGCCTGAAAAACCTTCTTAGCTCCTGCTACCTTTAGAAGTTCATCTTTCTTGATTTCGGGAATGATTAATCTTCAGGCTCCCAGCAAACACACCAAAATTTTATCTCAAAATCAGACCCTGATAGGCTGCTGATCAAGAAAACTCTGAGTAACTATTTCAAACCAGACTTTTAGTTGAGGCTTAGCCTCCTCAACTTGAGAGCGCTCTCTCAATAGTTTTATGATTTTCAAATAAGGATTAGATGGCTAAATCTATGAGTAAAATGGATAAAAATGGATAATTGGTTGTGTTTCTAATCAACAAACATCTATTGGGCTTATGGATTCAAGTGTGTTTTCAAAGAACATGAGTATCAGCTTCATATGGAAGTCGGGGAATTTTAGGGTTTAGATGCATCAACAGAACATTAGGACAGAAAATAAACACATTTCATGAACATATGAAGGAAGTTATATCCCCTTCAGTGAATTATAAGTAACATACATTCATGCCACTGCAAGTAATTGAAAAAGGAAAACCATGAGAATATCAAACATCAATAACCCTTTCTGAATCTTGAGTGATGAAACCAATATCTTTGTATTAATATAAAAACACAGTTTCTGCTACAAAAAAATAGTATGCTTGTTAATGAAAATTGCCAACCCTATGCAATTCAACTTCTTGTATCTTATAGAGTCATCATTACATTCTTGGATTCTCTCCAAACACTTGAGAAAAATTTTAATTTTCTAGGTTGACACCTATCAACTGCTAAAACAAAATTTTAATTACATCTGACAATTAAACTGTCTGTTCTAGAGACCTAATACAACTAGGATTAAAAAATTTTATTATAACTTAAAAACCTTATCTAAAAATTAAATCTTCTATCTGATAGCTTCTCCTCCTAAACTTTGACTTTGATGATGTCCATCTCCTTGCTGTTAGACTTTATTGATTTTCTTCTTATCTGCCCTGAAAGATAGGAACATGCTTCGTACAAAATAGCTATAGTGTTTCATTTATGTTTCTTCAAACCATCTGCTGACCAACTTGTTCTCAAAAACATGTGGCAATGTCTTATTAAAATCATGTGACTTCGCCCTTCCAGCTGTGCCCAAACTAAACTTTTGAAGGAGTGCCAAAACTGTTAACATTTATGCTCTACGAAACTGTCTGTTGTTTTCATAGCGTAGAACTTTACCTTTGAAAACTCCACTTGGAACCTTCATTTTTCTGTGTTTTGGCATTGGATCTTCACTTGTGATATTTATAAATTCTTTAGCAGCATCAAGGTTTAAAAAACAAGCCTTTTCTCCCTTTGAAACCTTGCAAAATTTTTGAAACTGCATCCTACAGCAGTTTCGTAGCGCGCTACGAAACTGTTGTGTATGACACCTACAACAGTTTCATAGCGCGCTACGAAACTGTTGTGTCTATCTTTTCACAGCTTTTTTAGAAATTTTAAGTTTCAAACCTTTACTGCCATCCTTCCAGTTATATATAATCTCTCATAATCAACAAAAATCAACTTTGAAATGCTTTCAAAAATGAAATCTTTCCACAAAACCCCAAAAATGTGTTAGTAGATGTCACTTACTGTTTACATTCGTTTATGCTGTGGTTGATCTTCAGGCTTTGCTAGCTGTATTTCAAGAACTTCAACCTACCTTTTAAGCCTTCTATTATTAGCTCTTAGTTTGGTATTAACCATCCTTATGAACTTTGCTTCCTTGATTGCAGGGATGGTTCATATGTAGAATTGATCCTCACTATTGATTGACTCAATGTTTGAAACCTTTACTAGCTCCCACAGACCTTTCAACCTCTCAAAGTTTGACCTTTATATAGAATGCATTCTCACTTTCTTCTTCAATTTATCAATTTCAATGTTTTCAAGTCCGAGTTTGTCTTTAACCTCCTCATAACTACTCTTTTCTCTCTGAGTATTAAAAACTCTATTTCTGTCTTCTTCAAGCATTGGAGATGATATGTTTATGGGTTCTTCAAAAACATTTTCATCCTCACCACCTGTTTGGTCTATCTCCATGTTTGGCTGCTACAATTTCTTATACTTCCTAGTCAAGGGTTTTCTAGGCTTAAAGACAAACTCTAACACTTCATCCTCAAAATCTAATTTTTTGGATGTTTTCAATTTCTTTGATTTTCCACCTGTATCCAGTTTGATGAAATCTGCTTGAACCAGGGGAGACTCTTCAATGTAAATAGCTTGTAATATATCATTCAAGTCACCTCTTAATTCCAAGTTTTCATTTGTGACCACAACCTTACCCTTCTCATTTGACCTTTGACTCCTAGTCAACTTCTTCTCAGTTGTTTTACTAGTCGATTGTTCCTGAATTGTCTCTTTGACATGAGTTCTCTTCTTCTGTGCAGATTGAGGAGTCGTTTGGATATTCAGTGATGTGTTTATCATTGGTTCCTTAACATGTTTCCTGGTCTTAAGCTTGACAAACCTCCTTGATTTTGTTTTTGCAGGTTCAATAGTCTTTGATGGAGATGTTTCTTTGACTTGAGGGCTAGCACCTGTTCCTTCAACCCCTATTATACTCAAAAAGAGAAATGCAAACCATTCTCTATTCACTTTCTAAAGCTCATGCAAAACTATTAACTTGACTATACCATGATGAAATAATGAGGTTTTACATGCCTGACTTTTCATCTGTACTTTGTCTGCCATCTTGTCCAGACTTCGAAATAGAAAGAAAGGTAAGTCTAGAGAGATTATTCCTGTGAAATGCAATAATAGTTTAAAGTGGTAAGTTTACACCTTGTGGTATCTTCCTTCGTAGGTGCAGTACCTTTGGATGTTGTAGAGAAGATTCGCAAATGCATCCTTGACATAAATTCTTGGCACAACTTTGTTCAAATCAATATCCATAAACTCTGGTTTCAAAAATATTTTGTAGGGCTGCATTTCAAACCTAAAAGTCTTGAACCATCTATCTTCCCCCCTTGGAATTTATGTGACTGCTGATATAACTTCAGGAGAAATTGGTAAATTGAGAAAACCAACCTTTGTGTTTGACCCTATGAAGTTAATAGCAAACTCTTTGGTAACTTGATTATGCCCCCCTTAAAGCTTTTCGCAGAACCTCCAGCACCCTACCTTCATGAAGGCTTCTTAAACAGATTTATCTCTTATGATAGCTTCTAAACCTTCAAGTTCTGTTCTCAGACAGTGACCAGACCTGTGATTTCTCTTTTCTTCTGTCATCTTCCTCCTGAAAACCCTATGTCTTCAGCAAACCTGTAATAGACCTCCTTATTGGATGAACTGGCTCGCTTGAAAATTTGGTTCAACCTCGCTTGATTAGAAATCCTTCTTCAGCCAACAATTGTTTTCAAACTCACTTGATTAGCAAGTATCGAAACTGCTGACATAACATCAATTGGGTTCAGCCTCGCTTGATTGAAATTCTGCCTCGCTTGAAAACTTAAGGAAATCTCTGGTTTCTTATTATGAGTTTCTCTTTCAAACAATAGATATGCATGCAGTGTTTTCTTTTCATGAGACAAAATCGATGATAACCAACCCTTTTTCAAATTTTAAAAGGATCAATGGAAAATGACCCCTAACGAATCTCATAATGATTTCATAATTTCTTTGGATGGTTGCATGTGTGAGGGAGCATTCGTGGACTAACACCTATGCATGAAAACTTAACCAAAATTGATGGATGTGACAGCTAAACCGAAAAATTTTGAATCCCCGATTTCATAGTGCTGGTAATGTGATTTCAGGATTTTGCGCTACAAAAATACCAGTGTTTTCGTAGTGCAGAAGTAGTTCTTTACACTGAGCGTACTATGAAAACGTGGTTTTGTGGCTTATTCAAAAACTTTTTTTTTTTTTTAAATTAAAATATGGTTTTCAAAACGTGGTATGAGACTTCTAAAGAGTAAATCAAGGTTTATGAACTTTATTTGGTGTGAAATGAGACTTGTAACCTATGGCTTAGACCCTATAAAACATAAAAATGACTCAAACCCTATCTAATACCATGACTTAGGAACAAGTATAAACTGACCAATTTTAGAAAATTTTAATTGTGATAACAGTGGCTCCACTTGGGATAGTGTGCCCCTGTGGTACACTAAGAACTCGCAGCTCTAGTTCTATCCATTTTTTGATAAAAACAGAAATTTTTTTGACAAGCATCTTCTTCAAACCATTGGGCCTTCACCTCAGGCTTAATATTTCTATTTCAGCTTGTCATTTATTAGAAAAAATTGACAAAGATGTATATATACAATGTCATGAGTGATTTATAATACTTCAACAAACATAATGCTTTAGGAACCTACCATTAACAGGCCCTCCAGCATATGATCCTCCATCAGTTTCCTGCAATATGTAAGTGTTGTTCCCATGAAAAACAACAATCTAAAAACGACCCTTCCATAAATTCTCAAACTTACCATGCTTGCCCTTTTCCTCAATTTTGGCCTCCCATTTCAATACTTTGTCATGAATCTGAAAAATGTCCTCTTTGATCTTCCTATCAATTGTATTCTTAATTCTGTTTTGAACATGCTGATGACTATCATAGAATTCATTTCTCTTTTCTTGCAAGGCTATCAGTTGGTTTAACCTCCTTTGGATATAATTTGGTTCTTCTTCAAGTCCTTGAATTAACTTCATAACCAGCACCACAAGTGATGTTGGGAAAACAGCTTCAGCCCCATAAAATAATTCATATGGCGAAGTTCCAATTGATCTCTTTATACATATCCTATCAGCCCATAAGGCATACTTCAGCTTCAAGTGCCAAGCTTTCTTGTTCTCCTGCAATATCTTTCTGATAATTCTTACAATGCTCTTATTTGATGATTTAGCAAGACCATTCCCTTGCGGATAATATGCAATAGAATGTCCAAGAGTTATGTGGTATTGATGGCAGAAATTTATCATTTTCTTGGACTTAAATTCTTGAGAATTATCAGCTATAATCTTCATGGGATAGCCAAATCTAGACAATATATTATTCTCTAGAAAATAAATAATAACATAATCATTAGCTTGCCTTGTTGGTATCGCCTCTATCCATTTGGTGAAGTAGTCCGTTGCTGTGAGAATCCAGCGATGCTGTCCCGATGATGATGGATGTATCTCTCCAATAAAGTATAACCCCCACTACTAAAAAGGAGCTTCCACATATATAAGAACTAGAGGTAGAGGTACAAGCTTTCTTCTTCCTTCAAAAATTTGGCATTCGTGACATGCAGCAATTCTTTTATAAATGTCTTTAAAAATTGTTGGCCAAAAATATCTTGATCTGAGAATATTATTTGCTATAGCCTTCCAATAATGGTGTCCTCCGCAATATCATTTATGAAATTCTTCAATGAATTTATCATCCTCCTCTTCAGTTAAACAATTCAGCAAAATTCCTCGTGTATCTTTCCAAAATAGATTTCTGTCATATACAAAATATCTTAAAGATTTCAACTTAACAAACCTTGCTTCAGACTTTGTTAAATCAGCATGAGCTTTGTGATGTTGTAAAACAAAAACCACATCTTTAGACCACTCAGAAATGATATATTTCTCTTCAATTTCAACCATCTCCTCTTCATCATCAGAAATTTCTGATATTTCTACATTCATATTTATATCAATACAGTCCAGATTTGACTGAGTCATTAGTTTCGCAAAGCCTTGTCCTTTCACCAACTTGGTTGGTTTGATCTCTATATCATATTCTAGCAGTTTGGCGATCCATTTTCCCCTCTTACCATCAGGATTTTCCTGAGTTAGAATGTCTTTAACCACAACACTCGGAACATATGCCACAACATGAGAATGTAGAATATAAATTCCGAAATATTTTATAGCTTTCACCAAAGCATAGGCTTGTTTTTCTAGAATATTATACTTCAAATCAGCATTTGCTAATTTTTTACTAAATAAATAAATAGGCTGCTCAATACCTTTCTTTCCTTTTTGTAGCAAAACTCCAGCAATTGTATTTTCGGAAACAAATGTAAAAACCAGAAATTCTTTGGAAAAAACTGGGCTGATGAGCATCGGTGCTTGTGTGAGTGCCTACTTGATTTTCTCAAAATATCTTCTATCTTCAGATATCCATTTGATATCAACTCCTTTCCCTATCATCCTTGTAATATATTTCACAATCTCAGCAAATTTAGGAATGAAACGTCTAACAAAATTCACTTTTCCAAGAAATGATTGAATCTCTTTCCTACTTCTTGGAAAATCTACCTTTTGAATTGCATTAACTCTATTAGGATAAAATCTAATTCCATATTTAGAAATGATATGACCAAGTAATTTTCCTGAAGTTAAAGAAAAAATCTTTTAGTAGGATTAAGGGAAATGCCAAACCTTCTGCATTTCAGCAGAATTTTTTCTAAGTGTTTCAAATGATATTCTTATTTCTTTGAAAAGACTGTTATATCATCAAGATAAACAACCACTGACCTATCCTTTTCCTCAGAAAAATAAATTTCCATTGCTCTTTGGAAAGTAGCTCCTGCATTCATGAGACCAAAAGGCATCTTGGAGTACATGAATGTACCCCATGGTGTTGTGAAATTTGTTTTCTCCTGATCATCTGGATGTACAAGATTCTGGTTATAACTTGAAAAACCATCAAGCATTGACATTCTTTGAGAACCCAAAATATTTTACAGAATTGTATCCATCTTGGGAAAAGGATATTTGTCCTTTAACGATGCTTTGTTCAAATTTCTGAAGTCAATACAAATTCTAATTTCTCCATTCTTCTTTCTAACCAGTACCAAATTCGCAAGCCAATTGGAGAATCTGATTGGGACAATGATTTTTTCATCAAAGATTTTCTTGATCTCCCTTTCAATCAATGGCATGAGAAACGGGTTAATTCTCCTCAACTTCTATTTGAATGGTTTCTCATTGTCTTTAATAGGAATAGTATGTTGAATAATCGAAGAGTCATATTTCTTTAAATCAGCATAACTCCAAGCAAAAACATCCATAAACCTTCTCATCATTTCAATATATTTGAATTTCACATCAACTAAAAGAAACTTCGAAATTTTTATCATTTTAGGCAAAGCTAATGTACCAAGATTACAACTCTCTACTTCCTCTTCATCAGCTTGTAATTTTGGTGCTTTAAAAACATCATTTTGATCAAAAAGCTTCTCAAGAGGAATAAGACCCTTTGTTATTGCATTATTCTTCAATTGCAAAATTTCAAATTTTCCTTTAGACTCAACAAACATATTTTATTGATCTATATGAGTACTTTCAAAATCTTCTTTCAACTCAATAAAATTCTTTACTTGTTGATCATTTTCAAAAACTTACCAGTTTGTGATATTTTCTGGTATGGCTAGTCTATGATGAACTTCAATCTCATATTTTTCATTTGAATGCATAGGAATGATGAAAATAATTGCAGAGACAGCAAGAGAATCAGCAATAGAGTTTTGATCTCTAGTTTTGACTATGAAGGAATAAGACTGAAAATTCTCCAACATGTCTAAGACTAAATTTCTGTAAGCTCTCATCCTTACATCCTTTGTTTGATAAACACCTTCAACCTGTCTAATAACCAATTCAGAATCTCCAAAAACAAAGATATTTCAAGCCTTCACTTTTTTAAGAAGATCTAGACCCAAAATCAAAAACTCATAATCAGCCATGTTGTTTGTGCAATCAAAATTTAGTTTGGAAGAGTAGAACTTACTCTCATCAGTTGGAATTGTAATCCAAATCCCTAGTCCTACCCCCTCTTTTCTTGTTGATCCACCAAAGAACAATGACCACCATTCTTCCATCTGCTTGTCATTTACTTGCTGATTTTCTGTTTGCTGATTTTATGCTCTTATTTCTTCATCAACACTATCAAATGACTTATTAAAAATAATGGCAGATCCAGCTCGGTATCAAAGGCATAAATAAGAAAATTTTGAGGCTTATCTTTGCTACTTACCATGTAAGCCATTCTAGTCTCCCGATAAAATCTCCTTTGTTCACCAAAAACTGGAATAGCAGTGTAGGTAAGGTCCATCTGCATTATGCCTTTGATTTTCGCTACCCATGATCTTGACAATAGCATACCAAAATTTGGAGGAACATCAGCCACAACAATGTCCATAAAAATTGTCTTTGTTGGGATTTGCGTTAGACCAACAACAACATCCTTGATTATACCAATACATTGAACTCTCTTTGAATCAAAAGAAAACAAATCCTTATATGGTCTTGTGATTTGTAATCCCATCCTTTCCATGATTACTTTGGGCATAAGGTTATGTGAAGCCTCGGAATCCAGCATAGCATTATGCAAAGTCATATCATGAATACTAATGCTTACATAAAAAGGAGGAAACTCTTCATTTTGCTCATCTTCTATCCTTGGACCCAAATATCTAGTAGGATTATATTCTTGAACATTCAAAATATCAGCAGCTCCTGGTTGTGAATTTAACAATTTAAAAATATTGCTTCTATATTCATTTACCTTGAGAATCTCGCTACACGGGACTAATATTTTAATCTTTGAAATTTCATTCTCAAGGTTCAAAACAGAAACAGATTTTTCATCTTCTTTGATAGGAGGAGGAAGTTGAGTGTCTTTCTTACCAAGTGGAGTATCCTTTTTACCTTCAGCCACCTTTGAGCTATCATTTCTAGCTTCAACAACCTTCGGAGCATATTTCTTGTGCTGTGTTTTTCTTGCAGTGATAGGAACATTTTTGTTTCTAAGATGATATTGCTTTTGCATCTCAAAAATGGCATGCTGATATCCCTTAAAATAATCTGATGGTTCCCCTCTTTGTTATTCAAATCTGATTCATCATGTTCTTCCTTAGTCAAGAAAATTCTCGACATTTCTTCATCAAGACAATGGATGGATTCTTCAGGAATTTCAGGTTGAAAAGGAGGTCTCACTGGAGGATCGGGCTTCTGATCTCTATTTTCTCTTGGCCTTTGTTGGTTCTGAGGTCTCCTAAATTGAGGATTTCTAAATTGAGGTTCATGTTGCACAGGAGGAGCTGAAGTGTTTCCAAGAGCTAACCTATCCATAAACTTCTCCATAGTTTTCATCATTGAATAAAATTTGTCTTCAGAAGTTGAAGTGGATGGTTTCTCTTCTTCTTTCAATTTAGTTTTTCCCATTTTTTACTTTTTAGCAGCTATCATGTTTACCTCAACCTTAACTGCATCAATTTTAATTTCAGCAAGTGAAGGTGATTCTCTTTCTCTCAACAAGATAGAAAAGTCATAATCAAATTCTTCAGCATATCTATTTTGTGCTAAAGCTTCCGGAGGTTTCAAATGAGCTGGAATTGAATCAAAAACTTTATTAAATATCTTTGAAAAGTTTTGGATAGACTCATCCACTTCCCTTCTAAGGTTGTTATATTCAGTAAGTGCTTGAACTAGATTGGTTCTGTTTCCCCATTTCTTTGATAATTTATCTTCAAATTCATCCCAATTTCTAATGCTTCCTGGTGCAAGGGCCTTAAACCATTTTCTAACTTCACCAATAAAAATTTGTGCAAATAACCTTAACTTCACATCCTCATCATCAACTTCTTCCCTGTCTATAATATCATTAAATCTGTCTACAAATTCGTCTGCTAAAATTTCCTCATCACTACCCCAAGTAGGAATCCTAGCAGCATATTTACTAGGAAGGTCATGAAAAATAGCAGGGAGTATGAGTGGTGCATACCTAGAAGGATCAGCCATGCTTGAGAGATGAAAATTAGTTTTAGGAATGACAGAAACAGAAGATGAAGAACTGATATGAGGAGGACTACTTGGTTTCTGCAAGCCACTAACAATTTAGCTCCAATTTGGAAGGGGCAAACCAGCTTTGGATTTTAGTAGGACTTCAAAAGGATCAGTTTCTTAAAGTCTATCCAAAGACTCTTTTTCTAACAACAGCTCAGAAGTAACAACTTCCCAAAATTATTCTTTGTCCTCTTGGTTTACTAAGGCTGAAGTGTCAATTCCCCTCCTTTGCAAGTCTAAAATAATATCTATGAATTCCTTTTCACTTTCTGACCTAAACAACACTTCATGAATTTTCATCAACTCTTTTGTCTTCAGGACTGCTTAATATTTTAGAGGAGAAATATTTCGAATGAGATGGAGTACCTAATATTTCTGAAATTCTTTGACTGCCTCTTGAAATAGTGTTTGGATTGTCCACAGCAGTAGGTGGATTGGGATCAGGATTTCTCCATGTATATCTCCTTCTCGAAGGCACCTTTAAACTTTGAAAATGTATGGAGTCGCCAAGGTAGATTGCAGCCTCGAAAAACCTTCTGAGCTCCTGCTACCTTCAGAAGTTTAGCTTTCTTGATTTCAGGAATGATTAATCTTCAGGCTCCTGGAAGACGCACCAAAATGTTATCTCAAAATCAGACCCTGATAGGTTGCTGATCAATAAGACTCTGAGTAACTATTTCAAACCAGACTTTTATTTGAGGCTTAGTCTCCTCAACTTGAGAGGGCTCTCTCAATAGGTTTATGATTTTCAAATAAGGATTAGATGGCTAACTCTAGGAGTAAAATGCATAAAAATGGATAATTGGTTGTACTGCTAATCAACAAACATCTATTGGGCTTATGGATTCAAGTGTGTTTTCACAAAACATGAGTATCAGCTTCATATGGAAGTCAGGGCATTTCAGGGTTTAGATGCATCAACAGAATAGTACGACTGAAAATAAACACAGTTCATGAACATATGAAGGAAGTTAGAGCCCCTTCAATGAATTCTAAGTAACATACATTCATGCCACTGCAAGTAATTGAAAAATGAAAACCATGAGAATATCAAACATCAATAACCCTTTCTGAATCCCGAGTGATGAAACCAATATCTCTGTATTAATATAAAAACACAGTTTCTGCTACAACAAAACAGTATGCTTGTTAATGAATATTTCCAACACTATGCAATTCGACTTCTTGTATCTTATAAAGTCATCATTACATTCTAAGATTCTCTCCAAACACTTGAGAAAAATTTGAATCTTCTAGCTTGACACCTATCAACAGCTAAAGTAAACTTTTAATTACATCTGACAGTTAAATTGTCTATTCTAGAGTCCTAATACAACTAGGATTAAAACTATTTATTATAACTTAACAACCTTATCTAAACATTAAATCTTCTATCTGACAGCTGCTCATCCTAAACTTCGACCTTGATGATGTCCATCTCCTTGCTGTTAGACTGTATTGATTTACTTCTTATCTACCCTGAAAGATAGGAACATGCTCCCTGCAAAATAGCTATAGTGTTTCATTTATATTTCTTCAAACGATCTGTTGACCAACTTGTGCTCAAAAACATGTGGAAATGTCTTATTAAACTCATGTGAATTTTCTCTTCCATCTGTTCCCAAACCAAACTTTTGAAGGAGTGCCAAAATTGTTAACATTGTTGTGCTACGAAAATGTCTGTTGTTTTCGTAGCGCAGAACTTTACCTTTGAAAACTTCACTTGGAACCTTCATTTTTTTGTGTTTTTCCATTGGATCTTCACTTGTGATCTTTAGAAATTCTTTAGCAGCATCAAGGTTTAAAAAACAAGCCCTTTCTCCGTTTTAAACCTTGCAAAATTCTTCAAACTACATCCTACAGCAGTTTCGTAGCACACTACAAAACTGTTGTGCATGACACCTACAGCAGTTTCGTAGCGCGCTCTGAAACTGTTGTGTCTGTCTTTTCACAGATTTTTCTAAAATTTTAAGTTTCAAACCTTTTCTTCCATCCTTATATATAAGCTCTCATAATCAACAAAAATCAACTTTGAACTGCTTTCAAAAATGAAATCTTTCCACATAACCCCAAAAATGTGTTAGGAGATGTCACTTAATGTTTACACTCGTTTTTGTTGTGGTTGATCTTCAGGCTTTGCTAGTTGTATTTCAAGATCTTCAACCTGCCTTTTAAGCCTTTTATTATTAGCTCTTATTTTGGTATTAACCATCCTTATGAACTTTGCTTCCTTGATTGCAGGGAGGGTCCATATGTAGAAGTGATCCTCACTGTTGATTGACTCAATGTTTGAAACCTTTCCTAGCTCCCACAGACCTTTCAACCTCTCAAAGTTTGACCTTTCTACAGCATGCATTCTCACTTTCTTCTTCAATTTATAAATTTCAATGTTTGCGAGTCTGAGTTTGTCTTTAACCTCCTCATAACTACTCTTTTCTCTCTGAGTACTAAAAACTATGTTTCTGTCTTCTTCAAGCATTGGAGATGATATATTTATGGGTTCTTCAAAAAAAATTGCATCCTCACCTCCTGTTTGGTCTATCTCCATGTCTGGTTGCTGCAATTTCTTAAACTGTCTAGTCAAGGGTTTTCTAGGCTTAAAGACAAACTCTGACACTTCATCCTCAAAATATAATTTTTTGGATGTTTTAAATTTCTTTGATTCGCCACCTGTATCCAGTTTGATGAAATCTGCTTGAACTAGGGGAGACTCTTCAATGTAAATAACTTGTAATATATCATTCAATTCACCTCTTAATTCCAAGTTTTCATTTGTGACCACAGCCTTACCCTTCTCGTTTGACCTTTGACTCCTAGTCAACTTCTTCTTAGCTGTTTTACTAGTTGACTATTCCTGAATTGTCTCTTTGACATGAGTTCTTTTCTTATGTGCAAATTGAGGAGTCCATTGGATATTCAATGATGTGTTTATCATTGGTTCCTTAACCTGTTTCTTGGGCTTAAGCTTGACAAAACTCCTTGATTTTGTTTCTGCAGGTTCAGTAGTCTTTCATGGAGATTCTTCTTTGACTTGAGGGCTAGCACTTGTTCCTTCAACCCCTATTCTACTCAAAAAGAGAAATGCAGACCATTCTCTATTCACTTTCTAAAGCTCATGCAAAACTATTAACTTGACTAGACCATGATTTAATAATGAGGTTTCACATGCCTGAGTTTTCATCTGTACTTTGTCTGCCATCTTGCCCAAACTTTGAAATAGAAAGAAAGGTAAGTCTAGAGAGATTATTCCTATGAAATGAAATAAGAGTTTAAAGTGGTAAGTGTACACCTTGTGGTATCTCCCTTCGCAGGTGAAGTTCCTTTGGATGTTGTAGAGCAGATTGGAAAATGCATCCTTGACATAACTTCTTGGCACAGCTTTGTTCAAATCAGTATCCATAAACTCTGGTTTCAAAAAGATTTCGTAGGGTTGCATTTCAAACCTAAAATTCTTCAACCATCTATCTTCCCCCCTTGGAATTTTTGTGACTGGTGATATAACTTTAGGAGAAATTGGTAAATTGAGAAAACCAACCTTTTTTTTTGACCCTATGAAGTTAATATCAAACTCTTTGGTAACCTGATTATGCCCTCCTTGAAGCTTTTCGCAAAACCTCCAGCACCCTACCTTCTTGAAGGCTTCTTCAACAGATTTATCTCTTGTGAGAGCTTCTAAACCTTTAGGTTCTATTCTCAGAAAGTGACTAGACCTGTTATTTCTCTTTTCTTCTGTCATCTTCCTCCTGAAAACCCTGTGTCTTCAGAAAACCTGTAATAGACCTCCTTATTAGATGAACTGGCTCGCTTGAAAATTTGGTTCAGCCTCGCTTGATTAGAAATCCTGCTTCAGCCAGCAATTATTTTCAAACTCACTTGATTAGCAAGTATCAAAATTGCTGATATAACATCAATTAGGTTCAGCCTCGCTTGATTGAAATTCTACCTCACTTGAAAACTTGAGGAAAGCTCTAGTTTCTTATCATGAGCTTCTCTTTCAAACAATAGATATGCATGCAGTGTTTTCTTTGCATGAGACAAAATCGATGATAACCAACCCTTTTTCAAATTTGAAAATGATCAATGAAAAATGACCCCTAACGAATCTCATAATGATTTCATAATTTCTTTGGATGGTTGCATGCGTGAGGGAGGATTCGTGGACTAACACCTGATCATGAAAATTTAACCAAAATTGATGGATATGAAAGCTAAACCGAAAAATTTTGAATCCTCGATTTCGTAGCGCTGGTAATGTGACTTCTGGATTTTGCGCTATGAAAAGACCAGTGTTTTCGTAGCACAAAAGCAGCTTTTTACATTGAGCATGCTACTAAAATGTGGTTTCGTGGCTTATTCAAAAAAAAAAAAAAATACTTAAAATATGGTTTTCAAAACGTGGTATGAGACTTCTAAAGAGTAAATTAAGGTTTATGAACTTTATTTGGTGATGAAATGAGACTTGTAACCTATGGCTTAGACCCTATAAAACATAAAAATGACTCAAACCCTATCTAATACCATGACTTAGGAGCAAGTATAAACTGACCAAGTTTAGAAAATTTTAATAGTGATAACAGTATCCAGGACTTGGTCAATGAATGGAAAAGGGAAATGGTCTTTTTGCATTGCCTTATTAGTTCCCTGTAGTCTACACAGATCCACCATTTACAATTATTTTTGGGAACAATAACTAGCGGAGATACCCATTGGCTATCTAATATGGGGTGAATGAATCCTACATCCAATAATTTTTGTAATTCTTCCTTGACAATATTTTTGAGAGCAGGGTTCATCCTCCGTTGAGGTTGTCTTACAATATGGAAATCTTCTTTAATATAGATATGATAAGTAAAAAATTTGGCAGGGATCCCCTTCATGTCGATATAGTCCCAAGCAAAAGCTTCCTAATGATCTTGAAGGACTTTCAGAAGTTGTTTTTTTTGGGATTCAGACAGGTTTTGGTTGATATTGAGTGTTTTCCCTAGTTCAATCTCTATTGGAAGACTATCATGGGATGAGGTTACAGGAATGTCTTCAATGTCATCTTCTGGTTCAATATTTTCTTGTGTCTCACGGCTCATAGAATATTCTAGAATATGTCGAGTTAAATTGAAAACAGAATTGGAATCATTAATGAAAGTGTTGATGGCATCATCCTCGATTTCTATTTTTAATTGAAGGACTGTCCAATAGTGAATACTGGTCTAACATCTTCATTTTCAGGCTCAGGTTCTTCTATAGGTAGAGGTTTCTGACTAGGTAATGATTTTTCAGATGGGCTCGGTTCCGCAAGAGGATAAAGCTTAAGATTATTTGTAAATGTCCCATTTGATATAATCATATGCCCAGATCGACACCCTATGTAGGCATCTGCAGTTGCAAACCAAGGTCTTCCTAGGATCAATGGGTGACCACCTACTGAAGATCGGGTCTGTAATATAAGGAGGTCCACATGGTAATGCCATGAGTCTACTGAAATGATCACATCCTATAATTTCCCCACTGGTTTTATTATGGATCTGTCTACAAGCTCCAGGATAGTAGGGGTTGGCTTAATGTTTCCAAGTCCTAATGTGTTCATTGTTTCAGCAGTGATAATGTTTATGGCAGCTCCCAAATCCACCAGTACATTTGGGATTTCAACCCCATTAATATGTACTATTAGAATCGAGTTCCCAGGGTCCCCATATTTCATAGGCATGATCTTTCCTAACATGATATATGATAGTATACCCATTACATGAATGGTTAGTGGATCCTTAGGTTTCCTCCCTGGTTTCTTAGAGCAGTATTCCTTTAGATTTTTTGCATATATAGGTACATCCCTCATAGCTTGTAGCAGGGGTATTTTAACAAATATATTCTCCAGTTCCCTTAGGAAGTCAAATTATGCTTGAGGGTTTTTTTTACTCATGTTATAGCATCATTTTTCACCCTCATGTGATTCATGATTGTCTCTTTGGCCCTAGGCACCCATTCCCATAGACTTGAGTAAAATTTCATTAGAAACAGTTTTTAAAATCCCATACGCGGGTATGCCCAGACTTTTCCGTGTGTATACGCGAGTCCAGAGATACTTTTCCGCGTATGCCATTAAAATCATTAAAAATATATATATAAATCCCTATTTTCGAGGCTGGGTTGATGGTTATTCCTGTAATTCAACCACCCCATCCCATGGCCAATTGTTTCCAACTGATTGAAACTACTTTGAGGGAGTATAAAAAGCCCCTCATATGCATGGCCCAAGGGAGAGAGAAAATTATAGACATTATACTCTGTTGGAGCCCAATTCAAGTCTGATTTCCCGTGCCTACTGCACTTCCCAGATTTTTACAGGAAACCCTTGTTTCCTGGAGATGTTCATCAGCTTATATGTCATCTCGTGTGAAAAATTCTTGAAAGTATCCTAGTGAGGCAAGGGCGGGACGGATCCAGACGACGGTCTGTTCGAAGATCGTGGAAGGATTCAGGTGATCTCTCCACCTTTCTATTATTGTACACGCTGTTCGTAATGAAGAAGAACCATCTTGTTCCCAAATTCACGTGTTAATATCTACTTGCATATGTGAAAAGATTGTTAATTAAGCATTTATTATTGTTTATATGATGTTTCACATGGATTACACTAACCTTTAGGAAAGATATATACTGTACAACTAGATTTATGTGCATGTCTCTTCTTGATTTCCAGGTTGAAGAGGAAGAAGGGTTTCTGGGGGTTTGGACCCCGCGGGATCTACATCAAACGTAGGATCTACGGGTGAGTTCTACAATCGATGTTATCTAGTTTTTAGTATACAAGTGTGGTTGTGTGCTTCCTTCTTGAATAGCATGCCCTGATCTGTGGAGGTTTTGACCCAACGACCTCTAGGGAGTTATTTCCCGAAACAGAACTGGCGACTCCGCTGGGGATCGCATTCTTGTGATTCCCTGTTGGGTAGTTTCAGCTGTTTTAAAGGTTTCCAACAGTTTTAATCATTATTTCCAGTCCAGTTAGTTTTTTCTCAGTCAGACTAAAGACCTGGTTTTTTAGCCAAGCTTGATCATTTTTTTTCATTATTTACCTTTCTATACGCTATTTTTCCTCTACACAGACGTGTATACATGCATGTTTGGTGAAAGGAAGTTGCGTATACGCATTTTTCCTTTGCCACAGTCGCATATGCACGCTTGTTTCAAAACTGCTAAGTAGCATATGCCTAGGGGCAAATTTTGAAATTTCGGTTTTTAGCTTTTCTGGTCTTGTATGCCTGTGGTGACCTATTTCTACAGTGTTTTTTAATCTCTGGACTGTGTTTAAAGTGTTTATATGTCTATTTCTCTCTCCTTTGTGTGAATACTCTCGCGGTTGGTGAAATTTTTGGTTGTTACGTTTGCAATTTTGGTTTGAGTACCAAGGTCTTTTCTTTCCACTCCTTGCTGTTCTGCTTAATCAGAACAGAGAGCTCCTGCTCATTTACTCTTTCATTGTGTGTTGCTGCGCATTTTGATTTTTTACCTATTTGGTGCATTTGGTTTCCTTGATGTTCAGTAGACTAGTTTTGTTGCAATTTTCGAAGAGTCTCTTTTTGATTCTTTGAAATTTTTATTGCAAGTCTATACTATTGTATTGAGTTGATTTATTGAGTTTCTTGTCTTCCTTTTTGCTCGTATAAAGCCCTGTTGCGAGAGTGGCATGGTTGGCTTTGAGCATTTTTTTGAAGTTATACTTGAAATTCAGAGTTTGTTTGACTTAGTTACCAGATAGTTCAATTGGTCTTCTTGAAATCTCTTTTTTATAAACTAAAACTGGCATATAGGTTAGGAAATCCACTTTCCGTTGCATTTTTCATACTAGCCTCCATTCTGATCACTTTCCATAGGGTCGATCCCATCAGGTCATGAGTATTTTACCCATTTCACTCGCCGATTATTTAATCATGACTTTGTGGTAGAGCCTTCCTTTACATGGGCTTCCTAGTTAGTTCCTCGCTAGCACTCGTTGCCCATGTTGCGTTTTATGTAGGCTCAGGAGTCCTCTTTAGTCCCACCATGACTTATGTGTTGAAGCTTCATTCTTCTTCTTCTTCACTATCATTTTTTCTGGCTATTACCCTAGAGGCTCCCTGGTGTTTTTGAGTTGTATTACTGCATTACATATTGGCTACTTGTTTATCCTGGCCTTTAGCCAACTTCATTTGGACTCGATGTTTAAGCCATATTTTGACCTTGACTGTCTGTACAAGTTAACCATCGCATGCACTTAGCTATCGCGACTCGACACCCTTTTTACCCATGGATGGAACATTCCTTTGAGTATCACTTACCAGTTTCTGGCACCTTTCATTGAGCATAGGATCGTTCCTATCCCAGGAACTAGTGCATCTGTTTCTTGATACTCGTTCTATCCATTATACCATAGCATTCTTTTATTCTTTTTCAGGCTTATTATATGAAAAATACAAAAAATCAAATATAACAAAAAGAGCGGGAACGGGATGTTACTTCGTAATTTGATGGCAGTACAGTGTCAATTTGTCACCCTTGAACAAAGCACATATACTTATATATTTCCTTCATTTGGGATGGTTTTAGTTTTGACTTAGGTTCAGCCTTTTGCCTTGTTTCACTGGTCAGTCCTCCCCCGATTGGTTATCTCTTCCAATCATATGGAGAGTTTGTTTTTGCCTCCTGCATAACAGACTTATACAGTGTCATTTTTACTGCCATGGTCATCACGAGTCGTGCTTTTGTTCAAGGGAAGTCTAACCAGAGTCGGCCATTCTGTGGTGTCACTTGACTCATTATTCAGTCGGCCTTCCCGGTCTTGTCAGTATCTTGTTCTATCACATCGGATGTTTTGGTCTTCTGCTCGTGCTGGTTTGAGAAGGTCTCCATTGACTTCTTGCTGGCGGGTTTGTCTCTCATCGACTACGACATATTGCTCTGAGAGTAAACCTAGAGCCGCACCCTGGCCCTATTTCCATCATTGATAGGTGACCTTGTGCTCAGCATTTGATCATCATTATGGGTCTTTGATTGAGTGGTTTCCCCTGTGTTCGACGTCAGCATACATTATCACACTTGGGATTCGTGCAGTACCTTGATTTCCATTTGACCCTATCGGTGGATATCTCACCTCTGTGTCAGCTTTCATTATTGGTTGGTTCAGAGGGTTTCTTTCGTGCGCTAGCTTCATCTTGTGCATGTCGGAAACGTACTTCGGTTTGGTTCTGTCACTCTGCTTCGTCCGATTCCTTCCAAATCTTGGCCTGCGGGTTACACTCACGCTGGACTGATGTGGGATGCCTTAATGCCTTCCTTCCAGCAGATATTTTCCCATCGACTCCGACTCATTGCTCTGGGAATAAGGTCTAGAGTATTTTTGTCAGTACCTTAGGGTTTGCAGTCATCAGTGGCAGACTCTTCGCTATCGACAGTGGGGATTCATCATTGCCTCCTGATTGGTAGATTCTTCCAAGTGTTCGACTTCAACTCATTCATTCGCACTTGTTAGATTGTACTAGGGCACCTTGACACCCATTTTCATTATCGGTGGGTTGTCTCGCGTTTGTTAACGGTATACATTATTGACTGGTAATCAAACGATTTCTCACATGGTCGACTTCAGCTCATTTATTCCCATTGTGTAGAATTGTGCCATCGAGATCGGTGAAGACCTCGGGTTGCATCAGCATCTTTCGGTTCACTTTTGACAGTCCATTCAGTTTCTACCAGTGATGTCATCCACCCTTATATGTTGCATTGTCAGTATAGCAGCATCCTATATGTTGGCTCCCGAGTTGCGTGATTGTACCATGTGTTCCACCCCTTATGATTTGGTACCTGGAGATTCAGTTACTTTTGTGATCAGACATCCATTTTCAGTATTATTGATCAGTTTGATATATGTGATACTTGGGCATTGATTCCGACTTGTACTTCCAGTCCGTGCTCAGTTGATTCATTGTGTACTTTCAGTTCAGCTATACTTGTATACATTCTGGATCTATTCTGTACTCTCTATATGGACATATTTTTGAATGAGCATGGGTATGCCCGCCTCAGACATGAGCTGACTCTCTGTTTTCTTTCATTGGTTTTTGGCAGGCTGAAATCTGGTGAAGTCCTCTCTTGTCCTCGCGAAGTTCTTTCTATGCAAATAATACATTTCGGCCATCATGTACCTCTTCTGACCTCATATATTAGGGGGCATTTGTTATAGCATCATTTTTCACCCTCACGTGATTCATGATTGTCTCTTTGGCCTTGGGCACCCATTCCCACAGACTTGAGTAAAATTTCATTAGAAATAATGTTTAAAATCCCATACGCGGGTATGCCCAGACTTTTCCGCATGTATACGTGAGTCCAGAGATACTTTTCCGCATATGCCATTAAAATCATTAAAAAATATATATAAATCCATATTTTCAAGGCTGGTTTGATGGTTATTCCTGTAATTCAACCACCCCAGCCTGTGGCCAACTTTTTCCAACTAATTGAAACTACTTTGAGGGAGTATAAAAAGCCCCTCATATGCATGGCCTAAGGGAGAGAGAAAATTATAGACATTATACTCTGTTGGAGCCCAATTCGAGTATGATTTCTCATGCCTCCTACACTTCCCAGATTTTTACATGAAACCCTTGTTTCCTAGAGATGTTCATCAGCTTATATGTCATCTCGTGTGCACAAGTCTTGAAAGTATCCTAGTGAGGCAAGGGCGGGACAGATCCAGACGACAGTCTGTTCGAAGATCGTGGAAGGATTCAAGTGATCTCTCCACCTTTCTATTATTGTACATGTTGTTCGTAATGAAGAAGAACCATCTTGTTCCCAAATTCACGTATTAATATCTGCTTGCATATGTGAAAAGATTGTTAATTAAGAATTTATTATTGTTTATATGATGTTTCACATGGATTACACTGACATTTAGGAAAGATATATACTGTACAACTAGATTTCTGTGCATGTCTCTTCTTGATTTCTAGGTTGAAGAGGAAGAAGGGTTGTTGGGGGTTTGGACCCCGTGAGATCTACATCAAACGTAGGATCTATGGGTGAGTTCTACAATCGATGTTATCTAGTTTTTAGTATACAAGTGTGGTTGTGTGAGTCCTTCTTGAATAGCATGCCCTGATCTCTGGAGGTTTTGACCCAACGACCTCTAGGGAGTTATTTCCCGAAACAACTCATGGTCAATCTTTCAGGATATGGAGGAGAAGTTAAATGACCTTGATTAGGAACAACTTGGGGAGGTGTCTGATTTATTATGTTTTGGTCTGAATTCTCCCTCGCTGTTCTCTGTTCTAGTTCTGTATCTTCACTATCAAATTATTCTGTAATAATAGGTGAAGTAGGTGCATTTACTACCTGGCCAAACCGTAGATTTATTTCATTGAGTCTTGCAGTAGAAATGTTGTAAGATGGAAGGTTTAGAGTGTATGTTTTTTGGACCCCTTTGTTGTTCGTATTCGGGTTGGGCTAGATAGGAAGTTGGGGTCTAATGGCTAGGTTTCCTAGGGGTACGTTGGAGGGAAACTGAAGTTATTGTTGAGGCATAGACTGAGGAAACAGTCCAGTAAGAGAGGGTCCACACCAGGTCTGATTCCATGAAGGATTCGGATTGGCCTGGGGAACCCATTGTTTCTAAGGGGGATACTAATATTGAGACCACATAGCTGAAAATGGTGCAGATTGGGGACCCATATTGAAATTGTTAAAGTACTAAGATGGGTCCTGAACATACCTGGATTCATAGCTGGTAGTCAAGGATTCCATGGCTTCTTCTGCCCCATGAAGTACAACTGGTCTACCACGCTTTCTTTGCTTGTCCCTTGGAAAACAACTTTAATCTCGGGTAAGGAAGGACACGAACTGGTTGCGTGAGTCTGTTCACAGATTGCATAGGCTTCCACTGTGTTCAACGAGCATTCCTTCAAAGGATTCTTCTTTCTGCACTGTGTGCAGAATATGGCCATGGTTTTTTCCAACTCCATCTACTTCTGTTTTGCCAGCAGAGTGTCCATCTGGGCTGAGAGTGTGCTCATAATATCGATCCTTAGATTGTCCAGTAGATTTCCAATTTCTACTTTTGTAACCCCTCCACCAGAAGTCTTTGATGACTGAATCCCCTGTCCACTCCTTGCAGTCCCCCGTGAACACTTAATACAATAATCAGAGATAGTATCGAAGTCTTCCTTCAAAATATCCCCTTTGCCTACTATATTCAGAAGTTGCAGTGAGTATTCCCTAAGTGCTCGAAGAAGAATGATCTTCAGAATGTCCTTGTCCAGGTCACTATGTCCTGACCTTTGCAATATGTATTTAAATCGTTCTACATAGTCCTCCATGTTTTCATCCTATTTCTGTGAAAATTTAAAAATTTCCTCCTTAATGTCACGAGATTTACAGTAATCTTGGTATTTCTCCAAGAAAGCTTCTTTCATCCCTTCCCATGAGGTAATCGTACTCCCTCCTAAACCCATGAACCATCTCAGGGTTGTCCCCTTTAAGGTAGCAGGAAATATCTTCAATTTCTGAGCATCAAAAATATAGTCATATCCTCGACAAACAATATCAAATTCAAAGAGGAACTTATTAGGGTCTTCATAAGAAAGCCTGTGGAAACTAGGAAAGGCTGCTAAATGGATGGGTCTCATTGGTGCATCACATGTAACATTTCCAATGGGAAAATCAATATAGGAACTTACAGGTGCCATAAATAACCTCCAATACTCACTTGGAGTTTCAACTGGTTCTGTAGTTGGTATTTGGAGTAATTCAACTGTAGGAGGTTGCACCACACTCCCCTGGCCCCTTGGTGACTCAAAATATTTCAAGAATTATTTTACCAAATCAGAATCATTTGATTCAACTGCAGGAATTTTCATAGCGTTGCCTTGGTCTAGTGGGGATGAAAACCCTTTTATAGGTTCTCCTTCCCAGTTAGAACTATTCAACTCTTTTGATCCCCTACTTTCTATTTCTTCCCCTTCTACTGCTGATAAAGAAGCTTCCTCCACTGACACCCTGTTTATTAGATCTTCTGCCATAGAAATAACACCTTCTGGTACCATGGATGGCATTGGTTTCTCCACATACTGCCCTTTTTACTTCGTCTGAACTCTAACCCTAACAGCAGCACGGGATGATGCCTCAGATCTAGATTTTTCAATAATTTCCTGAATGTATGTCTTCCTTCCTAGATCTTTTCCTTTCTTTGGGGGTCTTCCTAAGCCCCTCTTATTCAGATCCTTGTTGATACAAATTGTGAAGAGGGCTCATCAAAGTAACAGCAATCGCTCAGGACCTGGAGCAAGATAGATAGCTTCCTCCCCGAGACAAGAGAATGGATTCATAAAGTTAATAAAAAAAAGAAAATCGAAGTTCAGGACCTGAAGGTAATCACATACCCTCCTGAGGACGAGAAGTTGGCCTAAAGAAAAGAAAATAAAATGAAAGATTGGAAAATACACCCAGGACTTAGGGCAAGGTTTCAAAATACCCTCCCCAAGACGAGGGATTAATTTCAATGAAAAAGCAGAAAAAATCAAAAAGAAAAACATCATGTTATGCTTAGGACTTGTATTAGAGTAATAAATGCCCTCCCCAAGATGAGAGATCAATTCTACAGAAAAACAATAAAAATAATGAAAGAAAAACACAAAGCACTTACGCTCAAGACTTGAAGGAGGGCAATAAATTCCCTCGCTAAGACGAGAGATTGACCCTTATATCTATTGTAGATCTTGTTCTTGCACCTGTTAGCTTTCCCTGACAACGGTGCCAAAATGTTGGTTTCCAAATATGAACAATTTTCAACCCTTTTCCACATAAATTGTCAACCCGAGGGTGGTATTTATTTCAAGTATAACAGAAAATTATATGCAGACACAAGCACATGACCTGTTGTAGATCACAAGTTTAAATCCATAACACACAGACCACTGTAATAGAAATTAAATAAATTGTAGAATTGAAAGACATTCACAACAATTAAAGATTAATTATAACAGCAATAATAAAATCACACTAAATCATTAAAAAAATGCAAGAAAGGAAAATGCAGCACCTGATCAGAAGAGTGGGCCCAACTCTTTGAACAGGGCTATGGTAAATTCACGAATTACAGAAGAAATAGCAAGATGTTGTGCATTCGATTAATGTCAGAATAGATTTTTTACAAGATCTATATGTAAAAGGGATTAACCCTGATTCACAGCCTGCAGGCCTCTTTATACAAATGTCCTAGAGTCCCTGATTCCCTTCAGCAACTCCATAATCACAAAAATACACTTTGTTACAATGGAAACCTAGTTGCCGAGAAGGAAACCGTAAAAAGGCCTTAAATGGCGCTGATATAAATAGATTATGTTACGCTCTAACAGAAAATGAGAATAGCACTGGATATGATAGGTTGTTCCTCGACTCATGGCTGCAACACTCCTGTTTTGGCCAAATCTGTAGAAATATCGGAGTTAATATGTAAAAAGGTAAAACCTCCGTGACAATTACTTCATTAATCAAATATCCCATGAAAGATAAGGAAAAAGGTTTTACCTCATGCGTTTAAGAATAATAATGGTTCAAAGAGATAGAAAGATAGGGTAAAATGGGAGAGGAAAGTATACAAATTCGGTACCCAATAGTGGCCTATCCCACTTTTCACTAGAATCATTCATTGTTATTCTATGTGATATTTCTACCCCTCAAGAATGATTGAATGGGCCCATATTGGCTACAATTTTAGTCTACTATGCCTTTCAAAATTTTTGAGTATAGTTTCTCAATATGTGTGTGTGTCTGAAATAAATGTTTTTAGATTATAAAATGATTGCATATGCAAAATTGTGAATAGTTCTTGGGCTCAACTATTGATCTAAAATTAGAGGATAAATTATCCTTCCTAAAAACTAGCCATCCTCTAATGCTTTGCAAGTAAACAAAAATGGGTCTTATGTAAAAAAAAATTATGGTATATTCAAGGATAATGAGTTAATTTTCATATGAACTTTAAACAAGAAACATATTCACATGAATCTCATATGGAAAACATGAAGAGAGACAAAACAAAATTTGATGATGGAATTCACCCTCATGGGCTACTTCTTTGGGCCTACTAACAGAGCTAGACTGCTCCATAGATTTTATTAATAAAAGAGTATATTAAATGTGTTGAAAAAATGAGTGGCATATTTCCCCTTAAGGAAACATTATTCTACAAATAAGTATCACTCTAAAAATCATGACAACCTATATTCAGTCATGAAATAGCCAACAAGAAAAGGCTCTCACATCAAGACCCTATACTTCATCTTAAAATGAGCATAAATTGTACAATGATTCCACATCGAAAACTAAAAAGAGTTTTCCTAAAAAATATATAATGAGAAAAAAAAAACATGAGTTGAACCATAGATTTCACAGTTGCTGCAAATAACATATGAAGGCTGGAAAACCCCTACAAGGTCTTCACCATGCTAAAAATTCCTTCAAAATTACTTCAAACCATTGATTTTCCCTAACACTCATAGAATAAAACCTGCAAAAGGTCCTTCCAGAATTTCCCCAATCATTAAACATAGGCATCCATTGGATTCACAATCCCAAAAAACCCCTATCTAGGCTCTTATTGGGCTCAAAAATACAAAAAAACTCATCAAGTTATTGCTCTCCCAAGTGTTTTTGCTATTCGGCCTCCAAATTGGCTCAACTTGCAAAAAAAGTGACATTTTTACCCTTTAAACCACTCGGGAGGCAACAATTTAGCCCGCAATAGGTGAAATTTATTGCCTAGTTAATTTTCATAATAACCCCTTAGGCGCAAAACCAGGGTCACGTGACATGCCATACGACCGAGGGTAGGGCCAACAGTCAGCCCTTTCTATCCTTGGGACATTTTCTATTAGCAGATGGTCATATGGGGTGATGAGTTCAGGGGTCAGGGCCAACCGCTTGCCCCCATTGCGCTAGCTCCCAAACCTTCGCCGATGGTAACACACCGATATCGTGACTGGGACCAGGACTCAAAATTTGCCCCCATAGTACTATCCCTTTACCTTTCCACCTTCAGTTACATGCAGCAACCATAGGGCCAGGGCTAGGACTAAGTGCCCTACCCTACCCATTGATATTCCATCATTTTCCACATGTGAAAACATGGAACCTGGAGCTAGGGCTTACAACCCCACCCCCTCCTCCTAACGCCTAAACCCTTGTGGGATTAGTTCTATGGGTTATGAACATGACTAGGGATTAGGGATGGTCCCCAAGCCCTCACTCTGAATTTTCTCGTCGACAATCCCATGGGGGTGGACATGACCGAGGGTCGAGGCTCATAGCCCGACCCCTCCTCCCAACGCGCCAATTACATAAAATTTAAATAAATTTGGAGGACTAACGGGTTAAGAAAAACCATGTAGGAAAGTTGGTAGAGCGTTGGGATATGTTGTGGCAGGTCGACAGCTTGATTCCTGCCAAGCCCTTCTGACCCTTAAAAAAATTTTAGCCAATGTGGAGGCACCATGTGGCAGCCTTCAGTTGGGCCACGTGGCAGCTTCCCATTGGGCCACCAAAATAAAACTTCGACCAATGAAATTTTGAAAAACTGCTCCTATACGAACCTGACACTTGGCGAGCCGTGATTGGTCCCATACACCCACTTGAAATGTTGAAACATCATGACATAAATATTATGGGTTGTGCAGTGAGTAGCCCAAACAGTCTACTTGCAAAAAAAAAATTTTGGTAAAAAACTTCAAAACATAATAAATTTGTCATATGACATTGGATTGAGGCGATTCAATTGTTTTTGGAATCAGAATAATGAAAACTACGACTTGATGCTGGTTTCAAAAGATTTTGGTTACTTTAATTTTTGAGCAAAATTTTGATCTCCGGATCATACCTCCACACTAGGAACTTTTGGACTCCAAAATTTTACCTTCTCCTAGCAAACGAAATGAGGAAAAATATCATAAACTTCCTGATCTCAATCCTTCATGTTATGTTTCAATTGGTGCCTTCAAGCTCCAATCAAGGTACTCCACCTATCTTCTACGTGAATTCCTTACCTTCTTGTTAATAATTGAGGCTTAAAACCATGTAGGAACAAAAACATTGATGGATGGAATATGAACATTCTCTCCAAACCATCTTTAATGGCTCAAAAAAATTCATCTTGAAGTCCCTCTTTGTTGAAGACAAACTTTAATTTCCATCTTGGAAATCAAAATCAACTCAATGCTTGCTATGCACTGATTCAAACTTTGCTTTACTATCCTCAAATTGTACTTGTACACAAAATTACTATGGATGCATTATTCAATGACACATTTTTATTTTTCCACATAAACATAGTCATTTACTATAGAATCTTTATCAAAAATTTCATTTACAACAAGCTTCATCTAGAAACACTTGTATTGGTGAGTACATGAGGCAACCATAGACACATTGGACAACAAACAATGTTCATCCCAAAAATTCCTCAAACAATTGGACTCATAAACAAGCCAACATAACATGACATGTCAATGAAAAACATATTTGTCGTATGTAAGTGATTATCCTTGTTTCACTTTAGAAAGTACCCAAAACAGGTAATGAACAACAAGTATTTACAATTTACAAAGAAATAAACTACACGAACAGTCTACCCAATATTTTCCTCTCCTAGGCCTATGGGTTTTCTTTTTGCATCCATTCTGCTTTGAAGGATGCCTTAAGAACTATACCAGTATCCTCTTTTCCACCTGTTTCTTTCCTTGCATTGTATTGCATGACATATTTATCCTTCTTGGGATGAAGTTTTGGATTAATTTTCCAACAAATTTCATTCCCATGCCCATTCATGTTACAATAGGTACAAAAATACTTTTTATTTCCCATCGACAAGGAAGTCTTCAAAATTGAGGGACTTTATTCATGCTTGATGCCAATAATTTGGTCCATTATTTTGACCATCACTTTGGGTTGCTCACAATCAGCCACACAATGATCAATTGCATAACAAAATGTTCAAGGATACATGTTCCAAAAATAATCAAAATTACCAACATTTGGAAAATTCCCATAACACTTATACAGGTTCCATGGGGTGTAACTTTGATGATGACATGGAAAGTCCTTTAAAATATTCATCTCTCTTGGGAGGAAAATTTCCATTATCACTACCATATTGGTGTGATATATCATCATTTTATGATTTCTTTGCCTCAAAAAATTTAGAACACTCTTCAAACTCTCCATGACCATAACCCAATCCTTCATATCTTGGTCTCTCCTTCACCTCGATAGGATTAGTGATACCTTGGCCATTTATTGTGATGCCTCCTCCTTCGTAACCCATCCAAGCTAGTAGCTTCATACCAATGTCTTTAATATGCTTTTCAAATGATGTAAAAGATGTGTTATTAACATAAACATAAGGATTTGAACTTGAAATTTTGATTACCTCCTTGGAATTTCCACCTATATTTTCAGTTTCAAATGTTGATGACGAATTTTAGGATGATTCAAGCCACCCACTTTTACCAACAAGAACTAAGGAATATATCTGAGATGCTCACAAAACTCACAAACATCATTCTCCACATAGGGTCCATATCCCATGTTTGGACCATGCCCACATATTGGCTTCATGTTGGAGGAATTATTTTCTTATTCTGGGTTAGAACTCTCACCAACTTGTTCCTCATGCACATGCTGCAAGTGAAGGCACATATGCCTCTTCTCCTCTTCAACAAATTCAAGAAATCTCCTCAACTCAAAATTCTCCATTTTAAGAGACAAGTAATCTCCTCTAGCTCTTGGAGACTTTCCATCTTCTTTCCCACACCTGCAACGTGGTAAGAACCAAATCTGAACCAATTGATCTAAAATTGGAGGATAACTTCTCCTTCGTAAAAATTGACCATCCTCTAATGCTTTGCAAGTAAACAAAAATGGGTCTTATGTAAACAATTTTTATGGTATATTTAAGGATAATGAGTTAGTTTTCATATGAAATTTAAACAAGCAAAATATTCACATGAATCTCATATGGAAAACATGAAGAGAGCCAAAACATAATTTGATGATGGAGCTCACCCCTCTTGGGCTACATATCTAGATATCCTAACACAGCTAGATCGCTCCATAGGTTTTAGTAATAAAAGAGTACATGAAATTCATCAACAAAATGAGTGGCTTGTTTCCCCTTCAAGGAAAAAATTTCCTACAAATGAATCTCGCTCTAAAAAGCTTGAAAACCTATATTCAGTCATGAAACAATAAAAAAGAAAAGGCACTCGCATCAAGACCCTATAATCCATCTGAAAATGATCATAAAATGTACAAAAATTCCACATCGAAGTACTAAAAAGATATTTCCTCAAAAATACATAATGATGAAATAAAAGGATGAGATGCACCATAGCTGACACAACTATTTCAGATGACATATGAAGGTTGTAAAACCCCTACAAGGTCCTCTCCATGCTAAAAAAAACTTCAAAATTGCTTCAAACCACGTATTGTTCTAGAAGTGCTCCAATCAGTAAACAAAGGATTCCATTGGATTTAGAATGCCCAAAAACCCCTATCTAGGCTCTTCTAGGGTTAAAAAATACCAAACACTTATCAAGTTATGGATCTCCCAAGTGTTTTTACAATTCATCCTCCAAATTGGCTCAACCTATAAACTGAGCGACATTTTCACCCTTTAAACTACTCGACAGATGACAATTTTTCCCACAATAGGTGCAAATATTTGTCGTCTAGTTAGTTTTCCCGATAACCGCTTAGGAAAAAAACCAGGGTCACGTTGCACACCATAAGGCCGAGGGTTGGGCCAACGGTTTTCTCCCACCGGCCTTGGCACCTTTTCTATCAGCAAATGGTCCCATGGGGTGATGTGGTTGGGGGTTGAGGCCAACTACCCGCCCTCTCTGTGATAACTCTCGAATCTCCACCGGTGGCTATGTGCTGGTATCGCGACCTAGGGCTAGGCCTCAAACTTCACCCAAATCAGACTATCCCTTTAACTTTACCCCTCCATTTATATGCAAAAACCATGGGACCGGGGCTAGGGGCCAAGTGCCCCACCTCGCCCATCAAGCTTCCTCCATTGGTCACCTGTGCAAACATGGAAATTGGGGCTAGAGATTGGTCTGACGCCTACACCATTGCATGATCGTTCCTATGGGTTTTGAACATCATCAGGGGCTGGGGCTGGTCCCCAAGCCCTCACTCTGACTTCGCTCGCCAAAAATCCTGTGGAGGTGGACATGACCGGGGGTCAGGGCTCACTGCCCGACCCCTCCTCCCAACACACTAATTACATAAACCTTAAATAGATGCATAGGACTAACGTGTTAATAAATAACAGTTAGGTTAGTTTTTAGAGCATCGAGCTATGTTGTGGTAGGTCATCAGTTTGATTCTTTCCAAGGCTTTCCGGAGATCAATTTTTTTCTCAAAAATGAAAGTGCTTAGAATCTTTCAAAAGTAGCATCAATTCATATTTTTCTTCATTCTGATTCCAACGACACTTGAATCTCATCAATCCAATGTCATATGACAAAGTAATGTTGTTCTGAATTTTTTGACTAACAAAACAAAAATTGCAAGCAAGTTCACTGGGTTGCTGACTAGGCAGTCCATACTTTTGATGTCATGATGACATCAATATGCCAAATTGGCAAGCCTCGATTGGTCTTGTACACCCATTTGGCATGTTGATGTCATAAATATCTTGCATGTTTTAATAAAACCCTTTTCTTCCACCCTCTTCCATCTACAACCACTATAAACATAGTTTACACTCTACAATGCACTGTACATTCATCTGATTTTATTTTTATTAGTTTCTATTAATTTTATTATAGAAACTTGTTAGACAATTTACATGGCAATATTTTCATTACAAAGTGATTATGGATGAATAATTGCTAAAAATGATTTTGCTCAGTTGTCTTATTTATTTTGGTTTCATACTCTATTATAGTTTTAGCCATTGAATGTTATAGTTATAAGGGAAAAGTGGAATTTTTCCAGTCATACTTTATAATTATGTTGCCTCTTCCATATACGTCATTCTTTGTATAGATCCTTCATATAAAATATTATAGTTTCTACAAACTCAATTGTTTTCATGGCCATGTGAGTGTTGGGTGTGGAGCCTGATTATCTTCCTGATTCATCATTCTTGTTTATAATGTGTTTGCATCCCAGTCCCAAGTGGTGGTTCAGAGACAACGCCCTTGAAAGAAATTTTTTTGTGAAATTTTCTTTTTTAAATATTGTAATTTGTAATCAATCTAGGTTTTTCATTAGGAGAAAGATATGACAGTAGAAGTTATGTTAATTTAGGGTTTTTCTTCCTAGAAGGAAACCCTCAGTTTATATGAGGGAATTATATTTCGATTATGTATTATTCTATGATAAAAAAAGAGGAAATTATGTGAGAGTGAAGAGGAAGTTACATCATATGTGCTATAGGTTGTATCCCTTTAGTTTTTTGGATAATATAAAAGGAAGTACTGGTTGTTTTTCCATGGATGTAGCCAGATTGGGTGAACCACGTATATATGTGTCTCTCTTGTTTTATGTTTTTTTGTGTTTCATTGCTATGTTATTTAATTTATAATAGATATTATCAAAGTTTAAGGTCTATTTGGTTGATAAACTTGTATGAAATAAGGGTTCTTGGTTCGAGTGGGAGAAATGGTGGAAGATGGTAGGTTTAGGGTCGAGAAATTCAACGACTAAAACTACCAGGTATGGAAGATGAAAATGGACGACTATATTTATTAGAAATATCTTAACCTACCATTGATTGGAAAATAAAATAAGTCTATGAGTATGACATACGAAGAATGGGATATTCTTGATACAAAGGCACTGGGAACAATACGGTTGTGCTTGGTAGCATCGGTGACCTTCAACATTTCAAAGGAAATGAAAATGAAAGGTCTAGTGGAGGAGTTGGCCAATATATATGAAAATACCTTGTCCTCAAACAAGGTATTTCTGATGAAGCACTTATTTTAATACAAATATGTCAAAAGGTGGATATGTTTTTGATCACTTAAATGAATTTAACATGGTTACCATTCAGTTAAATTCTGAAGAGGTAAATTTGGTTAATGAAGTTAGGGTTTTGTTTTTTTTATGCTCATTTCCAGAAATTTGGAATGGCTTAGTCATAGGTATCAATAATTATGTCTATGGTTCTAGTACTTTAAATTTTGATGATGTTGTTGGTGTTATCCTTGGGAAGAAATGTGACGGAAAAGCTCAGGTGATACATCAGGGAATGTTTTTACTACAGAGACTTAGTAGGGGGAGAAAATTAGAGGGAGGAAATATCCCAAGATAACTTAATAAGTTAAGGAAAGGAAAATCCAAATCTAGATTGGGGATAGTGTGCTGGAAATGTGGGAAGAAATGAAACTTGAACAAAGACTGTAAGTCTTAGAAGGAAAAAGAAGGAGATGAACAACAAGAGAACAATCGGGAAGAAAATGTAACAAGTGATGTGATGTGAGATTCTTTGATTCTTTCATTATAAAATATTATTGATGCCTAGGTAGTAGATTCAGGGGCTTCATTCCATGCCACACCCCAAAGGAAACATTTTCATGACTATGTTCAAGGAGATTTTGGACAGGTTCTTGTAGGTGATGATAAACCTTGTAAAATTATTGGAATGGGTAAGGTACTTATAAAATAAAAGAATGGAAACCAATGGTTTTTAAAGGATCTAAGACATGTTATAGATCTAAAGAAAAATATAAATGAAGTTGGTAACTGAAGGTTGTGTAACTATATTTACATAAAAGACCAGGAAGGTCACTAAAGGAGCCTTAATAATAGTAAAAGGAGATAATATAGGTGTGTTGTATTTATGCAATGGTATTTCTAATTCTGCTAATGCTTTAACCTCCACAGGAGAAGATATGACATTGTGGCATCATAGGCTTGGACACATGAGTGAGAAGGAGATGCAAATTCTTCACTCAAGAAATTTGTTTCCAGATTTGAAGAAAGTTAATTTGGAGTTATGTGAGAATTTTTTTATGAACGATAAAAGAGAGTCATATTTCTCAGAGTCGGGAAAGAAAAAAAGAGTGAAAATTTAGATTTTGTGCATACAGTTGTATGGGGAATGACTTAGGTATCATCTCTTGGTGGCTCTCATTGTTATGTTAATTTTATTAATGATGCAACTAGTAAACCTTAGGTTTATTGTATTCAAAATAAATTTGATGTCTTTGATACTTGTAAGAAATGGAAATATTTGGTTTAGAAGAGAGAGGAAAGAAGTTAAAGTGTCTAAGAGCTAATAATGGAGGTGAATACTGCAGCAAGGATTTTGATAATTACTATTCATACCATCGAATTCGTAGAGAGAAGACAATTCCAGGAACACCACAAGAAAATGGTGTGTCAGAAAGGATAGACAAGACAACCATGGAGCGTGCAAGGTGTATGAGATTGCATGCAAGATTACCCTTACAATTTTTGGTAGATGTTGTAGATATTGTTGTTTATCTAATAAATAGATGGCCTTCAAATTCCTTGGACAGTGGTATTCCAGAAGAGGAATGGACAGGTAAGAAGGTAAACTATTCATTGCTAAATACTTTCAGCTATGAATCATTTTTCCACATTAAGAAAGAAAATATAAAAAATATCGAGGAAAAATCAAAGAACTGTATATTTATTGGATTTGGTGTCGATGATTTTGGTTATCGCTTATAGGATTATGAAAACCATAAATAATTAGGAGTAGAGATGTGGTATTCAATGAAAAGGTCTTGTAAAAATATTAGTTTTTGAGAAAGAATCAGGAGAAGGAAAACATAAAATACAAAATTCTTGATGAGATCACATGAAAATAAAATTAAAAGGTGCCAAAAAACCATAATGATTAGTATAAAAAACAACAACATGCACCTCAAACTTCTGCAAGTGTTACTAGAAGATCTATTAGATTAAGTAGACCCCTTGAACAATACTCTTCTTCATTATATTATGTATTGTTGATTGATTCTGGTGAACCAGAAGGATATGAAGAAACAATACAGGTAGAAAGCCAAAAGAAGTCAGAGAAATCCATGAAATAAGAGATGGTATCCCTGGTACATAATCAGACTTGTGACTTAGTCAAGTTTCTTGCAGGTAAAATAACATTGCAGAATAAATGGGTTTAAAACATTGAAGGAAGAAGATGCGGGAAAAAAGAGGTATAAGGCTAGAATTCTTGTGAAGGGGTTTGCACAAAATAAAGGTATATACTTTGATGAAATATTTTCTCTTGTTTTCAAAATGAATTCAATCATAACTATTTTAAGTCCAGTGGCAGCATAAGATTTGCATAATGAACAATTAGATGCAAAGACAAAATTTCTCCATCGGGATTTGGAGGAAGATATTTATATGCAACAACCACAAGGGTATGAGGTAAAAGGGAAGGGGAAATTAGCGTGAAATTTGAATAAGAGGTTGTATGGATTGAAATAAGCTCCAAGGTAGTGGTATCTAAAATTTGACAAGTCTAAGGCTGAACATGGTTATACTAGATGTAATTATGACCACTATGTTTATCTTAAGAAAAAAAATGATGGAAGTTGTATTATATTTCTATTGTATGTAGATGACATGATTTTTTTAGGGTATAACATGTATGAAATAAATGTGCTAAAATTAAAATTGGCCAATTCATTTGCAATGAAGGATTTGGGTGCTATTAAGAAAATCTTTAGGATCAAAATAAATGGAGACAGGAAAAATCACAAATTAACATTGTCTTAGGGTGAGTACATATAAAAGGTCTTGGAAATATTTAACATACAGAATGCAAAACCAGTTAGCACACCTTTGGCTATCCATTTCAAACTAAGTAAGGAGATGTGTCCCAAGACTTAGGAAGACATAGATTATATGTATAAAGTTTCATACTCATCAGTAGTTGGAAGCTTAAGGTATGTAATGGTGTGCATAAGGCCTTATATTGCATATGTGGTGGGAGTTGTGATTAGGTATATAAACAATCTAGGAAAATATCACTGGATGGTAATGAAGTGGATTCTCAGGTATTTGAGAGGTACCACTAATAAAGATATATTTTTTGAAGGTTCAAACTTTTTTCTACAGGTATATGTCAATTCACATATGGTAGGTGATAAATATAACAAGAGGAGCACCACAGGGTATGTGTTTATTGTAGATGGAACAAAAATAAGTTGGGTTTCTAAAATGAAAAGGATTGTTGCACTTTCAACAATGGAAGAAGATTATGTTGCCACTAGAGAGGCTAGTAAACAAATTATTTTGTTACAAAGGTTTATGGATGAATTGGGAAAGAAGAAAGAGATTGGAAGGTTATATAGTGATAACCATACTACCATTCATCTTGCAAATAACTCAACATTTCATTCAAATACTAAACATATATAACTCAGGTACCATTTCATATGACCAATTTTTGAAGATGGACAGTTGAAGCTAGAAAAGACACACATTATCAAAAATCATGCAGATTTGTTAACAAAGGTAGTAACTCGAGAGAAAATGAGTTTCTACTCAATTTAAATTCTCCTTCAAGTATGATAGTAAAGATGAGAAATAGGCAGTCCAACTGGAAACATTATCCAACAAGTGAAGTAGAGGTGGAGTTGTTATAATCAATCTCCAAGAGGGAGATTATTGGGTTTGGAGCATGATTATCTTCCTGATTCAAAGGTCTTGCTTTGACCACGTTTGGACCCCATTCCATCGCACTTCCATTGAAAAAAAAATATTTTCATTGGAAAATATTGTAATTCCATAGTTAATCTGGTCTCTTCATTAGGTGAAAGATTTGACAGTAGAAGTTATGTTAATTTAGAGTTATTTTTTTTCCCTAAAAGGTAACCCTTAGTCTATATGAGGGAATTGTATTCTGGTTGTGTATTATTCTATGAGAAAAAGAGAGGATATCGTGTGAGAGCGGAGAGGAATTTATAATGAATGTGTTGTAGGTTGCATCCCTTTAGTTTGCTAGATAATATAAAGGAAGGATTGGCTATTTTTCCATGGACGTAGTCCAGATTGGGTGAACCACATATATCTATGTCTCTCTTGTTTTATTTTTTCTGTGTTTCATTTATTTGTTATTTAATTTCTAATAGTGAGTGCATACTTTCCTGTTGTTAATACCTCTATGTCATAAGTGTATACATGAATATTGGATCACTCATTTCTATGACACATGATAATGGAAACAACTCACTCTTGTTTGCATGTACAAGCAACCTTTTCCTCATTCAAATTTTATTTCCCTTATGTGTTTTTCAAGTACCATAGCATTTGTATTGGACTTGAGTCATGCAGATCATTATTTGACTTGTTATTTATCTTGTGATTTAAGATATGTTATATGATGATAGGTTTCCTCTTCTTAGAAAAATGAAATGAGCTTCATCAGTAGAGGATCATGGGGCAATAAAAAGTGGCCTCCTAAGGAAAAATAATAAAATAATAGTTAAATAATAAAATAAAAGTTATGAATTTTGGAGGGAAAAGAACAAAACTACTATTTTTACTTGTATGTTTGGCTTATCTCCTTACCGATTTATCCAAATTTCAAGTCTAGACACTCATTGGATGAAGAATTGAATTCCACATCCAACAAGTACCCACTAGGCATTCTTTTGAGTAGACCCACATTGACAAAAATTGAAGATACATTAAAAAATGTGTTGAACACACCTTTTTAATGTATCTTCATTTTTTGTCAATGTGGGTCTTCTCAAAAGTATGCACAATGGGTACTCATTGGATGTGGAATTTAATTCTGCATCCAACTAGTGTCTACACTTGAAATTTGGGTAAACCTATAAAAGGATAAGATAAAAGTACAAGTAAAAAAAACAGTTTTTCTTCTTTTCCCTCCAAAATATTTACATGTACCTCTTTTTTAAATTTAAAGGATTTTGATTGGTTTAGATATTATGATATTTGGAAATTACGTGAAAATTTCATGGGAACTTTTAGGCTGAAATTTCCTCTAATGTGGGTTAATATGGGAGTACCAATGTCTCATGGAGAGAAAATAGGAACTTTAGAATTAGGTTCTTCATTCACTTCAATGCATACTCAAAGGAATTTAACCAGTTGAACCAAACTAGGCATTTGTATCTAGGCAGCCCTCCAACCACTCCCCGTGCTTCTCATAACTCACCATCGTCTCATTCAGGAATTATGGAAATTCTTGAACAACACCCACCTCTTCTACAACCTCTACGCCATGACTGTTGGGAACCCAACCTAGCCATGCAAACCTCTAGAATTTCTCATTTCCTTATGCATCACACCACTCCATCCCACCATTGATAGCTATTTCATAGATCCCCTCAACATTGTCACACACCATGCCTTCTCATACATATCAACCACTAGTCTTCTAACCTCATGTTGTGAAAGTAAAATTACACTCGACCTCTATACCTGTTGTTACACGATTTTTTGGTCATCTAACCTGTTACTATTAGATGGACTAAAGTACAACATGTAAGACCAATTTTACCATAGTAAAATTGTTTTTACTATGAGAAATAATTTAATAACCCATAGTTTATTAAATTATTTCTAGTCTAAACAGGAAACCCCATGAGGAATAATTAAATAAATCCTTATTTGTTTGATTTTCCTCTAGGGATAATTAACTAAACCATTGTTTAATTAATATTCCTGGTCATATTTAACCCAAAACATGAGAATTAATTAGATAAATTATTATTTATCTTATTATTCTCTAGGAATAATATTTAAATAATTATTTAATAATATTCCTTATTGAATTTGACTAAATCATTTTTAAATAATTAAATAAATCATTATTTATTTAATTATTCCTTAAGCTCATCCTTGAAATAAAAAACAAATCATTTATTTATTTATTATTTCTAAATAAAGGGATTTAACCAATTCTAAATTCATGTTCCCTCCACCAAAAATAATAAAATATTCCAAGTAAGTTGGATCCAGATTTGGTTAATAATATTTTAATTATCCACCAATATCTAGACTAGCTCAATCTTTTGTTATAAATTGAAGGGTTTTTCTATTCATTCACTACCCTTTTGATCACCTTTTGATTTATACTTTTGGTCTGACTTTGATCCTCCATCATTGTCATATTTTTTCTACTTTTGCTTGTGACCTCCCTTTGAGTTCTATTTTGTCTGGGTTTTCTGCACCATCAAGAGAGAGAGATCTTAGATCTGAAGCGCTAAGGACATAAAAGAAACCATCCCATTAAGGGGGACTGGTAACATCTTTCCGTGTTCCCTTCCCAGGTGTCATAATACAAAAAATTATTTATAAATTCTTGTCTTGTCTATTGGATGTTTGGAGCAACTCTTGTTTATTTTCATTGTTTAATGTATTTAACTACATAGATCTGGATTTTTGTAGCATTTATTCTAATCACCTACTTCAGATCTAAGGAAATTGACAGCGACATTTGATGTTAGGGTTGTTTGTTATGCACAACTAAAGTGAGCTTTTTCCGTACACTTACGATTAGAATTCACTCTAACAACTGGCGACTCCATAAGAATTTTTAATTTTGACTGTTGTCGCTTTTCAGATCCTTGCATGACCAGTTGCTTCAGCCACCAGGTTTTTTCTTCAGCTTCTTTTTTTTCATTCCTTCATTTTTTTTTAACCTTTTTTACCCTAAAATAGTAAAAAATATAACTTTTGTGTGTTTCTGGGCCATTTGCATAGGTAATAGGTATCAACCGTGAAAGGCAACCTTTTCTGAAACCTGCCACCAAGACAATCGAAAGTCCAGGTTGCACTTCTCAGTCCAAAACCTGCGACCTCAACTCTCAAGTAGTGGAAAATTGCCCAAAAACTGCGACCTTAGCAAAAAATAAGTTAGTACCTGCAACCTCAACTTTTTTGCGGGATTTTTCTATTGTTTTTCAAAGTTTGTCTGGGGCACTGTTCAGGGTTCTCTGACCTTGATCTTTACTCGTATTGGACCTATAATTTCTTATTTTTACTCGTCGAAGTAGGAACCAAGCCCCTTAGGGCTTCAGTAAGCTTCTACCTTTTTAGAAGGAGTTTAGCTGAAGCATGTCTTCTGATATTTCAGTGTTTTTCAACCATTTTTTTATATCTGAACCTGTCTTTTAAAATCCATTTTAGATCGATTATTTTTCCATCCAAAACACCTCTTTTCAGTTTTTTTTTGTGCTCCCTTTAGGGTCCCCTAAGTTTCCCTTTAGGTTGTAGCCTTTCACCACCTACTTTTCAGCATTTTTCCCTTTGGTTTCTTGGTTTTTTCTGCACCTCTTTTCAGCAGATCTGATGTTTAGATCCTGTCCCTCTTGACCTTAGATCTATTTTCCATATTGTGTGTTTTGAGTTGATTTTTCCCACCCTTATATTATTTTTTGGGAAGCCCTCCTTTTTGGGTTTAGATTCATGCATCTTTAGTTGTTTATTTATTGTCGCTTTCATTTTTATTTATAGTTATACATCATCTTTTTTCTTTTCTCCATACACACGTCTGGGCTTAATTAAAATTAACACAATTATCAAACACACGCACACATAAATCGAAGAGTGCCTAGTTTACACTGCTAGGCCAAGTGATCTAAAAGGAGTGTATTAGTTTGTTGTGCTAAGTGTCCTTTTAGTAATAAAAACATGTACAATTTGTCTCCATTTGTTTTCTTAAGGAATGAGTTTTTTAACCATGAAACATAGATGAATTTGTGAGTCTTAAGCATGAAAATAAGCCTAAATAACATTGTACAACAGTGTATAACAGAGAAATAACATCACACATAAGTTTTACAGAGCAGGCATGATGAAGTAGTTCACCCCTCCTGGGCTACATCTGTTGGTCCAGCTCCCAATGGCATGTCCCTCTTTGTCATTATGATCCAAATTGCAAATCCATGTTTTACAAGCCTCTAATGGTTTTTTTCTTTGCACTAGTGGCTCCAGAATGCTCAAATTAGTCTAGGTAGACTCTTGTTTCACCCAAATTGGTCGAAAATTAACCTCCCAAAGAATTTTTTCCAATCTCAGCTAGAAAAACTCCACTAAAAGTTGAGAACTACAGTTAGCTGTAATTAGTTTGGAAAATTTCCAAAAAAATATCCTGGTCCCAAAACTTCCACCAGTATTAACCGTTTGATTTAAATGCAAGTGGTAAGGGCGGGGTGGTCACAAGCCGACCCACCACCTTAAACTCCGTGATTTAAATTTTGTATTAAAGTCCGCATTGGAGTGGAACCTAGAGTCAAATTTTTGTTAACCTTTTCCGAAACTGTCGCTGCAAGTGCCTTCTAACCGCACATGTGACAAGGCTTTCCAACGAAGGTTACATTTAATGAAACTGTCACATTTGTTATCATGGTTCTGAAGCATATAACATGTGATCAGTATTTGTCGAAGCCACTGGAGTTACGGTTTAATACTGTCGAGGTTTTAACAAATGTCACTGGTAGTAACTGTAGCATGTGATCAATCATTTGGGCCGCTAGTGGGTTAGGACCGCCAGCGGTCCCCCCCCCTCAACCTTGCAACCATAACAACATAAATTTATGTCGCTGACATATATGTTAAGAAACAAAGTAGAAGGAAGATGGTGGAAGGTCTTATGCATGCATTGGAGGTCGCAGGGTTGAACACCCCATACCTCACATAAATTTTTTTAAAACCTTCTGAGGACACATGGCAGACTCCAGGCTTGCCACGTGTCACCCATCTAATGGTGCTCCATAAAACATGTGCAACCAAATCTTCGGCCCAAAAATAGCCACGTGGAGAATTCTAATTGGGTTCTAGAAAAAGGAATATTCCCAATATATGCCACTTGCTGACTATACCTGCATGCTGACTGGGCATCACGGTCACCCTGTCACAAAAATTTTAGTTGTTTAGGAAAACAAATAGAACGTGATATCTTCCTCATATGACATCGGTTTTTTAAACCGTTCATGGAACTGGAATCGCAATGATGAGATATTTCTGGTCACTCAGGTTCGGTACAGTTTCAAGCACTTTCAATTTTGAGCATAACACATGATCTCTTGATCATACCTCCCCATTAGGAATCTTTTCGACCCAAAAATACTTTAATTACCTGTTCAAAAGATAAGGTTACATCTCCCTCACCTTTACACTTCTATCCACCTTGCCTTACTTGGTCTGTTTCCCTTGAGCCTAATTCTAAGATAATAAACACTTCCCCTCTTAGAAGTGTGTGTCCTCCTGTCAAGGATGGTATCCTCCTTGAGCTCATCCAGAAATTCTAGCAAGAAATATTCTATAGATGGCAGTTGAATATCACTCCCTTGATCATCAATCAAAGGAGGCTCATACAAATGTAAATTTTCCACATTGACAACCAAATACATTTGCATATATGAAGGCAAGTCAAGTTGAAATGCATTATTACCAACTTGTTTGATGATCTTGAATGGACCATAGCGAATGGGCTTGAGATTTTTACCTTCTCCTTGCATCCTTTCTTTGCTTATGTGCAACCATACTTCATCTCCTTCTTGAAACTTGTGATCAAATCTATGTTTGTCATGCCTCTCCTTGTATTTTCTTTGACTCTTCTCAAGATGTTCTTGAACTTGTTGATGAATAGTCTGAATTTTCTCAATGAACTTTCGAGCCTTGTCAATATCACTATGTCCATCAATTGCAACATCCTTGTCAAAGATGAATTCTAATGGCGATTTCGGCAAATACCCAAAGCAGGCTTCAAAAGGTGAAGTATTTGTAGAAGAGTGCTTTGCCTAGTTGTAAGCGTATTGAATGTAATGCAGTTTTTCATCCCACAACTTGGGATGTTTGCTGCAATATCCTCTCAATAGATGCACAACGGTTTTTTTCACCTCCTCAGTTTGGCCATCAGTTTGCAGATGAAAAGAAGTACTCTTTTTCAACTTTGTGTCCATCGTCTTCAAAAGATTGAACCAATAATTCCCAAGGAACCTGGAATCCTTGTCACTAAAAATAGAAGTTGGAAAACCATAATGAACCCATACATGTTGAAAATAAATTTTAGTATTTTTTTCAGCAGTAATGGTTTTATTACATGGCATAAGTATACACATTTTACTGAATCTATCCACAACTACATAAAGATAATCATGTTGTTTTCTTGACATAGGTAGACCTCGAATAAAGTCCATGGTGACACTATCACATGGCCTTGATGGTACCGGTAGTGGCGTGTACAACCCAAGCTTCCTATTTCTAGGCTTGCTTGTTGCACACATAGAAAAAACTCTTATAAAATGTGACACACTATCTATCATGCGAGGCCAATAGCAATACCTCTGTAGATGCACCATTGTTTTGCTTACCCCAAAGTTTCCAGAAATAAGAGATGAATTAGCCTCTCTCATGACACTAAGTATCTCTCCTTGTGGTATACATATCTTGCCCAAATGAAACAACAAATTTTTATGCATGTGATAATCATTTTCCTCAACTTTATTCCCTTCACTCAAACTAGCATACACATCCTGAAAATCATCATCAGATGCATACTGTTCTATGTAACTTTCATGTACAATAGAATAATTTTTAAGTAAATTAGAAGCACTTATAATTGGCCTTGAAAGCATATCAGAAACTTTATTGAAAATACCTTTCTTGTACCTTATAACCAAGTGAAATTGTTGAAGAAATCCCATCCACCTGAAATGTCATGATTGCTGCAATTTTGTTTGTGACTGCAAGTACTGTAATGGTTGGTGATCGGTATGTATAATCGTCTCTTTACCCATCAAGTAGTGTTTCCACTTCTTGGCACTTTGTACCAACGCATACAGCTCTTTTTCATATGTAGGATAATTATTTATAGCACCATTGAATGTTTCAGAATGAAAATCGATAGGCTTACCATGTTGCAAAAGTATTGCACCCATGGCATAATCGCTAGCATCAATTTGTATCTCGAATGGTTGTCTCAAATTGGTAATTCAAGGACCGGAGCTGAACTGATCTTGTCTTTTAAAGCTTCAAAAGCTTGTTTTTGTTTGCCTCCCCATTGGAAGCCTTTCTTCACACTTGTCACTACATGCATAGGAGCTACTATGGCAGAAAAGTTAGCAATAAACTTTCTCCAATACTGAGTTGCGCCTAAAAAACTTCTTACCTTGGTTACTGTTTTGGGAGTGGTCCAATTCACAATGGCTTCCACTTTAGAAGGATCAATTCTCAACTCGCCTCCTCCAAACCAGAGAAATATTTCCAAATTCACACTTTGACATCTTAAGAAATAATTTCTCTTTCTTCAAAACATCAAGAACTCTTTTCACATGCAAGACATGTTCTTCTCTTTTTTTGCTGAAAATGAGTATATCATCTAAATACACAATCACAAAGTCATCAAGAAATGGATGCAAAACATTATCCATAACACGCATGAAATCCATCGGTGCATTACACAAACCAAACAGCATAACCAACCACTCAAAGAGTCCTTGTTTGGTTTTGAATGCAGTCTTCCATATGTCAATTTTTTCAATTCTTACTTGATGATATCCACTTTGTAAATCTAAATTAGTGAAAAACTTTGCTTCTTTCAGCAGATCTAGCAAATCATGAATCCTTGGGAGTGGGTATTGATTCTTTACCGTTATCTTGTTCAAATCTCTGAAGTCAGCACACATGCATCGAGTCCCATTTTTCTTCAGAATCAAGACTATGGGTGAACCGCATGGCTAAGTTCTTGGCCTTATGAGTCCCTTGTTGAACATGTCCTTGTTTTGCCTCTTTATTTCAGCATTCTCCATTATCGACATGTGATACATGTCGATGTTTGGAAGAGGAAAATATTGTTGCAACTGAATCTCATGTTGAATCTCCCTTTTTCGAGGCAATCATGTTGGCTCCTGAAAAATCTCATGATGTGCATCAACTACATCATATAAATATGATTTCAACTTAGGATCATAATCCTCAAATGACTCATTATTAACATCAGCTTTAGGCTTAATCATTAGAAGAAAAAAATTCTTACTTTAATTCACCAGCCTCTTTACTTTTCCAGCATTTACCATTGAAATATTTGTCTTCTTGCGATGTGATCTAACAATGAACTCCTTGCTATCTTTGAATAAATGGTATTTGTTCTCATGGCGATGGAAGATCGCTTTTCTATCATACAAGTAAGGACTTCCCAACACAACACTTGTAATATCAAGCGTACCCACATCTAATTCAACTGTGTCAACAAAATGTGCAGTTATTGGAAAGTGCAATATGCACTTCTTTGAAACCTGTAAATTTGCATCCTTACAAATCCACCCAAGTGGATATGGTTTTGGATGTGGAATGGACTCAAGATTAAGTTTCTTGACCAAGTCTTCAAGGATTAAGTTTTCGTGTGACCCACTGTAAAACAGTGTATCAATATTGGTATGTTTGGATATTACCCTCACATGAAACATTTCAATTATCTCTTCTTCATTTGGAGCTTGTGTGTGACAGTTTGATGTACTAGTATTGGGTTTTGTTTCAATTTATTTCCCCTTCATTTTCTTCAATACCATGGCTATAATTTTAGTTTCATCACCTGAATCCTCTCCTAAGTCAGGTTGAGTTGTAGCTGCAGTTTTATGCTTCCCTTTGTTATTGTTATACTTGGATCTCTTTTCAGGATGTAATTTCCAACAATTTTTCTCTTCATGGCCTTCTCTCGAAAAATGTTTACAAACCACTTTCTCTCCCTCTTTCTTAACAGATGCATTTTTTTTTCCCTTACCTTTTGAGGTCTTCTCTTTGTTTTTCCCCTTAAAAGGTTTCTTCTTACTCTCATCAGTAATGTTTTTCCCTCTAGCTTCTAGATGTGTGCCCTGAACACAAACTTCATCTAATCTTGTAGGGTTAAACATGAGAATAGTATGTCTTAGGTAGTTATGTAAGTGTTGTGAAGCTAGCTCCAAAAATAGAAGAAAATATATATCAATGCCTTAGAAATAAGCCACTTCGAGGGGGAAACCTCTAATACATTACTGAATGAACAATTATTGGATGATACAAAATACAAAACCTCCTTTCTGTTGGAAATGTTGTCATTGATGGTAAAGTAGATGGAAAAGGAGGAACACATGAAACAGAAATAGCAAAAGAGGTAGTAAGATGTAGAGAGAGTCGAGCAGCAGAGACAGGGCCATTTAAAGAAGGAGGGCAGCAAAAAGAAGCAGCCCAGGTTACAGAGGCAGCAGAGAGGTAGCATAGGCAACAAAAAGAGAAGTAAGAGACGACATCGATCAAGAGCGAGAGCGGAAACATGGCGAGAGACGAGAGATAGAGAGCACGACTAAGGCAAAGGTAGAGGCAGCAAATACGAGAGGAAGAGATGAAACGGACATGCGGTAGAGGCAGATCGAGCAGCGTTGAAGAGAAACGAGCTAAGGAAAAACTGACGACGGGTGTGTGCGTGTACCCGAAACGGACGATAGAAAGAAGTAGAGAGCAGAGAAGCGGAAACGACGAAACGCGGAGCGAGCAACGAAACGACGAGCGAGGAGCGGACGGGTTATAAAATTCCGAGAATCGCCCAAGCTGGCAGATACATTCATATGTATAATTCCGAGAATCATTACCCGATGGGTGTTACGCATATAATTCAGAACCAGATTCCGAGAATCGCACACTCCAACCGGCGTTATACATAACACAAATATTCTGGGAATTGCACAGAACCATATTCAGGGAATTGCTTAACCCCAAGGGGCAAAGCACATAAATTCTGGGAGTCGCCTACCTCGATGGAGGATACATATATATATATCCATTACAATACATATAAATGCCGCGCATTACATATGTTGCAAAGGTCCAAAGTATGTACATTATAAGGAGCGCTTTATTATAAGTATCATATTATTAATCCCGAAAACAAAAGAACCAAAGGTCCAAGGCATATATATTATGGAGCGCATAAAACAAAGTTTTATACGGTGGGACCCCTCCACAATCGCAATCGGAGAAAAGGTTCAATCGGCGTAGTTTTGTGATATGCTCCGATCAAGTGGCGGACCCGATCTGTTATATGCGGGAGTTAATATGAGCAAATCACATCCGTGTTCTAATCGCATCGGCCTTTGGTGATCGCATCGAATATAAGAGTTGCGATTGAGATTGGAAAGTCAGGACCGATGGATATATAAACCACATTTCATATATATTTGAGTTCGGTACTAATCGCATCGGCAAATCTTATTGAACGAGTGACCAATTGCATCGGATTTCGCGGGGGCATCGGAACATACAACGAAAGTTCTGCGGTGCGATTGGAACGGACAGATGGGCTTATAAACCATGAGTAACAAGTTTTTGAAGTCCGACATGATCGCATCGGAACAACCCAATTGCATCGGAGAAAATATGGCAGTGGATCACTTGCAACTAAAAGTTGCGATTGCGATTGAAGCCCGGACCCGATGGGCTTATTAACTATGATTAACACGTGTTTGAGTTTCAGTTCTAATCGCAATCGGAAATTTGTGAAGGCGTTATTATATATAAATATATATATAAAGCTGTTGCGATTGTATTGAAAAGTGCCACGTGGTCTATGGACCCACGGGCCTCAGCTTAAGGTGGAGGGCGATTATTAATATACGACTGTGATATATGTCCGTTCCACTTGTGGAATGTTCCACATCAACAAGACACTAATAGCATAAAATGGATTGGAGTTCCTCCAGATTTACAGTCAGCAGATATAAAAGGAACAGGTACACGCATGCAACAGTTACACCACAGCAGAGGACAGAAAAGACAAAGACAGACACAGAAAAGACAAATGCGCAGCTAGCCAAGAGGGTGAATGAGTGAGCTGGAATTCACTTTGTAATTCGAATGTAAATATTTTAATTGTTTTTATTGTTTGTGATGCATTGGCAAGTCTCCGGAAGAGAGCAAATATCCCACTGTAATATTAAAATAAGCACCTACAGTTACATTTTTCTGAGTGAGCTGAAAAGAGATGAGAAGGCAGAAGGCAAAGAGACATGTCTGTCCATTTCGAATTCCCAGTGGAATACAAATAGCCATGAAGCTATTTTTGTATAAAACAGGGTAATATCCAAGGGGAGATGGTTGACGAAAAAGGAGTGAGAGAAGAAGAGAGTATGCAGCAGAATTAAAGAGAGTTGAAGAGAATAAGCAAGTTGCACGAAGAATGTGAATAAGGAGAGCTGAGCAAAGAAGAAGAAGGGGCTGAGCAGAGATGATGCAGGTCTGATATAAGAGTTGATGAACAGCAGAGAAGAAGGTACAAAACAGAGCTGATATCCAAGGTAAATCAGCAAGTGTTTTTCTTTTGAAAGAGTAAAGAAGTTGGAGCTTCCCTATCAAGTTGTAGCTTGATAGATGTCAGTTGTAGCTGACTGAGGTAGGAGCCTCCTGTAGGTTGGTGCCTGCAGAAAATAGATGGGATTTGGTGCTTCCACATCAAGTTGTAGCTTGATAAAATGTCAGTTGTAGCTGACTGAGGTTGGAGCCTCCTGTAGGTTGGTGCCTGCAGAAAATTGGAGGGAGTTGGTGCTTCCTTGCAAGTTGTAGCTTGCAGAATTGAGGATAGAGCCTCTTGTAGGTTGGTGACTGCAGAAAAATAGTGGTGAGAGGGAGTTGGAGCTTGCCTTTGCATCACAACAATAATAAGATGTGGTTTTCTCCATTTATGGGTTTCCACGTATATTTGGTGTCTATGTGCATGATGTCTATGTGTTTATATGATATATCTCTTCTGCTAATACTTGCTGCTAACATATTAAGACTGCTGGTACATTATCTAATCTGCTTATTAATTGCTGCTCATAAATAACGATTGCTCACACATTATGTTGATCATGAAATGAAGGTGTTAATAAAGTAAAATAAGTTTTAAAGGAAAAGTTTTAAAAGTCCATGAATGTGTTAAACTGATTCACCCCCCCCTCTCAGTTTAACTAAGAGTTCAACACTTTCTATATATAGGAGTCCATGGGGCCACAATTTAATCCTAGTGGGGCCACAATGTAATCCTATCCGACCTAACAATAATAATTTAAGGGCACAATAATAACAATATGGGGGTTACATGGGTACAATAATAACAATAAGGGGGTTACACTAACAACAATAAGGGACTATATTAGTAATATAGGGACCTAACATGCCTCTCTCCTTCAAAAAAATTTTGTCCTCAACGCTTGAGTAGCTTTGGGTTCTTCTGTATAAAATTCTTATCCTCCCATGTATAATATTCAGTGGGTAAGTTCTTCCACTTGATGAGATACTCTAAAATTAATCAATTTTGTAGCTGTCAAGTTCTTGTTTCTGTGACCAATTTAGGTTCCAATATGATTTTTCCTTCCTCATCAAGTTCTGGCAATATTGTTTGAACTGGAATATTTTCACCTATAACCTTCTTTAAGCATGAAACATGGAAAATTGGATGCACTCCGGAAGAAGCAGGAAGCTCCAATTTCTATGCCATAGTACCAATCTTTTGCAACACCTTGTAAGGACCATAGTAATTTGGCGATAATTTATTATCCTTCTTAGCTTGCTTGAGGGACATTTGTTTGAATGGTTGTAGCCGTAAAAATACCCAGTCTCCTACAGCAAAAATTATCTGCTGTGATGTTGATCTGCCTGTTGTTTCATTCGATTTTGTGCCAAATTCAGGTTATCCTTTAAGAGTTGGAGAACTTCTTGTTGATTCTCGATGTGATCTTCCACTACTTGAACTTTCAAATTTTCTCTTAAATATGATGTGACGGATGGTGGATGATATCCATAAAGTGCCATAAATGGGGTCATTTTTGTTGCAGTATGGAAGGAATTGTTATACCACCATTCAACAAGAGGTAACCACTTGACCCATTGTCTTTGTTTATCAGATACAAAATAATGAAGATATTCTTCCAAACATTTATTTACTATCTCAGTTTGACCATCAGATTGAGGATGATAAGATGAGCTATGAGCTAATTGAGTACCCAAACAAGAAAATAACTCCTTCTAAAAATTTCCAGTAAAAAATGGGATCTCTTTCGCTCACAATAACCCTTGGGTTTCCATGTAGCTTTTGAATTGTGTCCATAAATGTAGTAGCAATTGTACTTGCTTTAAATTGATGAGATAATGCACAAAAGTGTGCATACTTGGTAATTCTATCAACTAACACCATGATGACACTCTTTCCTTTGGACTTAGGTAAACATGTGATAAAATCAATTGAAATATCCTCCCAACGTTGACTTGGAATGGATAAAGGTTGTAGAAGTCCCAGGGTCTTAATTGTCTCAACTTTACTCTACTGGAAAACCAAACATTCCACCACAAAATTTTGAATATCAGATTTAAGGCCATCCCAAAAAAATTCTTTCTTCACCCTGTGGTAAGTTTTTAAAAATCCTGAGTGCCCTCCTAAAGGAGAAGCGTGCAATTCCAAAATAATCTTTTGTTTTAGTTGGGAATTATTACAAATATATAAGCGATCTTTGTACCATAAAGAATAATTTTCCCAACTAAATGTATCAAATGTACTAGGATCTTGCTGCAACTTTTGAATGAGTGTCCATACTTCTTTGTCCTTATTCCATTCATCTCTTGCTTTGGTTATCCAATCTGGTTGGATAATAGAAATGGCACAAAGCAATGCTTCCACCTCTTCATTCTTTCTTGAGAGTGCATCTGCAACAACATTAAGCTTCCCTTTTTTGTAGATTATTTCAAAGTCATAACCCAACATCTTTGTGATCCATTTTTGCTGCTCTTCTGAAGATAGTCTTTGTTCCAAAAAGTGTTTAAGACTATCATGATCAATTTTTACCTTGAAGTGTCTTCCCATTAGGTAAGTTCTCCATTTCTTTAGTGCATGCAGTATTGCTAACATTTCATTCTCATAAATATGTTTCTGTAAATACTTTCCTTTGATTGGACGACTTTCAAAAGCAATGGGTCTTCCTTCCTGCATTAAAACAACACCAATTCCATTTCCTGAGGCATCACATTCCACAATAAAGGTTTTTTTGAAGTCTGGCATAGCTAAGACCGGTGCTAGGCACATTGCCTCTTTAAGATGTTCAAAGGCCTTAGTTGCTTCAGGAGTCCATGAAAATGCATCTTTCTTCAATAATGTTGTTAGAGGTGCTGCTATTCTCCCATAATTCTTAGCAAACTTGCGATAATACCCTGTTAAGCCGAGAAATCCTTGCAACTGCTTTATGGTTGTGGGGACTTTCCATTCCTTAATGGCTTTAATTTTGTTAGGGTCTACTTTAACACCCTCGTGAGATACAATATGACCCAGATATTCCACCTCTTGTACTCCAAAGAAACATTTGGATGTTTTTTCATATATTTGTTTCTCCTGCAATAGTTTGAGCACCCTGTCAACATGTTCAACATGATCCTTCCAAGACCTGCTGTAGATTAGTATATCATCAAAAAATACTAGCACAAATTTTCTAAGGAAGGGTTTGAAAATGGAATTCATCAACCCTTGAAATGTAGAACGTGCATTGGTAAGGCCAAAAGGCATGACCAAAAATTCATAATGACCCTCATGAGTTCGAAATGTTGTTTTTGGAATATCTTCGGTCTTCATTCTAATTTGATGATATCCTGAACGAAGATCCAACTTGGTAAAATAAATTGCTCCATGTAATTCATCCAATAATTCATCAATCACAGGAATGGGAGATTTATCTTTAATGGTGAGCTTATTGAGCTCCCTATAATCCGGACACATTCGCCATGATCCATCCTTCTTGTGTACCAATACTACAGGAGCAGAGAAAGAACTTTGACTGGGTTGAATTATACCCGCCTCTAACATTTCTGCGATCATACGTTCAATTTCGCTCTTTTGGAAGTAAGGATATCTATAAGGCCTGATGTTTGGAGGAACACTTCCTGGAATCAAATGAATAGCATGATCATGATCATGAATAGGTGGGAGTCCTTTGGGAGTTTCAAACACCTTTGAATGATTGTCCAAGACTTGTTGGAGATCTGCAGAAATAGATGATTTTGATGTTGGAACTTCTAGTGAGCATAATTGTGCAATTACGCCTCGTTGTTCTTTCTTTAGAAGCTTTGTCATGACATTAGAGCTTATTATCCTTCCTGGCTTCGCTTCAATACCCCGTAATTTGACTTCCTTTCCTTCTAAAAAAATTTCAAGAAAAGTTCTTGAAAATTAAAAGCTACCGTCCCCAAAGATTGTAACCATTGTACTCCTAGTACAACATCAGCACCTCCCATAGGAATGGAAAGCATTGGACTAGTCAATACATATTCCCCCATGGTTAGCTTGATATTATGGCATTTTCCCGAGCAATTTATAGTTCCTCCATTTGCAACCATCACTTGACATTCTGGTGCTGGGTATAGGAAACAATTTAATTCCTTGGCTACCTTATAATGAATAAAATTATGGGTGCTACCTTAATCAATCAACACTATTACCCTTTTCTTCTTGATATGTCCTTCTATCTTGAGAGTTTGAGGAGTGGTAATTCCTGCCAGTGCATTACATGATATGGTCGGATTCATTTCTTCCTCTTCTAGGGATGGTTCCTAGTGTATATCCTCTTCTTGTTCATTTTCTTCTTCCTCTTCACAATCTATGTAAAATAATTTCTTCTCAGCACACTTATGACCTTTAGTGTATTTTCTATCACAACTGTAGCAAAGCCCTTTTTCTCTTTTTCTTCCAATTGTTGTGGTGTCAACCTTGTAGGTTGTGGAAATCTAGGAGTAGCAACACTTCCCTCTTTATAGAAGTGAGTGGTAGGCTTCCTTGTCGCCATAATTTTACATTCAATTTTCTTGCCAACCTGAATGCCTTCTCCAATGAATCAGGTTCCAAAACGTGAACTTCATGTTGGATGTTATCCTTTAAAGTACCTATGAAGAGATAAATCATGTGTTCCTCTAGAATATCAGTTACCCTTATATTCAATTTTTGGAAGTCCTCAATGTGCTCCCCCACTAAACCCTTTTGTTTGAGATTTATCAATTGGCTAAAGAAGGTGTTGCTCTTTGTATCCTCATAATGTGCTATCATTTCCTCCGTAAAAATTGACCAAGTGACAATTTTTTTATGGGAACAAAGCCATCGATACCATACAAATGTATTTTGTTCTAAATGTAAAGTTGCAATGCGTACCTTTTGTGTGTTTTTCACATTATGGAGATCAAAATATTGCTCCATCTGTAGTATCCATGTTACAAGATCCTTTCCATCAAACTTCCTCATATCCATTTTTGGAATATGATGGTTCTTCCCGCCAACATTAGAGTTTATGAAGTCACGATTAAAATTTATTTTGTTCTCATCATGAGTTTCCTCTACTATCTTTTCACCATTAGAAAACATTTCTTATATCAACTTTGTCAAACCTTCCATATCTGATTTTAGATCATTCTTCATGTTTTCCATGTTGTCTTTCATTTTTATATCTATCTTAGCTTCCATGTCATCCATCTTAGATTCCATGCCAGCTTCCATGCCATCTATCTTAGATTCCACGCCTTTCTTCAAACCATCCATCTTCGCTTCCATGCCTTTCTTCAAAACTTCCATTTCATTTTTTATTGCTCTTTGCGAGAGTGAAATTTGGTGCACTTGCTCTGTAATTTTGATAGATCATGTTGCAATTCTTCATCTTCATGATTCATAGTAGATCCTTCTGAAGGCTTAATGGGTGTTGAATTATTTTTATGGGTCATTTTTGGAATATGATGGTTCTTCCTGCCAACATTAGAGTTTATAAAGTCACGATTAAAATTTATTTTGTTCTCATCATGAGTTTCCTCTACTATATTTTCACCATTAGAAAACATTTCTTGTATCAACTTTGTCAAACCTTCCATATCTGATTTTAGATCATTCTTCATGTTTTCCATGTTGTCTTTCATTTTTATATCGATCTTAGCTTCCATTTCATCCATCTTAGATTCCATGCCAGCTTCCATGCCATCTATCTTAGATTCCACACCTTTCTTCAAACCATCCATCTTCGCTTCCACGCCTTTCTTCAAAACTTCCATTTCATTTTTTGTTTCTCTTTGCGAGAGTGAAATTTGGTGCACTTGCTCTGTAATTTTGATAGATCATGTTGCAATTCTTCATCTTCATGAGTCATAGTAGAGCTTTCTGAAGGCTTAATGGGTGTTGAATTATTTTTACGGGGAATTTTTTAGAACCCAATATTGATATCTATTCTACAATCTTCCCTTGGAATCAATTCAAATTGATTCTTCAAACAAGACTTATGCAAATCATAAAAAAAAAAAATACACACCTTTTTCTTGCTTTTGAGGAGCTCGATATTGAAATTGGATTATCTCTGTGATTGTGGCTCTTTAATATCTCAAGTTTGGCACTGAGGTAGCCTTCTGAATTATCTTTCAAATTCCACAGTTTTGACTTGATTTGGATTCTCCAAGGAAAATTTATGTCCAATCTCCCACAATGACCTAATTATGGACTAGTTCAGTAGAGCGAACTTGTACGACTTGCCATGTGACATTGTTTTGTCTTTTAGCTTTGAAATTGACAAAAAAGAAACTACAGTCCATGTACTTGCGACCACTATTTACGTCACTCCAATCTGATGCTCAAAGAGAGAGTTATGAATATTTTCCCACGATCACCTCTTTGAGATGAAATTTAGGAGCTTGAAAAAGAACTACATTCCACATATCATATCTCCTAAAATATTGTGAACGAAGCTCTGAAATTTTGCGAGTTTCCTTTGGATTTCACCTTTGCGCCCTAAAAATTTCAGATTATGAACCTTTGTAGAAAAAAATTTATAGCGAAAATTCCACAATGACCTGTTTATATTAAATTGAGGAGCCTACCAAAAGACCTAACTTCCACAGATCATATCTCCGAAAATGTTGCAAACCAAGATCTGAAATTTTGCGATGATGTTCCTCAAAATTTTCGCTTCGTACCCTGAAACTTTCAACTTCTAAAACTTTGTAGAAAAAAATTTATAACCAAAATTCCATGATGACCTGTTTGGAGCAGCAAAACCCTAGAATCCAAAGCTCTGATAACAAATGTTGTGGAGCCAACTCCAAAAATAGAAGAAAAGAGATATCAACACCTTAGAAATAAGCCACTTCGAGGGGGAAACCTTCAATACATTACATGAATGAACAATTCTTGGATGATACAAATTACAAAACCTCATTTCTATATATAGGAGTCCATCAAACCACAATGTAATCCTAGTGGGGCCACAATGTAATCTTATTTGACCTAAGAATAATAATTTAAGGGCACAATAATAACAATATGGGGGTTACAAGGGTACAATAATAACAATAAGGGGGTTACACTAACAACAATAAGGGACTATACTAGTAATATAGGAACCTAACAGTAAGCCTCCTATGTACTTGAGCAAAGAATATTGACTCTGCAAATCTACCCCTAATAAGAGAGCTCTTCTCCTAAATTATTGGGTGTACTCCTGTATATTATGTGCTTTAAATTTTCTAAAACATTTCCAGTTCATTATGTCTTTCTGCATGTGAGCTAATGGATAAAACTGTTGTTTTATTGCAGTAATGAAATCAGTCCATGATAAGATAATCTTACCATGTTTCTTGATCTCCTCCTTTATCTTGGCTTCCCACCAAACAAGTGTTGCACCTTCCATCCTCAATGAGGCTAGTTGGATTTTGGTATCATAATCATGAAGGTTCTGAATTCTCAAATAGACCTCCAATTGCCTAATCCAATTATCAAGATTTTCTGCATTGACTTCACCATTAAACATTGGCAATTCAAACTTAACAACAAGTTTTAGAAAAGTACTTTTACCAGTGTTATTTGACTTATGTGGCTGATGTACTGAAGATTAAGATGAGGGTGATGAGGATGAAGATGAGGGTGATGATGGTGACTTTCCACTACCTCCATTTCCTCCATTTCCCTTCTTTGATTCATCTTCATCATTGTGACCTCCTGATGATCCATGACCTTCCTTTTGAAGCTTGGATCCTTCTGCTTCTAGTCTCTCATTCCTTTCTTGATAAAGGACTCTCACCATTTCATTCATGTCAAGGAATGTTTTCCTGAAAACTATTTCTTCTTCTTTGGTATCAACCTTGTTACACCATTTTTTGGTCATCTAACCTATGATCATTAGATGGACCCAAGTACACCATGTAAGACCAATTTTACCCTAAGTAAAATGTCTTTAACTATGAAAATAACTTAGTAAACAACCTTTATTAAGTTTTTTATGGTCTAAACAGGAAACCCCATAAGGAAATATTAAATAAATCTACATTTGTTTGATTTTCCTCGAGGAATAATTAGTTAAACAACAGTTTAATTAATATTCCTGGTTATATTTAACCCAAAACAAGGAAATTAATTAGATAAATCATTATTTATCTTATTATTTCCTAAGAATAACTATTTAAACCTTATTTAAATAATATTCTTTGTTGAATATGACTAAATCACCCTTAAATAATTAAATAAATCATTATTTATTTGATTATTACTCAACCACATCCTTAAAATGATAAATAAATCATTTATTTATTTATTATTTACAAATAAATGGATTTGACCCAAGTCAAATTCATTTTCCCTCCAACAAATATAATATAATATTCCATAAAAGTTGGATCTTGATTTGGTTAATAATATTTTAATTATGCACCAATATCTATACTAACTCAATATTTTGTTATAAATAGAAGGGTTTTCCCATTCATTTATCACCTTTTGTAATATTCCTTTTTCTGAAATATCACAATCTATTACATAGATTGACTATAAGGAATTTACTAGATATGTCACCTTATAGAAAGGATGAGATCCAGAGGCTACCTGGCCCTCTACAGACTCTGTCGATAGATCATGCAATATTCCTTCTACAGGAATTGCTCAAAGAATGGGATTGCAACTGATGTATGAACATACAATAGAATCAACAACGTTATTTTATGAGCTGTGAGACAAGAAGATGAACATATATCCAATAATAATGTTATAGCAGTAAAATATTACATTGTCTTGAGGAAACAACCTCTCAAGAAAGGCAATGCAAGCCTCAACAATACATGTACATGAATATGAAATAACATTGTTGTTTCTGCATGAACCCAAGCTATGAGGACGCATTCTATGATAGAATACTGCTGAAAAATGATGTAAATACATGAATATGACAATATATGGCTCAAATACAATAGGGGAGCAAATCTCTAACCTTTAGAAGTAACAATACATCAAACCTCCAAGGGATTGGCTGAAATATACAAAATGGCAAAAATGTCGGAGTTTCTAGGCAGTTGTTGCAACTCAAATTTGGAACTCAATAAAGAAGGCTGAAGATTATGAAAAATATGAAGTGAACCTTCTCCAATGAATCTCAAAAGTGGAAGGCTGATCCTTACACTTGAGATCTCACCCTCCAATCAATCTGCAAACCATCATTGCAGATACTCCATGAAAATAACACAGTCACTAAGAGGGACTACGCAGTGAGTGGAATAGAACACTTTGGGCAAGTGCCAAGATCTGAAAATCAGCTCTCAAGCTTCCAATATGATCTCCCAAAGAAAGGAAAGACTCTCTCTCTGAAAAACAAGAGATGGAAAAGGTGTTGTGGAGTCTCCACTACAACACCCTACAACACAGTATTAAGCTGCTGCAGCAATAACGTTGTCCTAGAGGAGGATGCTTTGGCCTTGAGCCAGGATATGTGGAAAATGAAGAAAAAACCTTCAAGAGGCCTCTCAAGAAGGTGAGGAAATCCTAAACATGAATTTCCCGGCAATTTTTGCTAAACAGCAAAAAATTCACAATGTTTGAATAGACATGAAATCATAAACATATGCATGAATAACAATGGCTCTCCTCCTCTCCATATATAGCAAGTGAAGGCTCTCTCTCCATGGGCCCCATCAATTAGGGTTTCCTCCATAAAGGAATATTCCCTCCTCTATCTCTTCGTTGTCCCATGTAGTGCTTTCCACCTCATACCCTGCGCTGGTTGACTTGGTCAAACCCCTTTGCAAATGTCTCCTTTCACACATGAGGGTGTGAAATCTGGTTCCATGGTTGATCCCTTTTCATACTAGAGGGATTTTATCTATTTTTTTATTATGAATGGGCCTTCTCACCCAATTATTCATCTCCTAAGTGAAAATATACAAAATTAATATTCCAATTTATTGAAGGAAAAATTTGGAATATTACAGTCCTCCCCTCCCAAATGTTGCTTGTCCTCAAGCAACTGCAAGGATAGAACTAGAAAGTCTCCACTAAAGGCATGGAGTCATAAATATGGTGAGGAACATCTCCCTCGTGTGGATTCTCCATCCCCAAGAAATCATCCAAACAAAATGAGTCACCTCCCAACATGGCAACTCCTGAAAATTTATTTCCACCTCAAGCTTCGGAAATGAAGGTGGGCTGAAAATATGAACATGGTAAGCATCATAGCTTACCCCAAGCTATCCTTCTCTACACTTATAAAAATTTTGGAGTGTGTGCTGATCCTGGGCTACAAAATTATTTCCCTCAAATGGCAAATTGAAGAATAATCCTCCAAAGAATGCTCCTCCAACAATGAAGAACAAGCTGGCCCAAAACAATCCATCCATGATGAATAGGACATGGTCATAATAGAAAATCCTAATGAGAAGTTTTTTGAAGGTTTTACATAATGATACATGATGCAAACAATGCCTCACAAGGATACAACACAGTTTCATCCACTGCAACTTCATAAAATTACATGGCAAGCAATGTACAAGATCCATCACATCTACTAATGAATAGGAAATGGTTGAATACAAAAATAATACAAGATCAAACACTTGACCTTGGCTGTACAATGGATGAATTTCAATTCTATGGTCCACCTCAAAAGAGAACACATATGTAGTAGTGGTGGCCATACCTCCTCCCATGCTCCCATTAGAACATGTAGTGCAGAAAATGTGAGAATTTTTCCCACTCAAGTACACATACATCTCATGTGCCTCACTCATAATCATGCTTCCTTTAAAAATATGATGTATATCATCAAATTAAGTCATGATCAGAAATAAAATGAAGATAATTTTGAAGGTTTCATGTGGTGCAAGAAGGTACCAACAGCTTCCCAAACAAGTACAGCGCAGTTTTACAAGCTGCTGCTTGAGGAAAGTACAAGGCAAAATATTTCTTTCTACATGTTTAATCATGCATGTCTTCATATGATACATGTTATAGTGCATAAACTGAACATACATGCAATGACAAAACATTTTCTCAAGGCCACAAAAGAGATGGCTTCCTCCATCATGTAGATTGGCCCAATAAAACTCATGGAGCAATGTGACAAGCTTGCCCTCTTGTGAAGCAATGCACTGCATAAGAATGGTAAGAGTGTGAAAATCAATGAATGTATACACAAACTTCTCACCATATACTGGAAGTAAGATGGTACATGGATCCATGAATGATTCCTCCATAGTTTGTTGGCATGGTATGAAGAATAATGAACCATGTGCTGCAAGAAGATAATCCTCCTCATGCTTGGAAACCCAAGTTAAGAAGAGTATGCCATAGTGATAGATGTCTCTATCATCATTACCTCCTCTTTGTTCATTAAGTGCAACAAATATGAAATGATCCTGGGACCTATGGGTTATGGATCCACCACACTTCCGTTGGGCACACTTCATCCATAAGTCTCTGCTCCAAGGTGACAGCGCTTTGAGCTTATGCAAATAAGCCCCTGTCAATACAAAACTATGTTCTTTGACATGCTCCTTGTCAAAGATTCTTCTAATAATGCTACAACAAATATGGAATACTCCCCAAGATGGAAGAGCTTCCAAATCATCAAATACCAAGGAGATACTGTCATCTCCTCCTCATGCAACATTATGCAAAGCATGAGAGAAATTTTTCTCTTACTCTCCCAAGAAAATCAACAAAGTATTTTGCTGCCTCCCCATACCTCCATCATACAACTCATGTGATGAAGACAAAATTAATGATATGAGTGTCACATTGTTGAGTCTCAAATCTGCATCTTTTCCATACATCTTTCTAGACCTTTTTCATCCACCTGAACCTTCCAAGTTGTCAATATCATTGTATATTAATTGCAAAAGAGCATCTAACATGGTTTTTAATTATATTTTTGTGTCTGCTGTTTGATTTAGATTTTTCTCATTTAGCTGCGGAATCTTGCCACTTTCTGCAGCTGTTGCAACTTTCCGCAGCCATTTTGTGAAACTCTATGTTACAGATGTCTACAGGAAAAACGAGCCACATGGGCAAGTCTGAAATGATGTGGACATGGATCGTGTCCTATTGGCTCAAGCAAATCCATCTAAAGAGGCTGCAGTCAAAGGTGTCCAAATGGAAGTCAACCGTAGAGTCCCACGGTGACAGGACTCTGTTTCGTGTCACGTGAAGGTTCATATGGCCGTTTCTGAATTGCAGGAGACAAATCAACATCTGTACACGGCTCCATAGCCGAATTCAAACATCCACTCCTCATAGATTTACTCTTCAATACGGCCATGATCCTAGATCTGTGGACGTAATGGTCTACGTGCTCTCCATCAGCATAAAATTTATGGAATCAGTTGTATTTCCTTTGTTATAAATAACGCGTTTGTATACACATATTAGATTAGTCTCTGTTGGTTTTTATTAGTCTGCTCTGTAATGTAATTACGTTGCACTTGTGCCGTAATATCACCTTTCTGTTATGACTGCATTTTAATATAAGAAGACTCTGTTTCCAAACGTAATTCGTACTTGAAGATTGTTGCCAAGGCTGGTGTAGAGGGCCCCTGCACACGCTGAGGTTTTGTGCATTATTGTATAGTTATTGTTTTATTTCTTTAAGCTCATTGTGCCATAATTCATTCATGTGTTTATACATTGCATCCTTCATGGTATATATGCTTCATTTCTGTTTATAATCTTTCATGCTTTACATTTTACTTCTGTCTTTCATGTTTTATGTTATTGTTAACTGATCAGTGTTCTTGTTTCAGGTTATAAATAGGCAGCCCGAGCATTTGCATAACTTTTTGACTAATGACATGGAATTAACATTGTTCTGCTGCTAATTTGTTTTTCTTAGTTTCTGTTTAATTTCAGTACTGCTTTGTTTAATTCAGTTTTGCTCATTTGCTTCAGTAGTTAAATTTAGATATATTAAACTGCTCATAACATCTTCAGTTGCCTCCGAAAGCCACAGCTGGACTGATGGTGAGGGATTGTATTATGAAATGTGTAGTTTGATATTAGTTTTCTTTCTGCAAGTTAGATATATTAAATTGCTCATAACATCTTCAGTTGCCTCCGAAAGCCACAGCTGGACTGATGGTGAGGGATTGAATTATGGATGTGTAGTTTGATATTAGTTTCCTTTCTGCAAGTTAGATATATTAAATTGCTCATGACATCTTCAGTTACCTCCGAAAGCCACAGCTGGACTGATGGTGAGGGATTTAATCATGAATGTGTAGTTTGATATTAGTTTACTTTCTGCAAGTTAGATATCAGGTTATTCAATTTGTTTATGGTTACCTCCGAAAATCATAGCTGGACTAATGATGAGGGATCAGAAGATAAGTTGATGTAATTTGATTTAGATTTACTTTGATGCAATTTTGGATTTCTTTCAGCATAATTTATTTTGTGTTTAGACAGCAGCAAGGATAGTTTGGTTTCATGCTCAATAGTTCACTGTTTTGATTCATTAGACTAGCAGCACATTTTCCTTTCAACAGCACATTTTCATTTCCTTTCAAGTTTTGTCATTGTATGTTTCAAATTCCTTTTTAAGTTTCAAGTTGGAAAATCATTATAGAGGATATCATTTCCTTGAACAATCATAAGAATACTTGTTTTAGAATTTCCATCTCACATTAGAAAACCAAAAACGACAAAAAGTTAAGAAATAGGTTATCTTGCACATATAGTGCGCCGCACTTCATCAGCTTACGAATCCCGGATTGACAAATTAAATGCAGCAATTTAGAACACACTAAATTGACCAAACATTTTGGCGCCGTTTCCGAGGAAGTGTAAATAGGTAGCCAATTTCTTAAAAAAAAAAAAAAATAATAATAATAATAAAAGAAGGGAAAACTTGATAACTTCTTGAAGTATGCTCTCCTCTTGCACCTAGTGTGATCTGGAGGATCAGAAAAGAGAGTTATTGGTTCAGTAATTTCTTGAGTATGCTCTCTTCTTGCACCTAGTGTGACCTGGAAGATCAGAAAGAGAATTATTATCCCAACTTTTAAAAAAAAAAAATAATAAAAATGACATGCATAGAGCAAGAGATTCTAGGGTAAGTTTTATAGCCAAAGCCAAGAGTTTGATTTTCACAACTCCATCTTCTTCAAGGCATAGACAAGATTCACCACCATCTACCCCTAGCCTTAATATTTTTGGAATTCAAGGAGCAGCTGAATTAGAGGATTCTCCTATACCACCTACCAAATCTCATTTAGAAAAGGAAGAGACTCCCTCTCATCCTCCCTTGATAGAAGAACCAGAGGACTTTAAGGACTCTAAAGAAACTATCATGGCAGAGGAAATAATAGATGGATTTGGAGGTAGAGGTAGAAGAGGAGGAAACAATGGAGACAACAATGGTGAAGGAAATAATGAAAGAAATAGGGAAGGAGACAACTTGTTTGGATTTCCTATAGTTGATGAGGAAACTCATACAACGATGAAAAATATCTCACCATCTGTCCTCCCTAACTTTTATGGATTGCGAAGTGAGGATCCTGAAACATTTCTGTTTGAGTTTGAAGTCGTGTGCCGAACTTATGACTATAGGGAAGACTCTCAAAAACTCAAACTATTTCCTTCAACATTGAAGGGAGCTGCTTTGAAATGGTTCATGGGATTAGCCACTCAATCTATTAGGACTTGGAATGATATGAAACAAACATTTTTGGATAGATACTTGGACTATTGTATGCCCACCAATCACAAGGATGAGGTATTCAAAATGATGCAAAAAGAAGATGAAAATTGGGAAGACTTACTTGAAAGATTTCAATACAACTTGAAAAGAGCAAAGATGAGCAACTTAGATGATGAAACCTTGAAAGCCCTCATATTAAAAGCCATTAAAGATGAATGGATAGATATTTTAAACATGATGGGGAAAGGAGACATTTCTCAACTTCCACTTCGTGACATAACAAAACTATGTGTCCATCTCTCAAGAGGAAAATCTAAAACAGGAAAAGGGCCTAGGGATCCTTCTCTTATTAGGGCTAAAAAATCTACAACTGGATCAGTAAGTAGGGCAGAGATTGGTAATATGCTTGATGAGTTCAAAACTGATATCTTAGGGAGCCTTAGTGAACAACTAGACACCCTTAAAATCCAACACAAGCAGAAAGAAGAAACATATGCTTTAGCCATCTTTTGTCCGAAATGTAGGAAGAAACATGCTTTAAGGGAATGTCCCTTGGATGCAAAAGTTGTAGAAACATGTATGATTTTATCAGAGAATCATGAGATCAAGGATTGTCCTTCAATTCCTGGACTCAAAGCTGTCTTTCAAGAAGACCCAAATTCAGTAGAATCTCTCTGTTTTGTTGCAAGAAGACCTTGGCAAGGACAACAAACTCAAGGGTTTAACAACCCTATGAATCTTCAAACCCCACCAAATTGGAATCCTTGGCAACAACCTTGGCTCCAACATCAAAATCCATATCAGCCATGGGTACAAGGGATGCAAAATACTTATGGGAGATTTGCTCAATTTTATCAATATCCTCCATCTTTTCAAAATCAACAAGCTCCACAACTTCCAAACACAAATCCACAACTTTCATTGCCATTTCCACAACAACAACCTTCTCAACAAAATTCAAATCCTCAACTCATGCTCCCATACCAACAAAAGACAAGTCAACTTCCAGCTCAGCCATTGCCAAATCCTAATAATAAGAATCCTCAGAATACTTACATGGTAGAAGGACAACAATTTCCTACCTATATGATTGTTCCTCTCAATGATGTACAACTCAGATCTGGTAGAGTTTTAGAAAAACCTTCTATAGATATTCAAGAACAAGATACCTCTGAGGAGGATTCTCTTCAAGTTAACAAGGGTTCTGAGGAAGCAACTCTTCAAAATTCAAACATTCAAAAAGAAAAAGAAAAGTTAACACCTACAACTCCTATAGTTGAGCAACCTACATCTTCATCTACACCTTCTTTTCCTGAAAGACTACAAATTGACAAGGGGGTGGAAAAAAAAATCTTGTTGCCTAACTATGATTTTCTAGATGAATTGAAGAATGTTTGTATCAAGATTCCCTTGCTACAAGCCATTCAAGAGATTCCTATTCTAGCAAAAACAATAAAGGAGTTGAGTTTCAAAATACCAGGAAGGAAACTAAAAGACACAAGAAGAATCCACCTGGTAGGAAAGATTGCAGATATTATGATGGGAAAAATTACCATGCAGAAGTATGTAGATCCAGGAAGTCCAATTCTCAAGACACATATAAATGGGATAGAAATTCCAAACACATTGATTGACTTAGGGGATGTTATCAACATTATAAGTAGACAGACTATGGACCAGCTAAAACTTCCTAACCTTCTTTTTACACCTACTTTACTGCAACTTGCAGATCGATCAATTATTAAACTAGATGGTGTATTAGAAGATATTTCAGTCTCCTTAGATTCTTTGGAATATCCAGTGGATTTTATGATTTTGACTCCCAAGAGTAATCTAGGAGGGCACCCACTTATCTTAGGAAGACCTTGGCTAGCCACAGCTGATGCTTTTATTAGTTGTCGATCTGGGGACATGTACATTTCTAATGGTAATTCGACAAAGAAATTCAATTTGTATCCTCCAGCAAGAGCAATCACAGAAGTAGGAGACAATGAATGGGTTGATGATGAGGACAATATACAACCTGTCTTTACCATTTCTGAAATCAGTGAGGATAGTCAAATTCTGAACACATTAGAAAATTTTGAGACATCTTCAGAATATGACCCCACACAATTTCAGTTGGAATCTGACATAGAATATGTATCATCAAGACAAATGTCTCTTTACTCTATGGAAGAGTTTGGTAGTTCTACTATTGAGATTTTTCCAGGAAAAACATTGAATAACAACAAACATTTGGAAAAATCACAACAAGAAGAACTAACCAAAATCTTGCAAAAACATTCTACTGCATTTGCATGGGAGTATACTGACATGAAAGGTATTGATCCTAAGACTTGCATCCATCATATCTATATTGAGGAAAACAATAGACCAATCAGACAACCTCAAAGAAGGATGAATCCAAATCTTAGGGAGATAGTGAAAGAAGAGCTCCAAAAACTACTCAATGTAAACCTCATTTATCCAATTTCAGATAGCCGATGGGTTTCTCCTTTGGTTATAGTACCTAAAAAGAATGGTAAATGGAGGGTATGCATTGATTACAGGAAATTGAACAAAGCAACTTTGAAGGATCACTTTCCTTTGCCTTTTATCGATCAGGTATTAGACACATTAGCAGGTAAAAAGTACTTTTCATTTTTGGATGGTTTTAGTGGCTATAATCAAATTCAGGTAGCACCTGAAGATCAAGATAAGACCACATTTACTTTTCCATGGGGAACTTTTGCCTACCGAGTGCTTCCTTTTGGGTTATGTAATGCACCTGCAACATTCCAAAGAGCAATACTAGGAATTTTTTCTGATCTAATCCATGATTGTGTGGAGGTTTATATGGATGATTTTACAGTTTATGGTAATTCATTTGAAGAGGCATTAGAAAATTTGGAAAAAGTTCTTATAAGATGTAAAGAAACAAACCTTTCATTAAGCCATGAAAATGCTTTATGATGTTTACTGAAGGGATTGTTTTAGGACATCATATTTCAGGAGATGGGATTAAGGTTGATAGATCAAAAGTTGAAGTCATCTCCAAATTACCTATTCCAAATTGTCAAAGAGATGTTAGAAGTTTTCTAGGATTTACTGGTTACTATAGAAGATTTATAGAAAACTTCACTAAAATAGCATCTCCACTCTTCAAATTGCTTACAAAAGACCGTGAATTTAAATGGGATCCTGATTGTCAATCAGCCTTTGAAACTTTGAAAACAAGAATATCTGAAGCACCTATCTTGAGAGGACCAAATTGGAAACTCTCTTTCCATATTTCTACGGATGCTTCAGATACAGCTCTAGGAGCTGTGTTGGGTCAAAAAGATTTAGTTCCTTATGCCATTTATTATACCAGTAAAAATTTGACTCCCACAGAGTTGAATTATACTGTGACTGAAAAAGATTTTTTAGCTGTTGTTCATGCAATTAACAAGTTTAGACATTACATAACAGGCTATGAAACTTTTATTCATACTGACCATTCTGCAATTAGATATTTAATGAACAAACCTGTTACTAATGGCAGAGTGACAAGATGGCTTCTACTTTTGCAAGAATTCAATATTACTGTGTTGGATAGACCAGGAAAACAGAATACAGTAGCTGATTTCTTGTCTAGGATTCAGAATACTAAAGAAGATTCTCCTGTAGAAGATAAGTTTCCTGATGAATACTTGTTTGCAGTAACTATTAAGACCCCTTGGTATGCAGATATTGCTAACTATTTGGTTACAGGGAAACTACCTTCACATTTATTTCCAAGTGAAAAACGAAAATTATTCAGGAGAGTTCAAAATATTCATGGATTTCTAACGAATTGTTTAAAACAGGGCCAGATCTTGTGATCAGAAGATGTGTCAGGGAAGATGAAATGCCTGATATTCTTAAGGCATGTCATGATGAACCATGCGGTGGACACTTTGCATACAAAAGGACGGCCTATAAAATCCTCTCTTTAGGATATTATTGGCCTTCCCTCTTCAAAGATGCAAAACAATATGTCAAAAGGTGTGACATCTGCCAAAGAGTAGGGAAACCTACCCTTTCAAATGAAATTCCATTGCAAACACAGGTACTCATTGAACCCTTTGAAAAATGGGCTTTAGATTTCATTGGACCTATTAATCCACCATCTAAGCAAAAGAAGTATATATTGGTTTGTACTGATTATGTTACTAAATGGGTAGAAGCCAAAGCATTAGTATCTGCTACTGAAAATTCAGTTGTTCATTTTCTTTTTATGAGGATATTTTTACTCGCTTTGGTGTTCCAAGAGAAATTGTGACAGATCAGGGGAGCCAATTCACATCCAACTTGGTGGAGAAGTTGATGGAAGAATACAAAATCAAACACAGAAGATCTACTCCTTACCATCCGCAAGCAAATGGTCAAGTGGAGTCCACAAACAAAGTTATTGAAAGTATCATCACCAAAACTATTCATCTACATAGAAGAGATTGGGCAGAAAGGCTTCCTGAAGCCTTGTGGGCCTACAGAACTACATGGAGAAATACAACAGAACATTCTCCCTATGAACTTGTTTATGGGAAAGAAGTCCTGCTCCCCATTGAGTTCCAAGTCAAGACCTTCAAGATAGCAGTTCAGTTGGGGATGGACTTATCAGAAGCCCAAAAGCATAGAATGGAGCAGTTAAATGAGCTAGATGAGATCAGACAAGAAGCAATTCTAAGAACCGATCTAGTTCAATATCAAAGAGCTAAATGGCATGAAAAATACATCAAAGAGAAGAAGTTTCAAGAAGGAGATTGGGCATTGTTATTTGATTCCAAGTTTAAAGATTTTCAAGGAAAATTTCAGACTCATTGGCTTGGGCCATATGAGATTGACAAGATCTTTAGCAATGGAGCAGTAAGAATCAAGACCATTTATGAGTTTCAAACTCCTCTTATTGTGAATGGCCACAGATTGAAAGTTTATCATAAGCCACTCTCAAAAGAGGATTTTGTCAAAGTGTTTCAAGAGAATTCTGCAATCAGGCTGGTACAGAAGAATTCTTCTTCTCCACCAGCCTAGCTTTTGTTCTTTTTCAGTTAAAAAATATAAATAAATAAATAAAAATAAATAAATAAATAAAAGTGTATAAGCCTGAAAACCAATCATTGATTGGCAGTCTTATACAGAAAATATAGGGTGAAAATCAGGAACACCTGACACTCTATATTTTCCAAAAAAAAAAAATCTCTCTTTCATTTCACAAGTTTTGTGACCATTCACTCCATTCCATTCCACTTCATCCCACTTCATTTTCACTCCACTTCATTCCATTTTACTTCATTTCATTCCATTTCATCAATAAAATTCTTTTTCATGACCATTTCCATCTAGTCATTTGTCATCCTTTCATGTTCATTCATCCAAATAATAGCTGTGTCAGTTTCCGCAGCTGACATCTGTTTCCGCAGCCAGAAGCAGATTCCACAGCTACAACTCTGTTTTCAAAACAATGTACAGCCAGATGTTATTTTCATAATCATGAAATAAAATGCAGGTGTGAGGATCAATTTTGAAGACATGGAGCATTCAAGATACCAATGAAAAGCAACTAATTGAAGACCAAGGAAAAAGGCAAAGATTCCAAGGTATGAGTAAAATTCATTTAAAATAGCATTGAAAACACATTTTTATATAGTTATGAACCATAATCTCTATCCATTATGTGCAATGATTATATTGACAAATTCTGTAACCCTTTCACGATCTCCATATGATCCTCCCGCATTCATTCTCAAACGATTCCATAATTAAACCCCCGATCTTCACTCATACTCCTATATTCCACCGGTGACAATGAGACGTAGTTGATTTGACCACAGACTCTTACAGCCGCATAAATCCATAGCCGTTGTTTAAACGTGCTCACATTTATTTCGCAGCCACCAAATTTCAAAACACTGCCGGATGTGTTATACTCTGTTAATCTCACAGCCGTATCTCTGCCGTGCTCACGAAACCCCTCTCTGTTCTGTCTCACTCCATTTCATTCTCTATTACGCTATAGTTTGCATACCCACTCTCTGATATCTACCTACAGTCATTGTGCTCATCTCCGTGCATTCAGTCGTTCTATTTCCATTGAACCCTCACGCAGGCAAATTTTTGAAGAGCAGATAGAAGAATGGGTAAATTTCTAAGAGCAGAACCATAAGGTCCTAAATTCATGGAGGGATATCCGCAAGTAAGGGATGTATTGAAGAAAGCAAAGTGGCTGCGGTTTATCCAAAATTTCAGAGGTTATCATAAAGAAGTGACAAAAGCATTTGCAAGGTCGTTCAATGGCCTAGAAGTAGAGATTGGAGACCTTAAGTTTGCAGTGAACGAGGCATCTATAGCATCTGCCACAGAACTTCTTCAAGAGGGTGAGCGTTGGTTTAAGAATAAAAGCATTAGTGATGAAGCCTGGAGAATAATCTTACGAAACCAAGGTATGGACATAACTATTTTTAAAAGAGGAATTCCCGTTCATGCATTGAAAGAGGAATGGGCTACTTTGCTGCTAGTTGTTCAAAAATTCATTACCTGTGAAGGCCGTTTTGGGTCCATGTATATGTACCATACCAGATCGCTGATGAATTTTCTAGATAATCAAGCTCTCAATCTCCCATATTTTCTACTAAATAGTTTGAAGAAAATGTTTGTGACTGTTCAGAAGCATTTAGGAGATGTAGAGCCACATCTATATCACCATGGTCTTGTAAAAATTTTGATTGAAAAAGAGTTAAAGGAGAAGAAAGACACATGGGAACAATTTTTGATTAGAAATTTCTTTGAGGAACCTCAGGAAATTCCTGAAGGTAGCACAACAAAAAGGAGTAGGAGAAAAATAATAAATGATGAAACTCAAATTACTCCTACTCAAGAAATTCTTGAAGGTAGCACATCAAAGAGGAGTAGGAGAAAGAAAACAAATGATGAAATTCAAAATACTCCTACTGCTACAATTGAAAGAATTGATAGGGAAGAGAGACTGTCAAGGAGGAAGAAGAAAGAAACTAAGGGTAAAAAGCCAATAACACCAAAAGAGAGAAAAAGTACTGAGGCTATACATCAAACCCCTTCTTCCGAAGAAGAAGATCATCAAGTGTTATCTGAAAGACTGATTCACCTTCAAGCACAGTCATCTATGGTTAAGAAGAAAGAGAAAGGAAAACAAAAGCAAAAAGATAGTGGACCACAGCATGTGAGAAGAAGTTCCAGACTTAAGGGGAAATTGAGGAAAACGCAAGTGAAGGGACCCCATTTCATTGATTTGGGAGAAGAAACATCTGAACAATCCCCAGCTGACCATAGTCCATCTCACTCTCAGTCAGTTAGTGAACCTGGTTCATTTCATTCTCAGTCAGACATTGAACATAGTCCATCCCATTCTCAACAAGATGTTAATGTGAGCCCTTCTCAGCCAGATTTTGAAGATAACTCTCCTTCACGGCATTTTGGGGACAGCCCAATAAAAATGACACCTGAAATAGACCCCAAGAAGCAAGAAGTATATGATTATATAGAATCTTTGTAAAAAGCAGCTACAGATCCCAGTACTTCGTCCATCCAGCCTCACACAGTACAAGATGATTTAGTCCAATCACTGAAACAGGAAGTCTTTGAGCTAGAGCTTTTAAATAGACACATCAAAAATAAAAATGAGACATTGAAGGAACAAAGTAAATTGGACAAAATCATTCATGATAATACCATGCTACATTTGGGAATATGGCAGAAGAAGAACAAGAAATTGAAAAGGAAATGTCAGAAGTTAAGAAGAGCACTAGTTAACATCAAATTTAGATGCTTAATGAAGAAGCCCAGAATGTTAGCAGCACCAAGGAAGAAGAGGAGAGGATTGGATGTACTGGCTGAAGTGTCAAGGCACATGAACTGAAGAAGGATTATCAAAAATTTTGGTTGCATGAGGACATGCAACACCTTCATAGTGGGGGTATGTTGAGTCTCAAATCTGCATCTTTTCCATACATCTTTCTAGACCTTTTTCATCCACCTGAACCTTCCAAGTTGTCAATATCATTGTATATTAATTGCAAAAGAGCATCTAACATGGTTTTTAATTATATTTTTGTGTCTGTTGTTTGATTTATATTTTGCTCATTTAGCTGCGGAATCTTGCCACTTTCCGCAGCTGCTGCAACTTTCCGCAGCCATTTTATGAAACTCTATGTTACATGTGTCTACAGGAAAAACGAGCCACATGGAAGTCTGAAATGATGTGGACATGGATCGTGTCCTATTGGCTCAAGAAAATCCATCTAAAGAGGCTACGGTCAAAGGTGTCCAAATGGAAGTCAACCGTAGAGTCCCACGGTGACAGGACTATGTTTCATGTCACGTGAAGGTTCATATGGCCGTTTCTGAATTGCGGGAGACAAATCAACATCTGTACACGGCTCCATAGCCAAATTCAAACATCCAATCCTCATATATTTACTCTTCAATATGGCCATGATCCTAGATCTGTGGACATAATGGTCTACGTGTTCTCCATCAGCATAAACTTTAGGGAATCAGTTGTATTTCCTTTGTTATAAATAACGCGTTTGTATACGCATATTAGATTAGTCTCTATTAGTTTTTATTAGTCTGCTCTGTAATGTAATTACGCTGCCACTGTGCCGTAATATCACCTTTCTGTTATGATTGCATTTTAATATAAGAAGACTCTGTTTTCAAACGTAATTCATACTTGAAGATTGTTGCCAAGGCTGGTGTAGAGGGCCCCTGCACTTGCCAAGGTTCTGTGCATTATTGTATAGTTCTTGTTTTATTTCTTTAAAGCTCATTGTGCCATAATCGATTCACATGTTTATACATTGCATCTTTCATGGTATATATGCTTCATTTCTGTTTATAATCTTTCATGCTTTCCATTTTACTTCTGTCTTTCATGTTTTATGTTATTGATAATTGATCAGTGTTCTTGTTTCAGGTTATAAATAGGCAGCCCGGGCATTTGCATAACTTTTTGACTAATGACATGGAATTAACATTGTTCTGCTGCTAATTTGCTTTTCTTAGTTTCTGTTTAATTTCAGTACTGCTTTGTTCATTTCAGTTTTTCTCATTTGCTTCAGTAGTTAGATTTAGATATATTAAATTGCTCATAACATCTTCAGTTGCCTCCGAAAGCCACAACTGGACTGATGGTGAGGGATTGAATTATGGATGTGTAGTTTGATATTAGTTTCCTTTCTGCAAATTAGACATATTAAATTGCTCATAACATCTTCAGTTGCCTCCGAAAGCCACAGCTGGACTGATGGTGAGGGATTGAATTATGGATGTGTAGTTTGATATTAGTTTCCTTTCTGCAAATTAGATATATTAAATTTCTCATAGCATCTTCAGTTGCCTCCGAAACCCACAGCTGGACTGATGGTGAGGGATTGAATTATGAATGTGTGGTTTGATATTAGTTTACTTTCTACAAGTTAGATATCAGTTACTCAAGTTGTTTATGGTTACCTCCGAAAATCATAGCTGGACTAATGATGAGGGATCATAAGATAAGTTGATGTAAGTTGATTTATATTTACTTTGTTGCAACTTTTGGATTTCTTTCAGCATAATTTCTTTTGTGTTTAGACAGCAGCAAGGATAGTTTGGTTTTCATGCTCAATAGTTCACTGTTTTGATTCATTAGACTAGCAGCACATTTTCCTTTCAACAGCACATTTTCATTTCCTTTCAAGTTTTGTCATTGTATGTTTCAAATTCCTTTTTAAGTTTCAAGTTGGAAAATCATTATAGAGGATATCATTTCCTTGAACAATCATAACCATACTTGTTTTATAATTTCCATCTCACATTAGAAAACCAAAAACGACAAAAAGTTAAGAAATAGGTTATCTTGCACATATAGTGCGCCGCACTTCATCAGCTTACGAATCCCGGATTGACAAATTAAATGCAGCAATTTAGGACACACTAAATTGACCAAACACACATCAACATCATGCATCCATACTCTATGCTGCTCAATGATGCAAGTATCCTGCCATCTTCTCTCCATCCTCTTACTCTTAGGAAGAGTGTTTGCCAAGTGATAGCCAAACTCTTTCAAGAGTAACCAGCGCAGCCAAGCCTCCTGATGGCTGATATAATATATTTGCAAGTAGCCTCCTAGCCCCTTACTCATCAACCACATCCACTCAACCACTTGTGGATGCTTCCTTCTTCTCTTCATCTTGGTACTCCTCCCATGAGGGCTTCCATCCTCCCACATCATACTCCTATCTTTGCACTTCATGGGATTTCGAAATGCAATCTTCTCAAGGATCAATGAGACCCTATCAAGACTCAAATAGGTGGTAGGAAAAAACATCCGATCATTATGTGTATGGCTCAAGGAGTGTCCAACACAAGCATGATAGATGTTATCCATCCTAAGATGTCCTCCATCTTCTATCTGCTCTTGTGAGAAAGGAAGAAAATATTTGCACTCCATGGTGTGTTCAAGTGCACCTCTAATGAGATATTTCCTTGAGACCTCCCTCTCATCAATAATCTTCCAAAACCAATGAGGTCTTGGATCTGAAAGTAGACGTTCCTCTTTGAGCTGAGAGGAGCTCATTGAGAAAGTGTCATCTTGAAGGGAGAAAGGGTTTCTTACTCCAAGATGTCTACTATCCACTTTCAAGGCTTCAAAACCCAACCTCCAATGTGATATACAATCCAAGAAAGGCTCATGAAGATGATGGTTTATTTCTTCCTTGAATGTTTTCATGTTGCACAACACAGTGAAACCAAGCTGCTCTATGGTAGCAATGGGATTTTACCCTTGGTCAGTCAAAAGAAAATTTCCACATTGATAAAAAGAAGTTGCTGCAACAATAGGTTGTGGAAATCTTCTCATATCTTGATGTGTATTTGGAACTTCTTGTATGGTTACAAGATTTCCCTCCTCCAAAGTGTTTGCTACTCCAACTGTTGATGCATGTAGCTGCTCCTCCATAAGTGTGGCAGTGTTATACAAGGTTCCTCAAGTGTTGGTGTGGTCTCCTCTTCCTTTTTTCTTTCAACGTCAAAGGTTTTGACCAACCCTTGGATGAACTTTGCAAAAATTCTCTCCCTTTCATGGCTCAAGTGGCTGCTCCACCAATCATAGGCTTCAGCCTCCAAGTGCAGCGCTGAGATTTCAACAGCTTCTTTCTCTACTACAGGATGTAGAAAGAAAAATTCCAGCAAATCTTTCACCCAAGTTCTGATAGTAAAAGACCCATCATAGGTGGACAACAGAAATCTATTGCCTTTGATTTCTTTTCTGCTACATGATCTCTTCTCTTCCTTTAGTTGGATGAAATGAGGAAAATCTAGAGTCTCCTTGAAGGCTCTTGATTGAGATCTATACTCAACAAGATAATCACTTAGAATCTGATGATCCAAGTATCTTCCATGCTCAATGTCTTCTTCTTGATGAGAATAGGAAGTGCATGGTACTTCCTCTTCTTCTTCTTAAATCTTCTTGACCTCCTTGGAGAGGTCTCCTCTGGATCTGAAAATAGATGAGAATAAACTCATCTTCTTCAACATTTTGATCTTCTTGGGCTTAGACTCACAGGCTGAGCCAAGACTATGCTTTGATACCACTGTAATATTCATTTTTCTGAAATATCACAATCTATTCCAGAGATTGACTATAGGGGCATTTACTAGATATGTCACCTTATAGAAAGGATGAGATCCAGAGGCTACCTGGCCCTCTACAGAATCTATCGATAGATCTTGTAATATTCCTCCTACAAGAATTTCCCAAAGAATGGGACTGCAACTGATGTATGAACATACAATAGAATCAAAAACGTTATTTTATTAGTTGTGAGACAAGAAGATGAACATATAGCCAAGAATAATGTTATAGCATTAAAAGAGTACAATTTCTTGAGGAAACAACCTCTCAAGAAAGGCAATGCAAGCCTCAACAATACATGTACATGAAGATGAAAGAACATTGTTTTTTCTGCATAAACCCAGGCTATGAGGATGCAGTCTATGATAGAATACTGTTGAAAAATGATGTCAATACATGAATATGACAATATATGGCTCAAATACAATGGGGGAGAAAAGCGCTAACCCTTATAAGCAACAGTACATCAATCCTCCAAGGGATTGGCTGAAATATACAAAATGGAAAAAATGCCGGAGTTGTTGGGAAGCTGCTGCAACTCAAATCTGGAACTCGATATAGAAGGCTAAATATGATGAAAAATCTAAAGTGAACCTTATCCAATGGATCTCAAAAGTGGAAGGCTGATCCTTACACTTGAGATCTCACCCTCCAATCAATCTGCAAACCCTCACTGCAGATACTCCATGAAAATAACATAGCCACTAAGAGGGACTACGCAGTGAGTGGAATAGAACACTTTGGCCAAGTGCCAAGATCTGAAAATCAGCTCTCAAGCTTCCAATATGATCTCCCAAAGAAAGGAAATACTCTCTTTTTGAAAAACAACAGATGGAAGAGGTGTTGTGGAGTCTCCACTACAACACCCTACAACACAGTATTATGCTGCTGCAACAATAATGTTTTCCTGGAGGAGGATGCTTTGGCCTTGAGCCTGGATATGTGGAAAATGAAGAAAAAACCTTCAAGAGGGCTCTCAAGAAGGTGAGGAAATCCTAAACAGGAATTTCCCAGAAATTCTTGCTAAACGGCAAAGAATGCACAATGTCTGAATAGACATGAAATCATAAACATATGCATGAATAAAAATGGCTCTCCTCCTCCCCATATATAGCAAGTGAAGGCTCTCTCTCCATGGGCCCCGTCAATTAGGGTTTCCTCCATAAAGGAATATTCCCTCCTCTATCTCTACGTTGTCCCGTATAGTGCTTTCCACTTCATACCCTACGCTGGTTGACTTGGTCAAACCCCTTTGCAAATGTCTCCTTTCACACATGAGGGTGTGAAATCCGGTTCCATGGCTGATCCCTTTTCATACTAGAGGGATTTTATCTATTTTTTTATTATGAATGGGCCTTCTCACCCAATTATTCATCTCCTAAGTGAAAATAGACAGAATTAATATTCCAATTTATTGAAGGAAAAATTTGGAATATTACACCTTTTTTTGCCTAAATATCACTCTGGATCTATACTTTTGGTCTAACTATTGATCCACCATCAGAGTCATATTTTGCTGCTATTTTTGTCTAGGTTTTCTACACCATCAAGAGAGAGGAATTCTAGATCTGAAGTGCTGAGGACTTACAAGAACCCATCCCATTGAGGAGAACAGGGAACACCCTCTTGTGTTTTCCTCCTAGATGCCATTAATACAAAATTCATTCGATATATTCTTATCTTGTCTATTGGATGCATGGAGTAAATCTTGTTTTTTCTACTGTTTAATGTCTTTTAATGCATAGATCTAGATTTTTTTAGCATTTACCTTGATCACCTAACTGTAGATCTGAGGATATTAGCATTCATTTCTGTTGTTAGGGTTGTTTGTTATGCGCAGCTAATGTGGTCTTTTTTCGTACGCTTGGAATTAAGATTCATACTAAAAACTGGCGACTCCACACAAGTTTATGATTACAACCACTGTCGTTTTCCTTATCCTTGCATATCTAGCTACTTCAAACCCTAGGATTTCTCTTTAGCCCCTTGTTTTTTCTTTTATTGCTGATGTTTTTAACCTATAAAACCCTAAAACGATAAAAATTCTGACTTCTATGTGTTTTCGGACCTGTTGCACAGGTGACAAACATCAGTTGCAACTAAGATGACAAATTTTTCTGAAACCTACCGCCGAGAGTGCCAGAAGTGCAGGTCGCACTTTTTGGGCCAAAACCTATGACCTGGACCCTCAGGACACACTCTTCAACCTAGAAACTGTGACCTCTGCTAAAAACAGGTCAAAAACTGCGACCTGGACTTTTTGCAGGGATTTTTCTGAAAGTTTTATGGGTTTGACTTAGCCTCTGTTCAGGGTTGTCTGACCTCCGTCTCCACCCGTTTTGGACTTGTACTTGTTCTTTTTTTCTCAACTAAGTGGTAACCTAGCCCCCTAGGGCTTCAGCACCCTCCATTTTTTGTGGAAGAGTTTTTGTTGTTGCAGGTTATCTGAAATTTCAGAGTCTTCAGCCATTTTTTTAGATCTAATACCTCACCTTCAGATTCGCTTTAGATCAGCTTGTTATCCATCCAAATCACTTCATCTAGATTTTTTTTGGTTTTCCTCTAGGGTTCACTCTATTTCCCTTCAAGAGATAGCCTTTCGCCACCTTTTTTACAGAAATATTTCCTATGATTTGTTGTTGTTTTCTGCACCAGTTTCCAACAGATTTTGTGTTTTAGATCCCTGTCCCTCTTAACCTTAGTGTGTTTTGATTAGTTTTTTTACTCACCTATAGACTAGTTGTTGAGAGACCTGCCTCGTTGGGTTTAGATTATTGCATTATTAGTTGTTTATTTTTTGTTTTTGCAGGCCTATATACTGTGATTTGCAGGTTTATTTATAGCTATACAACACACTTTTTCTTTTTCTCTACAAATGTCTGGGTTTAAAAATTAAAATTTACACACTTTTACACACACACCCTAACTGAAAAAGGGCTTGGTTAACACCGCCAAGCAAATACTCTATAACATTGAAATCAATTGATCCTACACCTCTCTGCCCTTGTTTCGACATTGTAATCAGTTGATCCTGCACCTCCCTGCCCTCATCGGTCACTTTTTCCTTTGTGTCATGTTTGTGTCGACACCATTATGCCACCAAGGCATTTATCCCAGAGACTTCTTGGCCTTCATCCTCAGTTTTTGGTAGGAAGACGTACTCCTTCGCATAGGGTTCGAGTTATTCCTCCACTGAATCCGCACACCGACTCTTCTTCTGGTTCTTTGGGTTCTCCTTCCCATCCCGCCTTCAGTTCTCCCCCTAACACCTTCACTATGTCTGGTGTAGGACCTAATTCGGGTGGTAACCCCAGCCCTCCCACCGGGAATACCACTAGTGGGACCGCAACGGACAATACCCTGGTTGCGCCCTTGCTCCCCTTCATGGCAGGCCTCAGCTTCCCCGATTTTGACCAGTTGATAAATGAACCTATACACCATGATGCTAGTTGGCCTACTATTCCAACAAAGCTCCCTTCATACATCCCAAATTTTTAAGGCCTTGTTGGATAAGATCCTTCAAATCATGTTCGATCTTTCCACATGTGGTGTTCGTCTAACTCCATTACCGATGACTCTATTCATCTTCAGTTGTTCCAATGAACGCTTACAAGTGAAGCTTCTAAGTGGTATGTTGATCAGGCCCCTTCCTCTCATACCACCTTTATGACTCTTTCCTGGGATTTTTTGTCTTATTTCTAGCTTCCCCTTCGTTACGAAACTGGTACCAAACTCTTGACATCTTTCCGTCAATCGTCTGCGACCTGCCTATCCGACCATGTTTAGGAATGGCAGAGAAGAAAGAGCCTATGTCAAGCCCCTACCTTCGAGGACCGTGTCTACATGGACTGGTTCCTTAGATCTCTCTTGCCACCTATTAGGAAATATTTCGCATCGTACTTTCCTCAAACCGAAGAAGCCACTCTCTAAATTGCGTTAAAATATGACCTAATATACGCTCAGTCAGGTTATGTTTATACCATTTTACCTGATATTCCCAGGCCCGGTGGTGCCAACGCACCGAGGGCATCTCACGTCGCCGACGGTATCATTGGAGCTCTCTTTAATCCATATGCTCAACCTCCCATGGGCTATGGTTTTCCTCAGGGAGGGGCCAGCACCTCTTGCACTTTTCCCACTCCTGGTAGCACGTATCCAGGATATGGCATGCCTCCTATTTTTTCCCAACCTCCTATTTAACACACTGTTACCCAACCTCCTTATTATCCATATCCACAGCCTAGTGCTCCAACTCCTCCAGCATTATCACCTCCTCCTCCCTTTCCTTCTCAACCCCCGCAATAGCAACTACCACCCCCTCAGGGGCAGGTGTACCCATAGTAGGGCACAACTAATCCTCCTCCCTCAAAAAGGAAGAGGAAAGGCACTCAAAATAAATTTGCCCCTGGTAATCCTGGACCTAATACAGGTAATTCTCCTAACACTACAAACTAGCAACAAGGCACTCAACCCAAGCAGGACAGGCATGTACGTACGAATAAGCCCTATTCTTGTTGTGGTGTTTATGGTCATTATACACATGATTGTCCTCTTTTACCATAGATGCGACAGCTATGGGAGTCTCAAGCAACATTGAGAGGACAGCAAGATGTCCCTTCTGTTCCTCCGAGTCCTGCACCTATTCAAGCTACTGTGCTTACTGCTCCTTTCCCTCACCAAGGATTTGTGGCTACCCAACCACCTGAAGGTCAGGTGGCCACTCAACCTCTTCCATCTGGTTCCCCTGATTACCAGATTCTCATGATGTCCTCTGATCAGCCTTCTGAACCTTCTCCTCCTGGCCCTTCACCTTCAGCTGGTACTCATGAGCCCCTTTATCCTCCTGGAACGGTTCCTCCAGGCCTTAACCATATTGGAGCCATCCCTCCTAGTCATTACCCCTCTGGTCAGATACCGTTCCTAGCTCCCCCACCAGGAGTGTACATGGTACCTAATATGTCCACCCTCTCTCTTCCTAACCTGACCCTTGGGCTTCCCGTCTAGTACGTCGATCCTCCAGCCGCTACCCCGCCTGGTCAACCCAAACCTTATCTTTCTTTGACCCCAATTCAACTGGTCCCTATGACTTCTCCCGCTGTAATAGTGCCCCCATCACCTCAACAAGAATCACCTCTCGTTGCGACATTTTTTGGTAAGAAAGGAAAAGCTTGCAAGGGGGCATCAAAGGACAAGGCTTCCCCGAAAAAATCTGCCCCTCCTTGGCCTCCAAAGCATACCATCCAGTGTGCTTTGTTTGATGTTGTCCGTCACGCCACCCATACTTGTCCGGAGTTGCCTCACATTAAGTCCATGTTCAATGAGACGTTTCCAGAGTCTGATATCCTAGAGGTATATGTCACTATACCCGATTCAATCCTGAAACTAAAACCATTGTGCACAAATCACCCTTGTGCTTTGTGTGATTTCCATGGCCACTACACTCACCTCTGTCCTCACCTCGAAGAGTATCGTTCCTCTTTAGAAGCCTTACACCAATTCGAGGCCAAGCACAATGAGTCCACCGCTCCCTTATTTGCGCATTTTGCTTCGGAAAAACTAGAGGACATGAATGCTCCCATTGACATACCCCCTTATGATGTTGAGATGATGGAGCCTTCGTCCACCATTTTCTATATATCATCATCCATGAGACCCTCGATGGAAGTCCCCTTGGAGACTCCCCTTGATATTTTTCCTGACCTCCCTTCAGCGATCACCCTGGGCTCAACATCGGTAGATCTTTTATTTGCTTACTCTTCTGTCACCACTTGTGACGATGCGCATGTGAACCTCTCTTCTCATGATGATCAGTCAAGTAGCTTTGCCACGTCAGGTGGTATTTCTTCCACCGGTCACCCCATCGGGTACTACGATGATGACATTATGGAAGTAGTCACCACCCCTAACTTTATCTATCCCCCCTTACATCAAACCCATGCATTCAAACCACATACACCTTGTCGCAATTAAATTGACACCCAATGTTTGGGTAAGGGGGCACCCATATTTGAGAGACCAGAAGAAGAAAATTCTCCACAACTCTCCTAGTGTATTTGTTCATGTCGACTCTAGTACCATTATTCTTCCACATTTAGAAGAACCTCTAGAGTCCCATATCACTTCAGATCACTCTAGGGATGATACTCCTCATCATTCCTTCATAAACAACCCAGTCCCTTTGACATTGTTATTGACCAACCTGTGAGTTTTCTAGGAGAGCGCCAGTTCATTATCTCCAAATCCTCTCTTTTAGGATAGTGACACCATGTATACCAATCTGAAAACTTAAAGTCCATTTGATTAATATATGCAGTACCAAAAGAGATTGGTAATCCTCCATCCCCTTTCTCAAACTCCATAACCATAATGAAAAAAAATGGCGCACCACATCATTAAAATGTGTTTAGATTCCCTTTTTTCTAAATACATTTTTCCATGACCACAACATGCTTGGGGGCACCTATGCCCCTCAACCATAAAAATCCGAGATCTTAGCCAAAAAGAGCACTAAAACCCCCTTTCTCTGTCAGGTCACACTTTTCAGGTCATTTCTTGGGACAGGTTGCAGTTTTCTGTCCAATACCTGCTACCCAAGACACAGAACAGACCCAAAAAAGTGTGACTTGGCCTGTTCATGAGCTTTGGGTACCTAAACTGAAATTTCAACCCACTGAAATGAAAGAGTAGGATTAGGGCTCTTACCTACAACTGATGGATCTCAAATTCCAACAGTCGGTTTGTCTGCTACGATCGCCGCAAGATTAAGGGCCTTCTCTCCTCACTACATTCACCATAGCTCCACTTGCAAATGAGTGAATTTGGAGGGAAAATGCATTATTAAAAGAAAGCCCCTGATTTTTCTTTCGTCTGCTACGGCCAAACCATAGCTCAGTTTGACGAACCGTCTATACCATTAGAAATTTCTCACCAAGCCCTCATATGGGTATCTGTTAATTTTTAGTGACTTGATACTCCACCAAGACACATTTTTTCCATGAACCGTCACTTCACCCCTCCTCAAAATCGAATTTATTCACTTGCAACACTCGTATTGGGGGCACCACTTTGCCTCCATACTTCTCCACACTCATGTCGACTTTCTTCATGAGTTACCATCTTGTACTCATGTTTGTATGGTCCCCATTAGACCTTTTCTGTGTGGAAGCACCATCGAGTCACCCTTTTTTCGAGCATCCGAGTTGAGTCATCATTACATTCATGGAATCTATCCCGAGGTCCTTTGCATCCCGCTATAGTCCTCCATCCTTCATTTCTTTTTCCCTCTCTTGTGTCGCACACTATGGCCTTCAGTCCCACTGTCCCCTATCCCTCATGATATTGTGTCAGTCGCGGCCAAGGCATCCATGCCATTTATGCTCTAATAAGGGAATTCGTCCATTCGCTACTTAGTACCCCCCATTTCATCATCGTCATTGGTGTTAGTCTATCAGCCACTCTACTATTTTCTCTCATGCATTAGTTCAGGATCCCTTATTGCCTCACCTATGGCGGACCTCCTTCTATGGACATCAGCTCATTCATTCCAGAAGACAAGTCTAGAGGGCGGTGTACCTTGGTTCCAGCTTCCACTCTTGTTCGGTGCCTCGGATCAGGCAAAGGGACTCCTTATTTCCCTTTGACTTGATTTTTTCTCAGCTCCAGCTCCTTTCAGCATGATTGAGATCCGTATACTCAATGGTTTAGTGATGCAGCAGCTGACATCGGTGATTCCCGGGTGTGTGTGAGACGTCTCAGCCCTCATGAGGGGGTGGTCCTACAGGTAGCCCCACACACACTTGGACGACCTCTTCATTACAGCATTTGATGCAGATCCATACATTTGATGATGTCGGCCTCAGCAGCTTGCAGTGCCTTTTTTATTGCATATATCAGTCAGATTTTCAGAGCCCTTTCCTGTTTTCAAGGGCATCTAGGTTGCATTTATATATAATGTACTCAGATATCATTGTACAAGTCATGGCTGTTATCCTAGACACAATATGTATGTGGGATTCATTATCGTGTTTTTTATCTGGCTCATGTTTATGCCAGCATGTACTATATTGGCTAGTTCCACGGTTTACTGGACGCCTTATTGTTTGTACTTTTCCTCGGCAGGCATAGGTATGCCTTCCCCGCTGCCTATAGCATGGGTACTTACTCATAAAAGAGACTTGTCACACCTGTAAGTCTCGCCTCCTCATGGTCTAGTTCTTTCAGCACTTTGGTCTACCTTATACTTCTCTCTCTTTGACTTCCCCTTCGATGTCTAGTGATTGAGTTCTTACAATGTACTTCAGTCATACGATTAGCTCCTAACGCTTGCACACTAGGGGGAAATCTGTTACACCATTTTTTGGTCATCTAACCTATGATCATTAGATGGACCCAAATACACCATGTAAGACCAATTTTACCCTAAGTGAAATTTCTTTCACTATAACTTCGTAAACCACCTTTATTAAGTTGTTTATGGTCTAAACAGGAAACCCCATAAGGAAATATTAAATAAATATACATTTGTTTTATTTTCCTCAAGGAATAATTAGTTAAACAACATTTTAATTAATATTCCTGGTTATATTTAACCCAAAACAAGGAAATTAATTAGATAAATCATTATTTATCTTATTATTTTATAAGAATAATTATTTAAACCTTATTTAAATAATACTATTTGTTAAATATGACTAAATCACCCTTAAATAATTAAATAAAGCATTATTTATTTGATTATTACTCAACCACATCCTTAAAATGATAAATAAATCATTTATTTATTTATTATTTACAAATAAAGGGATTTGACCCAAGTCAAATTCCTTTTCCCTCCAACAAATATAATAAAATATTCCATAAAATTTGGATCTTGATTTGGTTAATAATATTTTAATTATGCACCAATAGAACGGTTTTGTTATAAATAGAAGGGTTTTCCCATTTATTTATCACCTTTTTTTGCCTAAATATCACTCTGGATCTATACTTTTGGTCTGACTATTGATCCACCATCATAGTCATATTTTGATACTATTTTTGTCTGGGTTTTCTACACCATCAAGAGAGAGGAATTATAGATCTGAAGTGTTGAGGACTTACAAGAACCCATCCCATTGAGGAGAACAGGGAACACCCTCTTTTTTTTTCCTCCCAAGTGCCATTAATACAAAATTCATTCGATATATTCTTGTCTTGTTTATTGAATGCATGGAGTAAATCTTGTTTTTTTTACTGTTTAATGTCTTCTAATGCATAGATCTAGATTTTTGCAGCATTTATCTTGATCACCTAAATTCAAATCTGAGGATATTAGCAGTCATTTCTACTGTTAGGGTTGTTTTTTATGCGCAGCTAAAGTGGTATTTTTTTGTACACTTGGAATTAAGATTCATACTAACAAACCTCTTCATGGATTTATCCTTCTCCTAGAGGCATGCTTAATGCTACTTATGCTTCTTTTGGAGGTGAACTAGGTGGTGGAGAATGTGGAAATATTACCCTCCTTTGTTGTAGCTCCCTTTGAGAACCTCTTGCTTCCACCAATTTTCCTTCTCCTCTCTTAAGCTTGAGCCTAGTGAGCATGAAAACCCATGCAAACAGTTTAAAAAATATTTTCACACAACAACACCAGAGATTAAACTCTGTATCTAATACCAACCTGATCTGAAATGAGAGTATTAGTTTGTTGTGCTAAGTGTCCTTTCAATAATAAAAACATGTACAATATGTCTCCATTTGTTTTCTTAAGGAATGAGTTTTTTAACCATGAAACATAGATGAATTTTTGAGTCTTAAGCATGAAAATAAGCCTAAATAACATTTTACAGCAATGTATAATAGAGAAATAACATCACACATAAGTTTTACAGAGTGGGAATAATGAAGCATTTCACCCCTCTTGGGCTACATCTGCTGGTCCAGCTCCCAATGGCATGTCGCTCTTTGTCATTATGCTCAAAATTGCAAATACATGTGTTTGCAAGCCTCTAATGGTTGTTTCTCTGCACCAGTGGCTCCAAAATGATAAAATTAGTCTAGGTAGACTCTTTTTTCACCCAAATTCGTCGAAAATTAACCTCCCAAAGCGTTTTTCCCAATCTCAGCTAGAAAAAATCCACTAAAAGTGGAGAACTACAGTTAACTGCAGTTAGTTTGGAAAATTTCTGAAAAATTAGCCCGGCACCAAAACTCCCACCAGTATTAAACGTTTGATTTTAATACAATTGGTTAGGGTGAGGTGGTCACAAGCCGACCCCCCGCCTTAAACTCTGTGGTTTAAAGTTTGTATTAAACTCCACATTGGAGCGAAACCCGGAGTCAGAGTTCCATTAACCTTTTATGAAACCGTCGCTACATGTGCCTTCTAACCTCGCATGTGACAGCGCTTTCCCCCGAAGGTTACATTTAATGAAATTGTCACATTTTTTGTCATGGTTCTGGAGCATATAACATGTGATCAATGTTTGTCAGAGTTACAGTTTAATACCATTGAGGTTTATAACAAATGTTGCGGGTAGTAACTATAGCATGTGATCAATCATTTGGGACATCGGTGGATTGGGACCAACGGCAGTTCCCCCCTCAAACTTGCAACTAGAAAAACATAAATTTATGTGGCCGACATATATGTTAAGAAAAAAAGTAGAGCAGAGACAGTAGAAGGTCTTGTGCACGCACCGAAGGTCGCGGGGTCAAACCCCCCAGACCTCACATAAATTTTTCGTAAAACCTCCTGGGGACACGTGGTAGCCTCTCATCTTGCCACGTTTCACCCATCCAACGGTGCTCCATAAAACACGTGCAACCAAATCTTCGGCCCAGAAATAGTCATGTGACGAATTCTTATTAGGTTTTAGAAAAAGGAATATTCCTAGTATATGCCACCTGTTGACTGTGCCTACATGCTGACTGGGCATCCTAGTCACCCTGTCACAAAAATTTTAGTTGTTTAGGAAAACAAACAGAACACGATATCTTCCTCATACGACATCAGTTTTTCGAACCATTCACCGTGCCGGAATCGCAATGACGAGACCTTTCCGATCACTCAAGTTCAGTATAGTTTCAAGCAATTTCAATTTTTAGCATAACACATGATCTCTTGATCACAAAGACTAAAACATTGTAATTAATTAATTAATATGCACCTTTGTGCCCTTGTTTACCTCCATTCCTTATTGGGTTCTGTGTATCTTTTCCATCATTGTGCCCCAAGGCATTCATATTGGAGAATCCAAGGCCTTCATCCTCAGTTTCTATTAGGAATACTTACACCACCGCGTAGGGTCTGAGTTATTCCTCTGCCGAGTCCCCATTGTGACTCTGATTCTGATTCATCGGGTTCTCATTTATTTCATATCCCCTGTTCTCCTCCACTTTTCACCTTCATCATGTCTGGTGCAGGACCTACCGCTGGTGGTGGCCCCGGCTCTAATGCTGGAGTCGTTACTAGTGGAGCCGCAACAAGAAAAGTCTCGGCTACTCCCTTACTTCCTTATATGGCAGGCCTAAGCCTTCTTGAGTTCATCCAGTTGATTAATGACCCTATACACCATGATCCAACCATGTTCATTCTTTCCACATGTGGTGTTCGTCCAACTCTATCACTTATGACTCTATCTGTCTTTGGTTATTCCAGCGTGTGCTTACCCGAGAAGATTCCAAGTGGTATGTCAACCAAGCTGCTACCACTCGTGCTACTTTTATGACCCTGGTAAATGTGTTTTTGTCCAACTTCCAGCTTTCCCTTCGCTATAACACTGGTACCAAAATTTTGATCGCTTTACGTCAAAATTTTGTCGCCCGCCTATCTGACCATGTTCAAGAATGGCGCAAAAGGAAGAGCTTACGTCGAGCACCAATTTTCGAAGACCATGTCTACATGGACTGGTTTCTTAGATCCCTTTTTCCCTCTATTGGTAAATATTTCCCCGTAATGTTCCTAATTATCCCAAGCTAATAGGAATATTTAAATTTTGTTTTATTTTCCATTTATTAATAAATGACTAATGGAGGACATGTAAAACTCCTTAGATCAGTGAATAAATCAATGCTCAATGTAAACAAAGATATATCTGAGCCATTTACATAAAATCCACTTGCAGGTTTGAAATGGGTTAAGCCATGAGACTGGGTCAACCTTGACCAAATCTACAGCTCTGTGTAGATTCAATGTATCTCATAAAGGGACAACGCAGTTCTAGAAGGAGTACCTCATGTGAAAGGGGTTAAGTGATTCAAGGTGGTTTAGGGTTTTTCACATCCTCATCTTATAAAAGGAAGGAGAAGGCTCAAGAGAAATTTTGTTGAATTTATTATGATTTTGGATAATTCTTCTACTTAGACAAATTCTAGTTCTCTAGGCTTTTTAGCAAGAGACTAGAGAGGATCTCCTGTGGGGGTTCTCCATCCTTCCATTGAGTAGCTCTTGGAGGGTTTTGTGCTTCTTCTCCACTATCTGGCATATTTCCAAGATCCATCTCTCTTTGGCAGTGTAAATCCATTGAGGGTTTCATTGTCTAAGTGAGCTACAGCAAGTGGAACTCTAGATCTGCAAAGATCTAGCTTATATTGGAACCTCTTCTCAGTGAGTGTGTCTTTTAACCTCCTGGAAGAGTGCATCCACAGCTTGTGCTTTAGTTTTTTATCTTGGTAGCAGGCCAAATCATTCTCAGAGCCTACAGCATTGTTTCTCTCCCTGGACAATGTTATTTGCAGATCTACAGCTTTAGTGTGTTTTTTCTACATTTTGGACGAGAGATCTTCAGTGTTGGGATTCTTCCTCTCACTGTGGTGATCCATGGATTGGCCATCCAATCCATGTTACTTTCAGATCTGATCTTCTGTACCATTTTATTATTCAGAAATTTCTGAATCATTCTGCATATCTGCAACCTTAGATCTCAGATCTACTCTTTATGCTTCATGTTTTTCACAAAACCCCAAGGCGAATGTAATAAATAGCCTCTTTGGCTTCCAGATCTGTAATAGATCTATATTTTCATGCATAGGTCTATTATATATCTAATATATAATATATAAGTGCTTCAATCTTCAGAAAATTATGTTGTCTATCTCTCTTGGTAATTTACAGTGTTGCAGCACCTCAATCTTGAGGGTTTATCCATATAAAATCTTTGTTTTTTATCTCATAAATGAATAATTCTTGCCCCAAATCTAATTTCATGATTTTATAAACATATTTCATCTAATCCCTTCATAAATTTATGCTAATTTAGCTTCAAAAACTTCTGCATACATTAAGTCATGGGAAATCAGGGTTTTTAAGCCTAGTCGAGAGTGGAGGAACTGTTTAACTTAGCTAGAATGATTTTTTTGACCTAAAATTTAGTATGGGAGTCCCTCGTGGCCTAAGATAAAATAAAATCTCACCATTTTCCTTATTTTAACGCGTATTTCTGTATACACGCATTTTAGGGCCAAAATCACCCATTTTCCCCACCCTTTTGAGTCCAAAAGTGAAGTAAAGGCTTATGTTGATCATATTATTGAAGGATATGCACTATAATATTTGTTATCAGTCATAGGTCTGCATATCCAACTCTAGAATACCTTATGGTATTCTCATTGTTGTAAAAAATTCCAGATTTGGAACATTACAGTGGTATCAGAGCATAGTCTTAGCTCAGCCTGTGAGTCTAAGCCCAAGAGATCAAAATGATGAAGAATATGAGAATAATATCATCAGAATTTATATCCAGAGAGAACCTCTCCAAGGAGGTCAAGAAGACTGCAAGGAAGATGAAGGAGGAAGATGCACCAAAGGAGGATACTTTGAGTGATTATCTTGAGGAGTATGAATATAAATCTTGGGAAATCAAGGAGAACTTGAGCTTCCAAGGGTTCTTCCAGCTCAAGGAGGAGATAATAGCTATAAATAGAAGAAGAAGAGGTAGATTCTTTCTGCCTAACTTTTTTGGATCCTCTACATGCACAGCTGAATAATGGCTAGATCAGCTAGACTCATATCTGGATCTACATCAAGTTTCAGAAGAAGAAGCCCTTAAGGTAGAAACACTGCATCTTAAAGGTAAATCTTATGCTTGGTGGTTATTTGAAACATTTTCTTTGAAGAATGAAAATATTTCCACTTGTGCTAAGTTCACTAGGAGAATGGTGAATAGATTTGATGAGAGGCAAGCTAAAATATCTGTAGAAGAGCTAGCAAAGCATGAGCATGCAAAACCCTTGCATGAGTTGGAAAGACCTAGTATGAAAAATCCACTTCAGATTTCTATTGGAGGGGATGAAAACTTGTGTGATACCTTGCCAAGGGCAAGATCCCCATTGCATGAAGAGATTTCTTCTCAAAAAGAAGTCATGGAGATTCCTCTTTCGAAAGGAGAACAAGATCCAAGGTCTCTTGCTGATAGTGAGGTGTTCTCAAATATTGATGAGAAGGAAGAGCCAGAAGGTAGTAGCAACGTTGTCACTTCAAAAGAAGACCCATTACCACATGGGTATGGAGATGAAGTTATTGTTTCAAGGGAAAGATCTTATGTTTCTTTGCAAGTGATTCCCAAGGAACATTATGTGACATCCTTTTTGAGCAGTGATACCTTACTCCAAGCAAGAGGAGGAAGGATGGACCAGCATCCAATGATGAGGATCATGCACCCTTGTTTATTTCAAGGGGTTTCTATTCATGAGAAGGAGACTGAACTATGTAGCAAGGAAAGGGACACATCATTCCAACCATTTATGCAGTCTACTTCAGATCTTGATGTCTCTTTACATGGAGGCATTTCACCAGGGAGACCCCCTGATGAGAAGAAGAATAAAGTGTTCTCTCAACCTTGTGCATCAATGACAAAATTGGCTAAGGAGGGAGCCTTGAAGGGAGCTACCACAGCACTGAGATATATTGATAGATTTCGAGAGCTGAACAATTTCCTGAAATTTATTTTGCTATTTCTCACTCATCTATTTGCACTGATAAAGAAGAAGTCATAGACCTCTAATGACATTAGCATGGTGTCAAAAGGCCACTCCATAGATTTGGGGCAGAAAATGATATCTCTCCATAAAAAAAAAAAGATGAGGTGATGGCTACTTCATTTCATAACTCTACAACGTTGTCTTTGTTGAGAAGCCTTGATTCCTATTGGGAATCCCAACTCTTGGTAGAATATTCCAAGAAACTCTTCACATGTAAGGTTCTTGATGGAAAGAGGAAATATAGGAGGTATAAGGTGGTTGATGGAGTCATTTTCTTTCATGATCAGATCTATTTGACTAGAGAGTCAAGACTCAAAGACCAGCTACTAGGTGTTGCCTATGATATCTTGCTTTCTACCCCCATTGTTTTCATTAGAACACACCATATTATCTCAAATGGATTCATGTGGGAAGGCTTTGAACAAGACTTATATCAGCATTTTCAAAGGTGCATGTATCACATGAAGATGGAGCAGCAATATAACTCTATGGAAGAGTTAGTTCAGCCCTCTCTTTCTCCTCATGAGGAAGGAGATAGATCTGTGCACCTCTCCACTTGTTGGAGGAGGACTATTGGTGAAGAGCATACTTATGAAAATCATGTTATACTTTCTGATTTTATGCATTCTTTTAAATTATATATCCATGCCATGACTCTAAGGAGGAGTGTCATATCTTATAAACTTCATGGCCAACTTTGGGCCAAAACTTTTTCTGAACATGGCCAGTCCCTTGATGGACTAAGGGAGATTTTGCAGCATGATGGGTGCTTTCCTAAGGCACCAAATATATCTTCCACTTTCAGCCATGGAGATATGTTATGGGTAGCAAGTAAGTGGTGGGGAAACCACTTACCACATCTGAATTTTATGCAAGTAGGAGATTTCCTACACTGGTTGCTACTAGGTGAGTATGGGTACTACCCAAGGTTTGATATTTTCTTGTATCATGCCTTGTATCTCATTGAGAGGATGCATAAGAAGAAGAAGGCATGGTTGATTTGGTTAACAAGAAGAGAGTTTGGACATCCCATGTCAAATTTCATGTCCATATATTTACTTGTGATTGGGATGAGTCTCATGTATGTACATGTATTTCTTTTTGGAATGTATCTCATGATCATGTATGTACTTAGGTTTGGAAGGATTTCTACCTCTCTCATGGGATGGCATAAGGGAACTTGTTTATCTCATGATGGTGATCATGCTCTGATCTTTGTTGGGAACATGAGAGGAGGGATGACACATTGGTTGAGTGTGTCCTTTGGGAATTAAATCTCCCATATCCATTCATGCTTAAAGAGGAGGATAGCACATTGTATGGCTACTACATCATATCCTTTGTTTTCTTATGCAAGGAGCCATATTTTGGGTTTATGTCATTGGAAGAATTCTCTCACTTGGGAGAATTTGTGGCAAGACATGTGTTGCTTGAATCATATTTAGCCAACACCTATTATCCTCTACTATTTCCAAGCTTTGAAGAAGCTTTTTGCAGCAAGAAGGTGGTGGGATGGCCACTTATTGTACTATGATTTGAGGCAGCAAGATGAAGGACAATGTTGGTCTCAAGGGAGGGGCTATTTTCACCATCCAATATATCATATAACACTTAGTCCATGTTTCTATTGGAGCACACATGGTGAATATCCTCTATTCACTATATGCATGGAAGATTGGGAAAGGAGGCTCACTAGAATCCATGAAGGGAATCATGAAGTTCCAAGTCTCTTTTGGCTTCATGAGGACTATATTATTGTATCCCAGGATCACCAGCTCCATATTTATCATAAATGGAGGGAGAGATATTGAGTATCATTATCTCTCATTTCCAGCCATGGAGCCCCTACACATTGCATATGGTGGGGATTTGTGACTATTTATTTGAGCTACCAAAGATGGTTCACTTTGTTTGGATGATAGCATGGAGATTAAAGTTTCTCATGGGGCTTGAAGCACCCACTATTCACCATCTCTCATGCCTTGAGAATGCCAATGGACAGCATATGATTCTTTCTATGTATCTCCCACTAGTTCATGATGACAGCTATTTGGTTCATTCCAGGGAGGAGACAATTCCATTGGATATTTTTCAGCACTCACCTTGTCAGTTGCTTGAGGACAAGCAACACTTTTGGGGAGGAGGACTGTAATGTTCCTAATTAGCCCAAGCTAATAGGAATATTTAAATTTTGTTTTATTTTCCATTTATGAATAAATGACTAATGGAGGACATGTAAAACTCCTTATATCAGTGAATAAATCAATGCTCAATGTAAACAAAGCTATATCTGAGCCATTTACATAAAATCCACTTGCAGGTGTGAAAGTGGTTAAGTTGTGAGACTGGGTCAACCTTGTCCAAATCTACAGCGTTGTCTAGATTCAGTGTATCTCATAAAGGGACAGCGCAATTCTAGAAGGAGGACCTCATGTGAAAGGGGTTAAGTGATTCAAGGTGGTTTAGGGTTTTTCACATCCTCATCTTATAAAATGAAGGAGAAGGCTCAAGAGAAAGGTTGTTGAATGTATTATGATTTTGGATAATTTGTCTGATTAGAAAAATTCTAGTTCTCTGGGCTTTTTAGCAAGAGACTAGAGAGGATCTCCTGTGGGGGTTCTCCATCCTTCCATTGAGTAGCTCTTGGAGGGTTTTGTGCTTCTTCTCCACTATCTGGCATATTTCCAAGCTCTATCTCTCTTTGGCAACGTAAATCCATTGAGGTTTTCATTTTCTAAGTGAGCTGCAACAAGTGGAGCTCTAGATCTGCAAAGATTTATCTTATATTGGAACCTCTTCTCAGTGAGTGTGTCTTTTAACCTCCTGGAAGAGTGCATCCATAGCTTGTGCTTAATTTTTTTATCTTGGTAGTAGGCCAAATCATTCTTAGAGCCTACAGCATTATTTCTCTCCCTAGAAAACGTTATTTGCAGATCTACAGTTTTAGGGTGTTTTGTCTACGTTTTGGAGGAGAGATCTCCGGTGTTGGGATTCTTCCTCTCACTGTAGTGATCCATGGATTGGCCATTCAATCCATGTTAGTTTCAGATCTGATCTACTATACCATTTTATTATTCAGAAATTTCTGAATCATTCTGCATATCTGCAACCTTAGATCTCATAGCTACTCTCTGTGCTTCATGTTTTGCACAAAACCCCAAGGGGAATGTAATAAACAGCCTCTTTGGCTTCTAGATATATAATAGATATATATTTTCATGCATATATATGTTCTAGATCTAAGATCTAATATATCAGTGCTTTAGTCTTCAAAAAATTACACTGTCTATCTCTCTTGGTAATTTACAGTGTTGCGGCTGTTTCGGGGAAAATCACCCTAGAGGTTCGTTGGGTTACAACCTCCACTGAGCAGGGGCATGCTACTTAAGAAGGACTCACACAGCCATACATGTTCATGAAAAACTAAATAGAGTATATCGAGGAAGTTACCCGTAGGTCCTACAGTTGAAGCAGATCCCGCGGGGTCCAAACCCCCAGCAACCATCCTTCCTTCTTAACCTGAAAGACAAGAAGAAACAAGCACGAAGAACTGGTTGTACAGCATATATCTACTCTAAATGTTAGTGAAATCCATATAAAACATTAGATAAACCATAATGAATGCTTAAATAACAATTTTCTCATATATGTAAGCAGACACTAACACGTATATTTCGGGAACAAGATGGTACTTCTGTATTATAAATAGCATGTACAAAAATAATGAGTGGAGAGATCACCTGAATCCTTCCACGATCTTCGAGCAAACCGTCGTCCGGATCCGTCCCGCCCTTGCCTCGCTAAGACTCCTTCCAAACTGGTGCATACGAGATGACATATAGGGAGATGAGCATCTCACGGAAACAAGGGTTTCCTGTAATGAACTGGGAAACTGCAAGAGGCACGGGGAATCAGACTTGGATAGGGAATACCAACAGAGTATAATATCAATAATTTCTCTCTCTCCCTTAGGCCATACACATGAGGTGCTTTTATACTCCCTCAAAGTAGTTTCAACAGTTGGAAACAGTTGGCCACGTGCTGGGGTGGTTGAACTACCTGAGTAACCATCAACCCAGCCCGGAAATAGGGAATTTTTATATATTTTTTCATAATTTTAATGGAATACGCGGAAAAGTGCATACAGACTCGCGTATACACGCGGAAAAAGCTGGGCATAACCGCATATGGGGATTTTTACACTGTTTTTAAGTGAATTTGTCCAAGTCTGTAGGAATATGTGCCCAAAGCCATAAAAGCAATCATGAATCATATGAAGGTGATAAATGATTCTATAACAGATGCCCCCTAATATATGAGGTCAGAAGGGGTACATGATGGCTGAAATGTATTATGCACATAGAAAGAACTTCGCAAGGACAAGAGAGGACTTCACCAGATTTCAGCCTGCCAAAAACCAATGAAAGAAAACAGAGAGTCAACTCATGCTGAGGTGGGCATACCCATGCTCAGTCAAAAATACATCATATAGAAAGTACTGAATAGATCCAACATGTATACAAGTATAGCTGAACCGAAAGTACATAATGAATCATCTGAGCATGGCCCGGAAATATAAGTCTGAATCAATGTCCAAGTATCACATATAGAAAGCTGATCAAGGATGGTGCAACTAGATGTCTGATCATATAAGTAACTGAATCTCCAAGTACCGAATCATAAGAGGTGGAACAAACGGTACAATCACGCAACTCGGGAGCCAACATATAGGATGCTGCTGTACTGAACTGCAACATATAAGGGTGGACGGCATCACTGGCAGAAACTGAATGGACTGTCAAAAGTGAACCGAAAAATGCTGATGCAACCCGAGGTCTTCACCGATCACTATGGCACAATTCTACACCATGGGAATAAATGAGTTGAAGTCGACCATGTGAGAAATCGTTGGATTACTGGTCAATGATGTATACCATTAACCAACGCGAGACAACTCACCAATAATGAAAATGAGTGTCAAGGTGCCCCAGTACAATCTAACAAGTGCGAATGAATGAGTTGAAGTCGAACACTTGAGAGAATCTACCAATCAGGAGGCAATGATAAATCCCCACTGTCGATAGCGAAGAGTCTGCCACTGATGACTGCAAACCCTAAGGTACTGACAAAAAGACTCTAGACCTTATTCCCAGAGCAATGAGTCGGATTCGATGGGAAAAGATCTGCTGGAAGGAAGGCATTAAGGCATCCCACATCAGTCCAGCGCGAGTGTAACCCGCAGGCCAAGATTTGGAAGGAATCGGATGAAGTAGAGTGATGGAACCAAAACCGAAGTACGTTTTCGACATGCACAAGATGAAGCTAGCACATGGAAGAAACCCTCTGAACCAACCAATAATGAAAGCTGACACAGAGGCGAGAAATCCACCGATAGGGTCAAATGGAAATCAAGGTACTGCACGAATCCTAAGTGTGATAATGTGTGCTGACGTCGAACACAGGGGAAACCACTCAGTCAAAGACCCATGATGATGATCAAATGCTGAGCACGAGGTCACCTATCAATGATGGATATAGGCCCAAGGTGCGGCTCTAGGCTTGCTCTCAGAGCAATGTGTCGTAGTCGATAAGAGACAAACCCGCCGGCAAGAAGTCAATGGGGACCCTCTCAAACCAGCACGAGCAGAAGATCAAAACATCTGATGTGATAGAACATGATACTGACAAGACCGGGAAGGCCGACTGAATAATGAGTCAAGAGACACCGCAGAATGGCCGACTCAGGCTAGACTTCCCTTGAACAAAAGCATGACTCGTGATGACCATGGCAGTAAAAAGTGACACTGTATAAGTCTGTCATGCAGGAGGCAAAACAAACTCTCCATATGATTGGAAGAGATAACCAACCGGGGGAGAACTGACAAGTGAAACATGGTAAAGGCTGAACCTAGGTCAAAAACTAAAACCATCCCAAATGAAGGAAATATATATAAGTATATGTGCTTTGTTCAAGGGCAACAAACTGACTCTGTACTTCCATCAAAACAACGAAGATACATCCCGTTCCCGCTCTTTTTGTTATATTTGATTTTTTTGTCTTTTTCATATAATAAGCCTAAAAAAGAATAAAAGAATGCTATGGTACAATGGACAGAACGAGTATCAAGAAATCAGATGCACTAGTTCCTGGGATTGGAACAATCCTATGCTCAATGCAAGGTGGCGAAAACTGGTAAGTGATACTCAGAGGAACGTTCCATCCATGGGTAAAAAGGTGTCAAGTCGTGATAGCTAAGTGCATGCAATGGTTAACTTGTACAGAGAGTCAAGGTCAAAAGTTGGCTTAAACATCGAGTCCAAATGAAGCCGACTAAAGGCCAGGATAAACAAGTAGCCAATATGCAATGCAGTAATACAACTTAACGACACCAGGGAGCCTCTAGGGTAAAAGCCAGAAAAATGATAGTGAGGAAGAAGAAGAATGAAGCTTCAACACATAAGTCATGGCGGGACTAAAGAGGACTCCCGAGCCTACATAAAACGCAGCATGGGCAACAAGTGATAGCGATGAACTAACTAGGAAGCCCATGTAAAGGAAGGCTCTGCCACCAAGTCATGATTGAATAATCGGCGAGTGAAATGGGTTTAATAGTCATGACCTGATGGGATCGACCTTAAGGCAAGTGATCAGTATGGAGGCTAGTATGCAAGATGCAACGGAGAGTGATTTCCCTAACCTATATGCCAGTGAAGATCATATACCTGCCGTGAAGAGTCGGTAATCATGGATCAAAATCCGGGAAAAATCTCAAAATCGTCAAAATGTACCTGAAAACATACCAAACTAGGCACTTCCAAGCATCCGAGTTATGCAGCTTAAGATAGATCGAAAAATTAAGCATAACAAATTTTTGCGAAAATTTTCAACTTTTTAGCCATAAATAGACAAATTACCTCATATTTGGTTCATTATTGCATCGCTGATTTGGAAAAAGTGCTCTGGAGCAAAAAACATCTTTCGTCAAATCAGGAACAACCGACCGTCGAAACGCACCGAATTTTCAGGTAGGCTCCTCAATCATCCTTGCAAATCATTTTGTCCATTTAGAAATTAAAATTTAGTGAATTTTACCATTAAAACCCTTGCTAAAAAATGCGGACTTGCGCATACGCGGGTTCATAACAAGAAAGTCGCGTATACACGCGACTGTGCAAAGAAAAAGTCACGTATGCGCAGGTCCGAAACTAAAAATGCGTGGCTAATGCATGATTTAATGAATTTTGACAGGATGACAATCTCATGGAGGGAGCGTGAACACAGCGCAATTGATCAACAGGTCATGCAAGATCGAGCAGCACAAAATATCCTTCGGAATTGCGGATTGTTCAAATTCTTCAAAATGCCAAATATGAAAAGCAATGTTCGGTTGCTTGAAATGCTCGTCAATTACTGGGAACCAGATCAAGATTGCTTTGTTATAGATCAGATGCTAGTACGCATTGAAGTGGAAGACATATATTTTATCACTGGACTTTCCCGGAGGGGAGAACCAGTAGACTTGCACGGGAAGCCCCTGGGAGGGTTAACCGTGGAAGATTATGTCCACGTGTATTGCGTAGAGGGTTCCAAAAAGGTTGGAACTCAGATTGCAATTAAATATTTGAGAGATTTGCACATGAATATCCTCCTTTTCACCATTGGCAGAGTGGCAGGATCTGCCTCCCTACATCAGGCGTCCAGGACGCAAATGAGCATAGCAGTAGAATGTTTGACTCATGTGTATGATTGGTGCATAGCCCTATTACTGAACATGAAGAAACAGTTGACCTCAATTCGCCAAGCAAATACCAAACACTTTGGCTACGGTACAATTTTGACAACATTCTTCTTTGAGAAGATACCAGCATTGAGACCCAGAGTTATCTCTACCATCAGTAGCCCACGGGACCCAAGAATTTCCCGTTGGGCGGACATGATGAAGAGATTGGGGGGTAGTGAAGTACCCCGGACCACATGGGACGATGAGTTCTTCCTTTGGTGGGAAGAACAAATCATCGCGGTGGACGACTATCCCTATGATGGGATGGACTTTCGTGGAGATCCAGATCTAGCTCTTCCACCAGGCACAGCATGGGGCACAGTCGGTAAGTTTGCAAAAAAATTTGACTTATATAATTTTTTTGGATTTTTTCAAATATGTATGAAAAAATGAAAAACAAACATGTTTTTGATTGGATTCATAATGATTGACAATTTAAAATGATCATGATTCAGATGTTGGACCAGTTCGACCTGAGGGTCTCCCGCGCCACAAGCGTCGCAGGGGCGAAGCAGAGACAGTGGATTCAGATAGGACTCTCCAGGCCGTGCAGAGGAACTTGGAGGGACTAACCCGCCAAATACCTATGGCTGCCATGGAAGACCTACCTGAAGCCATCCAGAGACGGGTGGTAGGAGTGCCCCGAGACTGGGTACGATTATTCCGCCGAGCTGCCACTGCAGTTGTAGAAATTATCTGAATAAATCACTTATTCAATGAAGATTAACCCGATCATACATCAATTTCGAATTGCATGCATAACACATAACCCTCTTCTACAATTAATTGTCACATGCGGAAATAATATAGAAGCAATCGCACATCAAATCAATCACACATTAACTCAGTATGTATGGGGAAAGCATATAGCTGAAAACCCCCCAGCTATTGTGTATATTATAATGGAGAAATCATGTAACAATCATAGTACAAAAACTCTTTACAAGCTCTCATGCACTACCTCCCATGCTACACACTATCAAGCTAGATCTAGCAAATCACTTGCTCCAATCCTTACCCACTTGATAGCCAACCTTGATTGCGTATTTTAATGCTAGGTGATGGCCTCCTTATATAGATAAACCACCAGCCTAAACTTTGCAATACTCATAGCTTACTCCACCTATCTATGTGTTGCAAATAGCAACAGTATAGTTACAACCGATAGCTAACTCTACCCTTTCATCTATCTCTTTCACTGGTCTTCACTGAACTGATCATGCACTGTAGTGAACTGAAGTGTTCTTGAGTTGACTAATGAGTTAATATTTAGTAAATTAAATATTATTTAATTTACTCCACTCATATCTAATTGATTAGCTAGTTAACTAATCTCAACTAGTTCAACCGAAATAAATAGAACACAACTCCACTATTTGTCCCGTTAACTCCTCCAAAACTTCTGCCACTGAAGTCTAACTGAAGCCAACCATGCAAGATGCCATCAAACCCTAGGAACCACGTGATTCCTTGTGTCAGTTGCATGAGCCACCTCCATGACTCAAACTGAAGTGTGCCAAGAGAGTAAACTGTTGTTTATAGTCAAAATATTATTAAGGGTAAATAATATTTGACTTCCATATTTTTAGGAGATCAGTCTAAAAATAGCCTGGGTCCTAAAAATTAGGGTCTCATCTATTTTTATCGACATGTCGCATACTCCAAGAATCTCCAAGTAGAATTCCCAAATTATGCTCCGTATGTCTAAAAATAGACTTTGCGCCAGAATTTGCCTGCGGGCCCACTTAGTGAAGGCGACTTCATTTCACTAAGCTCCATCATCTTGCTGCATTCTCAACACTCCCTCTCAGCAAGATATGGATTATCTGCAATCCCTATCCTGCCTCGGTGGAATTCGAACTTGCTCCTGGTGAGCGCCTTCGTCAGGATGTCGGCATCCTGATCCTCCGTGGGAACATATGAAAGCATCATGATCCTCCGCTGAACACAATCTCTGATGTGATGATACCTGATGTCGATATGTTTGGACCTATCATGAAATACTGGATTAGCCGAGAGCTTGATGCAGCTCTGGTTATCACAGTAGATCACTGTAGGCTCCAAATGCAACCTGAACAAACCTGCGAGGATCTTCCTCATCCAAATAGCCTCACATGCAGCCAAGCTTGCTGCCATGTACTCGGCCTCTGCTGAACTGAGTGCCACGGATCTCTGCTTCCTGCTGTACCAGGAAACTGCTGTCGACCCAATGTTGAAAACTCCTCCAGAAGTGCTCTTCCGGTCTGTTGGGCTCCCTGCCCAATCTGCATCAGTGAAACCAGAAAGCTTCACTCCATCCTCCTGTCTGTACCATAGACCATATCCCGATGTGCCTCTGATATAGCGCAATACATGCTTGCCCGCCTTCCAAAAGAGCTTGGTAGGCTTAACCACAGCTTGCGAAAGCTGGTTAACTGCATAGCATATATCGGGTCGTGTATTGACCAGATACATAAGCGACCCCACCAACTGTCGATAGACAGTGGCATCCACTACCTCCGCTGAAGTAGCATCCTCCTTCCTCCAACCACCAGGAAGAGGAGTGTCAACAGGCTTGCAGCCTTGCATGTTGAACCTCTCCGGAATCTCCCGGGCATACTTTCCCTGAGAAACAAACAGTCCTCCGCTGCGCTGCCAAATCTCCAATCCCAGGAAATAATGAAGGATGCCAAAGTCCTTCATCTCAAACTCTCGTGCAAGATCCTCCTTGCATGAAAGTATCAACTGCTCATCACCAGTCAAAATCAGATCATCTACATACAGTACGATGATCAACAGCTTCCCCTCCACCACAATCTGGTACAGGTTAGGATCCGCCTCACTCTTGGAGAATCCAAGCCTGGTGAAGTAGCTGTCTATCCGAGTGTACCAAGCACGAGGTGTTTGCTTCAGCCCGTACAGTGCTCTCTTGAGTCGGCACACATGCGACTCACTGCTGAAGATCTCGAAACCTTCAGGCTACTCTATGTACACCTCCTCCTCAATGACTCCATTGAGGAACGCAGTCTTCACATCCATCTGATGAATGTGCCACCCCATCTGCGCTGAGAGAGCAAGGATCGTCCGTATGGAAGAGTACCTTGCGACAGGTGCAAAAGTCTCCTCATAGTCAATCCCCTCGATCTGTGAGAAGCCACGGGCGACAAATCTCGCCTTGCACTTCTCCACACTCCCGTCAGCCGCCTGCTTCACCTTGTAGATCCATCGCGAACCTACAACTGATTTCCCAACCGGTCTTGGGACAATCTCCCATGCACTGTTCCTGATGATCGAATCATATTCTTCGATCATGGCATCAACCCATGCGGGTTCCTCCACAGCTTCCTCAAAAGAGGATGGCTCTCTCACAACACATTGACTCATAAGAGCCATGTATCCAGTGTACCGATCCGGTGACTGTCTCTGTCTGCGCTGTGCTGTAGGTGGTCCTACAACCTTCTCTGCATCCCGAGCCAGTCGCTCAGCTTCCGTAGTGCGCATGCGCCCTCTGATGGTTGGCGCTGCATGGGTGGTTTCTTCCACCTCCTGAACCTCCTCTTGTGGCTGATCCACATCCGGAAGCTCCTCCTTAGGAACTAACAGCTCCTCATCTGCATGCAAGTGTAGCTCCCTCTCAAGCGAACACTGCATGGCTTTCTCCTCCCGAAATTTTATATCCCGTCGCACAACAGTCTTGCGACTGTCTGGCACATACACCCGATAGTTGTGAGGTGTATCAGTGTACCCCACAAATATTCCAACTTCAGCAGTTGGATCCAGCTTCCTTCTCGCATCCTTCGTCACATGCATGTAGACAGGAGATCCGAAAATCTGCAAATGGGAAATATCAGGCCTCTTGCCAGAATAAGCCTCCTCTGGTGTACTCATGCCAAGAACCTTGTGAGGACAACGGTTCTGCACATATACTGCTGTATTGCATGCCTCATCCCACAAGTGAAGGGGTAGGCCCTGATCATGCAACATCGCCCGTGCAACACCCACGATCGTTCTGTTCTTCCGCTCAGCCACCCCGTTCTGCTGTGGGTTATGGGGTGCGATGAGCTCTCTCCGAATCCCTTCTGCGCTGCAGAACTTCTTGAATTCAGCCGAGATGAATTCACCACCATTATCACTCCTTAGAGCAATCACCTTCTTTCCCGACTCCTTCTCGACCAGTGCTTTAAACTCACAGAACTTCGCGAATGTATCGCTCTTCTTCGACATGAAGAAGATCCAGCACTTTCGAGAGAAATCATCAACAAAGATCACATAATACTTGTGCTTTGCTGTCGAAGCAACCGAGAAAGGACCACACACGTCTGTGTGAACTCTCTCAAGGATCGTCGTGGCGCGACTATCCTTCTCGTGAAAGGTGGCTTTCACATACTTCCCCAAAGTACACCCCTTGCACTGATCTGACTGCGCAAGGGTGCCCTTAGGAAGTCCAGTAGAAATCTGCTGCAGAATCTTCAAAGCTCCATGGTGAAGATGGCCCAACCTCCTGTGCCATAGTTCGCCCTCATCATCCCGGCTCACCACTTCTCCCGCCTTGCATGCCATAGCTGCGCAGTCATCTACCTGCAACTGATAAAGGTTCCGAGTTCGAACCCCTATCTTCCGGGTCTCTCCAGTAGTCTTACTGCGCAGGAAGGCTTTTCCTTCGCTGAAGACCACATCATACCCCTTATCCTCCAACATCGCTACTGAAATCAGGTTCTTCTTCAATCCAGTTACATGCATGACATCCTTCAGTACAAAGGGTTTACCAGACTCCCTCTGAAAGGATATGGTACCGATACCAGTCGCACTGTATCTACCATCATCGCCCATCTCGATGTGCACACCCAAATCTTTGTCCTCCAGATCTGAGAACAAATCCCAATCTCCCATCATATGAAATGACGCACCGCTGTCCAAGAACCATACCGATCCCATCACACTTGAAACCAAGCATGCGATCAGTGAAAAGTCAAGCTCGAACTGTGAAGCCAAAGCTTCTCCATCTGCAGATCTTTCCGCTTGCTTGTTCTTCTTCTTCTTTGGACAATTGGTAGCATAATGTCCGTGATCATGGCAGTGAAAACATTTCACTTTCGCCATATCCTGCTTCTTGCCCTTAGCTCCAGAATGAGAGGTTTTCTTACCCTTTCCTTTCTTAGCTTTGGACACCAAAGCGCAGTTTTCTTCATCAGCTCCCTTTGATGAAGATCCATCTCGAGTAGTCCTCGTTTTCTCCTCCTGCATGAGATCCGCCTAAAGGCGCTCCCATCCCGGCAGCTTCTCCCGACCATTAACACTATCTTGATATGAGTGCCAAGCCTTCGGAAGACCAAGGAGAGCCAGGTCGACCATGTCCTCTTCATCGACAGTAACTCCCACACTTCCCAGCTCATCTCTGCATTGAGTGAACTTCGTGAGGTATTTGGCGATACTGTCGCCCTTCTCCATCTTGATGTTCCCGAGCTTATCTTTGAGCGCCAGCTTCCTTTGGTCACTCTTACTCTGGAATAGATCCGTCAAAGCTTTCCACATTAAATATGGAGTAGCCTTTCCATGCAGGCTGGATACAATATGATCCTTGACGCCCTCCAATAGGATCCTTCGACATTTCGCGATCTTCTTTTGCCATGCATCGACCAAAGCTGCATCAGTGGGCTTTGGGACATCCGTATCTACGAACTCCTTCAGACCATTATCTTCTAACACTGCTTCCATGCGATCCTTCCATGCAACATAATTCGAATTGCCTTCAAGAGCATATTCGAGTCGCAAACCATTGAAAGAAGACATCTTTCAACACCGGCACCAAGAAGAACAACCTTCTGCAAAATTCGAATTCCAAACTCCAAGCTCTATCGCTTCCGATCTATACTTGAAAACAAATTATTTCAAAATCAGAGATTGACTGCAAAGGGCATTCACCAGATCTTTCACCTTACAAAGAAGGATGAATATTCCGGAGGCTACCTGGCCCGCATGCAGACTCTGTCCGAGGAAATAAGTTTGCAATCACTGTAATAGATCTCGACAATTAACCTCGCTCTGATACCATGTAGAAATTAGCTGAATAAATCACTTATTCAATGAAGATTAACCCGATCATACATCAATTTCGAATTGCATGCATAACACATAACCTTCTTTCACAATTAATTGTCACATGCGGAAATAATATAGAAGCAATCGCACATCAAATCAATCACACATTAACTCAGTATGTATGGGGAAAGCCTATAGCTGAAAACCCCCGCAGCTATTGTGTATATTATAATGGAGAAATCATGTAACAATCATAGTACAAAAACTCTTCACAAGCTCTCATGCACTACCTCCCCTGCTACACACTATCAAGCTAGATCTAGCAAATCACTTGCTCCAATCCTTAGCCACTTGATAGCCAACCTTGATTGCGTGTTTAATGCTAGGTGATGGCCTCCTTATATAGATAAACCACCAGCCTTAACTTTGCAATACTCATAGCTTACTCCACCTATCTATGTGTTGCAAATAGCAACAGTATAGTTACAACTGATAGCTAACTCTACCCTTTCATCTATCTCTTTCACCGGTCTTCACTGAACTGATCATGCACTGTAGTGAACTGAAGTGTTCTTGAGTTGACTAATGAGTTAATATTTAGTAAATTAAATATTATTTAATTTACTCCACTCATATCTAGTTGATTAGCTAGTTAACCAATCCCAACTAGTTCAATCAAATAAATAGAACACAACTCCACTATTTGTCCCGTTAACTCCTCCAAAACTTCAAGCATCGAAGTCTAACTGAAGCCAACCATGCAAGATGCCATCAAACCCTAGGAACCACGTGATTCCTTGTGTCACTTGCATGAGCCACCTCCATGACTCAAACTGAAGTGCGCCAAGAGAGTAAACTGCTGTTTATAGTCAAAATATTATTAAGGGTAAATAATATTTGACTTCCATATTTTTAGGAGATCAGTCTAAAAATAGCCCAGGTCCTAAAAATAAGGTCTCATCTATTTTTACCGACATGTCGCATACTTCAAGAATCTCCAAGTAGAATTCCCAAATTATGCTCCGTATGTCTAAAAATAGACATAGTCTAAAAATAGACTTTGCGCCAGAATTTGCCTGCGGGCCCACTTAGTGAAGGCGACTTCATTTCACTAAGCTCCATCATCTTGCTGCATTCTCAACAGCAGTCACGTTCTATAGGAACACGACTTCTGGGCAGGGACCTCAGGAGTAGACAGATATTATGTATTAGATGACTGTATATTCTTTTTTGAGACTGAACATGATGGGGGCATAAGCCCAAGTTTTGTACGACCTTATGGATCCAAATTTTGTAAAGTTTTGAACACTCTGATGATATATATACAGCGATATTTGATGTGATGTGATAAATGTATCAAGTGTATGATGTTTTTGATGATTAAATTTATTGTATGGAATGATTAATATGCCAATCTAATGCTTGATTAGCTAATGAGTCAGCAAACCAATTGTCATCTCGAGGAATATGAATGAAAGTTAAAAATTGAAATGACCTTTGTAACAAACGTACCCTCAAGAACAATCGTAATAAAAATGGATCTCGTACCCGATAAGTATTGTTCAACTACGACACCACCAGGTGAGAGTCCAAGAAAACTACCAACGAATCAACACCCAAAGATATTGCCTCCGAGAGTAGATGAACAACTGCAGTGTATTCTGCTATATTATTGGAAGTAGGACCAATGCAGACCCCTCTTGATACTAACAGCTGACTGGATGGATAATGAAGCACCCAAGCCGCGGAAGCTAAGTTCCGGGTGTGTCTACTAGCACCATCGGCGAAACCAAAATGACTCATGACATCCAACACAACCTGCCAAAGCAGATCAAAAACATCACCAACTCATCAAAAATCGAAAATCAACCAGATATGTACAAAGTAAAAACTACTATATACAAAAGCAACATGCCAGGCCGAAGCCTAGGCATAATACTTCTTCAAATAGAGCCCATTTCGGGGCTCCGGCAACTCGTTCCCTTCGAAATCAACCAACGTATATGCTCCTTTCTTAAGGAATTTTTTAACGATATAGGGGCCATACCACATAGACTTAAACTTTCCTTCCCCCAGGGCATCTTTTTCTTGGGCATAGACCAAAACAAGGTCACCTTCCGAAAAGCCCTAGGCTTGACTGCCTTATCGTACTGAAATTTTACTCAGTTTTTATGCACTTCATTCATCGTGGCGGCATCTCGACGCTGCTCATCAAGATGTTCCAGATGAAGAAGCCGTTCTGCCAGACTAGAAGTGTCAGGAAGAAGTTCAACAGCTAATTTAAGAGAATGAATCTCGCATTCAATAGGAAATACGGATTCTACCCCGTGCACTAGCTGAAATGGAGTAAAGCCAGTTGCAGTTTTCACTGACGTCCTGTATGCCCAAAGTGCAGGATATAGCATAATATGCCAGTTGGATCTAGCTTTATCAATTGTCCTTTGAAGAATTGTCTTCAAGGATTTATTCACGGCTTCCCCTTGCCCATTGGCTTGAGGATAATACGGAGATGAATGCTCCTGCCGGAAACCCAATTTGAGAGCCAACTCAGCCATCATACTATTCTGAAAATGACTGCCATGATCAGTGACAATCTCTCTAGGAATACCGAAACGAGCGATAACCTGGTTGAAAAGAAAAAGAGTTGCAGTCTCACCATCGTTCCCAAAAGTAGGCATAGCCTTGACCCACTTCGTAAAGTAGTCTACTGCTACAATAATGTACTTGTGACCTTTAGCCGAAGGCGGGTTACAAGTAGTATAATCAATACCCCACTTTGTAAAAGAACCGACAGTAATGACTAGAAAAAGCGGAGCTGGATGAGCGCGCATTTTTCGAGTATAAACTTGACACTAATGACACTTTTTGACCAATTCAATACAATCCTTGAAAATCGAGGGCCAAAAGTATCCAGCACGCAAAATCTTTTGGGATGTAGCAAGCCCAGATAAATGACCCCCAGAAGCTCCACTGTGAGAATCATTGAGCACAGCCTCAGCTTCTTCGAGAGTTAAGCAGCGTCTTAGGATTGAATCAACCCCTTGACAGTACAAAGCATCACCAATAATCAAATAATTCTTGGCCAAGTGATGCAGCTTACGACGCTCATCTTTCGAAAAAGTAGAGGGAAACTTCGCAGTCTGGAGATACACAATGATATCCCCATACCAAGGATCCTGTGAAGAGATAAGAAACAAGTGTTCATCCGGAAAGGACTCATCATAGATCATCTCTTCTCCACAGGGCAACTCGGAGATCAATTCCGCGAAAACTAATGATTTCTTGGATTTGGCAGACATAAATTCAAGATCAAATTCCTGCAAAATCATAATCCATCGATTGTATTTGCCCCCAATCACTCGCCTACTGAGGACAAACTGAAATGGATTGGCAGCTACCAAAACATAAGTTTTGTGAAGAATAATGTAATGTCGGAGTCGCTGTACAGCATGAACTGCTGCTAAAGCTAATTTTTCTATCGGAGTGTACCGAAGTTCAGGTCCTACCAGTCCTCGACTAAGGTAGTAAATAACATGCTCTGCAAGAGCATCATCCTCCTGAACCAGAACCATACCGATGGTAGATTCTGCTGCTGCCAGATACAAAAGGAAATCCCTGCTATAATCAGGTGGACTCAATAAAGGAGCAGAGGTCAATTCTTTTTTCAAAGCATCGAATGAGCGTTGAGCGTAGTCGTCCCAAAGAAAAGGAACTCCTTTCTTTAACAGTCTCATAAATACCTTTGTAACTTCAGCATAATTGATGATAAACCTCCGAAGAAAATTAGACTTTCCTTGTAGACTTTGAAGCTGACGGATGGAGGACGGGGGAGGCAACCGAAGTATTGCCTCAACCTTGAAGGGATCTACCCTTATCCCTTCCCTAGACACAATGAATCCCAATATCCGACCGGATGTAACCGTGAAAACGCACTTGTTCGGATTCAATCGAATCTTATAAAAATGACATCTTTCAAATATTTGCCGGAGGTGACCAGGATGATCCATCCTCTTTCGAGAATGAGCAGCTAAATCATCTAAGTATGCCTCGATAATCTTTTTGATGTCGTGAAAGGCATATGACATGGCCCGCTGAAAGGTAGCCCCAGCATTTTTAAGACCAAAAGGCATCTTCTTGTATGCAAACGTACCCCAGGGACAAATAAAGGCAGTCTTGTGTTGATCTTCAGGATGGATATTAATCTAATTATATCTGGAGAAACCGTCCATGAAGGAGAAAATTTCATTACCGGCACACTCGTCAATGATCTGATCGATAAATGGTGTGGGGTAATTATCTTTAGGACATGCTTTATTTAGGTCTCTGAAATCAATGCACACTCGAATCGTTCCTTGCTTTTTATCTACAGGAACGGGATTTGAAACCCATTCAGTCAAAGGAACCGGGAAAATGAATCCCGCCTTAAGCAGCTTTTCAACTTCAGCTTTGATAGCTGCTGCCTTCCTAGGATTGACCGGACGAAGTTTTTGCCTGACCGGCTTAGAATTTTCATACGTCTTGATCTCATGCTGGACAATAGATGGATCTATGCCAGGCATTTCCTCATAAGACCAAGCAAATACATCCCTATACTCTTTGAAGAGCTCGGTGTAAATTTGAATCTCTTCACGGGAACATTCAGCTCCAATGAAGACATTCTCGATAATATTGGGATCCCTGGAAATGTTCACCAGGATAGTAGGAGAAATCACAGCCATGTTCCCTTCAGCATAAACCTGTGTTGGTGCTAAAGGGTTCAAGACTGGGTGAACAGGACCAGGAGACTGAGGACTTGGAAAACTTGTTTCAACTTCGCTCAAGTCAGGTAAAAAGTAAGACCGATGATGCAAATCATCCCACAGTCTATCTATACCAGTCATGGCTTCCAGGATGGCCTCTTCAGATTGAAGAGTGGTATCAAGGCAATCCTGGGCAGAAGAAGAACTAAGTGTCCAAGCCGGAGCCACATCTCCATCCAACTCTTCCGGTGAAAGAGGAGCTGGAATGGATTCTGCAGAGTCAACAACAGACTGATAGGCAATCTCAGCTGCAGAAATAGGAAATTCCATTCCACCCACTTGACCTTCCGCCAATGTGGCAGTAGGGGAAGGTAAGGTCCAAGGGTCCGAAAAATAATGAGTTCTGAAGAAATCTCTTCGAAGAGGAGCCTTGGAGGATGAAATAGCATTAATATGAACCGTAGGAGGAGGAATATCGAAAGTACCCATCAAGGAAGAATACATTCCAACTCCTAAATTCTCAACAGGCGCCTTAGTATTATCCAACTTTGGAACAGATGAGTTAGTAGACGCATTCGGGTCTATAGGAGGACAGTCTAGTTGATCCACTATGACAATCCTCCCTTCGTGGGGGAAACATACAATCCAAAATAATGAGGATGCAATAGCATCCATCTCATAAATCCAATTTCTCCCCAACAGAAGGTTGTAGTCCAAGCTTGCATCCACTACCTCAACCTCTATGTTAACAGTTTTGCCCCCAACACAGATGGGAAAAGCTAGGACAATACCATGGGGTCTGTGAGAATGACCATCGAACGCAGTAAGAATAGTGCTAGATGGAACAGCTTTGGGAGATCCAAGTGTCTTCCAGCATGCGAGAGACATCACGCATGTGGAAGCACCCTCATCAACAACCGTTTGAAAGATATTGCACTTCCGATACGACGATTTAATATGAAAAGCCATGTGATGAGGAAGTCTCTTTTTAAAATTAGTCATATCAAAAGTAATCAGAAGAGAATTTTTTGGATCAATAGCCCCAATGGTAGTGAGCAAATCACTGCGCTGAGCCGGACAAGACTGGAGTACCTCTAAAGCTGACATAGCACAAGGACTCTGCGCCAGATCTTCTACAATCGAGTAGTTCTAGGCAGCCCTAGCATTAGGATTAATCGTTGATACGGTTGATTGCTTAGAAGATGCTTTGGGCATCCGAGGCATAGACTCAACAGTAGGCTTCGTAATGTGAAGCGGCTCAGTAGCATCAGGAACATCCTTAGCTTTCGAAGACTCTTCTCCGCCATAATCACGGGATCTCGTAGCGATATCCGTGTGAGCACTCATCATAAAAATGTTCGATGGAATTTCCCCTTCCTAGATGCCCCCAGAGGAAGCCCCAGGATTTTGGTTCGCGCCAACAACTAATTGTTGCCCTTGGGGAAAAGGGTTTGTTAACACAGCCTGGGAACTAGAAGAACCCTGCTGGGCTAACAAGCGTTGTGCATCCTGAATTTTAGGGCAAAGGTGTGTGAGATGGTCTCCAGTACACAACTTGCATGGAAACTTCACTTTCTTTTTCTCCTTTTGACCCTCACCAACATGCTCGTTGGTTTTATTCGCATTACCCTTCCCGTTCTTGCCCTTCTTCTTGTTATTTCGTCCCTTCTTCTTCCCATCGGATTGTTGATTTCCTTTGGGATCAGAAGTTGGGACAGCATTTATGGACAAAGACTGGGAAGGTGATGACTCAGCAGGCACAGCCTGACCAGAAGGAGCAGATTGTAAAGACAACTGATGCAATTGAGAAAGCAGGCTGGCTGCACCACTATTGATCGATCCAACTAGTCCGTCGCCATGAGGACCGGGCTTAGTTTTTGATAAATCTAATTTGGAGCGACGAGCATTGGGCAGATATTTATGGAGGACCCCCGACTGAGAATAGATCAGTTCCAGCTGCTGGGCTCTAAAAATGGCCTGCTCCTCGGAAAATACCCCAAAAAGGGATACATCTTTCAAAATATCTAACTGCAGGGATTTGAGAAACCATTCCAAAAGGAATTCACCTGGAATATGAGCTTTTATAAGCCTCTTCCTTCTCCTCCATTCCTGAATGTGATCAGAAATGTGGGTTGCCTCATCCTGCTTAAAATTGGCTAGGAGTTCAGTCCCAGTGTCATATCGGACAGGCAACTGAAAATGGTTCAGAAATGTAACAGCCAGTTCTCCAAATGTAGAAAAACTTCCCCCATTGAGCTCAATATACCATTTGGCAGCGTTTCCAGTTAGGGTGCGTTGAAATAATCTCATCCTAATCGAATCATCGATCAGGGAGTTCGAAGAACACCATAAATGGAAAGTGGTAATGTGGTCCGCCGGATCTTCTCCATTCTTACCTTCAAACTTTGGAATGTCTGAAGGAAGTTTGGTGGGAACCGGAGGCCACCCCGGACCATAACGAATCGGATCGTTAGTCAACTTTGACAAATCTGGCAAGTTTAACGTTGCCAGAAAAGGTAAGTGAGGTGGAGCCTGAGGATTCCATCCTTGGTGGGATGGATTCCCAACATTCTGAAAATAATAGCCTGGATTTGATGAGGCACCAGGTTGCCAAAAAGGACTCATAGAAAGAGGAGAAGAACCTCCTCCCAACGCGGAGTTACCAAAACCCAAACCAGTTCCCCCCGCTGAAGTATGAAATGAAGAGGAAAGCCCCTGATAGGGGTTCCAGGCATTAGACAGAGGAGAAAAGGTCTGATAAGCACTCGATGAAGGGAAAGAAGCATTCCCTTGATGACCTGCGTAAAACTGATTCCCTGCTCCCACTGTAGTGAATACAGGGTTCCATCCTGTAAAAGTGGTCGAATTCTGACCCCCAGACCAAGGGTTGAAACTCTGGGTCTGGGATGTAAACGGAAAGGACCCTAAAGACGGATTGGAACTAGGAATGTGCCCAGTTCCAAAGGGGAAACCCTGAAACGAAGCTGATCCACTAGCCATGGAAGACATGGGCGTAGATCCAGCTGAAGCAGCGGAAAAGGAAAAAGAGGGATTCCCACTAGAGGGCATCCCTGAACAGAATGGACCAGAATGAGAAGCATGTGCTTGGGTGAAACCAGAGCCAAACACAGTAGCACTAGAAGCAATCGAAGATGAAGCAATAGTGCCAACTGCTTCAACAGAAGCAGGAGTCTGAATTTCTGCAGCACTCACAGCAAAAGCCGCGTTCCCAGTCGTGGCCATCGAAAGGTAAGAATGATACGGAAGATCTTCTGGTCTCTCCGACTCAAGTCCGATGTATTTAACAACGAACGGATAATCAGGAGGAAGAGGAGATGGACCTGATGCAGGAGGTTCAGGTACGTCTTCAATTTGAAAATCTTCTTCCTGAGGAAATAAAACTCGCGAGGTGAGTGGAACGCTCCTCTCGGAACCGACACCGGAATCAGCTATGAAACCTTCAGACCTTTGTGGAGGATCTCTCTCCACTGCGTCAGATGCCACAGGGTGGTAACCACCTGCTAAATCACTCCTACGCCTTCTAGAAGAAGGCTCTTGACTCTCGGGAGATAACCCCCAGATTCTCCTCGAACGACGAGGCGCTTGATCAGCCACTTTTATAGATTTTAAATTAGACTCAAAAAGTTGAAAAGCTAGGCAAGCTAGGAGCAAAGAGCACTCACTAAAATAAAAATCCCTGAGATACAGTCAAGCAAACAACCTTCAAGTATTTCCGCTCCGGGTGATGAGGACCGAACACCAAAATACAGGAAAGCGAAATATAGGACCTCCCGAAAGCAGTCTGGAATGATTAGGGCCCAGAACAACTAGCGAAGGTATCAGAAATAGTTACGCCGACCTCCTAACGATAGCCTTTGCCGGCTCAAGCACCCAAGCTTCGCAAGGGCACCCCCCAGAAGTACTGCTGAAAGTGATGCGACGTCTGCCTCAGGTACCACGGGTATTCCCCCCCACAGTCACCTGTGTGGAACTTAGGAGTGGCAATTATGGGCACCAATCCGTATCAGAAGCTGGGTGGAACGGTCTTGAGGTCAAATTCAGCTAATCAGAGAGGGGGTATCCCTCTTCTCAGCCTTCACTTCCCCTCGCGCTTGACTCTCTGGAGGAGAGCTTTCCCAGTCCACCTAATAGAGTTGGATTTCGCTCAATTAATCAACTTCTATGTTTGTTTGAGCGGCCTTGGAGAGTTAACTCTCCACTCACCTATTCCAAGGCCCTACAACCTAGCTAGTTGGTGTATGACACTTAGAAAACTTGCTAGTTGATTTTAAATTATATCGCTTATTTTAATGGGTTGTTATGTTAAGTCACAAGGATATGGAGATGAAACTTATGGTGTTTTGATGCAGAAAGAAATTAATAAAAACCTAACTACATGCAAATGCAGTTATTTTCTTTTGATGAAAAGCAATCTCTACACAGGTTCTACGAGATTAAAAATTGTATTTTTCTTTTCAAATAGAAAACTCACACTCACAAAAACTATGAAATTGACTAAATGCTGAAGTGCACCTGATGCAAATCACTACAAGCATGCAAATCCTAAGATGCAAAATCTCCTAAAGCAGAGTGAAATTTCCCAAAAATTCCTTCAGTTTTAACTCTTCTTGGTTGTCCAGAAAGCTAGTTCTCGAAATCAAAAACTCTTAATATGAAGACACCAAAAACGCTTAAAAACAAGAAGAAGAAATCAATGACAACTTCTTTCCACAATCAAGCTAAAATCCAAAGGCAAGAAACCTCAACCAAGCTTCAAAAGATACAAAGAAACGAAAACAAAAAATGCAAAAACAAAAGCAAACAACAACGCAAAATGTTTTTTGAGCCTTTGAAATGCAAAAACAAAAAGCAAAGCAAATGTTTTTTGAGATTTTTAGTTTTATAAAGAAAGAGCCCGAAAAGACCAAGCAAAACTATCAAATTCCAAACCAAACAAGACTAAATTTCAAGCACAAACTTCAACAATGCTCCAAACCTTATAAGGCTAACTAGCAACAAGATCAATAAGAGAAAAAGAAGACAAGAAAACTCAGCCACTCAGCCTAGAAGAATAGTACAAACTTGCTGCAAACAAAAACTTCGAAGAAGCAAGAAAAACTCTTCAAAAGTTGCAACAAGACCTAGCCTATTGAACTCAAGAAAACCAATCAAGAAACTAGAAAAAATCACAGTGCAAAGCAAACCACAAAGATAGGAACGAGTAAACGAGCAAAAGCTCTTTGTTCTGATAAAGCAGAACAGCCAAGAATGCCCAGAAAGCGATCTTGGTACTCAAACCAGAAGTGCCAGCACCAGAAACAACACTTTGCCAAAAAGACTAGTTTTCAATCAAACGAAAGAGAGAAAAGACCAAAAACCACTTCCTTCACAATCCAGAGAGTACAAAGACACTATAGGAACAGGTCTCCATAGCCAGAAAGGACCAAAAAGTCAAGAAATCCAAAAATTCAAAATCTGCCTAGGTATACGCTACTTCACAGTTTAGAAACAAGCGTGCATACGCGACTGTGCTAAAGGAAACTCGCGTATACACGATTCCATTTAGAAAAACTTGCGTGTATACGCGACTATGTGCAGAAACAAGCGCGTATATCAAGGTAAATAATGAAAAAACAAAAAGGATCAAGCCTGGATAAGAAACCAAGACTTCAGACTGACTGAGAAAAAGTAAACTGGACTGCAAATGAAAGTTAAAACTGTCGGCAACCTATCAAATAGCTGAAACCACCCAACAGGGGAGTCACAAGAATGTGGTCCCGCCGGAGTCGCCGCTCGAAGCGGAAAATCACCCTAGAGGTTCATTGGGTTACAACTTCAAGGCATAAAAAGGCGTTACTTAAGAAGGACTCATACAAATCATATATGTTCATGAAAAACTAAACAGAGTAGATTTATAGTTACCCGTAGGTCTCATTGCTGAAGTATCTCATGTGGTCTAAACCCCCAACAACCGTAGCAACCGTCCTTCCTTTCTTAACCTCGAAAGACAAGAAGAAACAAGTAATGTAAGAACGGTTGTACAGCATATCTACCTTCTAAATGTTAGTGAAATCCATATAAAACATTAGATAAACCATAATGAATGCTTAAATAACAATTTTCTCATATATGTAAGCAGACACTAACACGTATATTTCGGGAACAAGATGGAACTTCTGTATTATAAATAGCATGTACAAAAATAACGAGTGGAGAGATCACCTGAATCCTTCCATGATCTTCGAGCAGACCATCGTCCGGATCCGTCCCGCCCTTGCCTCGCTAAGACTCCTTCCAAACTGGTGCATACGAGATGACATATAGGGAGATGAGCATCTCACGGAAACAAGGGTTTCCTGTAATGAACTGGGAAAGTGCAGGAGGCACGGGGAATCAGACTTGGATAGGGAATACCAACAGAGTATAATATCAATAATTTCTCTCTCCCACTTAGGCCATGCACATGAGGGGCTTTTATACTCCCTCCAAGTAGTTTCAACAGTTGGAAACAGTTGGCCACGTGCTGGGGTGGTTGAACTACCCGAGTAACCATCAACCCAGCCCGAAAATAGGGAATTTTTATATATTTTTTCATAATTTTAATGGCATACGCGGAAAAGTGCACACAGACTCATGTATACACGCGGAAAAAGCTGGGCATAACCGCGTATGGGGATTTTTACACTGTTTTTAAGTGAATTTGTCCAAGTATGTAGGAATAGGTGCCCAAAGCCATAAAAGCAATCATGAATCATATGAAGGTGAGAAATGATGCTATAACAGCGGCACCTTCTCCCTCAAAGTAGTTTCAACAGTTGGAAACAGTTGGCCACGTGCTGGGGTGGTTGAACTACCTGAGTAACCATCAACCCAGCCCGAAAATAGGGAATTTTTATATATTTTTTCATAATTTTAATGGCATACGCGGAAAAGTGCACACAGACTCATGTATACACGCGGAAAAAGCTGGGCATAACCGCGTATGGGGATTTTTACACTGTTTTTAAGTGAATTTGTCCAAGTATGTAGGAATAGGTGCCCAAAGCCATAAAAGCAATCATGAATCATATGAAGGTGAGAAATGATGCTATAACAGCGGCACCTTAATCTTGAGGGTTTATCCATGTAAAATCTTTGTTTTTTATCTCGTAAACGCATAAGTCTTACCCCAGCTATAATTTCATGATTTTATAAACATATTTCATCTAATCCCTTTAGAAATTTGTGCTGCTTTAGCTTCAGAAACTTCTTCATACATTAATTCATGGGAAATCAGGGTTTTTAAGCCTAGACAGGAGTGGAGGAACTGTTTAACTTAGCTAGAATGAAATTTTTGACCTGAAATTCGGTATGGGTGCCCCTCGCGGCCTAAGATAAAATAAAATCTCTCCATTTTCCTTATTTTTACGTGGATTTTTGTATACACTCATCTTAGGGCCAAAATAACCCATTTTCCCCACCTTTTTTAGTCCAAAAGTGAAGTAAAGGCTGCTGTTGATCATATTATTGAAGGATCTGCACTATAATATCTGTTATCAATCATAGGGCTACATCTCCAACTCTGGAATACCTTAGGGTATTCTCATTATTGTAGAAAATTCCAGATTTGGAACATTACATTCCCACCTCACTTTCCTTAGACTGAGGAAGAAGCCCTACAAGTTGTGTTGAAATATAACTTGATCTACACACAATCTGGTTATGTTTATACCGTCTTACCTGATCTCCCTAGACCTAGTGGTGCTAATGCATCGAGGGAATATCATGCCGCCAACGGTATCGTTGGATCCCTTTCATATCTGTACACTAATCCTCCTATGTGTTATCGTTTCCTTCAGGGAGGGGCTAGCTCCTATAGCACTTTCCCCCTCTCAGCAACATGTATCCAGGACATGGCATGTCTCACGCCTTTTTCCAACTGCATCCTTTGATGCCAGGGCCCGCTATTTCCCAACCTATTTACCCCAATGTTGCTCAACCTCCTTACTATCTATATCCACAGCCAAGTGCTCCAACTCCTCTAGTACAAGCACCGCATCCTCCCATGCCTTCTCAACTTCTACATCAATGGCCACCCCCTCCCCCAGGTTCAGGTGTATGCACATCATAGTGCAACTAATCCTCCCACTTCCAAAAAGAATATGAAATAAAACCATAACCAACCCGCTCAAGGTAATCAAGGAAACAATCCCCAATGGAATACATCTAACACTGAAACTCGGCAACAGGGGAATCATCCCAAGAAAAATAGGCCTCTTCGTACGAATAATCCTTGTTCTTGTTTCGGTGGCCATGGTTACTGTACCTGTGATTGTCCCCTTTTACCTCAGATGCATCAAATGTGGGAAGCTCAAGCAGCAACTCGAGGACAACAAGCCTCTGCTTCGGTTCCTCCTAATGTTGCGCCTACTCAATAGGTTGTGTTTACCAATCCTTTCCCAAAGCAAGGATAGGTGGATTCCCAACCCCTTGAAGGTCAGGGAGCCACTCAACCTCCTCCGTCTGGTACCTCTGATTTCCAGATCCTTATGATGCAATATGACTAGGCCAATATCGTCGATCTCAACCTTTAGACTCGTTCACGCCAATACACCAAGCCTCCCGCTACATCCAAAACTAAGCCCTAGTCCTCAGGTCCCACAGAGCCAATTTCAAGGCCCAATGGTCATTTACATATCCCTCAACCTAAGGCAAAGGTACATACCAAGATCCCCAAAGGACCATTACGCTGAAACGATGCTTCCAATAAAGCCACCCACACCTATAGTATAGTAGATGACTTGGCGCAATCCCCTGCCACCATGTCAACGTCGGAAGTCCCCCAGTCGTGCCCTTCACAACGTAAAGCTCTACTAACTACCTTGGGTGTTGTGGATCCTTCAGATGATCATGTTATTGTCTTCAATATTGACAAGTCAGAGAATCCACCTCTACATGCATCTGTCACCTTCCAAATACCTGTCAAGATCTGGAATGCCAACGTCTCATGATGTATCATTGACAAGGGGGCATCCACCTGTGTGATGTCCACGTCTGTTTGGAAAAATATCGGATCACCTAAGTTAGCCCCCTCCGCTGTCACCCTTTGTGTGTGGGATGGCCACTCTTCCCAAACCCTTGGCATGTTCCGCAACTATCCTATTACTCTTTCGAGAAAAAAAATTTGTGTTGACCTTGAAGTTATTTATTCCCCCTTAAACTTCAACATTTTATTGGGTCGTAGCTATACTTATGCGATGTTTGTTGTCCCATTTTTGGTTGACCGTAAGATTTTCTTTCCTCACAATAGAAATATTGTCATTATAGATTAGCTGACATATTATGAACCAAAGTCTCGGACCTCTCTAAAGTCCATTATTTCTTTGATGGCCAATAAAGAAACAGTCGAACCTCCGACAAGTATCTCACCTAGAGACTATAAATATTCCTCTTTTCTTGGTTCATTCCCTGGTCTCCCCCCTCTTATCCCTGGCCCTAACTCGTCAAATATTTGCATGATGAAATCATCTTGGTCCAACCTCAAATAGTCTGGTTTGACTAGTCAGCATCCTAGCCCTTTGCAACCTGCTCCTAGTACTTCGACTCAGCCTTCAAGACCTCCTCCTCAAGGCCCTTTATCTGTAGCTAGTGTCCCTGATCCTCTTTTTCCTTATGGAATGGTTCCCCCTAGCCTTAATCATCTGGTAGTTATTCCGCCTAGCCATTACCCCTACGGTTAGATATCGTTTCTTGCTCCCCCTTCCGAAGTATTTTCAGTACCAGTTATGGCTACCTTGACCCTTCCCAACATGACCTTGGGGATCCCAATTTGGTACATTGATCCCCCATCCAATACCCCACCTAGTGAGCTCAAACCTTAAACTTCTTTGACCCCAATCCAACCGGTCGCTATTACCCCTCCCTTCGCTTTTGTGCCTCACCCACCTCAATAGGAATCTACTCATGTTGCGAAAGCCTCAGGTGAGGGGGGCCAAGCCTGCAAAAAGGCACCTAAGGACAAGGTTGCGCAGACAACACCTGCTCCTCCTAAGCCTCCAAAGCGTACACCTCTGTGTGATTTTTGTGATGTTATTAGTCATGCTACCCACAATTGTCTCAAATTTCCTCGTCTCAAACCCATGTTCAACGAAGTGTTTCCTGAGTCTGATATCCCAGAAGTCCATGTTACTTTACCATATTCAACCAAGAAGCTCAAGAATTTTCACACAAATCAACCTTGTGCTTTGTGTGATTTCCATGGCCACTATACTCACCTATGTCCCCACCTCGATGATTTCCGCAACTCCTTAGAAGTTTTTTTCCAATTCGAGGTTGAGCGCAACGAGTCCATTTCTCCCTTACTTGCAAGTTTTTCTTCAGTAGAACTAGAGGACACATCCACTCCCATTGACATACCCCCTCCTGATGTCGAGATAACGGAGTCTTCAGCCACTATCCTCTACCTGTCATCATCTATGAGATCTATGGTGGAAGACTTCTATGAGGCATCCCCTTATGTTTCGCCTAACCTCCATTCAGTGATCACCTTAGGCTCAACATCATTAGATTCTTCATCTACTTGATCTTTTGTTACCCTCCATGACGATGCACACGTGAACCTCACTTCTCATAATGATGAGTCAGGTAGCTTCGCTGCGTCATGTGGTCATCCTTCCACCAGTCACCACATCTTCTATTGTGATGACAACATTATGGAAGAATTTACCACCCCTGACTTTATATATCCATCCCATAAGAAAAATGGCACCATCCATGTCTATGGTGACTTTCATGACCTGAGCACAATTTTTCCCCAATACAGTTCCCCCACACCATCCATTATTCAGTGTTCGGTGTGTAGAAATTCTACCCATAACATTCCCCCTAGTAGTGCTTGTTTTATTTCTGCCTTGCATTCAGGTTGCCAGCATTGTTCATCATCATCTCATATGTTATCTTATGGCACCTTTCATATGGATCCCTCATCCACACCATATATCGACTATGTCGATGGTGCAAGTCACTACTTTGGGAATCTAGCCTCAACAGTGTGGGCCATTTTCACCCCCTTGTATTCGCTTGTCCTCTCTAACGGTGTATGCATTGGTGTTGCCACCAATAACTAGGCCAAATATGATGTAGTGATAGGTTTGTTAGCCGATTCCCTTGACCTTCGCATCCTTCACCTTCATGTTCATTTAGATTCTTTGTTGTTTGTCATGCAATTGAATGGTGTTTATCATCTTCATAATCCTATCCTTTTTAGAAGATATTTATGAGTGAAGCTCTTAATGCGTGAATTTGAAACCATTACATTCAGTCATGTACCTAGAGCCCATAATCACTATTTAGATAGCATTGAAAAAAATATTCTAGATTGTCATTTAACACAAGACAGTAACCATAAACCATAAAACAATGCATATCCATAATATGTGTCGCCCAAATATACAATGTTTTAGAGTCCATTAACTCTGATACATATGACATGCCCATAACAAGTTTAAAAAAACCAAAACTGTGGACACCTCATGCCCCTACATCTAATCACTATCTGGAGGGTCCCAAACCAATGGCTCGGCTCCTACAGCTCGTATATCATGCATGCCATGTCTGGTCATCGCTATGCGCTACATGACTCCTCGCCACTTTGAGGGTAGACCAACACATGGCTCTATGTACTGGTGGTCAAGGTCCTACCAACCGCACTCAGAAACACTAGTCAACAACTTCTCACATCTATGGCGGACATCCTCCAGGAGGGCCACTGCATCCTCATTTTTTGTTCCCCTCGACCCGCTAGGTTCTGTAGCTCCTGACACTACTAGTCATCCCATATACCTGGCTGGTTTCATAGGTGTTATATCTGCATACCAAAATTAAATGAATCAGTACCATATACAATATTATGAAACTTTAAAATGCACCATAACATTCTTCAGACAGGTCATAGTTTTTTGCCTAGTACTTGCTACCCATGTCATAGAACAGACCCTAAAAATTTTGACCCAGCCGTGAGGAGGAGCAGAGGTCTATTCCTGGACTCTGGGTGCCTAATCTGAAACTTTAATCCACTGAATTGAAAGAGTATGGTTAGGCCTCTTACCTGCAACTGACGGATCTTGATTCCAATGGTCGATTTGTTGGCTACGATCACCGCAAGATTTAGGGCATTTTTTCCTCTCTACATTCACCACAGCTACACTTGCAAATGAATCAAATTGGAGGGAAATTGCCTTATTAAAAGAAAAACCTCTAATTTTTCTTTCGCCAATTACAACCAAACTGCATCTCGGTTTGATGAACCATCAGCACCATTGGAAAGCTCTTACCGAGCACTCAAATGGGTATCTTTATTTTTTGCTGATTTGATACTTTGCCGACAAGCCTTTTTTCCAAGAAGGGTCACTTCGCCTCTTCTCAAAATTGAATTTCTTCACTTGCGACACTTGTGCTTGGGACACCACTTTTCCCTCATACTTGTTGATGTTCGTGTCAATTTTCATTATGAGTAACCATCTTGTACTCATGTTTTCATGGTCCCCACCGGGCCTATTCTGTGTGGCAACATCATCGATTCGCCCTTGTTTAGAGCATCCAAGTTGAGTCATCATCGCATACATGGAGTCTGTCCTGAGTTCCTTTTGTCCCCCACCACAGTCTTCCATCCTTCATTACTGTCTACCTCTCTCATGTCGCACACTTTGGCCTTCAATCATACTATCCCCTATCCCCTTCAGAGTCGAGTTAGTAGCTTCTAGATCATCCATGCCCTTTATGCTCTAACAAGGGAAGTCGTCTGCCCACTACTCAGTACCCCCCATTCCACCATCATCCCTAGTGTCAGTCTATCAGTCACTCTAATATTATCCCTCGTGCCTTAGGATTCCTTATTGCCTCACCTATGGTGGACCTCCTTCTGTCGACATCATCTTATTCATTCCAGAAGACAGGTCTAGAGGGCGGCGTACCTTGGTTCCAGCTTCCACTCTTGTTCAGTGCCTAAGATCAAGAAAAGGGACCCTTTATTTCCCTTTGACTTAATTGTTTCTTAGTTTCATCTCCTTATGGCATAATCGAGATCCGTATACTTTATGGTTCAGTGATGCAACATATTTTACTAGTGATTCCTTGGTGTATGTGAGATGTTTCAGACCTCATGAGGGGGTGGCCCTTCAGGTAGCCCCCCACATACTCGGATGAACTCTTTACTATAGCCTTGGATGCATCTCTACATATTTCATGGTTCCGACCTTAGCCGCTTGCAGCACCCTTTTAGTTTGCATGTATCATTCATATTTTCAAAGCCCTTTCCTATTTTATAGGGCCTCTTTAGTGTTATTATATCTCATGTACTTGGATATTATTGTATAAGTCCTGGTTGTTGTCCCAGGCACAGTATGTATGTGGGATCCATTATTTTTTTGATCTGGCCCATGTTTATGCTAGCATGTACTATATAGCTCAGTACAATGTTTTTTGGGTGCACCATTACTCTTTGTACTTTTTCATCTCGGCGGGCATAGGTATGCCTCCCCCACCTCATTGAGAAAGGTACTCACTCATAAAAGAGAATTGTCACACCTGTAAGTCTCGCCTCCTCAGGGTATTGTCTTCTCTCGCTTCATTATTTCTTATATTTCTCTCTCTCTCTAACTCCCCTTCGATGTCTAGTGATTGTGTTCTTACAACGTACTTTGGTCATAAGATTATCTCCTAACGCTCGCACGTTGGGGGGTAATATGTTACACCAATTTTTGGTTATATAACCTATTAATATTAGATGGACTAAACTATACCATGTAAGGCCAATTTTACCATAGTAAAATTGATTTCACTATGAGAAATAATTTAATAACCCATAGTTTATTAAATTATTTCTGGTCTAAACAGGAAACCCCGTGAGGAATAATTAAATAAATCCTTATTTGTTTGATTTTCCTCTAGGGATAATTAACTAAACCATTGTTTAATTAATATTCATGGTCATATTTAACCCAATACATGAGAATTAATTAGATAAATTTTTATTTCTCTTATTATTCTCTAGGAATAATTACTTAAATCATTATTTAATAATATTCCTTGTTGAATTTGACTAAATCATTTTTAAATTATTAAATAAATCATTATTATTTAATTATTCCTTAACATCATCCTTGAAATAATAAATAAATCATTTATTTATTTGTTATTTCTAAATAAATGGATTTAAGCAATTCTGAATTCATTTTCCCTCCACCAAAAATAATAAAATATTCCAAGTAAGTTGGATCTAGATTTGGTTAATAATATTTTAATTATGCACCAATATCTAGACTAACTTAATATTTTGTTATAAATAGCAGGTTTTTTCCATTCATTCACTACCTTTTTTTATCACCTTTTGATCTATAATTTTGGTCTGACTTTGATCCTCCATCATTGTCATAATTTTTCTACTTTTGCATGTGAGCTCCCTTTGAGTTCTAATTTGTTTGGGTTTTTTGCACCATCAAGAGAGAGAGATATTGGATCTAAAGCACTGAGGACATACAAGAACCCATCCCATTGAGGGGATTGGTAACATCTTTCCGTGTTCCCTTCCCAGGTGTCATAATACAAAAAACCCTTTATAAATTCTTGTCTTGTCTATTGGATGTTGTTATCACCAAAATCATACCTGATTGGCTATTGATTAGACAACTTCAATGTAACTATTTCAAACCAATCTTGTGAATGAGGCTTAGCCTCCTCAGTCTGAGAGAGATCTCTCAAGAGTTAATGATATTTAATAAATATATAGATAGATGGCTAACCCTATTTTTTGTGTCTTGGTTTGTATGTTTGCAGGTTGAAAAGATGAAGGCTAATACTACCATTGGGCTTATGGAGTCAACAAATCAATAGGTTCAGTGGCAAGGTTTCTTGATATGGAAGCTGAGGAAAATAGGGGTTTATAACAAAGACAATTCACTCAAGAACATAGGTCAACACAGTCATTTCATTATTGAAGGAAGTCAGAGCATAGAGTTATGAATTCTGAGTAATAGCAATGAAATTTACTGCTAATGGTTCAAAGGAAATTCACTCAAAACAGAAAAAACACAGTCATCTTATTACTAAAGGAAGTCAGAGCATAGGGTTATGAATTATGAGTAATATAAATTAGATCTTCTACAAGTAGTTAAACATAATATGTAGATCAATAAAACATTAAAACCCCATGTGAATCTCTGGTCTGTCAAGAAGTAAACCTCTCTACATTACTGATCACAGTTAATTACATAAAGCAACAGTTTTGCCAAAATGTCTCCAACCCCTTACTAATTCGACCTCTTTCCCTTTAATAGACATCTTACAACATGAGATGATCTGCCTCTAGGCTATAAACATCAAATTTCTAACTACTGACACCTTTCATAACCATAAGACATGGAATTTATTACAAAAAGACACCTAATCTACTTAACAGTTCTATTACAAATAGGACTCAAACTCCTTATCATTATCTATAAAAAGCTTATCTAATTGAAACTATAGCATTTTCCAAGTGTATCATCACATGGTCGAATTTGGATGATGAGCTTCAGCTCTTCATGACCACTTTGTTTGACCTCCACAAAAGCAGGAAACAATACCCTACTTTTTAGGCATAAAATCCTTTGCATTCTTTGAAAATTTTGACCATCAATTAAACTTCATTTCGTGGTCCTTAGATGTTGGAGATTATCTTAACATGTCTCATCACTTATCCCTAGCCTCCAGCTATCCAAAATCATTTCCAAAACTATTCAAAAGATTTGTAATGTATAGCACTACGAAAACACAGTAGTTTCGTAGCGCTTTTGTAACACTGCCATTTTAAGTCTTACTTCTCCAAAAAATGAATTCTTTCCATTTGAATCATTTCACTTACCCTTTAATAAATCTCCCATATCATTTTCAATCCTTGATTCATTCTTCAACCCTTCAAAACCGATCAAAATGAGCAAGAAAAACTGCTACAGTAGTTTCGTAGTGCTTTTCTGCTTTTTTACACTAAACGCGCTATGAAACTGCTAAGTATGCAGTTTTGTCAAAAAATTTCAAAGTTTCAACAGTAGTTATTCCCAAAAATCCAAATGTACATGTCTCCATCATTTAAAAGACCATATCAACTATAAAACCAACTTCATTTTAGATTCCTTGAGGCATTTCTTGCAAATTTCTCCTATTTTTTTTCTGAAAAATAGGTCATGGGACAGAGCCAATATCTCCTCATCCATGATGTAATTTGAGAAACTAAAGGATTTTTTTGTATGCCATTACGTCTTTCATAAAAACCTCTCTTGGTTGTTTTAAAAACATCTCCTATTGTCCAGAAACTACCTTTGAAAAACATGTGTAAAATAGGGAAACTCTGTTTTCTGAAAATAGGGTTTCAAGGAAAGCCTTGTATCTCCCAACTGATAACACCTATGAGAAAAGTGAGAGAGGTTATTGTTACTTCAGTGTAAATTTTTCAAAAAAATTCTTGTGACTGAGGCTTAGCCTCCTCAGTCTGAGAGGGCTCTCTCAAGGGTTAATGATATTGAATAAAGATATAGATAGATGGCTAACTCTATTGTTTGTGTCTTGGTTTTGTATGTTTGCAGGTTGAAAAGATGAAGGCTTGGTACCATTGGGCTATGGAGTCAGTGATAGGGATAAATATGACAAAGGCTTTCCTCGTGGAAGCTGAGGCTTATATATAATTCAATGAAGGAATAACACATTCAGGAAGATCCCAATAACTTGAGGTTCAAAGGAAGTCAGAGCATGTAGCACACGAATTCTGAGTAATGAGACATCAAGGTATTGAAAACAAAAATATCGAAAGAGATTTCACCATAGCTCAATACTTAAATGAAGTCAGAGCATGAAAATTCATGAATTCTAAGTAATAATCACTTAAAATATGGAAGAAAAACATTTCAAATATATGACATAGACTCATTGAAATACACTAAGAATCTCAGGAAAAGAAAAGTTGTTTTGTTTCTGCATATATCAGTAAATCCAAATCTTTACAAAAGTAGTCTGCTGAAATGACATTTTCCAACTTGTAGGTTGAAAATAATATCAATATGTAGCCATTAAGCTTATGGATTCAAAATTTCAGTGATCTAGTGAGTTTACTTGACATGGAAGTTGAGGCAGGTTAGAGTTTTTACTAGTAGGACACACATACATGAGACATGGAAATACATAGCCAATTCACTTATAAAGGAAGTCTAAGCATCACAAGGATGAATTCTAAGTAATATAAATGAAAAACACTGCAATATAGATACATAAAAGGTAAATATAGAATAATTAAGCACCAAAAATCCTTCAGAATCTCAAGTTGGCCAAGTAATCCATCTTTGTATTGTTGAAACGGATATTTTACAATAAGCTACCATTTTTCCAAAAAGTCTCCAACCCTTTACAAATTCAACCTCTTGGCCTTTAATAGACCTCCTACAACATGATATGATCTACCTCTAGGTTAGATACATTGAATTTCTAACTACTGACACCTTGCATAACCATAAGACAAGGAATTTATTACAAAAAGACACCTAATCTACTTAAACAGTCCTATTCCAAAAAGGACTCAAACTCCTTATTACTATCTTTAGAAACCTTATCCTAAAAACATTATCTACTTGAAATTACAAAATTTTCCAAGTGTATCATCACATGGTTGAATTTGGATGGTGGGCTTCATCTCTTCATGACCACTTTGTTTGACCTCCACAAAAGCAGGAAACAATACCTTGTTTTTTAGGAATAAAATCCTTTGCATTCTTTGAACATTTTTACCATCAATTAAACTTTATTTTGTGGTCCTTAAATGCTGCATATTATATTAACATGTCTCATCATGTATCCCTAGCCTCCAACTGTCCAAAACCATTTCCAAAACTATTCAAAAGAGTTGTAATGTACTGCGCTACGAAAACACAGCAGTTTCGTAGCGCCTTTGTAACACTGCTATTTTAAGTCTTAATTCTACAAAAACTGAATTCTTTCCACTTGCATCATTTCACTTACCCTTTAATACATCCTCCATATAAATTTTAATCCTTGATTCACCCTTCAACCATTCAAAAACTGATCAAAATGAGCAAGAAAAACTGTTATAGCAGTTTCATAGCGCTTTTTGCTTATTTTCACTAAATGCGCTACGAAACTGCTGAGTGTGCAGTTTTGTCAAAAAAATTCAAATTGTCAACTATAGTTATGCCAAAAACTCCAAATATACCTGTATCCATCATTTAAAAAACCATATCAACCATAAACCAACTTCATTTTATCTTTCTCTTTCATAACTTCTTAACTTCTGGCAGATTTCTCCTTTTTTTCTGAAAAATAGGTCTTGAGACAGAGCCTATATATCCTAATACATGATGTAGTTTGATAAACTGAAGGAGGTTTTTGTAGGCCATTATTTCTTGAATAAAAACCTATCTTGGTTTTTTTAAACACATCTCCTGCTGTCCATAAACTGTCTTTGAAAAACATGTGTAAAACAGGAAAACTTTGTTTTCTAAAAATAGGGATTCAAAGAAAGCCTTGTATATCCCAACTGATAACACCTGTGAGAAAAGTGAGAGAGGTTAATTTTATTTGATATGATTTTGAAAATAACATCTCGAATTTTCTTAAAATACCTTTTTTTGGCTCAGAAACCTCCTTTGAAGTTGACTGCTCAAAACTAGAAAACAGAGTTTTTGCTTCATAACTTTCAGTGTTTTCGTAGTGCTTTATGCCTTTTTTACACTTGATGCACTACGAAAGTATGGATTCTTGACTTATTAGGCAATTTTGGCACAAAAAAATTGGGAAATGAAATACAAATTGAAAATTATGAATGTTTGACATGAAAGAACTTTAAAGAAGGCTTTATTTGAACCTTAGGATGAGCTTTAAACTAAAACCTTACCTTGATCAAACCTAAAATGAATCCTACAACCCTATTTTGACTCATGAACCGATTTGACTTTGAAAAAATGATTTTTGAATTTTTTGAGTGATAACAATGGCTCCACTTGGGATGGTGTGCCCCTGTGGTACACCAAAGAACCTGTAGTTCCAGTGCCATCCATCTTCTTGGAAATAAAAATTCTGAAATTTCTGAAAACTTCACCAAGATCTTATGGCCTTCACCTCGGGCTCAAGCTTGATGCTCACTGAAAAATTCATAAATTTGTACCTACTGAAAGGATGCTCAGCAACTTTGAGCTTATTCATACACTCCTACCTACCCTCTCGGCTGCAATCTCCATTTTAAACTCAAGGAAAATGAAACTTCCAATGAAGCCAATTATTAATCTGATCTGACACTTGAATTTCTTGACTGCACTTGAACCAAAAACAAACAAGATACTGGAATAACCAAGGCAACATAAGATGCATCTAATCTTCATAATGAAAATATAACTGGAAATCTGGGCTGTAGAACCTTTCCATGTAGTTTGCTATAGGATCAAAGAAGACATGATCTGTTTGATTTTTCTCATGACATTCTACAACTTTGGACAACTCATCCATGTTTTTATCAACCACATAAGACTTCAGTTGTGTTCTCTAAAACTTCTTTTCAACCTGATTTTCAAAAATAGTGTATTCTTCCTCAAACTCAAAGGAGAAAGGTGACAGCGCCCTCTCTTTGTTTTCTGGCATAAAAATCATTTGAAAAGACTGATCTTGATCATGAATATTATGAGATTCAATTTTATCTTCTAAAACTTCAATATATTTTTCATGGTTCTTAGCAACTTCTTCCACAAATTGAATCTTAACTTCTAACTTGCACTCAAATGATTTCATATAAGAAGACAAGGATAAAGAAAAACTTTCACCTACTTCTTCATTAGTGTGATCATCATTTGATGTAGGCTAATGCAAGAAATGACATGAAGAATCAACTTTTCCTGTACATAAGGATTGTAGCAAGAATTTTCCAATATTTTCTCTTGATGTTTGAAATGATTCTCATTCTCCTGATGATCAAAAGACTAACAAATTTGCTGCAACTTTTCATCAAATTCAGAGGATGTAACGTGATTTTCATAAATGAGCTTCTACTAGGTTTCATTTTCATCCAAGGGAGATTTTATCCTTTCTTCTTGGTGATGAAATGGGTTGTCATGAAGAGCCTCTAAAATTTCCTCATCCTTGAACTCATCATCTTCATAAAAATTCTCCAAATATTCAATAAAACTCACACAATGTTTACGGCAGTCTTTGACCAACAATAAGGAGGGATGACATTTTTCATACATCTCATAAAATGCAACATGGAAATCAGCAAGAGAATATAATGAACCATTTGGAAAGATTTCATACCAATACCATGCTTTTCCTTCTAAAGTGGCCATAAACATCTTCATGTGACAATCCTCAGGGAATTCAACCTTAAGACTATGTACATGCATATGGAATCTAACCAAATGAAGAGCAGCATTGTCTTTCTTTCCATCTCTAAATATTGGAAGATCAGTTAACCATTAAAACTTTGGCATGGGAGTGGGAAAACCAGGGATGTGAGACCAATTCATAGGGGCATATCTGGAATTTATTCTTGCAATGGAACTCATCTTGAAATTTCATCAAGCTACTGATCTTCAAGTAGTGGAGTCACCTTCCAATTGATTATTTGATGTGTGGAGTCGCCAAAGAAGAAATACATCCAATATGTGCCTAAGTGTCTACTACTCTCATACCTTAGAACTGAAACTTTTTCGTTATTCCTAGGGAAAATTTACACCTTCGGTCCCCGGCAACGGAAAAATCTGCATACCTAGCAATTTCGTAACGTTTTTTGTAGCGCTGCTATTTCAAGCCTTTATCTTCCAAAAACTCAATTATTTCCTCTTGAATTATTTTAATTACCCTTTAATACATCTTCCATATCAAATTCAGTTCTTAAATCAGCCTTTAACCCTTTAAAAACTGATCAAAATAAGCAAGAAAAGCAACTACAGCAGTTTCATAGCACTATTCTGCTTTTTTACACTGAATGTGCTACGAAACTGCTGAGTATGCAGATTTTTCATAAATTTTCCAAGTGAAAACTATTTTTCCCAAAAAATATAACATAACCTATCTTCATCATCCACAAACCATAAACCAACTTCACTTTAGGCTCCTTGAGGCATTTCTTCCTCATTCACATTTAAGACATCCTAGCAGATTTTTCCTGTTTTTTCCTGAAACATAGGTCTTGGAACGGAGCATATATCTTATAATCCATGATATATTTTGCAAAATGGAAGGATTTTTTTGTAGGCCAGGATTTATTGAAGAAAAACCTCTCTTATTGTTTTGAAACACATCTCCAGTTGTCCAGAAACGGCATTTGAAAAACATGTGTAAAACAGGAAAAATTTGTTTTCTAAAAATAGGGCTTCAAATAAATCCTTGGATATCCCAAATGATAACACCTGTGAGAAAAGTGAGAGAATTTATTGTTATTTGATATGTTTTTAAAAATAACCTCTCTCATTTTCTTAAAATACCTTTCGATTTTCCCAGAAACCACCTTTGAAGTTGACTGCTCAAAACAGTCATGTACAGGACAATTTCTTAATAGCAGTTTCATAGTGCATTTTAATTTATCATTTTCTACCATCTCCTAATAATTTTTCCTAAAAGGAGAGAGGTTTTTGTAACTAAGTATCTTATGTAGAAAAATTTCTTTCAGTTTTCCCAAATTAATTTTCAGTTTCTCAAAAACTTCCTTTGAAGTTGACTGTTCAAAACCAAAAAACAGAATTTTGCTTCATATTTTTCTATGAAACTTTCAGCAGTTTCGTAGCATTTTCTGCATTTTTTAAACTGAATTCGCTATGAAAGTAGGAATTATTGGCTAATTTGGCACTTCTGGTAAAAAAAACTTTGGAAAATGATGAATGATTTAACTTGAAGGAGTTTAAAAATGAGTATATTTGGACCTAAGGGTAAACTCAAACTATAAAAAATTTATAATTTCCCTTGGTCAAACTCAAAAATGACTCTTAAAACCTTATTTTGACCCAGGAACCTATGTAACCGTGTCAAAATGATGCTTTATTTTTTTGAGTGATAATAGTGGCTCCACTTGGGATGGTGTTCCCCTGTGCCACACCAAAGAACCAGTAGTTCCAGTGCTGCTATCCATCTTCTTGAAAAAACAACTCTGAAATTTACAAAAACTTCGCCAAGCTCTTATGGCCTTCTCCTCGGGCTCAAGCTTGATGATTACTACTGAAAAACCAACTTTGTACCTACTGAAAATATGCTCATTCGCCTTTGAGCTTATTCACACACTCCTACCTACCCTATCAGCTGCAATCTCCATTTTAACTCAAGCAACATGAAACTTCCAATGAAGCCAGTCATTTATATTATCTAAAATTTGAACCTCTTGACTACAATTGAACCAAAAATAAACATGATATTGATATGACCAAGGCAACATAAAATATATCTTATCTGCAAAATGAAAATATAACTGGAAATCTGAACTGTAAAACTTTTCCATGTAGTCAGCTATAGGATCATAGAAGACATAATTTGTTTGAAGCTTCTCATGACATGAACTACAACTTTGGACCACTCATACATGCTTTTCTCAACCACACAAGATTTCAATTGTATGCTATCAAACTGTTGTTCAAACTTATTTTCAAAAACAGTGTATTCTTCCTCAATCTCAAAGGAGAAAGGTTGCAACAATCTCTCTTTGTTTTCTGTCATTAACAACTTTAGAAAAGACTGATCTTGATCATGAAGCCTATAAGGTTGAATTTGATCTTCTAAAAATTCAATGTCCTTTTCAATATTCTTAGCAACTTCATCCACAAATTGAATCTTAACTTTTGTCTTGCACTTAGATGATTTCATATTAGAAGACAAGGATAAAGAAAAATTTCCACCCACTTCTTCCTTAGTGTGATCATTATTTGATGTAGGCTGATATAAGGAAAGACATGAAACTCAACATTTTCCTTAACTTGAGGGTTATAGAAATTATCTTCCAGTATTTCCTCTTGTTGTTTGCAATGATTCTCATACTCCTAATGATCAAAATACTGACAAGTCTACTGCAACTTTTCATCAAACTTAGAGGATGTATCATAATTTTCATAAATAAACTCCTGTTGGGTTTCATTTTCATCTAAAAAAGAGGCTATCCTTTCTTCTTGTTGATGAAAGGGATTGTCATGAAGGGCTTCTAAAATTTCCTCATCCATGAACTCATCATCTTTATAACAATTCTCCAAATATTCAAGAAAACTCACACAGTGTTTACAACAGTCTTTGACCAGCAATAAGGAGGGATGACACTCTTCATACATGTCATAAAATGCAACATGGAAATCAGCAAGAGAATATAATGAACCATTTGGAAATATTTCATACCAAGACCGTGTTTTTCCTTCCAAAGTGACCATAAGCATCTTCATGATACAATCCTCAGGGCACTGAACCTTAAGACTGTGTACATGCATATGGAATCTAACCAAATGAAGAGTAGCATTGTCTTTCTTTTCATATTTAAATATAGGAAGATTAGTTAACCATTCGACCTTTGGCATAGGATTTGGAAAACCAGGGATATGAGACCAATTCATAAGGGCATACATGGAATTTATTCTTGCAATGGAACTCATTTTGAAACTTCATCAAGCTACTGATCTTCAAGTAGTGGAGTCACCTTCCAATTGATTATTTGATGTGTGGAGTCGCCAAAGAAGAAATACAGCCAATATGTGCCTAAGTGTATGTTGCTCTCAGACCTTAGAACTGAAACTTTGTCGTTATTCCCAGGGAAAATTTACACCTTCAATCCCTGGAAAAAGGATCAAAATGTTATCACCAAAAATTGTACGTGATTGGTTTTTGATCAGACAACTTTAGTGTAACTATTTCAAACCAATCTTGTGACTGAGGCTTAGCCTCCTCAGTTTGAGAGGGCTCTCTCAAGGGTTAATGATATGGAATAAAGATATAGATGGCTAACTCTATTTAGAAAATAAACTAGTTATGATGAATGTAGGTTGAAAATAAAATCAGTATGCCATTGGGCTTATGGAGTCAAGACTTTCAGTAATTCAGTGAGTTCACTTGACATGGAAGTTGAGGAAGGTCTGAATCTTTAGTAGTAGGACACACACACACATGAAAAATTAAAATACATAGCCAATTCACTTATAAAGGAAGTCAAAGCATCACATGGATGAATTCTGAGTAATATAAATGAAAACCACTATAAGTGAGATATATGAAAGGAACATACACAACCATTTCACTTATAAAGGAAGTCAGAGAATCACATGGATGAATTCTGAGTAATATAAATGAAAACCACTGTAAGTGAGATACATAAAAGGTAAATATAGAATAGGTAAGCACTAAAAACTCATTCAGAATCTCAAGTTGGTCAAGCAACACATCTCTGTATTGCTGAAATAGTGAATTTACAGTGAGGTGCAATTTTGCCTAAAGTCTCCAACCCTTTGCTAATTTGACCCAATGGAATTTAATAGACATGTCACATCATCATATGATCTGCCTCTAATATATATACATCGAATTTTTTCCTACTGACACCTTACATAACCATAAAACATCAAATTTATGACAAATAGATACCTATCCTACTTGACAGTCCTATTTCAACTAGAACTCAAACTATTCATTATTATCTTTAACAACCTTATCCTAAAAAACTTATCTACTTGAAATTACATCATTGATAGGTATGTCATCACATGATCGAAATTTGGATAATGGCATTCATTTCTTCATGACCACTTGACTGGCCTCCACAAAAATAGGAAACAAGCCCCTGTTTTTTAGGCAAATAATCTTCTTCTTCTTTGAAACATTTTGAGTGTCATTTAATCTTCATTTCCTGTTCCTTGGATGTTGAATCATGGCTTGACATGTCTCATAACTCTTTCCTTGCCTCCATCTATCCAAAATCACTTCAAAAACTTGTTCAAAAGGTTGTAATTTATTGCGCTACGAAAACACAGCAGTTTCATAGCGCTTTTTTGTAGTGTTGCTATTTCAAGCCTTTATCTTCCAAAAACTCAACTCTTTCCTCTTGAATAATTTTAATTACCCTTTAATAAATATTCCATAGAAAATTTATTTCTTAACTCAGCCTTTAACCCTTTAAAAACTTATCAAAATAAGCAAGAAAAGAAGCTACAGCAGTTTCGTAGCACTTTTCTGCTTTTTTACACTGAATGCGCTATGAAACTGATGAGTATGCAGATTTTTCATAAATTTTCCGAGTGAAAATTGTAGTTTTTCCCAAAACTTATAACATAACTTATCTTCATCATCCAAAAACCATAAACCAACTTCACTTTAGGCTCCTTGAGCCATTTCATCCTCTTTCACATTTAAGACATCCTTGCAGATTTTTCCTCTTCTTTCCTAAAACATAGGTCTTGGAACAGAGCCTATATCTTCTAATCCATGATGTATTTTACAAAAATAAAGAAGCTTTTTGTAGGCTAGGATGTTATGAAGAAAAACCTCTCTTGGTTTTTTTAAACAAATCTCCATATGTCCAGAAATAGCATTTGCAAAACATGTGTAAAACAGGAAAACTATGTTTTCTGAAAATAGGGCTCAAAGAAATCCTTGGATATCCCCACTGATAACCCTTGTGAGAAAAGTGAGAGAATTTATTGTTATTTGATATTTTTTTGAAAATAAACTCTCTCAGTTTCGTAAAATACCTTTCTTTCTTCCCAAAAACCACCTTTGAAGTGGACTGCTCAAAACAGTCATGTACAGGACAATTTCGTAACAGCAGTTTCGTAATGCATTTTAATCTATAATTTTCTGCCACCTCATAATGAATTTTCAGAAACTGAGAGAGGTTTTGGTATTTAGTTCTTTTATGTAGAAAAACCTCTTTCAGGTTTCCCAAATTCGTTTTCAGTTGCTCAGAAAACACCTTTGAAGTTGACTGTTCAAAACCAAAAAAAACATAATTTTGCTTCATATTTTGCTATGAAACTTTCAGCAGTTTCGTAGCTTTCTGCCTTTTTTATACTTAATGCACTACGAAAGTATGGATTCTTGGCTAATTTTGCACTTTCGGTACAAAAACTTTGGAAAATGAAAATAATTGGAAAATGATGAAAGATTTGACTTGAAGGAGTTTAAAAATGAGTGTATTTGGACCTAAGGGTAAACTCGAACTATAAAAAAAATTATAATTTCCCTTGGTCAAACTCAAAAATGACTCTTAAAACCTTATTTTGACCCATGAACCTATGTAACCTTGTCAAAATGATGCTTGATGTTTTTGAGTGATAACAGATGTTTGGAGAAACTCTTGTTTATTTTTTATGTTTAATGTCTTTAACTGCATCAATCTGGATTTTTGTAGCATTTATTCTTATCACCTACTACAGATCTAAGGAAATTGATAGCCAAATTTGATGTTAGGGTTGTTTTTTATGCACACCTAAAGTGAGATTTTTTCATACGCTTGCTATTAGAATTCACTCTAACACATGTACTTTCACCCACAAAGGCCACTTATACTCATTCACAAACTAGTATTTATGGGGAAGATAAAGAAGGGAGGAGGGAGATTTCTTCTCATCATTTGTGTCTCGAGATACAAGGAGAAAGTAAGAGTGTTGAGAGAAAACACATTGATGGCCCAGATGTGCATCATGAGTTATTATGACTTACATGCTTCAAGTTGAATATATTTTGGACATATTTTAGAATTCAAAATATGTTTACATTTTTTACAAAATATTTATTTAGGTTATACATTTATTTTGATGACATGATAATCCATTGGAGGCACAAGGATTGGCTTATACTATTATTCATGATATGCTATATTACATTACATATTCATGTTGTTATATGTAATTCCTGATACTTGTATAGATGATAACACTTTTATGATGTAATATTCCTATTTATATTTTATTTTTATGGGAGTCACAAGGTTTTATTTTGGCATTTGATAGATGTGAGCATTGTCGGGGACCCCACCTACTAAACATGAATACAATAATTTTAACACTCCTTTTAAATGACCCTCTCTTGAAAATAAACAATAGTCAGTTTAATTTAAGGAAGATTTATTAGAAAATAGTTACCTTACCCAACTATCCAAGGAAAACTACAAAACAAGAGGGAATTCAAGGAGGGGAGTGAAAGAGAATGAGAAGCGGTATCCTTAACTAATAAAAGTTTCCAATTTCCTTGTACATTTATTTTCTTGAGTCCAAAGAGCTTAATTGTTTTGGCTGACCACAAAATCTCTCAAGGAATGAATATTATCAGTGCTAATTGGTGCATCTTTTGTGGAATATTTTATTGATATAATCTTATCAAAGAGGTCAAAGCCATAGTCAACAACTTTATTTTGATGATTTCATGGAACTTAGTTGCCTATTTATGAATCTATGACATCCTAGGCTTCTAAAGTTGTTTCTGTTCCAAATTTTTGCAGAAATCAGCAAAAATCGTTGGTTGTACTCATTTAACTTCAACAAAAAATTATCGTTTAACGGTTCCTTTACTCGCATACATCTCTTTAATTTCATGCTTTAATTTTTGAATATAATGAGCATAATTTTGGACATGTTGCATATTTATTAGCTATATTGTGTCATTTTATTCAGTACATGTGTGATCTTATGGCCAATGGTGTACAACCATAAAATCTACCTATAAATTTATTAACACAACTCCTTTTACTACATCTTTTCTACATTTTTTGTTAATATGCAAAGCGTTTATATTGTATTCTATTTTAATGCATGTTGTTTTCTTTGATGTATATATTTAGTATTTTTCATTAAATTATATTTATGCCTTTGTACATAGTTACATAGAACACCTAGGTCTCTAATGAGTCTGGCTCCATTTCCATGATCTCACCTAACTGTGTGAGACTAAAAAGTGTTGTCAACATAGCTTATAAATCTCTACTCATCAACACCAGTATCTTGATAGCAAAGAAAATGGGTAAGGTGATGAAATCAATGACTTCATAGCCTATACCTCATCATCTTCCCAAGAAATACTTAACCATATCTTATTTATACATACCAAATAAAACCCCACCATGTTCAATGTACCATCAACACCACACAAGACACCTATTTTAGAAAATCTTTATTCCCTCACCAAAACTATAGAGATTATCCCATGAAAATTTATAAACATCAACTACAAACTTTTTGAGCCACAAAAGAGGGAATTCATTGAGTTTTAAAGGAGGAACACTAATGATTTCACATGGTACTACATAAATATGAAGGGAATTCACCTAGATTTATGTACACACCATGTATACATCAATGAAGAATCTAGGCTAATTTATTGACCATAATGAAGGATGAATCCAATATTTAAAGACACAGGTAAGGGAGAACTCCAAAAGCTAATTTTTGAAAATTTTATATCCCCTATCTCTGAAAACCAATTGGTATCTCCTCTTTTCATTATCCCCAAAAATAATGGAAAATGAATAATATATGTTGGCTATAGGGAGTTAAACAAAGCTACCAACAAGGATTATTTTCCCCCAACCTTTTATTGACTAAATTCTGGACATATTAGTAGGGAGAAAGTACTTATCTTTCCTTGATGGATTTAGTGGGTACAACCAAATGTAGATTTATCTCAAATACCAAGAGAAGAAGACCTCCACCTTCCCTATGTGGAAAACTTATGTAGATGGTATTTCCATTTGGAATCTACAATGCTCTAACTACCTTCTAAAGAGTATTTCTTGGTATATTCTGTAGAAATTATATACACTAAGCATGCATATGTCCAAGATCCACCTGATATCACACTATTTAACTTTATGTAAGATACTGAATCTATTCCACTTTTTAATCTTTTTCAGAAAATTTAATTGCACACACATGTGAAGCATAAACAAAAATTATCAATCGCACATAACATAGTTTTTAACCGGGAAAGCCTGAAGCTGAAAACCCAAACTATATATTATGTAACATGGAGATCATATGAAAATCTCATACAAAGCATACAAAGCTTATCACAAGCTCTCAGTACAGTACAATCTTCATACACTAATCAAGCCTAATCTTGCAAATCCATGCACCGATCTTTGCCACCTGCTAGCCTACCTCCACTGCGCAATCTCTGCTGAAGAATAGCTCTAAATGAATTAAAATTACCCTTTATTGCACTGCGCAATCCTCATTGGCATCTCCATTGAGTGTGTGATGCAATCAATGCATCACAATAGTCACAACAGATAGTCTATCTTGCCCTTTCACCTATCTCTCCACTAGTCTCCACTGAAACTGCCATGCACTATAGTTAACTATTGTATTGTTTAGTTGATTAATGAGTTATTATTTGTGAATTAATTTACTAATTAATTCACTCCACTCTCACTAGTGTATCAATCAATTAGACTAGATACAACTAGCTCAATTGATTCTAACTGAGTTAAACTAAATACAACTCCATAACTACTTCTTCCAACTATGTCATAACTTTGCCACTTGAGTTCTAACTGAGTCCTCCATGCATTAGCTCCAGTTTACCCTTAGGAATAGTGTAATTCCTTTTGTCAGCTGATGTGCCACATCTGTGCACTGAACTGAAGTGCTCCAAGAGAATAATTTTTTGTTTAGAGTCTGATTATTATTAAGAGCTAATAATAATCAACATGTATCTATTTTTAGATTGACGATCTATAAATAGACTTTGCCCAATATTCTAAAAATATAATTTCATCTATTTTTCCAACTTGATCAACCATACACAAATAGCATCCTGCAACTTATGAAATATGATCATCATGTCTAAAAATAGACTTGCGCCAAAAATAGCCCGTGGGCCCATTTAGTGAAGGCGACTCTTTTCACTAAGCTCATCATCTTGTTGAATCTCAACACTCCCTCTCAACAAGATAGGGATTATCCTTCACCCTGATCCTGCCTCTATGGTATTCTAATTTTCTCCTGGTGAGCACCTTCATCAGAATATCTGCATCCTAATCCTCCGTAGGAATTTACTGAAGCAACATGATCTTCCGCTGCACACAATATCTAATATGATGATACCGGATATCAATATTTTTAGATCTATCATGAAACACAAGATTAACCGAGAGTTTAATGTAACTCTGATTATCACAATGAATCACCGTGGGATCTAAATGTGAACTGAACAAACCAACCAGAATCTTCCTCATCTAGATAGCCTCACATGCAACTAAACTTGTTGCCATGTATTGTGCTTCCACTAAACTGAGTTCCTTGGATCTTTTTTTCCTGCTATACCAAGAAACTATCGTAGATCCGATACTGAAAATCCTTCCTAATGTGCTCTTTCTGTCTGTTGGACTTCCTGCCCAATCTACATCCGTGAAGCCATGCAACTTCACCTCATCAGTCTGTCTGTACCATAAACCATACTCAGATGTACCCCTGAGATATATCAGGACATGCTTGCCTACCTTCCAAAAGAGCTTGGTAGTCTTAACCATCGCTTGTGAAAGATGGTTCACTGCATAGCATATGTCTGGTCTTGTATTGACTAAATACATGAGCGAACCCACCAACTGTCGATAAATAGTGGCATCCACTACCTTTGCCGATGTAGCATCCTCTTTATTCCAGTTTCCTGGAATAGGAGTGTCAATAGGCTTGCAGCCTTGCATGTGAAACTTCTCCAGTATCTCCCAGGCATACTTGCCTTGAGACACAAATAGTTCACCTTCCTACTGCCATATTTCCAATCCAAGGAAATAATGAAGGAGGCCTAAATCCTTCATCTAAAACTCCTTTGCAAGATCTGCCTTGCATGAGTGTATCAACTGCTCATCACCTATTAGTATTAAATCATCAACATAAAGTAAAATTATTAAAAGATTACCCTCAACCACAATCTAGTACAGGTTTGCATCCACCTCACTCTTGGTAAAGCCAAGTCCAGTTAAATAACTGTCGATCTAAGTGTACCAAGCACGGAGTTCTTGTTTCAGCCCATACAGCACTCTTTTGAGCCTGAACACATGCGACTCGCTACTGAAGATCTCAAATCCTTCAAGCTGCTCAATGTACACCTCTTCCTCAATGATCCCATTAAGGAACTTAGTCTTCACATCCATCTGATGAATGTGCCAACCCATCTGTGCTGAGAGAGCAAGGATGGTCTGTATGGAAGAATTCCATGCGACAGGTGAAAAGGTTTCTTCATAGTCAATCCCCTCAATATATGAGAAGCCCCGCGCAAAAAATCTTTCCTTATACTTCTTGACGCTCCCATCAGCAGCTTGTTTTACCTTGTAGATCCATATTAATCCTACAGCTGATTTTCCCACCGGCCTTGGAACAATCTCCCAAGCACTGTTTCTGACAATGGAGTCATACTCCTCCACCATGGCATCTACTCATGTGGGCTCCTGCACTGCATCTTCGAAATAAGATTTCTTTGTCACAATACACTTTCTCATAAGAGTCATGTATCCAGTATATCAATCAGGTGACTGTCTCTGTCTGCATTGTGATGTAAAGACTCCTATATTCTGTGCCGCTTCAGTCTCTCAGCTTCTGTGGTACGCTTTTTGCCTTGTCTAATGTTTGGTTCTGCATGAGTGGAATCCTCCACTCAATGAATCTCCTCCTATGGCTGATCCACATCCAGAGGCTCATCTTTGGGAACAAGAATTTCCTCCTCTGCATGCAAGTGTAGCTTCCTCTCAAGCGACAAATTCATGGCTTTCACCTCATTGAATTTTATATCCTGTCACATAATATTCAAACGATTGTTTAGAAAATACACACGATAGTTATGGGGTGTTTCTGTGTACCCCAAAAATATCCCAACTTCTGCAGTCGGCTCCAGCTTCTTCCTGGCATCCTTCGTCACATGAATGTAAACAGGTGAGCCAAAAATCTTCAAATGAGAAATATCAGGCTTCTTACCAGTAAAAGCTTCCTCAGGAGAACTCATGCCAAGTACTCTATGAGGACAACATTTTTTCACATAAACCGCAGTGTTGCATGCTTCCGCCCACAAGTGCATCATTAGGCCCTATTAATGTAGCATCGCTCATGCAGCACCCACAATTGTTCCGTTCTTCCTCTCTGCAACCCCATTCTGTTGTGGGTTATGAGGTGCTATGATTTCTCTTTGAATTCCTTCTTTGCTATAGAAGTCTTTGAATTCGCCCGAGATGTATTCACCACCATTATCGCTATGTAGAGATTTCACCTTCTTCCCCGACTCCTTCTCCACCAATGCCTTGAACTCACAGAACTTTGAGAACGTTTCACTCTTCTTATGCATGAAGAAGATCCAGCATCTATGAAAATAATCATCAACAAATATCACATAATACCTTTTTTTTACTATTGAAGCAACCGAGAATGGTCCACACACGTCTGTGTGAATTCTCTCCAGGATCACCGAAGCACGGTTCTCCTTCTCATGAAATGTGGTCTTCACAAACTTACCCATTGTAAATCCTTTGCACTGATTTGACTATGCAAGAGTACCCTTGGGAATTCCAGTAGAAATTTGCTGCAAAATCTTCAAGGCACCATCATGAAGATGACCCAATCTCCTGTGCCATAACTCGCCCTCATCCCAGCTCACCACTTCTTCTGCTTTGCCCACCATTGCAGCGCAGCCATCTACCTCTAGCTTGTAGAGATTCTTAATTCAAACCCCTATCTTCTTGGTTTGACCCATTGTTTTATGTCGAAGGAAGGCTTTTCCCTCACTGAAAACAACATCATAACCTTTGTCTTCCAGCATTGCGACTGAGACCAAGTTCTTCTTCAAACCTGGAACATGCATGACATCCTTCAACAAGAACGGATTATCAGACTCCCTCTCAAAGGTAATGGTCCCAATGCCAGTCGCACTGTACTGACCATCGTCGCTCATCTCTATATGCATTTGGAGGTCCTTCTCCTTCAAGTCACTAAACAACTCTTTGTCTCCCGTCATATGGAAAGACGCACCATTTTCAAGATACCACACCGATCCCAAGAAGCTTAAAACCAAGCATGCGATCAAGGAAAAATCTAGCTCAAATTGCAAGGCTAAGGTCTCTCCAGCTGCAGATCCAATAGCCTACTTATTCTTCTTCTTCTGTGGACATTTAGTGGCTAAATGTCCATGCTCGTGACAATGAAAACACTTCACTTTGGACAAGTCCTGCTTCTTGCCTTTAGCACCGGATTTTGAAGAAGATTTACTCCACTTCCCTTTCCTTACTTTGGAAGCCAAAGTGAAATTCTATTCATCTTCATTCTTCAATGAAGATCCATCCCTGGTACCCCGCCTTATCTCTTCCTGCACAAGATCTGACCACGGTCACTCCCATCCTGGCAGTTTCTCCCGTCCATTGACAGAGTCTTCATAGCTATGCCAACTATTCAGAAGCCCAAGGAGAGCCAAGCTCACAAATTCTTCTTCATCAACAGTAACCCCCACATTTCCCATTTCATCCTTATAGTGGACAAACTACGTCAGGTATTTTGGAATACTTCCACCTTTCTCCATTTTTATTTTTCTGAGCTTGTCTTTAAGTGCCAACTTCCTCTTGTCACTTCTGCTTTGGAAAAAATATGTCAAAGCCTTCCACATTAAGAATGGAGTGGCTTTCCTGTGAATGCTGGACACAATATGGTCCTTCACACCTTCCAACAGAATCCTTCTCGTCTTTGTTGTCTTATTTTTCTATGCATCAAGTAATGTAGCATCGCTAGATCCCAGCTTAGGAACATCGCTATCGATGAACTCCTTCAGCCCATTATCCTCCAGCACCGCCTCCATCCTGTCCTTCAAGGCTATGTAATTCGAGATCCCATCAAAGGCATACTCCAATCTCAACATTTCAATGTATACTCGATTTATGCACCAAGAATATTCTGTAGCAAATTCGAATTGTCCACAAGCACAAACTCATTTCACAATTGTAATCTTCAATCAATGATGCTCTGATACCATGTAGAAATTATATGCACTAAGCATGCATATGTCCAAGATCCACCTAATCTCACACTATTTAAATTTATTCAAGATATTGAATCTATTCCACTTGTTAATCTTTTGCAGAAAAATTAATTGCACACACATGTGAAGCATAAACAAAAATTATCAATCGCACATAACACAGTTTTTAACCGGGAAAGCCTGAAGCTGAAAACCCAAACTATATATTATGTAACATGGAGATCATATGAAAATCTCATATAAAGCATACAAATCTTATCACAAGCTCTCATTACAGTACAATCGTCATACACTAATCAGGCCTAATCTTGCAAATCCATGCACCGATCTTTGCCACCTGCTAGCCTGCCTCCACTACGCAATCTCTGCTGAAGAATAGCTCTGAATTAATTCAAATTACCCTTGCTTGCACTGTGCAATCCTCATTGTCATCTCCACTGAGTTTGTGATGCAATCAATGCATCACTATAGTCACAACAGATAGTCTATCTTTGCCCTTTCACCTATCTCTCCACTGGTCTCTGCTGAAACTGCCATGCACTATAGTTAGCTTTTGTATTGTTCAATTGATTAATGAGTTATTATTTGTGAATTAATTTACTAATTAATTCACTCCACTCTCACTAGTGTATCAATCAGTTAGACTAGATACAACTAGCTCAATTGAGTCTAACTGAGTTAAACTAAGTACAACTCCACAACTACTTCTTCCAACCTTGTCATAACCCTTCCACTTGAGTTATAATTGAGTCCTCCATGCATTAGCTCCAATAAACCCTTAGGAATAGCGTAATTCCTTCTGTCAGCTACTATGCCACATCTGTGCACTGCACTGAAGTGCTCCAAGAGAATAAGTTGTTGTTTAGAGTCTAATTATTATTAAGAGCTAATAATAATCGACATGCATCTATTTTTAGATTGACGATCTATAAATAGACTTTGCCCAATATTATAAAAATAGAATTTCATCTATTTTTCCAACTTGATCAACCATCCACAAATAGCATCGTGCAACTTCTGAAATATGATCATCATGTCTAAAAATAGACATAGTCTAAAAATAGACTTGCACCAAAAATAGCCTATGGGCCCACTTAGTGAAGGCGACTCTTTTCACTAAGCTCTTCATCTTGTTGAATCTCAACATATTCTCTATTATCATCCATGAATGTTTAGAAGTATATATGGATGATTTCACAACATATGGTGACACCTTCACACTATCTCTCATTCACATGGAGAGAGTACTCAGAATATGCACAGAGACAATTTTTTCTCTTAGAAATGAAAAATGTGCAATAATGTTAACAAAAGGAATTTTCCTCGGACACCATATCTCTCTTGAAGGGATACAAGTTGATCCATCAATAATAGTGGTAATACTCAAACTTTCTTCCCTATAAACATATAAAGAGATAATAATTTTCTAAGAAAGGTTTGAATTATAGATGCTTTATTGAAACTTTTACAAAAAATACATGTCCACTATTCGTTTTACTCATAAAGGATGTCAAATTCAATTTGAATGGAAATTTTAAAAGAAATTTTTAAGAATTAAAAGAAAATTTAGTAATTGAACCTTTCGTAAGGGGACTAAATTGGTCCTTTCCATTCCATATATCCATGGATTTGTTAGAAACCACCATGAGAGATGTTATTATAAAATAAGAAAAAAAAGGCAAGCCATGCACTATACTTTATCAATAATAATCTTACACCTATTAAGCTAAATTACATTGTCATAAAAAAGTATTCCTTGCTATCATTCATGCTATTACTAAGTTTCACCATATATAACTAGGTACTATGTAATTATACAAACTAACCATGATTCCATATGATGTTTGATGAGTAAAATTATCACCAATAGCAGGGAAACCAAAGTGTTATTATTGTTACAATAATTAGACATTACCATTATGGATAAAATTGGGAATGATATTGTTGTCGTTGATTTCATTTCTAGGCTTGTTAATGATGGGAATGCACCACTAGTAGAGGACACTTTTCTTGACAGACACCTTTTTGTAATATCCAATAACACACCATGGTTTTTAGATACTACTAATTACTTAGATACAAGAAAAATCTCATCACAGCTATCCCCAAAGGAGCAATAGAGAATCATTTAATGGAGCAACAAATATTCCTATATTGAAGGATGTCTTTTTTGCACATGACTAAACCACATGATCTAACGATGTATAAGGAAAGATGGTATTTATGACATACTAAAGGCATGTCATGATGGACCTTGTGGGGGGGAATTTGTAGACAATAGGGTTTTATATAAAATACTTCACCACAAGTATTACTGGTTCACTATCTTCTAAGATGCCAAGGAGTTTGTAAAGTGGTGTGATAAATTCCAAAGAATGGGATGTCTAGTTCAGTTAGATGAAATGCATCTACAAACTCAACTAGTGGTGGAGCCTTTTGGGAATTGGGCCCTTGATTTCATAGGGCCTATAAACCATACATCTCGATATAACTCCTACATATCGGTTTGCATAAACTATTTTGGTTTTCAAATTCCTATGGTTATTGTTTACTAGAGAGTTTTCCGGATTATCCGGCAAACTCTGGTTCGGTTATTGACAAGTGTTTCATGAGACTGTGGATAATCCGGAAAACTCTTCAGTAAACTATTTTACAAAGTGGATGGAAGCAAAATCACTCCTAACATCTATAGAACAAGTGATGGCATAATTTCTCCATAGAAAAATATCTTTCAAATATGGGATACCCAGGGAAATTTTCATAGATGGAGGCAATCAATTCACATCAAAAGATATCAATATCAATACATAACTCTACTATATTAAGCACATGATAACTATGCCATATCATCCACAGGCCAACGAGCAAGTGGAAGGAATATTTAAAATCCTCGAGTCCATATTAACAAATACCATTCAAATACATCTCAAAGATTGGGTGGATAAAATTCTAGAGGCCTTTGGGCTTACAAAACCACATCCAAAAACACCATAATATGTAATCCATATGACCACATGTATGGAGAGACTTGAATGAAAAAATTGAGAACTATACTTCAACTAGGCATGGACGTATTTGAAACATAATGCTAATCACGTTGTCAAATTAGTGCATTGGATGAAATTTTTCAATCCACCCTACACCATACATTTTTCATTCAAAAATAAAGGGAACCGTGGCATGAAAATTTCATAAAGAAGAAGAAGTTCTCTAATGGGGATTCAACTCTTTGTTTAACTCAAGATTCAAAGAGTTCAATATAAAATTTTGTACTAGTTGGTTGGGGCCATATAATATTGATAATGTGTATGAAAATGGGACCATAAAACTCTATACCATCAATGAAGCTAGAAATCTATTAATTTCTAATGGGAATGGACTTTGACTATATAATAAACTGTGAACTGAGTAGGCGTTTTTAAAGAATATGCATAATGGATGTGTAATGCACTACTATATACAAACTACAAAAAAACTATTTATATAAATAGAATAGGTATAATCATATCTTTACATGTTTTTTTTGTTACATTTCATAAATTGTGACTAATTATTACTTCAAAATAATTCTACAAAGATTAATTAAAAATAACTATATCTCATATCTTGATATTTGAGTACAAGGTATTTCTTCTAAATTTATACCTTTTTTCCTCATTAGATCTAAACTTCCTAGTTTCATTTTTAATTCAAAATCATACTAATGTATTCACATTATACAAAATCAATCATGTCACTAAGATGTTCTTCTAACTCTTTGTTATATGTGTAATTCATTCTATCCATAGTTTTCGGCATTTTAACATACCACAAAAAATTGTTTTATTTTATTAATACCTTTGAAGTTATATCAATTTCTAGTAATTTTCCATTAACTTGAGTTCCATTTCATGGATCAAAATGGGTTTGGAAATTGAATTATTCTATGCCTATGGATTATATATTATAATTAAAACCTATATTAAAATACATTTATGTCCTCACAATGCTAATTATACCTTGACTTATTTTTCATTTTACAACTATATATATAGCATAATATGTTTTTTTTTCCTAATGATAGATTTAACTAATGGTTCAACTTAAAATTATTTGCAATGATTTATAGTTTTTGTAACTATTGTTTACCACCGTTGACAGGATATATGTAAAGGTTCAATATGTATACTGTAAAACCTTGTATACCTAATACTCTTGTGGTATATTAAAATGTGAATTTTTCCTGATTTTTCCCACTATGTGGCCAGCAATAATACACACATACATGTCTCTCCAAGGTAATGGCATGATGGTTCATATAAACCCCACTATAATATTATGCCTTGATAAATAAACAATGCTCGTATAATTAGGGTTTCTCTTCATGTTAATGACTATCTCGATCATTGTTTGTCTAGTAATTCATTCAATGGTATTTAAACAAAGCTTAATGCTATGGAACTAACCTATTATAACTCCTTAATATTCTACATTTGTAACTAAAAAGAGAATCTCAACTTTGAAAGACTCCTTTAATCGATGTTTTTAGGTGGAATTGCAAACACTTGTCTCTATGTTTTCATTTTCAACAATTAGTTTTGTATTTTCATTTATATACTTTACTATGTATTTGCTTCCAAAGACACCCACTCTCTTTGTTCTTGGTTTTGCAGATAAATTCAAGGATTTTTAGTCTGTCTAGGTTCCATTCAATGATTTAGGTTTTCTACCATCGGATAAACTACAGGGTTTCATTCTTTATTTTGAGAGTTTCTCCACCATTGGAGAAATGACAGTTCTTGCAATTATTTTTCTTTTATGGTAATTCCCATGACAATATCTCTTTGATTCTACCACTGTTTATTTTTTTACCAGGTTAATATTATCAAGGTTTTACTTCTAAGGTTTCTCTGTAGTTTTTTTCAAGATTATTTGGCCACTATCCTTCTCAATTTGGCCTTCTAATCTCTAGGAAATTGAATTCTTTGATCTTTTCAGAATGACTTGATTATTTTCAGGTGATTTAAAATAATAAAGTGTTTTTATTCCATTTTTATTTTGCATTAGTTTTTACTTTATTCGTGAATCAGGGTTTTATTATAACCCTAATATTTCCATGGTATACAATTGTGTATTATCCTTGTCCTATCATTTCTAAACTTTAGGGCTTTTAAGATATAAACCATAATTTTAGGAAATACCTTGATAATATTTTTCCTTTCAATTATTTCAGGACTAACATGGGTCTCAAACATCCATATACTAACGTGTAAACATCCATTAATTCATTATTTATCATGTGTCTTATGTGACCCAACCACGCCTTCGATATAGTTTTAAACCTACAAATGTACATAAGTTACATTCAATCCCTTCCAGTTTTTGTTTATGAATATTAGAGGGTTTTAAACCCTAATCATACCTCAATAATTTTTTATGAAATTTCTCATTTATTTCTATTTTTTGTACATGTTTTCAAGATTATTTGGCCTCTATCCTACTCAATTTGGCCTTCTAATCTCTAGGAAATTTCATTCTATGTTCTTTTCAGAACGAATTGATTGTTTTCAGGTCATTTAAAATAATATAAGTGTTTTCCTTCCATTTTTATTTTGTATTAGTTTTTCTTTTTATTCATGAATCGTGTTTTTATTATAACTCTAATATTTCCATGGTATACAATTTTTTATTATCCTTGTCTTATCATTTCTAAAATTTAGGGTTTTTAAGATATAAACCATAACTTTTAGGAAATGTCTTGATAATATTTTTCCTTTCAATTATTTCAGGACTAACATAGGTCTCAACCATCCATATAATAACGTGTAAACATCCATTAATTCACTATTTATCATGTGTCGTATGTGACCCAATCACACCTTATATAGGGTTTTAAACCTACAAATCTACATAAGTTACATTCAGTCCCTTCCAATTTTTGTTTATGAATATTACAATGTTTTAAACCCTAATCTTCTTTCAATAATTTTTTATGAAATTTCTATTTTCTTTCTATTTTATGGTTTTAGCGATAAATAAATATTTTCCTCAATATTTAATATAGATTCGTTTATTTGTTTACAAGATTTATTTTTATTACAACAAAGTTATAAGTTTCTTTCTATTTAACCATAATCATTTAGTTTTGATTGTAATGTAGGTGCATGGTTGAACATTTTGTAATTTGGATTCTTATTCAGGTAAAAACTGTTGATAATATTTCTACACTTCGTATATTCTTCCAGAAAATCAAGTTTTCCTATAACTCCTTGAACACTTTCCTATGTTCACTTGTAGATATTTATGTCTTCTGAACAATTTTGAAAGTTTTTTCTTCATTGGGGATCTTATGGATGTTCTAATTTCCATTTTCTAGGTTGAATGATCTGAAACTTTGGATTCCTTATCTACTTAAGCATGCATTATTTTATCACAATTTTCCTTCCCCGTAGTTAATGATCCCAAACTCCTATTATTTCTTAGGATTCAATTATTTTCTAAAACTTTAATATATCGGAAACAATGATATATAAGGTTAATTCCACCTCGGTAGTGATCGTGTTAACTTACCTTTCCTTTAGCCCAATCAAATAATCCTATGATTTAATCGAAAACTGTCCATTCTTGTTGGGATCATAAACATGTATGTTTAATTATTTAATTTCTGCCAAATAATTTATACATTTGTTTAGACTCTAGGATCTCATGACCACTTAAAACATTAATGGGCCTGATGCACCATCAGACTCAAAATATCTCTTCATTTAACTATCCCTCTCATAGACGATGTCACAGCTTCATGTGATTTCCCAAGATCCAACAACTCTCATTGTCTTCAAGTTGGGAAGGGCTTATATGTTAAAGCACATTTTCCCACTCGATGAGATCTAGACACTCACTATGTTTCAAATCTACAGGTGCCATATCATATCAGGTGCAAACATGAGTGAAATTTATGGTTGTAATAAGAGCCAATAGATGGGAGAACACATAAATTTCAAGTAACAGTTAATTACACAAATTTAATTATGATAATTGTACAAGCCTTTAACGTTGCATTCATATCACATTTTCCCTCCTCTTCTAGCTTTATTTTTCATTTTTCGTCGAGGGGAACCATTTTTCTCCTGCATGCAGCTCCAACTGGAATTGGATATTTCTGTTTTTTTTCACCATAGAAATAGAATTGGAGCCTAACCCTATTGTTCTATCAATTCCAGGTAAGTACTCAATTCATTTTTCCTCCAATTTTACCTCATTTCAGGGATACTTTAAGCTTAGGTCGAAAAAATATCTGAAGAATTCTCAAAATAAGTTTATTTTAATAAACTAGTAGGAATTAAATATTCTCAGGTCTGGAATACCGACATTTTGACCTTAAAACGGACCTTTAGTCTCTCTTCAAATAAAGCTTAGCAAGATGAGTATCTAATTCGGTCCCAAGTATTCGTAGCCACCTTACATGCTTTCTAGTTTGACCCTGACTCTATCTAGCTTTTGGCTAAGCTTTTTAATCTTGAGACCAAGACTCTCACTTCTTTAGTCAATAACCAAGTTTTCTTAGAAATTTTCAAAGCTATTTTCTCTAAAATGTTGAATTTACCTTCCACAAGTGCTAAAATTAGGAAAAAAAAAATTGATGAAGAATTCATAACCTGGGCAAAGGATGATAAACTCCCATTTTTCTGAAGTTTTTTTACAACCCCAACTAAGAACAAGAAGATAGAATTCCATTTACCTACAAATCTCTTAAAACCCTTTTTCCAAACCTTAGCATCCCTCCTCGCTGTAATTTTTGTTCTCGCTGACAATTCCAACATAGACGAATTCGTATTCATGACCAGTTGTCTCATAATGGCTAAAATTAAAGAGATAACTATTATTTTTAGTAGATATCATGCCAAAGCTACAGTCATGGACCTTAATACAACTAGTACATTCAAAGATTTTAGAAATTTCATTTATCTGATACACCTAATATTTTTTTAATTATCCCTCCTTTTTCATATCGACAATACTGATAGAGAAAATCAAAGATAACAATGAGGCAGAAATGGAAGTCTACCACTGGATATACATCATATATCCTGGGCGGATTCCTTATGGGTATACTCAAATTATTGATCATTTTTCCTTTTATTTAAGGGTAAAACTATTAGAGGGTACTCTAGATAGAATATTAGAAGAATAAAGAAAAAATTTACGATTAAATAAAGAGGAAAGCATCGACAGTTGGTTCCTTTTCACATATTTCGCTATCATTATAATTTATGGTTTTGAGAAGGAACCTTACCGCCTTCCAAAATTTATCACTCCTTTAATATTTTCTTATGAGGCATCCAGACAAAGAATTATTTTAAATGAGTTTCATTTTGTTTGAAAGAATAAGAAGGAACTTTTCAGTTTCCCATATGCAATCCTTTCTCTAATTGCTAGGCATAAATCAACAGTTGATATTATAGAAAAATAAACGCTCTCATTTAGTTTGATGCAAGATGTTTGTTGGAAGTATGACCTTATATTAACCCTCATGGTATCATCTTTGGATTAAGAAAGAAAGATGGCTTATTTACTTATATTCATGAGACTAGGAAGGAAAATGAAAAGGTAGTTAATATTTTTCCTATGCCGTAGAATAGAAAGGGAAAAAAAATTATGCAAGTGACCATAGGACCAAGTGAAAAAGAAATGTGTAGAGATGATAGAACAAATAAAGTAATTGTACCGAAAATAATTCAGGTCCATGATGTTGATCTTGCCCAAATTTTAGTGGTATCACCCATAAATGTTATGAAAATAAAATCAGACTCATTGCAGCTAGAAGAAATAGAATGAGTTGCTAAAGCAAATGAAAATCAAGATGTTGACATTTAAGCTTTTGAGAAAGCAGAAGAACAACTAACCAAGGAAGTACAACAAACACTTGATGAAGCATAAACGAAAGATTCAGGGAAACAAACATTGGTTGTGAAGCACAATTTTATTAAAGAAAGAGTTGTACAAAATTTGGGCAAAGAGTTAATGATGGTGCCTCAACAAGCACAAATGGTGGAAATAGTTGTGCTTGATGAAATGGCCCCACTGCAGGGCCAAGATTTATCTCTTCAGCTAATTTTGAAATAAATACTTTCAATCACATTGTGGTACAACCAAAAATTGATGATAATAATAAATTTTTGGGCTCCAGGGCTTCCTCTTTGGCCATAAATAGGGGTAAATTATCTGACTCGGATATGTTGAATTGGCACATATAGTTTGGTGAAGTTGTAGCTAGAAGGTTGCTAGATTCAATTGCCAATAATAAAAAATTACAGGTTATGCTTGAAAAGGTTTCAGAGATATTATATATTGCACGAGTCACCCTGAATACTAAATCTAATAGAATTAAGGAACTTGAATATATAATAATCAAATAGTTAGGAAAAACTAAAGATAACAATTATTTATCCCCGATAGGCCTGTCTCATCAAATAGACTAGTGGGGGTGATTTGCATGGGTAGGACAGGCCTGACGCCATGCACCACCGAGTAGAATTAAACCACCCCGTACGAAGGTAGTTACAGTGTCTTGGGAAAAGCATAGGAGTGGTAGGAGACGAAGGTTTATCAAGAATTTGGACATGGAAAACAACACAGTGCAGTTATGGATGATGGTGAAAATTTGTGGGGAGGCCTCACCTTGTGTAGCAATGTTGGCACTCAAGCCCGGCTTGAGCCTCGAACACAGGGAGCGTGTTGGTAGGAGAGGGAGAAAACGAGTTGGGGATGGTGGAGTAAGTTCCTGTAGGATCTTGATAGCCTTGGTTCCGAGGAGCAGAGGCTTGCAGAGGTGGTGATTATGGATGAGCTGGTGGTGAGGCAGGTGCCCATCTGGGCGTGCCTTCCGTGGAATTCTTGGTTCATAGAGGACACGAGGCTGGAGAAGGTAGAAGAGGCAACCAAGGAGCGATGTTGGTGCAGGATCATATACCACTCCAGTCCAGTAGCGGTTTGGTGCATTATAAGGTGGAGGATCCTCTCCACCAGTGGAGGACGTGGGGACTTGATACTCGGGCGGCGATATTATCTTGTGAATTGGTGGGTTCTGGTGGATGGATGGATGGTTTTGGTTTGAGATACTACACTCCAATTCACTGGGAAGCACTCCATGTGGGCGACCAAAATTATAGTTGGGAAAGAAAACAGTGTGGGCATGTAAGTTACATGCCAAGACAACACGGTCGTGCACATAGAAGCGGTCTTGGACATGGAATGGAGGAGCGTAGGCCAAACGGGGGCCCGAGATCGAATTCAAATTCCACGGAGATTCATCACTCTGTGGCTTCCATGTAGTTCTCTCCATTCAGGTTACCTGGTCAAATTGATGCTCCGGTCACCCTCAATGCGCTTTCAGTCCAAATGCAACAGATCCAGCTCAATCTAGACAACATGCAGGAACAGAGGCATGAAGAATGTAACAAGATCATCTCTTACATTAATGAAATTCAACATATGCAAAATGAAACTCTAGATGATCTGAAGAGTCTACACGGTCAGTTGCGGCGTTCTCACGACCACCTTTGAGCACTGGTAATCCAGATCAAGCACATCTACTACCATGCGCACAACCGAGTATGTTTCTTTGCAGAGCCACTAGCTGCCACTCCACATCCTCCTCCATGAAGCTTTGTATCTACTTTTTTTTCTAGTTATGTGCCGGAAATAACCAGTGGCACTGTTTGCCTTACCTTGCACCAAGGACAAGTATGGCCTTTTTTGCAACTCAGGTTGCTCAGTTGCAACACAACAACATTGTCTTATGATGTAAACTTTGAAATAATAATATAAATTATACTTTGATAGACAAAAAAAATAATGATCGTTATTTCAATAAGTTGTTAGAACAGAAAGAAAAGGAGATAACGATCCTTAATACAATAGCTAAAATTCTTGACTATGATGCAAGCATTCTACTAGTTGCAATCGAAAGGAAATAAGAGGTCAAGAATTAACTAGAGACATTGAAAAATTCCCTTGAATTGAAGGATCATAAACTTAAAGGACAATAAGATCAGATGAAAAACTTAAGAAATGAATTTGGAGAAAAAGAAAAGAAGTATCTAAATATGATTGAAGAATATAAAGTTACTATAGATAAAGCATTGACTACACCAGAGACTGAAAATGTAGATAGTATAAAAATTTTCAATCTTAATTCCTCACAATTGGAACAAAGGGTAAATGAATTAGGATTTGAAATAGAACAAATTGAAAGGAGGTGGGCTCGATATATGGAAATAAAGGATGAAATAACTGATCAAATACAAAACACATTAAAATAAAAAATAAGTGAGATCATGTCTCTTCAAGAAGTTGGTACAATCACATTAGCTAGAAAACAAGTCCTAATTGAAGCTAAAGAAGAAATATGGAGGCATATCGATTAGAATTTTTCAACAGTCAGACCATATGTCATTATTTTATTAGACTTTGAAAAGGTGGTGATGAAAAAGGCTAATATGGATGTTAAAAAACTCACAACCCTGCTTGAAGAAATATTAAAGGATGTCGACCAATTCGTTGTAGTTTATAACTCACTTGGAGACAAGGCACTTGCAGACATGGATCTACCTAATAGAGATTATTATGCCTACTCTCTTTCCATGATAAAGGAGGAGAAAAAGTGTCTTTTGGAAATAAAATATGAATTTCTAAGAGCCAAAGAGATCATTGAGAACTTTAGGACCGAATGGAACTATTTAGGAAGGTTTGGTATCTCGTCCTTTTGGGGAAATGATAAATGGCTAATATCGAAAGAATAATTTTAGGATAAATTAAAGGTCACTCAACAAGATATCGGATGCATTGCAATAGCCAGTGAAGAGTCCATTTCACCTCATTTGATAGTAAAATATTTATATAGGGACTTTAATATATCCATTTTATTGGATAAGTTAATACATAATCTTCCCACGAATCAATATCAAATAAAATCCCAGTTAATTTCGATGGTCACTAAATATAGAAAGGTACCATGGCTATTTCTAGGAGATTGGGATAAAATTGCTAAAGTTAAAAGGAATTTAAATCTACATGTAAACCTAGACCAAGTTGTTTTCACTATAAAGGTTTTTCCTCCTATGCACTTTGTGACCTGTGAATTCGAAGAGTAGGCATAAGAAGTTTTTGATGTAAGTAAATTCCCATAGCCTAAAATAAGGGTATATTAGGCTGTATCACTGAATTTCATGTCAAATAAGTATAGGACAACCAAGAAATATGTAAAAGGGAAAAAAAAATTCCTGAAAAAATTGTTATGTTTAATTATTTAAATTAAGAAGTTGTTTATTCTAAAAGAAAGTTTATTTTGTGACAGTTATGCCAACTTCTATATATGGCCATGTTTCTCATAATGAGGGGGTCTATTTTTGGGTGAATTAGGAGACATGCCTTAGAGACATGTATGATTGCACTTGTTGCACTGACTTGATCTTATGTTGTGTAGAATTTGATTTATGTAGTATGAGTAATGGCATGTTTCTATGTTTTGTGATTATTGTTCTTAACTATTGAATAAATAACAATGGATTATGCACTTCAACTTGAGAAATTGTTTAAGTAACTAAATATCAAATGAATTGAATACTTGCTTAGTATGATAATACTTTCAATATCCTGCTCATAATATTTCCTTTGCTAAATCAGTTACTTAATACTTAATTTGTTGTTGGAAATCTAATATCACTTCGATAGTGTTGTGTTTTAGTAACTTTATCTATATTTGATATGGTGATTAGAGCTCAATTTGACATATAACCTATCACTTAAAATGTATTATCGAGTTATATTTTGAATTCATTTAATTTATTTGAGGATTTTAATAGTAGTAAATGACACTTGATATATATTTCTTTGTTTGGTTCCAGCAGACAGTTACTATGTCGATGACTAACTTCACTTACTAGTTTTTTCCTTTATAATTTTTCTTTCTTTTATTTTTATGTTAAGTAAATTGGTCCTTGTCTACAGGTGGTAGCACAATTGAAAAAAATCATGTCTACAAACCCTTTTGTATCCAAGTGGTTGGAAGTTCAAACCCCCTAGACATGTCTCACCAGCTAAACTTTAAAAAAAAGAAGTAAATTGGTCCTTATGTTTTATGTGTGAATGTTGTGTGTGCCCACATGTAATTTTTATGACTTCCATTAGTACTTTTGCATAACTTGAGATCCAATTGAGTGATTCATTTCCGTAAACCAAGAAGTTCAAAATTTATATTATTTCTACATGCCATCATTAATACGGTCACATTACAAAGGTAAGATTGAAAATCATTATTGACTACCGAAAACAGGGAATACCCCTTGAGACTATTTAAGACCAAAAAAATTTCTGAAGTGAGAGGGCTTTCATCCTCAATGAATGTTTTTTTAGTTGTTCAATAGTCTCTAGGATAGTTAGAAAAACAACACCTTATGTGTTTGAGAGCAAGAAATCGTGGTTTTTTCAGTAATAGTTATACATTTGTTGAATTATTTTTTCCATAATCACGTCATGTTAGGAAGTTTATAGTTTAAAGTCTTTAATCATGTGATGTACCTGATTAATAGGAAACTACCTTCCATAATTCGAAGCATTCTTAAGTTATGTTTAATGCCCTTAGGTCATCTCTGACTAAACTTGTGTTTTCTGAATTGTGACTTCTCATGTCACTAAACATTGATACGTGACTGAAACATATATATATATATATATATATATATATATATATATATATATATATATATATATATATATATATTATATATTTATTTTTATTTATCTTTAAATATTGAATAATATTTTGGGAAAAAAATTCATATTGAAATACTTGTGTTCAATGTAATTTTCATTCATTTTTTATATTATTAGTTTTAAATGTATAAATGAAATATTTTTTATTTCTTGCAACATTTCAAGGATATTCTTCTAGGAAGTTTTGTATTTATATATCTCTTCTCTACTACAGTTATTTATAAGACCTTTACTTACAAAATAAAGGGAAACGTGGCATGAAAAGTTCATAAAGAAGAAGAAGTTCTCTATTGGGGATTCTACCTTTTGTTTAACTCTGGATTCAAAAAATTCAATAGAAAATTTTGTACCAGTTGGCTGGGGCCATATGAGATTTATATGTGTATGAAAATGGGACTGTAAAACTCTATACCATAAATGAAGCTAGAAATCTATTAATGGCTAATGGGAATGGACTTCGACTATATAAGAAACTGTGAACCAAGTAGGCATTTTTAAATAATATCCACAATGGATGTGTAATGCACCCCTATATACAAACTACAAAAAAAAACATTTATATAAATAGAATATGTGTAATCATCTCTTTAAATGTTCTTTCATTACATTCATAAATTGTGACTAATTATTACTTCGAAATAATTCTACAACGATTAGTTAAAAAAAACTATATCTTATATCTTGATATTTGAGTACAAGATATTTCTTCTAAATTTATACATTTTTTCCTGATTAGATCTAAACTTCCTAGTTTCATTTTTAAGTCAAAATCATACTAATGTATTCACATTATACAAAATCGATCATGTAACTAAGATGTTAAATGTGTAATTCATTTTATCCATAGTTTTTGGCATTTTAACACGCCACAAAAATTGTTTTATTTTATTAATACCTTTGAAATTATATCAATTTCTATTAATTTTCCATTAACTTTGTGTTCCATGTTGTGGATCAAAAAGGGCTTAGAATTTGAATTATTGTATGCCTATGGATTATATATTATAATTAAAACCTATATTACAAGACATTTATGTCCTCACCATGCTAATCATACCTTGACTTATTTTTCATTTTACAAATATGTATATATATATATATATATATATAGAGAGAGAGAGAGAGAGAGAGAGAGAGAGAGAGATTGCATAATATATTTTTTTCCCAATGATAGAATTAACTGATGGTTCGACTTAAAACTATTTGCAATGATTTATAGTTTTTGTAACTATTTTTTACCACCATTGGCATGATATTCGTAAGGGTTAATTCATCGGTTCAATATGTATATTTTAAAATCTTTTATACCTAATGCTCATGTGGTATATTACAATGCAAAAGGTTCCTAATTTTTCCCACTATGTGGCCAAGAATAATACACACATACATGTCTCTCCAAGGTAATGGCATGATGGTTCATACAAACCCCACTATCAACGATTGATATTATGCCTTGATAGATAAACAATTCTTATAGAATTAGGGTTTATCTTCATGTTAATGACTATCTCGATCGATGTTTGTTCAGTCATTCATTCAATGGTATTCAAACAAAGCCTAATGCTCTAGAACTAACCTATTATAACTCCTTACTATTCTACGTTTGTAACTAAAAAGAGAATCCAGACTTTGCAAGCCTCCTTTAATCGACATTTCAAGGTGGAACTGTAAACCCTTGTCTCTTATGGATTTTTTCGTCGAAGGTAACTATGTTTTCATTTTCAACAATTATTTTTTTATTTTCATTTATACAATTTTTTAGTATGAATCTTAATCGCAAGCATACAAAAAAGGCTTGCTTTAGCCATGCATAACAATTAGCCCTAAAAGCAAAGATGGCTACCAATTTCTTTAGATATACAATTAGTTGACCAAGATAAATGTTGAAAAATCTAGATCTATGCAGTAAAAGACATTAAAAAGTAAATAAAAGCGATAGTTGCTCCATGCATCCAATAGACAAGACAAGAATGTTTTAAAGAATTTTCATATTTTTTTTGACACCTAGGAAGGGAACATAGAAAGATGTTACCAATCCCCCTCAATGGGATGGGTTCTTGTAAGTCCTCAGCACTTTAGATCTAAAATCTCTCTCTCTTGATGGTGTAGAAAACCCAAATAAAAATGGAACTCAAAGGGAGCTCATAAGAAAAATGGTAGCAAAATATGACAATGATGGTGGATCAAAGTCAGACCAGAAGTATAGATCCAGAGTGATCTTTAGGAAAAAAAAGGTAGTGAGTGAATGGAAAAACCCTTCTATTTATAACAAAATATTGAGTTAGTAGAGATATTGGTGCATAATTAAAATATTATTAACCAATTCTAGATCCAAATTTTATGGAATATTTTATTATATTTGTTGGAGGGAAAAGGAATTTGAATATGGTCAAATCCCTTTATTTGTAAATAGTAAATAAATAAATGATTTATTTATTATTTTAAGGATATGGTTGAGTAATAATTAAATAAATAACTATTTATTCAATTATTTATAAATGATTTAGTCAAATTTAATAAGGAATATTATTTAAATAAGGTTTAAATAATTATTCCTAGAAAATAATAAGATAAATAATGACTTATCTAATTAATTTTTATGTTTTAGGTTAAATATGACCAGGAATATTAATTAAACTATTGTTTAACTAATTATTCCTTGAGGAAACTCAAAAAAATAAGGATTTATTCAATATTTCCTCATGGGGTTTCCTATTTAGACTATAAACAACTTAATGAATATGGATTACTAAGTTATTTTTCATAGTGAAAGAAATTGTACTTAGGGTAAAATTGGCCTTACATGGTGTATTTTAGTCCATCTAATAGTAATAGGTTAGATGACAAAAAATGGTGTTACAGATTTCCCCCCAGCGTGCGAGTGTTAGGAGTTAATTGTATGACCGAAGTACGTTGTAAGAACTCAATCACTAGACACCGAAGGGGAAGTCAGAGAGAGAGAGAAATATAAGGTAGACCAAAGCGCTAGAGGAATAGACCCTGAGGAGGCGAGACTTAAAAGTGTGGCAGGTCTCTTTTATGAGTGAGTACCTGTGCTATAGGTGGCAGGGGAGGCATACCTATGCCCACTGAGACGAAGTAAAAATAATAATGCGTCCAATAAATAAGGGACTGAACTATATAGTACATGTTGGCATAAACATGAGCTAGATAAAAACATGATAATGAATCCCACATACATATTGTGCCTGGGATAACAGCCAGGACTTATACAATAATATATGAGTACATGAGATATAAGTACAACCAAATTTCCCCTATAAACAGGAAAGGGATTTGAAAATCGGAATGATACATGCAATTAGTTGACCAAGATAAATGCTGCAAAATCTAGATCTATGCAGTAAAAGACATTAAGTAGTAAATAAAAGCAAGAGTTGCTTTATGCATCCAATAGACAAGACAAGAATGTTTTAAATATTTTTTATATTTTTTTAACACCTGGGAAGGGAACATAGAAATATGTTACTAGTCCCCCTCAATGGGATGGGTTCTTGTAAGTCCTCAGCACTTCATATCTAAAATCTCTCTCTCTTGATGGTGTAGAAAACCTAGACAAAAATGGAACTCAAAGGGATCTCATAAGAAAAATGGTAGCAAAATATGACAATGATGGTGGATCAAAGCCAAACCAAAAGTATAGATCCAGAGTGATCTTTAGGCAACAAAAGGTAGTGAGTGAATGGAAAAGCCCTTCTATTTATAACAAAATATTGAGTTAGTCTAGATATTGGTGCATAATTAAAATATTATTAACCAATTCTAGATCCAACTTTTATGGAATATTTTATTATATTTTGTTGGAGGGAAAAGGAATTTGAATTTGGTAAAATCTCTTTATTTGTAAATAATAAATAAATAAATGATTTATTTATTATTTTAAGGATGTGGTTGAGTAATAATTAAATAAATAATGATTTATTCAATTATTTATAAATGCTTTAGTCAAATTTAACAAGGAATATTATTTAAATAAGGTTTAAATAATTATTCCTAGAAAATAATAAGATAAATAATGATTTATCTAATTAATTTTCCTGTTTTGGGTTAAATATGACCAGGAATATTAATTAAACTGTTGTTTAACCAATTATTCCTTGAGGAAAATCAAACAAATAAGGATTTATTCAATATTTCCTCATAGGGTTTCCTATTTAGACCATAAACAACTTAATAAATATGGATTACTAAGTTATTTTTCATACTGAAAGAAATTTTACTTAGGGTAAAATTGGTCTTACATGGTGTACTTTGGTCCATCTAATAGTAACACGTTAGATGACCAAAAAATGGTATAACATAATTTACTATGGATTTGCTTCCAAAGACACCCAGTCTCTTTGTTCTTGGTTTTGTAGATAAATTCAAGGATTTTTAATCTGTATAGGCTCCATTTGATGATTTAGGTTTTATACCATGGGATAAATTACAAAGTTTCCTTCTTTATTTTGAGAGTTTCTCCACAATTGGAGAAATGACACAGTTCTTGCAATTTTTTTTCTTTTATGTTAATTCCCATGACGATATCTTTTTTATTCTAGCATTGTTGATTTTTTTACTAGGTTAATATTATAAAGGTTTTAATTCTAAGGTTTCTTTGAAGGTGTTTTCAAGATTATTCAGCTTCTATCCTTCTCAAATTGGCCTTTTGATCTCTAAGAAATTGCATTCTTTGTTCTTTTCAAAATGACTTGATTGTTTAAGGTGATTTAAAATAATATAAGTGTTTTCCTTTCATTTTTATTTTGTATTTGTTTTTCTTTTTATTCGTGAATCGGGGTTTTATTATAACCCTAATATTTCCATGGCATACAATTGTATATTATTCTTGTCCTATAATTTCTAAAATTTAGGGCTTTTAAGATACAAACCATAACCTTTAGGAAATATCTTGATAATATTTTTCCTTTTAATTATTTCAGGACTAACATAGGTCTCAACCATCCATATAATAACATGTAAACATCCATTAATTCATTATTTATTATGTGTCTTATATGACCCAATCACACCTTAGATAGAGTTTTAAACCTACAAATATACATAACTTACATTCAATCCCTTCTATTTTTTGTTTATGAATATTACAGGGTTTTAAACCCTAATCGTCTCTCAATAATTTTTTAAGAAATTTCTCTTTTCTTTCTATTTTCTGTAGGTGTTTTCAAGATTATTTGGCCTCTATCCTTCACAACTTGGCCTTATAATCTCTAGGAAATTTTATTATATGTTATTTTCAAACGAATTGATTATTTTCAGGTGATTTAAAATAATAAGTGTTTTCCTTCCATTTTTATTTTGTATTAAGTTTTCTTTTTATTCGTGAATCGGGGTTTTATTATAACCCTAACCTTTCCATGGTATACAACTATATATTATCCTTGTCCTATCATTTCTAAAAGTTAGGGTTTTTAAGATATAAACCATAACTTTTAGGAAATATCTTGATAATATTTTTCCTTTCAATTACTTCAGGACTAATATAGGTCTCAACCATCCATATACTAGCATGTAAACATCCATTAATTCACTATTTATCATGTTTTTTATGTGATCCAATCACACCTTATATAGGGTTTTAAATTACAAATTTACATAGGTTGCATTCACTGTAATATTCCCAATTAGCCATGAGCTAGTTGGAATATTAATTTTTGCTTTTGCTTCTTAATTTGTTGAATAAGAGGGTATGGAGACCCATAAATCTCCTTAGTGGGAATAAAATCATTTCTAATGTGGAAGGAGATCTCTTTAGTGTCTTGATAAAGCACCCTTATGTGTGAAAAGGGGTTGGAGCATGTAGAAGGAGTTTCCTAAGCTTCTTCTTCGAACTATGCAAGACATTACAAGAGAAATAAAGGAGATGAGGATGGATAGACACAAAGAATCCCCTAAAGGGTTTTTAAATGGTGAAGGCTTCGACATTTCTCATCACTAGAATGATCAACTAGTGAAGCAGCAAGCTTCCCAATGCTCTACAATGCCTATATTTTTAGTAGTGGTAAATGGAGGGTTTCAAGAACAAGTTGAAGACTATTTCATGGAGTATGAGTCTCAATCTCAGAGATTCAAGGAACACTTGAGTTTTCAAGATTTTTTTCAAATCAAGGACAATAGGAGACCCTGGCATCGCAAAAGAGTGGTGGATTCATACAAAATCATGATCTACATCGAACTATGGGAAGATTTTTCTTACCTAACTTTGATGGGTCATCTAAATGCACTTCCAAATCATGGGTAGAGAAGCTAGACATCTACTTCCAGCTGAACCAAGTACTGGAGATGGAGGCCATAAAATAGCAACGTTGCACCTTGAGGGTGAGGCACATGATTGGTTGTTTCATGGTATTTCTACATTTGGTCATGCCAATGTGACCGCATTTTTAGAGTTCACAAGGATTTTGGTGGAGATTTTTTATCGAAGAGATCCGAAAGCACCTTTCATGGGGCTAGCAAAGCTCAAACAATCAGGTAATCTAGAAACTTATATTTATGAATTTCTAAAACTTTATGTTATGGTTCCTCATTTATCAGTAGCAAAGAGGGTCTATATGTTTATTGGTGGGCTAGCAGAACCTCTTCATGGGTTGGTTAAATCTACCAAGCCCACTACCCTTCAAGATGCCATTGAAAGGGCTAGAGATCTACAAGATGCCTTGCCAAAATAAAAGGCAACATTTCAGAAAAATCCCACTTTTCCATCAAAGGGAAAAGATGATAGTGACTCCTTTTTCAAATGAGAGCCAAAACAAGGTACCTCTTAGTGATGATATCTGAAGATATTTGAGGAGGAGGAAGCTTTGCTTCACATGCCAAGAATCATGGGCACCCGGACATAGATGTACAATAGGAAAGGTACACTATATAGAGGTCTTTTTAGATGATGAGGAGAAAAAGGAAGAAGAACTAGAAGGAGTTCATAGCGTTGGGATAGCAGGAGAGGATCCACCACAACCAGGAGGTGGGAATGGAGAATTTGCTCCAATTGGAGGGCCCCTTACATCATTGAAATGAGTACCCAAGTACTTGACCTTGAGGGTTCGAGGTTCCATATTAGATCAAAGGGTTTTAGTTTTGATTGACAGTGGGGCTACCCACAATTTTATTGATGCCTCACTAGTGCAGAGGAGGGCAATACCCACTGATGATTTTGAGGGATTTTTTGTTTTGGTCCCAGGAGCTAGAGCTATGCAGTGCATGCATTATGTTCCATCTTTATCTATCACCATGGTGACATATACATTTACTGATCACTTATTTGTGGTTCACATACCTGACACCAATGCCATATTGGGTGTGCAGTGGTTGATTACTTTGGGGAAGGTCACCACAGATTGGGAGACTTTGCAGATGGAATGGGTGGACACGAAGAGTGGTAAAAATCAGATGATTAGGGGCATGCACATATATCCCTCACAAAAAAATTCCACACATAAAACAGATATGGATTTGCATAGTGGAAGCAAGGACCTAACAGTCCCATCTATTATGCACATGACTTTAGCCCATGAGACATTATTGTTTTGTGGCAAACCACCTGATCAGGATTTGGTGAGAAATGTCTCACATCATGCTGCACCTCTCATAGATCCAGGAGGAGTGGAAGCATTGGGAGGTCATGGTACAGTGCTGGGAGTCTTGGGTAGACTCAAGGAGGAGGGAGACATTCCCCCAACATCATCATTACCCACTCTCACCTCAAATCTTGCACTGAGAAAGGAGCAGCAGAGGGAGGATAGCAGCATTCAAGTATGTGACTTTGGCATAGGATATGTACAAGAAGGAAGCAGCCACATGACATATGCTTTATATGATAGACCATCAACACTGCCACTATGGAGGATAGATCCATATTGTAAATCCCAGCTATTGGTGGATTATTCCAAGGATTTGCCATGGAATTGAGCAGGATTTTATAGATGGAGAAGGAGGGAGTTGGGATCCCTATTATTGTGGGATTGGCCCTATCAACAAGGAAGGTTCCATGGGAGGTGAAAAACCACTTCCCTTCCATAGAACTCTCGCAACCAAACCTCCCAACTCAAGATAGGCAATGGTTTCTGAGTTTGTTGAAACACAACTTCCGCCATCTTTATTTAAAAAACACTCCTTAAATTGGCTGGCGCGACTACTGCTCTGGGACAGATACAAAGTGCACTCTCTCTTGTAGATTTTCTCATTAGCACGAGTGTCAATCAAGTTCGCCCGCGCCAATGCAAAAGGAGATATTTTCATGATTTTTTGCAAGGAGATGTCTTTAGGGCAATTGAAGCTCATGCTTAGAGGAATGCATTGATGATGTTTTCAAGGCATGACAATGTTCACAGGTCACAAAATGGGTCCTCCATTGTGCGGGACGGGGAATGGTAGGGACGGTGACAAATTACTGTGTAACAATATGATTTATCATCAGTGTTGTCACTATGGAGGATAGATCCATATTGTAAATCCCAACTATTGGTGGATTATTCCAAGGATCTTTTTACTTGTATGATACTTGATGACCAGCTACAAGAGGAGGGGTATTTAGTCAGAGATGAGGTCATCTACTATCATGGTAGGATATTCTTATCTAAAGCATCCAAGTTCAAGGAGAAGTTACTATAAGAAACACATGAGGATTTTCTCTTCAGCCACACTTATTCCATGAGATCATACCATACTATAATGGAGGGGTTTACTTGGGAAAGCTTTGAAGAGGAGATATATCAGCATTTGAGGAGATGCGTGGATCATTTGGAGATGGAGGAGATACATAACTCTTTTATGGGGTTATCATAGCCACCTATTTCCTCTTTAGGAATGAGAGGAGATCTATCTATGGACCACTCCATTTTTATAACAAGGCATATGGTAAGGATCATGTTTGTATGCATAATGATTTATATAATGAATATATGCATTCCGTAACCATACATATGTAGGCCATTTCTCCAAGTGGGAGCATTCTTCCTTATAAACTTCATGGAAAACTTTGGTACATAAACAGTGTTGAGCATGGCCACTCGCTAGGATGATATAGGGACATGAAATATCATTCCGGGTGTGCACCAAAGGCACCAAACGTTACTCACCTTCTCAAAACTTTTGGGAATACTATGGCAACAAGTAAGTGGTGGGGAAACCACTCAAAATATCATTATCTGAGGCATTTAGGAGATATACTACATTGGTTCCACATGTGGGACTATGATCCACCTCCATTATTGCATATAAAACTTTTGTATCCTTGGTTTTGATCTCATACATTGATGATGTCCTGATTCTTTTTATGGGAATGATTGGAGGAAGGACGAAATGATTGAACATGCCCTTTGGGAGAGAGATTCTCCGTGTTTCTTATGATTCATGTTTCAAGGAGAACATTAGGAAAACCATGATTGCTTCATTGGGTGTTTTTCTTCCTTGTGGGATGAGTCATTTGCATCTCATGAGAACTTGGGAGGAGCATTTCATAGAGGGCTTGATTGGGAGACACTTGGTATATGAGGAGAGATTATCACATGGAGGTGTCACTAAGGAAGGAGGAAAATAGTTGCAGCACTCACCTTTACAGTTGCTTGAGGACAAGCAACATTTGGGAGGGGAGGACTGTAATATTCCAAATTAGCCATGAGCTAGTAGGAATATTAATTTTTTATTTTTCTTCTTAATTTGCTGAATAAGAGGGTATGGAGACCCATAAATCTCCTTAGTAGGAATAAAATCATTGCTAATGTGAAAGGAGATCAGTTTAGTGACCTGATAAAGCACTTATGTGTGAAAAGGGGTTGGAGCATGTAGACTCGGTCAACTTTGACCAAACCAACAACGTTGTCATGGAGGAGTGGCATTCATTATGGGACAGCGCAATTTTGGAGGGAGACTCCATGCATGGAAGTAGTGGCTTTAATAAGTGGGGCCAAGGGTTAGGAAGATCACTTATATAAGGAAGGGGATGGTAGCCATAGAAGATATGTTTTAGATTATTATTTTGATATGGTCTGTTAAGACTTGTTTGCTCTCTTCATATATTTAGCTAAGACTGTAGTGTTGTTTAGCACAGGGTTTTCCTGAGTGGGAATCCCACCTTCATCCTCAGGTTACTTCGAGTACCTACTCAGGAGAAGTGATTGCACTACATTTCCACATTCTGGCATCAAACCAAGCTCCATCTTTCATCTACAACGTAGTTTATGCTGAGGGTTGTGTTGTGTTGCAGGTTAAAGCAGTCGAGAATACATTTGGGTGATTTCTCAGCTATATTTTAGTGGGGGGAGGTTTCTTTCCATTGGGAGGCTAGTAAGGAAGACCCTTGAGCATAATTGATATATTTTTCACCAAACCACAGTGTTTTAATCCCCTATAGTGCAGTATCAGTCTGGATCTACGTTATTCTAGGGAGGAGTTGCAGGGGTAGTTGCAGTGGGTGATTTGGGGAGTGATTTCTTTAGTGAAGGGGTCAGTGTTTCATCTAAAGGATCCATTGGAGGAGAGCATACTTATTTTTATATCAGCTTCAGCCATAACCCTTGAGTTTCTTTTTTGTAGCATACTTTCAGCCCTAGGGCTACAGCTCATATTGTATTATTGGGTGTATTTCCCTGAAACCCTCTTGGGTTGTATTGGAAGGTTGTTATAGAGCCTAGATCTTCATTTTTGTATCTTTTGAGGCATATATCAACCCTTTTATCTTTTGTACATTCATTTGCTATAGCAGTGCTCCTATGACTATGCTATAGCAATCTTCCGGCATTTTTTGTAGTAGCAGCACCTCATTATTGAGGGGATTTATTTATTAGATGCCTATCTTGATTCATGTTGTATGGTTTGTGCCCCATCATTTTGTACTTATTTTTTGATGTTATGATGAATAAAGAAGCTCCATATTGATCTCTCACATTTATGCATTAATCTTCACTGTTATTTCCATGTTTATGCATTATATTCCTGCTTTTCCCATTTGGGAATATTACATTCACTCCCTTCCAGTCTTGAATATTTCAAGGTTTTAAACCCTAATCATATTTCAATATTTTTTTATGAAATTTCTATTTTCTTTTTATTTTATGGGCTTAGCGGTAAATAAATATTTTCCCCGATTTTTAATATAGATTCACTTATTTGTTTAAAAAACAATTATTACAACAGAGTTATAGGTTTCTTTCTATTTAACCCTACTCATTTAGTTTTGATTGTAATGTAGATGCATGGCTAAGTGTTTTGTAAGTTGGATTCTTATTCAAGTAATCTCTTCCTTACGCCCTGTCTACCCGAGCTCCTCCAGTATTTGATCAGTATCTGGGATGAACATGAACAGGTGTTCAGGTTACGAGATCAGGTATTAGAGCTGGAGGTTTCTGATGTTTATTTTATCACCGGATTTTCCCGCAGAGGTCTGATCCCTGTCTTGACTGGAAGCAGACCATCTAGGGAGAAGATGGAAGAAGTGATGGCACGAGTGTGCCAAGGAGCAAAAATGGGATCAGGAAGCAAGAAGGTGGATATCCACACTATCCCTGATCTGGCATTGAGAGTTGTCCTACATACCATCACATGGGCTGTAGGGTCGCAGGCCCCACACGAGGCCACAAAGGCCCAACTCCTGCTGGCCTCAGAATGCATGAGTCCCCTACTGTTTGACTGGGCAACAACAGTAACAATAAATATGAAAAGGCAGCTCACAAAATGCAAACAAGCTAAACTGAAACAGTTTGGCTATGGTTCCACCCTGGTATCGTTCATTCTGGAACGCTTACCAATCTTCCAGGGCCAAGGGGCCTCAGTAGCAGATCCGATACCACGAGAGCCAAGAATGGCTCATTTAGCGAACTGTCATCACCAGGGCGGAGGTGTGCGGATGTCTGGAGGCCGAGTTCTTTAGGCGGTTATGGCGCCAGTGATTATGGCGTGACATATGTAAGGCCGACTACCGAGACCCAGATCTCAGAGAATCATTTGGGACGAGAGTTTGGTAGACCTCATATTTTTGATTTTATGTTTTTTATATTTTTTTTGTAATACACATTCGTCCTAACACATTTTATATATGTACGCAGATGTGGGACCTGAGAGACCAGCTGGGATGTCTCCAATCTCACGGAGGACTCAACTCGCCCCTGATCCTGAGGGAGAGGGCACCGGAGGAGAGGAGCTGATCCAGAATCTCGAGGGGATTGCCCGAGGGATCCCGGACTATGCTTGGCTGGCGGACGTACCGATGGCATACCAGCGTCATATGGTGGGAGTTCCAAGTCGGATCCACCGAATCCTGAGACGCTTAGTGCATGCTGTCACATGCTATCATGAGCACCATGCGGATTAGCCCTTAGGATTTATACCACACCTATTTTTTGAGAGACGTATCGTCTCCGGATGTACTTAAGACAATTATGTATATTTTGAATTTTATGTGACACACTCTATGTAAACATTCGATATCTATATATATGCATATCTATTTCTGGATGGATCTTTCTTTACATGTGATGATGATTTATAAATTGCGCAAATGTCTGTCTAATACCAAATTTTCTACTGCATCTATTAATGTATTCAAATGCCTGGGTATATGATGATATGTAATGTAGTCAAAATTCCTTTCTAGTAATCGAATACGCAGATACAGACGTAAGATGGACGGGTTTCTTACCGAATAGTGTCCGTTCAGTTGTAACACCACAAGCTGTGAATCTAGATACACGAGCAATTCACAGATACCAAGGTTTACTACCTCGGTTAATAATTCTAAGACAACACTATATTCCACGATGTTGTTCGTGGTACGTCCTAGACACACTCCTTGCAGGTTGATCAACTCACCAGCAGGATCGTAAATTACCCAAGCTACTGAAGACAGATTCTTGGTACTGCGGGAAGCACCATCCGCGAAACCAACAAATGGATGAATAGACATCTGCACAACCAGGAAGACCCGATCAGCAGAAATATGTTTACAAAGCACACCACACTATACATGCACACAAATGAAAATCACACACCTATGTACACACACCACACCAAGAAATCACTTCAGGCATAGTACTTTTTAAGGTACAGCCCATTTCTGGGCTGCGCCAGCGGAACTCCTTCATAATCTATAAGCTCGTAGGCCCCATTTTTCAAAACGCGCGTTACTATATAGGGCCCATGCCACATAGGCTGGAACTTACCAGCTCTAAGCTTGTCATGTGCTTGATCGTACAGGAGGACGAGGTCTCCTTCTATAAAGGAACGAGGAGAAACAGATTGATCAAAATGAGTTTTGACCCTCTTCTTTTGTGCTTTGATAACCAAAGTAGCCAGACGACGGGTTTCATCTAACCGTTCCAGATACAGAAGACGTTCTTCCTCCGCAGAAGTATCAGGTAGAAGCTCCATAGCTAATTTCAACGAAGGAATCTCGCATTCAACCGGCAGAGTGGCTTCCAGACCGTACACCAATTGAAATGGTGTGAACCCAGTTGCACTCTTTGCAGATGTTCGGTATGCCCAGAGAGCTGAGAACAGTTGGAGATGCCAATTGGATTTGTGAATACCAACCGTTCGCTGAAGCATAGTGACCAAAACCTTGTTCACTGCTTCAACCTGACCATTCGCTTGAGGGTAATATGGTGTCGAGTTGTCGTGACGCAAGCCCAACGTTGAAGTCAGCTACGCCATCATGTAATCTCGGAAATGAGTCCCGTGATCAGTGACGATGGCTTGAGGAACCCCGAATCGTGCAATAACGTGGTTGAATATAAATTGAGCAGCCGTTTTCCCGTCAGCAGCTAGTGTAGGCATCGCCTCGGCCCACATGGTGAAGTAGTCGACGGCGACAATGATATACACATGCCCCCCGGCCGAGTGAGGGTTACACATCATAAAATCCACGCCCCATTTCGCAAAAGGGCCAACGGTAATAACGGGATGCAATGGTAAAGGCGGCGCGCGCATCTTGCGCTGAAATATCTGGCATGGATGACATTTACGGACTGCAGTGATACAGTCTTTGAATATGGAAGGCCAGAAATAACCTGCTCGCAGAATCTTCTGGGCAGTAGCATACCCGGACATAGGTCCACCACAGGCGCCACTGTGGCAGTCATTTAGGACCTTCTCAGCCTCTTCCAAGGTTAGGCATCGCCGGAGCACCGAATCTACTCCAACGCGATATAAGGTATCTCCTACTATACGGTAGGGTTGGGACTGGTGCCGAATCCGACGGCGGGCAACTTTATCCAACTCAGACCGAGATGTCGAGGTCTGAAGATACACTATTATGTCACCGTACCAAGGGTCACGAGTACTGATGAGGAAAAGTGTTTCGTCCGGTATATGGTCTTCAGAGTGTGAGGGAGCAGAGTCTGTAGGGAGGGAACATATCAAATCTGTGAACACCAGTGATTTAGTTGACTTAGCGGTAGTGAACTCTAAGTCAAACTCCTGCAGGATGACAATCCATTTGGAGTACTTGCCCCCCAGTAATTGTCTAGAGAGAATATGCGTCATAGGGTTGCAGTCTGAAACCACTGTTATCGTACGCAAAAGGATGTAATGGGGAAAGTGTTGTACAGCGTGTACTGCTGCTAATGCCAACTTCTCGACATGAGCGTAGCGCGTTTCCGGGTCAAGAAGGTTCCGTGACAGGTAATAAACAACATGTTCATCACCGTCATCGTCATCCTGCACCAAGACCATGGCTATGGTGCTAAATGTGGCGGCTAGATATAAAGTGAAGTCGCGGTGGTAGTCCGGAGGACGAAGCAACGGAGCATTGACAAGCAACGTCTTCAGCTTCTCAAAGGATTCCTGAGCAATTTCATCCCAATGAAAGGGAACGTTCTGCTTTAACAAACGAGTGAATCCTTTGGCCACCTCGGCATAATTCGGGATAAAGCGCCGAAGAAAATTCGCTTTCCCTTGCAGACTCTGTAACTGATACAGGGAGGAGGGTGATGGGAGATTTACGATGGCCTAGACCTTTAAAGGGTCAAGGCGAATTCCGTCTTTCGAGACTATGAATCCTAAAAGACGGCCAGAATCAACGCAGAAGACGCATTTATGAGGATTGAGCCTGATATTGTAGCGCCTGCAACGAAGAAAGATCTGGCGGAGATGCTCGGGATGGTCCTCTCGCTTACCCGAATGGGCTGGAAAGTCATCCAGATAAGGCTGAACGATATGGCGAATGTCATGAAAAGCGTAGGACATCGCACGCTGAAAAGTGGCTCCAACGTTCTTTAAGCCGAACGACAGTTTTTTATACGCGAAAGTACCCCACGGACAGATGAATGTGGTCTTGTGTTGATCCTCAGGTGCAATATTGATTTGGTTATATCCTGAGAAACCGTCCATTAAGGAATAGATCTCATTCCCAGCACATTCGTCGATGATCTAGTCTATAAATGGAGTGGGATAATTATCTTTTGGACAGGCGCGATTGATGTCGCGATAATCCACACAGACTCTAATCGTACCCTGCTTTTTATCGACAGGGACAATGTTAGACACCCATTCTGTGAGGGGGATGGGATAAATAAAACCCGCGTTCAGAAGTTTTTCAACTTCTGCCTTGATGGCGGTGGCTTTCCGAGGATGCATGGGGCGTAAGCGTTGGCGCACGGGTTTCGCACCTGGATAGGTTGGAATCTCGTGCACTACGATACTGGGATCAATCCCTGGCATTTCCTCGTAAGACCATGCGAAAACATCTCTGAATTCTTTGAAAAGCTCAGTATAGACTTGAATCTCATCGGGAGAACAAGTCACACCCACATGAATATTCTCAACGATCCCTGGTTTAACGGAGATGTTGATTGGAACAGTTTGAGTAATGTTACTCAGGTTACCCTCCGAAAAAACCTCGTGCGTCAAGATGGGTGTTTGAAGAGGAGGGGAAGGAACCTGAGTAGCATAACGCTCCAGAAAATCAGTCATTGCCCCCAAGCTAGGCATAAACGAGGAGCGATGATGTCCATCGCCCCAAGGCAGCTCCTCAAGAGACATAGTTTCAATGATAGCCTCATCGGAAGGAAAAGTCTTTCTGAGAGGATCAGGTGAATCAGCCTGACCAAGCCAGGGGGATTGAGAGTAGACGTCGAGAGCCATGCTCAAAGGAGCATGCTGAGGAGGTGGAGGATCCGATGCAGCAACAATCTCACATTAGTTGATCTCTACTGGCGTTAAAGGCATGGATTCCCCAAACTCATATACCTGCTCAGGCGTAGGAATAAGCCAGGGGTCATCGGACCTGGACAACATGTTGACTTGAGCGGTATGCGGTGGCGGTGTGGGAAAGATACCCATGAGGACTGGGTCTTTGAAGAGACCAGGTCCCACACTGTCTGGGGGATTCGGAATTTGATCTACATATGGCACGTTGTTCTCAGAGTTAGAGGTGAAAAATGACAACTGATCTACCGTGACAATCTTGCCCTCGTGAGGGAACTTAATGAATCGAAAGACGGTAGATGGCACGCAGAGCATGGCATGGGTCCAGCTGCGGCCAAGAAGTATATTTTAGTTTATTTTAGCGTCAACCACTTCCACTTCTACGTTGACAGTTTTTCCCTATAATGTGATCACTAGACTCTCGAGAACGCCCAAGGGTTTAGATTCCTGACCATCAAATGCCTCAAGGGCATTGGGAGATGACGACAGGGCTGGAGAGCCGATGGCCTTCCAGTAGGCGGAGGACATAACGCAGGTAGATGCACCCTCATCCACGATGGCCCTATGAATGTTCAGACCGTTAATCCCGACTTGAATAACCAGAGCGATTTGATGTGGAAGCCGGGGAGTGAAATACTCCAAATCGAAGGTGAGAAGGCTCGAGTCGGTGGGATCGATGCCACCGATTGCAGACAGTAAAGCCTTCCGTTGTGAAGGACAACTTTGAATAACCTCAAGTGCAGACATAGCACACGGCGCCTGTGCCAGATCCTCAACAATACTGTAATGTTGAGCGGCACGAGCGTTTGGATTATAAGAAGATCTTCGAAGAACACCTTTGGGAGGTGGCTTCACAACGGGTTCGAGAGTAGGCTTCTCGATTTCCAACGGACCAGAGATAGGTGGGGGAGGCGGCCCATCCGCAACTGCCTTCCCGGGTGCCTGCCGCGATTCATTATAATCCTTCAACCGTGTAGCGACAGAGATAGGTGCAACACTCTTCACCATGAAAACCTGAGACCCAAATGGTGTAGATGGTGACGGCTATTCGACCATCTGGGTCTGCTGAGATGGAAATGGCTCTTTTAAAATAGCTGGAGTCCCTTTTGGGCCTTTAAGAAGTTGACTAACCTCGGATCGTCGTGGACAATCCTTAGTATAATGATCCCCTTCACAGATGAGGCAAGGGTACTTCGGTTTACGCTGGGAGCCATCCTCAGTACGAGATTTAGATTCTGGTTTTGGGGCATCAGATTTAGATTTGCCTTTGCCCTTCTTCTTACCCTTGGAGGATTTGTCCGCAGGATTGGCCTAAATGGCATTCACCTCCGCGGTTTTACTAGAATCGGATGAGGCGGGATTAGCAGAGGTATTGTTGGAAGAATTAGCCTTCTGCTTCCCATTCGAAGATTTCTTCGAATTTTGAGAGACAGAACCAATGACACCATCCACCACAGGGGTGGGCGGAGCCTTAGTGGTTTCGGGCCGTGGAGCATCAGTAAAGATGTCATAAAGCGTGCTGAACTGAGAATAGACAAGATCCAGGTATTGGGCACGCGCGATGGCTTGTTCCTTTGTCACGCACGCTCCCATCGCGATATCTTGAGCGATTTTATTCACAAAGGAGGTGGTGAACCAGTGAGTCAATATCTGATCAGGTATGTGAAACTTGATCAGTCTACGACGGCGCCGCCACTCATGAATGTGATCTGAGATGTGAGTGGCTTTATCCTGCTTTAGGGAAGTCAGGAGGTGCGTCTCGGCTTCATACCGAACCGGTAACTGAAAATGCGTGAGGAAAGCCATGGCTAAAGAATTGAAATCTTGAAAAATGCCACGGGATAACTCTATGTACCACTTAGCAGCGGCTCCAGTTAAAGTACGCTAGAAGAGGCGCAGGCGAATCGAATCGTCGACCCAAGAGTTAGACGAACACCAAAGATGATATGTCATCACATGCGCCTGGGGGTCCTCTCCAGCTTTTCCCTCAAACTTGGGGCAATCACCTGGTATCTTGGTAGGAACCGGAGGCCAATATGGATTATGTAAAATCGGATCATTGGTCAACTTTGAAACATCCGGCAGTTCCAAGGTAGCCAGGAACGGCAATGCAGGATTAACTGCCATGCCAGGCCCAGGATGAGGTCCGGTACCCATACTCCATGATGGTTGTGAATATCCTTGCCCCCACGGGTTCTGTCCTGCAGGATTCTGACCGTAGGGGGCGTAGGTCGTATAACCAGACTGATTTGGATGCTGGTAACCATAGTGTGGGGCTTGATAACCAGGGTACGGACCCTGATTAGGCGTTGGCCCCGTATAAGCAGCGTTTGGATTTGGCTGCTGAGTGTAGGTAAAACCGGGTGGAGGAGGATAATACTGAGAGCCTCTGGGGTGGTTATAGTTTGGTTGAGACTGACCATGAGAATAATAACCACCCTAAGGATGAGTAGGCTGCTGAAAAGTGGAACCCTGCGGAGCCTGATATGTAGGGCGCAGCTGTTGATTTGGCTGCGGCATTGAATGAGTCGGCTGCTGAGCAGAGTGAATGGAATGAGCAGGCTGTCCTGAATGAACAGGTTGACCCGACTGAGAGGGCTGACCTGAGTGAACAGGTTGACCCGGATGTGAGGGCTGACCTGAATGACCAGGTTGACCCGGATAGACAGGCGGCGCCGGTTGCGTAGGTTGACCTGGTTGTAAGTAAGCCCCAGGTTGCACCGGATGGGTCGGTTGGCCTCGAGGCGGAACACCGGGTTGTACCGGATGAGCCGGTTGGCCTGGTGGTGGAACAGGACCAGGTACTTGCTGGAAACTGGTTTGACCTGAAGCAGAAACATAGGATGGTCCTGGCTAATATGCAACGTTAGAAACAACAGGATACTGCAGTTGCATCGGTAAAGAAGGCTGGATTTGCCCCCCAGGACCATAGACCGGTCCCGGTTGGTACCCCGGCTGAGGCTGGATAGGTTGACCGGAAGGGCTGTAATACTGTCCTTGCAGACTGTACGATGGCCCTTGCTGGCCCGCAGGGTAGCCCTGGATGGGCTGTCCCTGTGGGTCATAAAGATAGCCAGGTTGGCCCGTAGGTTGGCCTTGGAAAGGCTGTCCTTGCGGGTTATAAGTCTGGTTATAAGGTAAACCTTGAGCATAAAGATAAGCCTCAGGAGTGGGTAGATGCAAAATCTCCCCGTGCTCGTCATACTGACCTGGGAAAGCATACACGGGAGTACCATCCTGTGCATAGTGCGAAAAGTAAGATCGGTAGGGATCTTGGGAGGACGGTCCAACCTCGGCGTTCGGCTGTTGCAAAGACAACCGATACTCCTCCGAAGAGATGTTCTCCGGTATAGCAGTGGCTAAATAGATATCTTCAGGAGTTGGCCCAACCTTAGTAGTAGATGTTAAGACAACAGGAGAAGAGGCGGCCACACAGACAGTGGGCCGGACGGGAACAGAAGTGACGGGCATCTGAGGAGACACCCTGGGTGTAGTAGCAGCTGGTCTCGAAGCAGGAGATGATATTCCCATAGAGGCTGCAGCTGAAATGATCTGACCCAGAGATCTGTATCCATGTGGTAAAGAAGGACTGGCTGTTGACATGTTAGCCAGCTCAGAGTTGTCTCCCTCAAACAATCTACGCGGGAAGAGCTGATAGTCTTCACCGGACGTTGGGATTTCCTCACCAGAATCACTCATGGTTGATCCTGCCGTTAAATCACGCAAGAGACGGCGAGGAATAGGATGAAATACAGCAGCAACAAAAGGCGAACCCGAGGTAAGAGAAAGGAAATCAGCTCCTAATCTCAATTCAGACACAGGGTCCGAAAAGGGCCAATTGAACTCAACTGGTCCTCCAAATGGTTGCTCAGCGAGAACCGGTCCCCCGTCAGGAAACTCGGAAACAACAGGCTGCTGTGGTTCAACAGAGGATTGGGAAGCCTCTGAAGAATCGTCCGTGTAAGGACTACCAGTAGACGAAACCGAAGGTTCCGCCACTGTGGCAAAAGACCAGAGAAAAAGAAGCAAACACACACACGGGCTGAAAACGAGTTAAGACACACGATCAAATGGTCAACAAGCAATATCTAAGCGGGCGTGTAATCGTGGGTGATTAATTTTTACCACATTGAAAAGTAAGAAACTTTACCGTTTCATGTTTTAAGAGTCGAGAAACGATAAAAGATGACTCTATCTCTTTCAGATTTGACACAAGCGTGAAAGGAAAAGCGCTTGACGGTCTTTTCAAGTTTAGGGAGTCAGAAAAGACCAAATGACTGCTCAGGAAAAACTAGGCACAAAGGGTGTACCAAATATCCGTGAACTGCAATATACACCTTGGTTTCAATAATGAAACAGAAATCGACCAAGGACTTTCCGTACGTGCAGGTAATCTCCCCGAATGCTGTGTTCGGTGTATCACGGGTAGAGGGTGGCAGACTCGGCTTCCTGTGGATAAAGGATTGAAAACCTAGAGGGGTCTTCCTTTATATACGCAACGGTATGGGGAGCACAAGTCCGTACTAGCACTGTCTAAAGCCAAAAGGCGAGCGACAGCTGCTAGGTTTAAAGACGCCGAAACACGTCTCTAGCCTAGACCACTAAATATATTTTGTTAGATTTCAATGCTGCCTTAGGTTAATTGAATAAATTTTATAGTTGATCTTCAATTAATTTTCAATTTTTAGGCCCTATCGTATGTAATGTCTTAAAAGACTCTTAAATGCAAAGCTACATGCCACAGTCCAACATTTCGTTCGATGAAAACTAGTTACAGAAGAGTTGAGAGATTTTACACAAACGAAATGATCGGAAGACAAACAATGAGATCTCTAATGCAACTAATGAAATTGAAAACTTTTCATTCAAATCACTAATCACTAGAAAAATCGAAAAGATTACAATTGCACTAATTAACCAAAATCAAAAGAGATTTTTTTTTTTTAAATTTTCAACGTTTGATAGCTAAATGCACTAAACAAACTGAAAACAAACGGAACAACTTGATAAATGATATTGACAGAGCAAAACAAACAAATTTCACTCAATGACACAAGCAATCAGATCCCAAATCGAGCAAAGTCTCTCAAAACCAAGAAAAAGACTCAAAGGCTCCAATGGACCGTGTGATCTAGGCCCAAAGCAAGACCAAACGAAATCTGAGTGAAGGAATGAGAAATCACCCAAAAATCGCAACAAAACAATGAAAAACTACTAAGAGGATGCGGAGGAGCAATCAGAAAGTCGACCGGACAAACGAAACACCAAAACTCCCAAGGAGGGCTCGATACACTAAGCCACTAGATGCCCTAGGGCTTAAAACGTGAAATCGATAGATAAAAGCAAACAACCAAAGGAAAGAGGTGAATTCCCAGTCAAACAGGACTCCAACACACTCAGGTAGTCGGAAAATCAAGAAGAAAAGCACTGACCAGATCCAGAGAGCTCAAAAATAAGCAAACTCAAAAACCCTACAGGAGTGGCGCGACTGTAAGGCTGCAACTGGCGCCAGAAACCAATTGGCGCGCGCTAAACAAAAGCAACATGCGCCAATTGGCACGACTTTCGGGCTAAAAAGCGCTCCAGTCGAGTTTCTCAGCCAAAATTAAAAAAGAACTACTCCAGAAGCAGATCAATGTAAACTAAGCAAACCAAGAAGCAAAAAACAGCAAAAGAACCCAGCCCAGAAGGCTAACCAAGCAAGGAAAATCATAAAACAATCAAACGAGACAATCCAAACGAGATAGTGAAGTCTAGACGATCCCCAGTGGAGTCGCCAAATTGTTGAGGAGGTAAATCCCCTCTGCGGATAGAGGCGATCCCTACTAGCCCAGCAGGGGTCTAGCAACAATCACGAAATGTTACGACGCAAGTTCCTAGTTACGAATGAAAGGACCAAAGATGGAAGCCTACCTGGAATCCAATGCTACGATCTGAAGAAGAGAGCGTTCCCGTTCCTCAGCCTCGGCAGATCACGATCCTCCACGATCTCCGTGGATGGACACCTGCACATGCAAGAAACAAATAGATACAAGCATAAAATCCAGCATACGCAACTAAATATCAGTCAGAAAGGATACTACTCATATTAACATAATCGAAAACAGAGTGGAACCATAATTGTAATCATTCATTAAATAACAATCGAAAGAGATTACAACCAATGTTCTGACGTCATGGTCTCCTTTGGATGGGTCTCCAGTCGTTCACGTCTTGCAAAGCTCACCGGGGAAAGGGCAAACCTCTCCAAAGTCTCTCGACAATAGTCTCCTTACTTGAGTTGGCCTTAAGGGAAGAAAGAGGGCTGTTACAGCACAAAGGCTCTTGGGAATTTGGAGATTCAAAGCTTAGGCACTTCAAGACTAGCTTGCCATCAAATTGAGCAGGCTTTTATAGATGGGGAAGGAGGGAGTTTGGATCCCTATTATTGTGGGATTGGCCCTATCAACAAGGAAGGTTCCATGGGAGGTGGCAAAACCACTTCCCTTCCATAGAACTCCCGCAGCCAAACCTCCCAACTCAAGATAGGCAATGGTTTATGAGTTTGTTGAAACACAACTTCCACCATCTTTATTTAAAAAACACTCCTTAAATTGGCTGGCGTGACTACTGCTCTGAGACAGAGCGCCAGTTGGCGCGGCCTCTTTGTAGGATTTTCTCTATTGGCGCGAGTAATGAACTGTATGCCCGCGCCAATGCAAAAGGAAATGTTTTCATGATTTTTTGCAAGGAGATGTCTTTAGGGCAATTGAAGCTCATGCTTAGAGGAATGCATTGATGATGTTTTCAAGGCATGACAATGTTCACAGGTCACAAAATGGGTCCTCCATTGTGCGGGACGGGGAATGGTAGGGACGGTGACAAATTACTGTGTAACAATATGATATATCATCAGTGTTGTCACTATGGAGGATAGACCCATATTGTAAATCCCAACTATTGGTGGATTATTCCAAGGATCTTTTTACTTGTATGATACTTGATGACCAGCTACAAGAGGAGGGGTATTTAGTCAGAGATGAGGTCATCTACTATCATGGTAGGATATTCTTATCTAAAGCGTCCAAGTTCAAGGAGAAGTTACTATAAGCAACACATGAGGATTTTCTCTTCAGCCACACTTATTCCATGAGATCATACCATACTATAATGGAGGGGTTTACTTGGGAAAGCTTTGAAGAGGAGATATATCAGCATTTGAGGAGATGCGTGGATCATTTGGAGATGGAGGAGATACATAACTCTTTTATGGGGTTATCATAGCCACCTATTTCCTCTTTAGGAATGAGAGGGGATCTATCTATGGACCACTCCATTTTTTAAAACAAGGCATATGGTAAGGATCATGTTTGTATGCATAATGATTTATATAATGAATATATGCATTCCGTAACCATACATATGTAGGCCATTTCTCCAAGTGGGAGCATTCTTCCTTATAAACTGCATGGACAACTTTGGGACATAAACAGTGTTGAGCATGGCCACTCGCTAGGATGATATAGGGACATGAAATATCATTCTGGGTGTGCACCAAAGGCACCAAACGTTACTCACCTTCTCAAAACTTTTGGGAATACTATGGCAGCAAGTAAGTGGTGGGGAAACCACTCAAAATATCATTATCTGAGGCATTTAGGAGATATACTACATTGGTTCCACATGTGGGACTATGATCCACCTCCATTATTCCATATAAAACTTTTGTATCCTTGGTTTTGATCTCATACATTGATGATGTCCTGATTCTTTTTATGGGAATGATTGGAGGAAGGACGAAATGATTGAACATGCCCTTTGGGAGAGAGATTCTCCGTGTTTCTTATGATTCATGTTTCAAGGAGAACATTAGGAAAACCATGATTGCTTCATTGGGTGTTTTTCTTCCTTGTGGGATGAGTCATTTGCATCTCATGAGAACTTGGGAGGAGCATTTCATAGAGGGCTTGATTGGGAGACACTTGGTATATGAGGAGAGATTATCACATGGAGGTGTCACTAAGGAAGGAGGAAAATAGTTGCAGCACTCACCTTTACAGTTTCTTGAGGACAAGCAACATTTGGGAGGGGAGGACTGTAATATTCCAAATTAGCCATGAGCTAGTAGGAATATTAATTTTTTCTTTTTCTTCTTAATTTGCTGAATAAGAGGGTATGGAGACCCATAAATCTCCTTAGTAGGAATAAAATCATTTCTAATGTGAAAGGAGATCAGTTTAGTGACCTGATAAAGCACTTATGTGTGAAAAGGGGTTGGAGCATGTAGACTTGGTCAACTTTGACAAAATCAACAACGTTGTCATGGAGGAGTGGCATTCATTATGGGACAGTGCAATTTTGGAGGGAGACTCCATGCATGGAAGTAGTGGCTTTAATAAGTGCGGCCAAGGGTTAGGAAGCTCACTTATATAAGGAAGGGGATGGTAGCCATAGAAGATATGTTTTAGATTATTATTTTGATATGGTCTGTTAAGACTTGTTTGCTCTCTTCATATATTTAGCTAAGACTGTAGTGTTGTTTAGCACAGGGTGTTCCTGAGTGGGAATCCCACCTTCATCCTCAGGTTACTTCGAGTACCTACTCAGGAGAAGTGATTGCACTACATTTCCACATTCTGGCATCAAACCAAGCTCCATCTTTCATCTACAACGTAGTTTCTGCTGAGGGTTGTGCTGTGTTGCAGGTTAAAGCAGTCGAGAATACATTTGGGTGATTTCTCAGCTATATTTTAGTGGGGGAAGGTTTCTTTCCATTGGGAGGCTAGTAAGGAAGACCCTTGAGCATAATTGATATATTTTTCACCAAACCATAGTGTTTTAATCCCCTATAGTGCAGTATCAGTCTGGATCTACGTTATTCTAGGGAGGAGTTGCAGGGGTAGTTGCAGTGGGTGATTTGGGGAGTGATTTCTTCAGTGAAGGGGTCAGCGTTTCATCTAAAGGATCCATTGGAGGAGAGCATACTTATTTTCATATCAGCTTCAGCCATAACCCTTGAGTTTCTTTTTTGTAGCATACTTTCAGCCCTAGGGCTGCAGCTCATATTGTATTATTGGGTGTATTTCCCTGAAACCCTCTTGGGTTGTATTGGAAGGTTGTTATAGAGCCTAGATCTTCATTTTTGTATCTTTTGAGGCATATATCAACCCTTTTATCTTTTGTACATTCATTTTCTATAGCAGTGCTCCTATGACTATGTTATAGCAATCTTCCGGCATTTTGTGTAGTAGCAGCACCTCATTATTGAGGGGATTTATTTATTAGAGGCCTATCTTGATTCATGTTGTATGGTTTGTGCCCCATCATTTTGTACTTATTTTTTGATGTTATGATGAATAAAGAAGCTCCATATTGATCTCTCACATTTATGCATTAATCTTCACTGTTATTTCCATGTTTATGCATTATATTCCTGCTTTTCCCATTTGGGAATATTACATTCACTCCCTTCCAGTCTTGAATATTTCAAGGTTTTAAACCCTAATCATATTTCAATATTTTTTTATGAAATTTCTATTTTCTTTTTATTTTATGGGCTTAGCGGTAAATAAATATTTTCCCTGATTTTTAATATAGATTCACTTATTTGTTTAAAAAAAAATTATTACAACAGAGTTATAGGTTTCTTTCTATTTAACCCTACTCATTTAGTTTTGATTGTAATGTAAGTGCATGGCTAAGTGTTTTGTAAGTTGGATTCTTATTCAAGTAAAAACCCTTGATAATATTTTTGCACTTCGTATATTTTTCCTGTAAATCAAGTTTTCCTATAACTCTTTTAACACTTTACTATGTTCACTTGCACGAATTTATGTCTTTTGAACAATTTTGAAAAATTTTCCTTCATTGGGGATATTTAAAGCCTTATCATCACTTATGGATATTATAACTTCCAATTTCCAGGTCAAATGATCTGAAACCTTGGATTCCTTATCTACTTAAGCATGCATTATGTTATCACAATTTTCCCTCCCCATAGTTAATGATCCCCAACTCCTATTATTTCTTAGGATTCAATTATTTTCTAAAACTTTAATATATAGGAAACAATGATATATAGGGTTAATTCCACCTTGCTAGTGATCGCATTAACTTACCTTTCCTTTATCCCACTCAAAAAATTCTATAAATTGATCGATGAATATCCATTCTCATTGGTATCATAAACATCGTATGTTTAATTATTTAATTTCTTCCAAAAAATTTATACAATTTTTTAGACTCTAGGATCTTACGACCACTTAAAAAAATTAATGGACATGATGTACCATCAGACTCAAAAGCTCTCTTCCTTTAACTATCCCTCTCACACCTGATGTTGCATCTTCACGTTTTTTCCCTCAATACAACAACTCTCGTTTGTCTTCAGGTTGGGAAGGGCGCGTATGTTAAAGCACATTTTCCCACTTTATGAGATAAGACCACTCTCTATATTTCAAATCTGCAATTGCCATATCATATCGAGTGCGAATATGAGTGAAAGTTATGACTCCAAACAGAGCTAATAGATGGGAAAATGCAAAAATTTCAAATAAGATTTAATTACATGAATTTAATTGTGGTAATTTTAAGCCTTTAATGTTGCATTCATAACACATTTTCCCTCCTCTTTTAGACTTATTTTTCATTTTTCGTCGAGGGGAAACATTTTTCTCCTGCATGCAGATCCAACTAGAATTGGATATTTCTATTTTTTTTCACCATAGAAACATAATTGGAGCCTAACCCCATTGTTCTATCAACACCAGGTAACTAACCAATTCATTTTTCCTCCAATTTTAGCTCATTTCAGGGATAATTTAAGCTTAGGTCACAGAAATATCTAAAGAATCCTCAAAATAATTTTATATTAATAAATTAGTAGGAATTAAATATTCTCAGGTCTGGAATACCGACATTTTGACCTTAAAACGTACCTTGAGTCTCTCTTCAAATAAATCCCAGTTGGATAAGTATTTGGTTCAGTCTCAGGTATTCTTGGCCACCTTACTTGCTTTCCAGTTTGACCCTGACTCTATCCTGCTTTTGGCTAAGATTTTTAATCCTGAAACCAATATTTTCACTTCTTTAGTCAATAACCAAGTTTTCTTAGAAATTTTCAAAGTTTTTTTTCTCTAAAATGTTGAATTTACCTTCCACAAGTGTTGAAATTAGGAACAAAATATTTGATGAAGAATTCATAACCTGGGCAAAGGATGATAAACTCCCAGTTTTCCGAAGTTTTTTTACAACCCTAACTGAGAACTAGAAGATAGAATTCCCTTTACCTACAAATCTCTTAAAACCCTTTTTTCAAACCTTATCATCCCTCCTCATTGTAATTTTTTTTCTCACTAACGATTCCAAAATAGACAAATTTGTATTCATGACCATTTGCCTCATAATGCCCAACGTTAAAGAGATAACTAATATTTTTCCTAGATATCGTGCCAAAGCTACAATCATGGACCTTAGTACAACTGTTCCATTCAAAACTTGTATAAATTTCACTTATCTAATACACTTTATATTTTTTAACTATCCCTCCTTTTTCAAATCAACAATACTGATAGAGAAAATTGAATATAACAATGAGGCATAAATGGAATTCTACCACTAGATATACATCATATATCCTGGATGGATTCCCTATGGCTATACTCAGATTATTGAATGTTTTTCCTTTTATTTAAGGGTAAAACTATTAGAGAGTACTCCAGACAGTATATTAGAAGAAGAAATAAAAAAATTATGATTAAATAAAGAGGAAAGTATCAACAGTTGGTTCCTTTTCGCATACTTCTCTATCATTAGAATTTATGGTTTTGAGAAGGAACCTTACTACCTTCCAAAATTTATCACTCCTTTAATATTTTCTTATGAGGAATCGAGACAAAGAATTATTTTAAGTGAGTTTCATCTTGTTTCAAAGAATAAGAAGAAAATTTTCAGTTTCCCATATGCAATCCTTTCTCTAATTGCTAGGCATAAATCAACAATTGATATTGTAGAAAAATAAATGCTCTCATTTAGTTTTATGCAAGATGTTTGTTGGAAGTATGACCCTCATGGTTTCATCTCTGGCTTAAGAAAGCAATCTGGCCTATCTTCTTATATTCATGAGACTAGGAAGGAAAATGAAAAGGCAGCTAATATTTTTCCTCTACCGCAAAATAGAAAGGAAAAAAAATTATGCAAGTGACCACAGGAAAAAGTGAAAAAGAAATGTGTAGAGATGAGAGAACAAATCAAATACTATTGTGGGTAGAGGATTTGGTAAAAATTATCACAATGAATTTTGGTAACTACACTGACAAACCCCAAATTCAATAGTTGTTATCTCAAACAAAATCACAATTCTTCACATGTTCCACCGCTTTGGGTACAATCTCCCACCATGTGAATGGAGTTGGATTCAAGCATGTGAGAGAATCGTTGGAATACCAGTCGTTACTGTATTTTTTTAACCAACATTAGGTTATCCACATTTAATGTCAATGGAATCCAAGGTACCTTAGTACATATTACAAGGTACGAATAAATGTGTTGAAGTCGAGTCACCTAAAAGATCCAATAACCAGGAGACATTAATGTATTACCACTGATTTCCAATGAGAGAACCTATCATTGATGCATGCAAGTCTCAAGGTATTGTAATAATCCCTAGTCCTTCTCCCTAGATAATGTGTTGAAGTCAAAGGGGGGAGAATCATTAAAAGGAGGGCCTTAAGGAATCCCTCAACAACTAACAGAAACAAACAAAAGAAATTTGGAATATTTATGATTAGAAACCAAATAAATGATGACAACATATTAACAACCTAATCATGCCAAAAGGTGGTTTTCATAATTAGGCACCAATATTATTATTATTTTTTTATATTTATATATTTATTGAAATAAAAAAGAGAAGAATTAATAAGAGGAAATAGTAGTAGGAATAGAATATCCTTTCTTCACCACTTCCATCCCATTGTCCTTGCATATTTCAACTATGAATTCCTCCTTGGACATCGTCTTTCAAAAGAACTTTAGCCAGTGTCCATTCACAAGAAAATACATTTGTTGTTCATCAATTGTTTTGATTCGAACTAGCCCATTATAAAAAACAATGTCCACTTCACATGGTCCATGTCAGTGAGTTGTGAATTTCCTTTAACAACCTTAAATATAGAATAAAAAATGAGAACATAGTGTCCCTGTTGGAATTTATTCTTTCGAATGAATTTATCATGACACTTATTTTTATTCTCTTGTACCAGGACTATATGTTGGACTACATCCTGCATAATTTCATCAAGTTGATTTAGTTGTAACAATATATGTTCTTGTGCTTCTCTTAAATCCATTCCCAACTTATCCACAGTCCGAAAGCTATGAATTTGGAACTCAATTGGTAGCATGACCTGTTTTCATAGAATAACTCATACGGTTTGCATCTCATAGTAGCCCTCCACGTTCTTATGTAGGCACAAAGAGCTTCAACTAATCGTTCCACCAAATATTTATGATGGATCTGAAAGACTTTAGTAATGATTTCCTCTAATACTTTATTTGTGAATTCTACTTTCCCATTCACCTAAGTGTGTTTAAGGCATTGAATTTTGGTGCCAAATATGGTACTGCTCGATAATAGTAGTGATTAAGTTGGATGTCAAATGTCCCTTATTATGTGACTATCCCCTGTGGAACACCAAACTGAGTAAAAATATACTCATAAATAAAATTTATTACTACTTGTTCATTTTCTCGATATAGTGCCTTGGCCTCGACCCATTTTATAACATAGTCTGTGCACACCAAAATATATTTCTTCTTTTGGTACATTGTCGTGATTGGACCTATGAAATCCAAGGCCCGCCTATTGAACAGTTTGACCAATACCCATGGATGTAATGGAATTTCATCTACTTGAACTGGCCTCCCCATCCTTTAGTAGTTATCACACTAGCGCACATATTTCTTCACTTTTTTCAACAGGTTGGGCCAAAAATACCCAACTTGCAATACTTTGTAGGCAATGCATTTATCTAAAAAATTGCCTCCACAAGGCTCATTGTGGAAATCTCTTAAAATTTCAGGCACTTTATCCTCCCATATTCATTATCTAATAATAAAATATACACATGCATAAAACAAGTTTCCATTAATCCAAGAGTAATAGGCACTTCTATTTATAATATTGTGCTTTTCACGAGCAAGAAGCTTCACTAGTATTTTTCCTATAGCTAGATAATTTATAGTATCTGCAAACCAAGGTAGTATAAAACACGAATAATTGTTCATTAGGAAAATCTACATGTACAGGAACATTATTTTCTTCATGCTTCAACCTAGAAAATAAATCAACAACCAAATTATCTTCACCGGGTCGATCTACAATTGTAACATTAAATTCCTATAGTAACAAAATCCATCTTATGATTTGATCGTTAGTTACCAGTTTTTTCATGAGGTATCGGTTCGTTGCATGGTATGTTTGAATGATTACCTCATAACCTATAATATAATTCCTGAACTTGTTTATAGAGTGCACCATCGCAAGGAAATTCTTCTCAGTCACAATATAATTTAATTCGGTGGGGGTTATATTTTTACTGGTATAATAAATTTAATTATAACACAAGTCATATTTTTTCCAAAAGACAGCTCCCAAAGTCGTGTCTGAAGTGTTTGTGGAACTATGAAATGGTAGATCCAAATTGAGCCCCCTCAAAATAGATTAAACTAAGAGTTTTTCTTTCAAAGTCTTAAACGCATCCTAGCATTGGTCAGTCCATAAGAAAATGACATATTTAGACAATAATTTTAACAAAGGCATATAAATATTTATGAAACATTTGATGAAGTGTCGATAATACCCTACAAAGCCAAGAAACTTATCACCTTTTTTTTTGTAGGAACCGGTAATTGGGATAAGACCTTGATCTTGGTGGGATCAACCTTGATACCTATAGCGGAAACAACATGACCAAGCACAACACCCTTAGTTAGCATCCTGTTTCACTTTATGTTACTCAAGGAAAGGTCTACTTCCAGACTTTGAATTAATACATTTTAAAGATTTTCTAAAGCTTCCTTGAAGGAATCCCCAGAAACAGTGAAGTCACCCATGTACACCTTAACACATTCATGGATAAAATATAAAAAAATGCCTAATGCTGCTCTTTGAAAGGTGGTTGGGACATTACACAATATAAAATTTAAAACCCAATAAGAAAAATTTTCCTAGGGACAAGTAAAAGTAATTTTCTCTTAACCCTATGGAGTTATCTAAATCTAGTTATACCTACTAAACCCATCTAAGAACAAGAAATATTTCTTCATTGCTAAGGTGTATAGGACATAATATATAAAAATAAGAGGGAAATAATCCTTCATTGTGGCTTTCTTCAACTGCCAGAAGTATACACACACTCACCATTTTTCTAAAGATTTAGGAACCACAACTAAGGGGGAAACCCATTTTCTATCATATATCAGGTAGTTTAAATTTTCATCAAGGATATTTTGCAATTATTTTTTCACTACCTCCTTAAGTGATGGGTTCATATGCCTCTGAGGTTTTCAAACAAGATGAGCATCAATCTACATATAAATATGATGAGAACATACTGCAAGATCGATCTCTTTCATGCCCAAGTAATCCCATGTGAAGACCTTTATTTTTTCATGTAAAACCTACATCAATTCTTTTCGTTGCTCATCAGTGAGCTCAACACTGATATTGAAGCATTGACCACAACTTAATTCAAAAAAAATACAACATGATTTTATTTATTAAGATAGAACTTTGGTAGTGCTACATAATGAGGATAGAACTATCAAATCATTTTTTTCCTGCACGTCACTCTTTAAAACATACTCGAATATATGATTATCACAACCATAAGAACTTGAATTACATAAAACATAATTAAGCTAAATTTGTTAAGAACATACCTGAAAATTATTTACCTAGTTGATAGTACACATGAGTTGGACCACTTTCTCATTGCTTGTCGAGTCATCAAACCAGGGTGCTCTAGTTTTGTTAACTTCGTAGGCGGATACAAGGTAATATCATTAGAGAAATTTTGAGGTCAAAAATGGGCCTCAAAAGAAAAATGCACAACAAAAATAAACTTTATAAGAACTAATAGGATTCAATATGATGATTTCAATCGTGGGGGATGATTCACCATTTTTGGAGTAAAAAGGTATATATATATATATATATATATATATATTCAACTCATATTTTCAACTTATCTCCCTATGATTTTACTCAAATTTCAAGTGGGAGCACTCGTTGGATGTGGAATTTAATTTTTCATCCAAGGATACCCATGTCCATCAAAATTATGCAAAATTGGTACTCCTTGGATGAAAATTTAAATTCTACATCAAATGAGTGCTCCCACTCAAAATTTGAGTAAAATCATAGGGAGATAAGTTGAAAATACGAGTTGAAAAAGTATTTTTTTATTTTTTTCCCTCCAAAACTTGATGAGGTAATCTAATCTTATTTTATTATTTCCACTATTATTTTATAATATTCCTTAGGAGACACAATTTAGACCTTAAAATTTCTCTAATTGTTTTACTACTCCTTCATGGTAAATGAACATGTTACAAGACCTACATCCTATGAACACATTCGTAGTAGAAAGCCACGGCCTCCCAAGGATTATTGAATGCCCTCCAGTTACAGATTTAGTTTGCACAACCATGAATTCCACTGGATATTCCCATGAATCAAGGGAAAAAATTACATCATCCAAAACTCCTTCCAAATTAATCCTAGAACGATCTCATAGTTCAAGAACAATTGGGGTAAGACGAAGATCATTTAGTTCAAGCAGCTTAATAATATGTGTAGTCATGGCATTGACGGTTTCCCCTAGGTCTATTAAAGTATTAGGAATACATACTCCATTAATATTCACTGAAACAATAGGAATTCTAGGATCATGATATTTCTTCATTAAATTATTTTCAATAATTGCATCAACGCACTCTCCAACAAGATGAATAGTCAATGGATATTTGAATTTCCTCGCTCACCTCTTCAGACAGAACTCCCTCACTATTTTAGCATAAATGGGTATATATCCTGAATATCTTGCAGTAGGGGAATTTTAACACAAATGTTCCTTAATTATTTAACCGTATCATTCTCAATAGGTTTTATCAATTCACTCTCATCCAACTCAAGAAAAAGGGGGATTTGACATTTGTTTCACGAAACTATTCTCTTGTTGAAGGAGTGTAGGTCTACCAGTTCTTTCTAAAAAGGTAGGAAATTCTTCCTCTCTTTCCTCTAAAATAATGGGGCCGGAATCTGTAAGTATATTTCCTAACCATAAATGAACATCTTGTACTTCTACAGGAGTAATAAAATAGGTTGGGAAGGTTTGCAACACAACTTGCAGAACAGGTTGGTTTGCTTTATTATTTAGGTTAGTGATAAGTTGAATAGGAAACGTGTTTGACCTAGAAGATCCGGTAGAAGGTAGTTATAATTGGGTATTCAGAGGTTGTTATTGAGATGTTGTCGTTTGGTAGCTTTACAAGAACGTTTGAGACTGCAGAGGATACTGAGGCAGTAGGAAATAGGTATATAGAGGTAAAGGTCCATAGCTTCGTCCTCACCAACCTTGTTAGAAATATTAGATGTGAGGTGGTTGTTGTGACCACATTTTCCATGGTGTGGTGACATTCCCATTATAGAAATTTTGAGGTCAAAAATGGGCCTCAAAGAAAAAATGTACAACCAAAATAAACTTTATAAGAACAAATAGGATTCAAGATAATTATGTCAACCATGGGGGATGATTCACCATTTTTGGAGTAAAAAAGTAAAAATATTATTTAAAAAAAAAAAAAAACTACATTTTCAACTCATATTTTCGAATTATCTCCCTACATTTTTTCTAAAATTTTGGGTGGGAGCACTCGTTGGATGCATAATTTAATTCCTCATCCCAAGAGTACCCATGTTTCATACTTTCGATAGACCTTTCTACACGAAAAATGAGAAATACATGAAAAAACGTGATTGATCACATTTGTTCATGTATTTCTCATTTTTCGTGTAGTAGGTTCCATCGAAGTATGCAAAATAGGTACTCTTTGGTGTGGAATTAAATTTTTTATCCAATGAGTGCTCCCACTTGAAATGTGAGTAAAATCGTAGGGAGATAAGTTGAAAATACGAGTTGAAAAATTAGTTTTTCTTTTTTCCCTCTAAAAATTGTTGATGTAATCTAATCTCATTTTATTATTTCCATTTTTATTTAATAATATTCCTTAGGAGGCCCATTTTATACATCAAAATTTCTCTAATGATGATGCATATTGTAAATTAGAAAAATGTGAAAAACCTGCGACAGTAAGGTTGAAAGATGTAGCTTGAGGCCTAGGTTGCCATGGCTTCTTGATTTCTAATGAATGCATCTTCTTCGTTTCAGGCTCATCCATGTGGTATACTACTTTGAGTCCTATTATATAAGGAAAACTATCTATGGAGTGATATTCTGCACCGATGGCACAGACCACGAGATTATTGAGAGGGAAATATTTTCTAGGGTGTTTCTTTTGACATCTAGGCAAAAGAATAGAAAGGGCGGTGTGTTCATCCTCCCTTTTATTCATGAAATTAAGAGTGTCAAGATGTAGACTCAAAGTAGTTAATATATCCATTTTAATATATTCCAAAGGATTCCCTAATTATATCTTGTTTACCCCACTCGAAGTCAACTACTGATTTTTAAGATCGTGATTTTTTCACTGTCCGCCCTTGTCCACATGAATATCTCTTGCAAACTTTGTTGATATCATCAGAAGTAAACATCGAGATATCTCCTACTCCCATAAAATTTAACACTTTCATTGATTCTTCCATTACACCCTTCAAGATATAATCTTCTTCATTTCAAGATCCAACTTATTTTGTTTGGCATGTTGAAGATTATATAAAAATATCTCTAGTTAGTCTTCCAAAAAAATTTGTCTTTCCTTTGCACCATTCTAAAAAATTTCCACTTTCAATTCGTGGGCCTTGCAATGATCTTGCTACTTCTTAAGGAATGCCTATCTCATGTCTTCCCAAGTGGTGATGTTATTTTTTGGTAGTGTCGTGAACCACCGCAAACTTATAATCTTTAAGGGTAGTTGGAAATAACTTCAACTTCTATGTGTCAATCAAATAATCCATATGACAACATAATACATCAAAGTAAAATATAGAATTGTTAGGATCCTCACATTCCAGCCCTTGAAAGCACGGAAGTACTTTTGGGAAAAAAAAATTCATTTGTACATTAACAGTTGGATCAACAATTGGAATACCAAAAGTCATCTCATTATCCTTCTTTGCTGGTTTGTCATACCTTCTCCTTCATCCATTTTGTTACCTATGACAAAGTTGAATTCAAATTCTAGGGGAAAAACTCCAATATTTGGGCTTCTGTGAAGTGATAACCCCACTCCTCTTCCCAGTATTTTTTCAGTGGTAGGTTCATTAAAGGAAGTAGTTGAGTGATCTACTCTCCTAGCTATTGATGCTTGGCATGAATTATCCAACCCTTCACTTTCTCTTCTCCTATCAGTGTCATTATCTTCCAAGTTAGTATTTGGGGGTCATTTTGTTTTATATTTACTAATTAGAGTATCAAAAATTACCTTACCTTTACCTTTCCTACCTCTCCCTTGACTCATACAGGACCAACATCATCTAGATCCATTGAGGCAGACAACCCACAAAATGTGGATGCATAGGTTCTTATCTCTCGTATTACCACTCCCACCATTTTTTGTTTTAGGATGCTCAGATACTACAAATGAGGAAATCTAATCAAACACTTAGATTGTAGAAATTATACAGCATGCATGTATATCTTCGATTTACCCGATCTAACAATGTACTAAATTTAAATACTTAATCGGTTCTACAAATATTTTGCGGAATTAAAAACACAATCGCTAATCACATGAACATGAAGAAAGATCAATCACACACAGTACAGATAATTTCCCAGGGAAATCTTATAGCTAAAAACCCCACTATATTCTATTGTAAATTAAGCATGGATCATGAAACAATTACATACAAAAATCTTCTCACAAGATCCCTCCAGTACTCAGCTAATTGTCTCACACTGTCATATACAAAACTGACCAACACATGGCCAATTCTCAGCCTCCAGACAGCCTGCCTTGCTTCCACAATCCCTGATGGTAAATATCCCTAAAATATAGGAATTCTTCCTTGCCTTGACTGCGCAAGTATCATGGGAACTCTAATGGGTGTTTGATTGCATGTGTGCAACCCAATAATCCTACAACTGATAGTCAACTTCCTTTTCACCTAGAACTCAACTGGGTCTCGACTGGATCTAACATGCATGCAGCTAATAATAGTAAATCTTCATTTTCATGTGAGAACATTGATTTTGAATTAATTAATAATTAATTCAATAGATCTCTCACTAGTGTGTCTTCAGTTACAACTAGCACAACTGAGTTAAACCAATTTACAACTTGCACCAACTCATGCACCACTGCACTTCGAACTCTGTTACAACTATAATTACTCTACATGTCTCACCACCAACCTCTAACTCAAAATCCACTAGCGAACTGAATTTATCACTTCAGTTAACTCATTCAAGTCCACATTGAGAATAGATTACAGTTTAATGTCCAGCTTAATTAAGGGATAACCAAAATAGACATGCACCCAAAAATAGCATTGTGGGCTCCACCCTAGTCTGGGTGCTTAATGCAACCAAGTGCTTGATTCACTAGGTGTGGGTATTGAATCTTCTTATTGAATCTCAATGCTCCCTCTCAAGATCCTATCTCTATGGTATTCGAATTTTCTCCTGGTGAGCGCCTTCATCAGAATATCTGCATCTTGATCTTCCGTGTGAATATACTGAAGCAACATGATCCTTCTCTACACACAATCTCTGAGATGATGGTATCGGATATCTATATGCTTGGACCTATCATGAAACACGAGATTAATCGATATTTTAATGCAACTCTGATTATCACAACGAATCATTGTCGGATCCATCTAAGAACTGAACAAACCAACCAAGATCTTTCTCATCCAGATAGCCTCACATGAAACTTGACTTGCTGCCATGTATTTCACTTCCGGTGAACTGAGTGCCATGGATCATTGTTTCATGCTATACTAGGAAATTGTTGTCGATCCAATGCTAAAGATCCCCCTTGATGTGCTCTTTCTTTCCGATGGAATTCCAGCCCAATTTGCATCCTTGAAGCCATGTAGCTTCACTCCATCCATCTGTTTGTATCATAAACCATACTCTAATGTGCCCCTCAAGTATCTCAGGACATGCTTCCCCACCTTCCAAAATATCTTGGTAGGATTAGCCATAGGTTGACTCAGCTGGTTAACCGTGTAGTAAATTTTCGGTCTCGTGTTCACCAAATACATTAGAAAACCCACTAAATGTCGATAGACAGTATCATCCACTACCTCTCCAGAAGTAGCATCCACTTTCCTCCAATTTCCTAGAAGAGGAGTATCCATGGGTTTGCATCTCTCCATGTTAAACTTACCCAGTATCTCCTTTGCATACTTTCCTTGAGACACAAAAATTTCTCCATCCCACTGCCATATTTCCAATCCAAGGAAATAATGAAGGAGTCACATGTCCTTCATTTCGAACTCCCTTGCAAAATCCTCCTTGCATGAGTGTATCAGTTGCTCATCACCAGTCAAAATTAGTTCATCAACATAAATAACAATGATCAATAGCTTACCCTCAACCACAATCTAGTACAGATTTTCATCCACTTCACTTTTTGTGAAGCCTAGTCTGGTGAAATAGCTGTCTATCCAAGTGTACCAAGTACGGGCTGTGTTACACCATTTTTTGGTCATCTAACCTACTACCATTAGATGGACCCAAGTACACCATGTAAGACCAATTTTACCCCAAGTACAATTGCTTTCACTATGTAAAATAACTTAATAAAACACATTTATTAGGTTGTTTATGGTCTAAACAGGGAACCCCAAAGGGAAATATTAAACAAATCTATATTTGTTTGATTTCCCTCATGGAATAATAAATTAAACAATAATTTAATTATTATTCCTGGTCATGTTTAACCCAAAACAAAGAAATTAATTCGATAAATCCTTATTTATCTTATTATTTTCTAGGAATAACTATTTAAATCTTATTTAAATAATATTCCTTGTTAAATATGACTAAATCACCCATAAATAATTAAATAAATCATTATTTATTTGATTATCTTTTAACCACTTCTTTAAAATGATAAATAAATCATTTATTTATTTATTATTCACAAATAAAGGGATTTGACCCAAGTCAAATACTTTTTCCCTCCAACAAATATAATAAAATATTCCATAAAAGGTGGATCTAGATTTGGTTAATTTTATTTTAATCATGCACCAAGATCTAGAATGACCCAATATTTTGTTATAAATAGGAGGGTTTCTCCTACCATTCTTCACCTTTTGTTGCCTATTAGATCACTCTGGATCTATACTCTTGGTCTGACTTTGAGCCATTATCATTGTCAAACACTGTTCCAATTGCCAACATTTCACCCCTAAGGCGCGAGCTCCCCCAGCTCCCCTCCATCCTGTTGTCACAACTGGTCCCTTTTGTAAATGGGCCATCAACTTTATGGAGTGTTGACCGCCATCCGTTGGTAACCATAAATATATCATCGTGGCAGTTGACTATTTCACAAAATGGGTCGAGGCTATGCCAAAATTTAACAATACGGCAGCTACCGCAGCCCTCTTTTTCTTTAACCACATTATCGCTCGATTCGGGGTTCCGAAACAACTGGTCTCTGACCACGGCCGACATTTTGAAGATGAGATATGGCGTGAGCTATCCTCACTATTGGGTTTTGAGCACCAATATTCCTCCTCCTATTACCCCCAAGGTAATGGCCAAGTTGAAGCAGTCAACAAAATCCTCAGGACCATGCTTCAACGAACGGTGAATAAGCAAAAAACCAACTGGCATCTTATGCTCTTCCCTGCTTTGTGGGCCTAATGAACTTCTGTAAAAACCGCCACTGGGTTTACTCCTTTCCACCTCGTTTTTGGAGAGGAGGCAGTCTTACCGATCGAGTGTGAAATCCCTTCCCTTCATTTGGCCGTTGAACTTCTCCCTGATACCCAACCTCTAGAACAATGACTTATCATGCTTGAGCGTGCCTTCGAAGACCGTCGTGTTGCATTGCAAACCATTGAAGCGGCTAAGAAACGCACCAAAGCTCAGTATGACCGAAAATTCCACCCTCGTACTTTTCAAGAAGGCGACCTTATTCTAGTATATGACTAGGCCCATGATGACCTTGGTCACGGGAAATTCGACTCATTATGGCTAGGCCCTTACATCATCAGTGAGGATCTTGGTAAGGGGGCATACCTCTTAGAGGACTTCGAAGGCAATCCCCTTCCTAATCCTCGCAATGCACTCTATCTTAAGAAATATTACCCTTAGCATTTCCCTTCCGAAATGCATGTTTTATTTTCTTTTAGATAGCCAGCATCTTTGTGTTTTCATACTTTGATACTTCGCCAGGACATACTTTGTCCAAGAAGGATCACTTCACCTCTCCTCAAAATCGAATCTCCTCACTTACAACACTTGTACTTGTGGCACCACTCTGCCTCCATACTTGTCCTTGTTCGTGTTGATTTTCGTCATGAGATACCATCTTGTACTCATGTTTTCATGGTCCCCCATGGGACCTTTACTGTGTGGCAACACCATCGAGTCGCCCTTGTTTAGAGCATCCAAGTTGAGTCATCATCGCATTCATGGAGTCTATCCCGAGTCCCTTTGTGCCCCGCTATAGTCCTCCATCCTTCATTGCTTGGTCTCTCTCTTGTGTCGCACATTATGGCCTTCAGTCCCACTTCCCCCTATCCCTTATGATATTGTGTCAGTCGCTGACATGTCATTCATACCCTTTATGCTCTAGCAAGGGAAGTCGTCCATTCGCTACTCAGTCCCCTCCATTCCATCATCATCATTGGTATTAGTCTATCCGTCGCTCTACTATTTTCTCTCGTGCCTTAGTTTAGGATCTCTCATTACCTCACCTATGGCGGACCTCCTTCTGTCGACATCAGCTCCTTCATTCCAGAAGACAGGTCTAGAGGGCGGTGTACCTTGGTTCTAGCTTCCACTCTTATTCGGTGCCTCGGATCAGGCAAAGGGATCTCTCATTACCCTTTGACTTGATTATTTCTCCACTCCAGTTCCTTTCAGCATCATCGAGATCCGTATGCTTGATGGTTCAGTGATACAACAACAGCTTTTGGTGATTCCCAGGTGTGTGTGAGATGTCTCAACCCTCATGAGGGGGCGGCCCTGCAGGTAGCCCCCCACATGCCCGGATGACCTCTTCATTGCAGCCTTCGATGCAGCTCCATATTTTTTATGATGTTGGCCTTAGCCGCTTGTAGCACCTCTTTGATTTTCACGTATCAGTCAAATTTTTTGAGCCCTTCCCCGCTTATAGGGGGCATTTGGGTTGTATTTGTATCTCATGTACTCCGATATTATTGTATAAGTCCTGACTGTTATCCCAGGCACAGCATGTATGTGGGATCCCTCATTGTATTTTTATCTGGCTCATGTTTATGCCAATTGTACTTTATGGTTCGGTCCCTTGTTTACTGGACACACTATTCTTTTGTACTTCGTCTCGACGGGCATAGGTATGCCTCCCCCGCCGCCTTTAGCACAGGTACCCTCTCATAAAAAGAGACTTGTTGCACCTGTAAATCTCGTCTCCTCAGGGTCTAGTTCTTCAGCACATTAGTCTACCTTAAATTTCTCTCTCTGACTTCCGTTTTGATGTCTAGTGATTGATTTCTTACAACGTACTTCGGTCATATGATTTTCTCCTAATGCTCGCACGCTGGGGGGAAATCTGTTACACCATTTTTTGGTCATCTAACCTACTACCATTAGATGGACCCAAGTACACCATGTAAGACCAATTTTACCCCAAGTACAATTGCTTTCACTATGTAAAATAACTTAATAAAACACATTTATTAGGTTGTTTATGGTCTAAACAGGAAACCCCAAAGGGAAATATTAAAAAAATCTATATTTTTTTGATTTCCCTCATGGAATAATAAATTAAACAATAATTTAATTATTATTCCTGGTCATGTTTAACCCAAAACAAAGAAATTAATTAGATAAATCCTTATTTATCTTATTATTTTCTAGGAATAATTGTTTAAGTCTTATTTAAATAATATTCCTTGTTAAATATGACTAAATCACCCATAAATAATTAAATAAATCATTATTTATTTGATTATATTTCAACCACTTCCTTAAAATGATAAATAGATCATTTATTTATTTATTATTTACAAATAAAGGGGTTTGACCCAAGTCAAATACTTTTTCCCTCCAACAAATATAATAAAATATTCCATAAAAGGTGGATCTAGATTTGGTTAACATTATTTTAATCATGCACCAAGATCTAGAATGACCCAATATTTTGTTATAAATAGGAGGGTTTTTCCTACCACTCTTCACCTTTTTTTGCCTATTAGATCACTCTGGATCTAAACTCTTGGTCTGACTTTGAGCCATTATCATTGTCATATTTTCCATTATTTGTTGTGTGAGCTCCCTTTGAGTTCTATCTTTGTCTGGTTTTTCTACACCAACAGGAGAGAGAAATGCTAGATCTGAAGTGCTGAGGACTTCCAAGAACCCATCCCATTGAGGAGAATTGGAAACACCTTCTTGTTTTCCTCCCAGGTGCCCTTAATACAAAAAAATCTTTCAAAAATATTGTTCTTGTCTTGTCTATTGGATGTATGGAGCAAAACCTTATTTTTACTGCTTAATGTCTCTTTATGCATAGATCTGGATTTTGCAGCATTTTTCTTGATCAACTAACTGTAGATCTGAAGATATTGGCAGTCATATTTGATGTTAGGGCTATAAGTTATGCGTAGCAAAAGTGGTCTTTTCTCGTACACTTCGACAAAAGATTCATACTAACAGGGTGCTTGCTTCATCCCATATAGTGCTCTTCTGAGCCTGCACATATGCGCCTAATTTTTTAAGCTTTCGAAACCTTCAGGCTGCTCTATGTACACCTCTTCCTCATGATCCCATTGAGAAACGCAGTTTTCTGTTATGAAACCAGCTCCAAAAATAGAAGAAAAGAGAGATCAACGCCTTAGAAATAAGCCACTTCGAGGGGGAAACATCCTTTACATTACATAAATGAACAATTTTTGGATGATAAAAATGAAAAAACCTCCTTCTATATATAGGAGTCCATGGGGTCACAATATAATATTCCTAGCTGACCTAACAATAATAATGTAAGGGATGAGAAGGCATTATCTTGGTGCGCGACGGAGCGAAAGAAGGAGCTAAGAGGAATGGCGATTAGGGTTCGGTTTCTTCCCACTCAGTCGGGCGCTCTCTCCTCTGAAGCCCTCACGCCACAACTGCTTAGGTGCCCATCTCCATTTACCTCTGTATCGGATGCCCACTTCTCTGCGTTGCTCGCTCTGTATTATCGATGTCCCGCAGCCCTGAAGCTGCCATCGCTTCCAACAAATCGACGGCAGCGTGTTCAACACTTCGGGAGCCCTTTTCGCTCCTCTGTGGCTTTGCATGAGAATTCCCTCAGTAGTTCACCTGCTCCAAGACCTCAGGATAGGCGTGAAGAGTCTGACCTTCTCATTTCTCAGCACGCAGGTAGCAGTGCAGAGTTCTGCTTGCTGTGGAAGAACGCGCTGTCCTTTTTCTGCTCTGTCTCCCTGTCTTCCGGTTCGGATCTGAGATGGAGCGTCCGTCTCCCTGCACTGGAGAAATGGCCTCCCCAGCAGTTCCCAGGCAGACTTACTCTTGGAAACATCAAAGATCCTAACTCTGTGTCAATACAGCAGACATCTAGGATCTACTCTGCCTCCTATCAGATCCAAATTTCACAACCCTCAGGCAAGACTATTCTGCATTGGGTATGCTCCTCAGATCTAGTGCTGACTCTCAAAATAAATCTGGAACGTTGAATTGGGATTCCCTCAACCCTTCAGAGACTTCTCTTTCAAGGTAAACAACTTGAAGATTTTCTCTCCCTCGCTGCTTACAGCATTAATAAGAATGACTCTTTAGTGCTAACCCTTCGTTTGAGAGGTGGTGCTGTTGGGCAGTCTTCTTCTACTCCTTCCTTCTCATACAAAGATGCGGTTCACTCTGAGCACCCCAAACCCCCTAAAGCCCTTAAACCAAATCCTTTTTTGGTTGACAATCTAGAGGAGGTTCCCTCTATTGAGTTTACCCATGCAGAAATCGCAAATGATCTTCAAAAATTTGCAGAAAGAGCCATCATATGCAGATTTAATGGACTATGGCCGTGCTCAGAGGAACTCTATGATTGGATCCATGCTAACTGGACTTACCATTGCAAAGTTAGCTTCTGTTCAAAAGGATATTTCATAGTTCTGTTTGATAATATTAAGCATTATGAAAAGACTATAGAAGAAGGTCCTTGGTTCATGGGAACTGCAGGGCTCTTCTTAACTCCATGGTTTCCATATTTTGACCCAGCAACTGCAGTCATCACCAGGACACCTGTCTGGATCAGGCTCCCCAACTTACCAGCCCATCTATGGCATATTAGAGTCTATAAAGCAATAGGCAACACCTTGGGCAGTTTTCTGATGGGAGATTATTGGAGGGAAAACAAAGGTCATTACACATATGCCAGAATATGTGTGGAACTAGATCTAAGCAAAGGACTTCCAGACCAAATCAATCTCAAGATAAATGACTTTGTTTGGACTCAGACACTGGATTATGAGAATACTGCCTTCTACTGTCGACATTGTCACCAAACAGGGCATCTGCAGAACTCATGCCCAACTCTCCCGGAAAAACAGAAAAAGGTGAACATCTCCAAGCCCAAATCTAAATGATGGACTCCATACTCCCCGCCTCCTCCAGTGGACTCTGATTCCTCTTGCCCAGAAGATGATGGAAGTGATGCAGAATCGGGTCAGAACCAGACTATGGACATTCCCACCAATGCTCTGTCGCATCCTCCTGATACTGCCGCTGCTCAAAAGCGCTCCCATGTGACCTCCTCGTCTGACTCAGATAAGGAGTTCCCCCCTTTGGAGAACTCCAGTATTCAAGTTGTTTTAACTCATTCACCCCAGGATGGATGGGTTAAAGTCAGTAAAAAGAAAGGGAAAAAGCTTCATGTAGAGGCCTCTGCCCACTCTGGGTAGTTTTCAGTCTTTTTTCCATCCAGTCTTTTCTTGTACTTCCTTGCTTGTTTCTTTCCTTCTCCAGGGCAGAGGTTGATAGTTTTATCATTTCTAGTTACTGGTTTTCTGCTTCTCTTTATTGTATCATCATCTTGTACCATATTTCTGCTTAATAGAATCAGTCTTATTTAGGAAAAAAAAAAAAAAAAAAAACAATAATAATGTAAGGGCACAAAAATAACAATATTTGGGTTACGGTTGTAAAACAATAACAATAAGGGGGTTACACTAACAACAATAAGGGACTATACTAGTAATATAAGGACCTAACATGCCCCTATCCTTCAAAAAAGTGTTGTCCTCAACGCTTGAGTAGCTTCGGATGCTTCTGTATAAAATTTCCATCCTCCCATGTAGAATCTCAGTGGGTAAATTGTTCCACTTTATGAGATACTCTGAAATTGATCGATTTCATAGCTGTCGAGTTCTTATTTCCGTGACTGCTTCAGGTTAAAATATGATTTTTCCTTCCCCATCAAGTTTTGGTAATATTGTTTGAACTGGAATTTTTTCCCCTATAACCTTTTTTAAGCATGAAACATGGAAAACTGGATGCACTCGTGAAGAAGCAGGAAGCTCCAATTTGTATGCCATAGTACCAATATTTTGCAACACCTTGTAAGGACCATAGTGCTTTGGCGATAATTTATTATCCTTCTTAGCTTGCTTGAGGGACATTTGTTTGTATGGTTGTAGCCGTAAAAATACCCAATCTCCTACATCAAAAATTATCTCCCTGCGATGTTGATCTGCCTGTTGTTTCATTCGATTTTGTGCCAAATTTAGGTTATCCTTTAAGAGTTGGAGAACTTCTTTTTGACACTCAATGTGATCTTCCACTGCTTGAACCTTAGAATTTCCACTTAAATAATATGTGATGGACGGTGTATGACATCCATAAAGTGCCATAAATGGGGTCATTTTTGCTGCAGTATCGAAGGAAGTGTTATACCACCATTTAGTGAGAGGTAACCACTTGACCCATTGTGTTTTCTTATCAGATACAAAACAACGAAGATATCGTTCCAAACATTTATTCACTACCTTAGTTTGACCATCGGATTGAGGATGATAAGATGAGCTATGAACTAGTTGAGTACCCAAACAATAAAATAATTTCGTCCAAAAATTTCCAGTAAAAATGGGATCTCTGTCACTTACAATAATATTTGGGTTTCCATGTAGCTTTTCAATTGTTTCCATAAATGTAGTATCAACTATACTTTCTTTAAATGGATAAGGTAATGCACAAAAGTGTGCATACTTGGTAAGTCTATCAACTACCACCATGATGACACTCTTTCCTTGAAACTTAGGTAAACTTGTGACAAAATCCAATGAAATCTCCTCCCAACGTTGACTTGGAATGGATAAAGTTTGTAGAAGATTCGGTGTCTTAATTGTCTCAACTTTATTTTGCTGGAAAACCAAATATTCGGACACAAACTTTTGAACATCATATTTAATGCCATCCCAAAAAAATTCTTTCTTCACCCTGTGGTAATTTTTAAAAAATCCTGAGTGCCCTCCTAAAGGACAACTGTGCAATTCCAAAAGAATATTTTGTTTTAGTTGGAAATTCTTGCAAATATATATATGTGATATTTGTACCATAAGGAATCATTTTTCCAACTAAATGTATCATATGTACTAGGATCTTGCTAAAAATTTTGAATGAGTTTCCACACTTCTTCATCCTTCTTCCATTCATCTCTTGCTTCGGTTATTCAATATGGTTGGATAATAGAAATGGCACAAAGAAATTCTTCCACCTCTTCATCATTTCTTGAAAGTGCATCTGCAACAATATTTAGCTTCCCTTTTTCTTAGATGATTTCAAATTCATAACCCAACATCTTTGTGACCAATTTTTGCTTCTCTTCTAAAGATATTCTTTTTTCCAAAAAATATTTAATACTAGCATTATTATTTTTTATCTTGAAGTGTCTTCCCATTAGGTAAGGTCGCCATTTCTTTAGTGCATGTAGTATTTCCAACATTTCCTTCTCATAAGTATATTTTTGTAAATACTTTCCTTTGATTGGATGACTTTCAAAAGCAATGGGTCTTCCTTCTTGCATTAAAACAGCACCAATTCCATTTCCTAAGGCATCACATTCCACAATAAAGGTTTTTGTGAAGTCTGGCATAGCTAAGACCGGTGCTAGGCACATTGCCTCTTTAAGATGTTCAAAGGCCTTAGTTGCTTTAGGAGTCCATGAAAATTCATCTTTCTTCAATAATGTTGTTACAGGTGCTACTATTCTCCCAGAATTCTTTACAAACTTGCGATAATACCCTGTTAACCCGAGAAATCCTCGCAACTACTTTATGGTTGTGGGGACTTTCCATTCCTTAATAGCTTTAATTTTTTTAGGGTCTATCTTAACACCTGTGAGATACAATATGACATGGATATTCCACCTCTTGTACTCCAAAGGAACATTTGGATGTTTTTTTATATAATTATTTCTCCTCCAATAGTTTGAGCACCCTATCAACTTGTTGAACATGATCCTTCCAAGACCTAGTGTAGATTAGTATGTCATTAAAAAATACTAGCACAAATTTTCTAAGGAAGGGTTTGAAAATGGAATTCATCAACCCTTGAAATGTAGAAGGTGCACTGGTAAGGCAAAAAGGCATGACCAAAAATTCATAATGACCCTCATGAGTTCAAAAAAAAAAATTCAGAATATCTTCAGTCTTCATTCTAATTTGATGGTATCCTAAACGAAGATCCAACTTGGTAAAATAAATTTCTCCATGTAATTCATCCAATAACTCATCAATCACGGGAATGGGAAATTTATCTTTAATAGTGAGCTTATTGAATTCCCTATAATTCGAACACATGCACCATAATCCATTCTTCTTGTGCACCAATATGACTGGAGTAGAGAAAGAACTTTGACTAGGTTGAATTATACCAGTCTCTAACATTTCTGGAATCATACGTTCAATTTCACTCTTTTGGAGATAAGGATATATGTAAGGCATGATGTTTGGATGAACACTTCCTGGAATCAAATGAATAGCATGATCATGATCACGAATAGGTGGGAGTCCTTTGGGAGTTTCAAACACCTTGGAATGATTGTCCAAGACTTTTTGGAGATCTATAGAAATAGATGATTTTGATGTTGGAACTTCTAGTGAGCATAATTGTGTAATTACGCCTCGTTGTTCTTTCTTCAGAAGATTTTTCATGACATTATAACTTATTATATTTCCTGGCTTCCATGTGATACCCCGCAATTCGATACCCTTTCCTTCCAAAAAAAGAAATTCAAGAAAAGTTCTTGAAAATTAAAAGCTACCGTCCCCAAAGATTGTAACCATTGTACTCCTAGTACAACATTAGCACCTCCCATTGGAATGGAAAGAATTGGACTATTCAATACATATTCCCCCATTGTTAGCATGATATTATGGAATTTTCCAAATCAATTTATAGTTCCTCCATTTGAAACCATCACTTGACATTCTGGTGTTGGGTATAGGAAACAATTCAATTCCTTGGCTACCTTACAATGAATAAAATTATGGGTACTACTCGAATCAATCAACACTATTGCCTATTTATTCTTGATATGTCCTTCTATCTTGAAAGTTTGAGGAGTGGTAATTCCTACCAATGCATTACATGATATTGTCAGACTCATTTCTTCTTCTTCTGGGGTTTGTTCTTGGTGTATATCCTCTTCTTTTGAAGTTTATTTTTCATTTTCTTCCTCCTCTTCACAATCTATGTAAAATTAATTTCTTCTCAAAAAAATTATGACTTTTAGTGTATTTGCTATCACAATTGTAGAAAATCCCTTTTTCTCTTTTTTCTTCCAATTGTTGTGGTGTCAATATTGTAGGTTGTGGAAGTCTAGGAGTAGCAACACTTCCATATTTATAGATGTTAGTGGTAGGCTTCCTTGTCGCCATAATTTTACATTCAATTTTTCTTGCCAACCTGATTGCCTTCTCCAATGAATTAGGTTCCCAAACACGAACTTCATGTTAGATTTTATCCTTTAAAGTTCCTATGAAGACATCAATTTTATGTTCCTCTGGAATATCAATTACCCTTATAGTAAATTTTTGGGATTCCTCAATGTGCTCCACCACTGAACCCTTTTGTTTGAGATTTATCAATTGGCTAAAGAAGGTGTTGCTCTTTTTATCCTCATAATGTGTTATTATTTCCTCCATAATAATTGACCAAGTGACATTTTTTTTACGGGAGCAAAGCCATCGATACCATACAAATGTATTTTGTTCTAAATTTAAAGTTGCAATGTTTACCTTTTGTGTGTTTTGCATATTTTTTAGATCAAAATATTGCTCCATCTGTAGTATCCATGTTACGTGATCCTTGCCATAAAACTTCCTCATACCCATGTTTGTAATATGGTAGTTCTTCCATCTAATATTACTGTTTATGAAATCATGCTTAACATTTATTTTTTTCTCATCATGAATTTCCTCTACTATATTTTCACCATTAGGAAACATTTCTTGTATGAACTTTGTCAAACCTTCCATGTCTGCTTTTAGATCATTCTTCATGTTTTCTATGTTGTCTTTCATTTTTTCTTCCATGTCATCCATCCTAGCTTCCATGCCAGCTTCCATGACATCCATCTTAGCTTCCATTCCTTTCTTCAAACCATACATCTTAGCTTCCACGCCTTTCGTCAAAACTTCCATTTCATTTTTTGTTTCTCTTTGCGAGAGAAAAATTTAGTGCACTTTCTCTTATAAGTTTGATATGTCATGTTGCACTTCATCGTCTTCATTAGTCATAGTAGAGCCTTCTGAAGGCTTAATGGGTGTTGAATTATTTTTAGGGGGAATTTTAGAACCCAATACTAATATCTATTCTACAATATGCCCTTGGAATCAATTCAAACTAATTTTTAACACAAGATTTATGCAAATCAGAAAAAAAATAAAAAAAATAAAAAAAAAAATACAAACTTTTTTCTTACTTTTGAAGAGCTCGATATTGAAATTGTATTCTCTGTGATTTAGGATCTTAAATATCTAAAATTCGGACCTACAGTAGCCCTCTGAATACTCTTTTGAATTCCACATGTCTAACCTGATTTAGATTCTTCAAGGAAAAGTTATGCCCAATCTCCCACAAATGACCTAATTATGGACTAGTTCAGTAGAGCGAACTTGTACGGTGTGCCATGTGTCACTATTTCCTGTTTCAGATCTAAAGTTAATACACAAGAAATTAAAGTCCATGTACTTGTAGCCACTTTTTACATAATTCTAATCTGATGCTCAGAGAGGAAGTTATGAAAATTTTCCCACAGTCACTTCTTTCAGATGAAATTCTGGAGCCTGAAAAAACCCTAACTTCCACAGATCATATCTCTAAAAATATTGCAAGCCATAATCTAAAATTTTCACAAGACATTCCTCGGGGATTCTGCTTCGTGTGATAAAAATTTCAGCTTCTGAGCCTTCGTAGAAAAAAATTATAGCAAAAATTCCATGATGACCTGTTTGGAGCAGCAAAACCCTAGAATCCAAAGCTCTGATACCAAATATTATGAAACCAGCTCCAAAAATAAAATAAAAGAGAGATCAACGCCTTATAAATAAGCCACTTCGAGGGGGAAACCTCCTCTAAATTACATAAATGAAAAATTTTGGATGATACAAATGAAAAAACCTCCTTCTATATATAGGAGTCCATGGGGTCACAATATAATCGTAGCCGACCTAACAATAATAATGTAAGGGAAAAAAATAACAATATTGAGGTTAGAAGGGTACAACAATAATAATGAGGGGATTACACTAACAAAAATAAGGTACTATAATAGTAATATAGGGACCTAACATTTTCACATCCCTATGATGAATGCACCAACCCATCTACGCTGAGAGTGCAAGGATGGATCTTATGGAAGAGTATCTTGTGATAGGTGAAAAATTATCATCATAAGTTATCCCCTTGATCTATGAGAATCCACAGGCCACAAATATGGCCTTGTATTTCTCCACACTCCTATCAGCAGCTTGCTTTACCTTGTAGATCCATCTCAATCCAACCACTAATTTGCCGACTGATCTTAGGAATATCTCCCATGCATTGTTCTTGACAATGGAGTCATACTCCTCCACCATTGCATCAACCCAAGTTGGTTGTTGCACTGCTTCCTGAAAGGAAGATGGTTCAGTCACAATACATTTTCTCATAATATATGTGTATCCAATAAATCAGTGAGGATACTTTCTTTGTCTACGTTGTGAAGTAGGGGCTCCTACATTTTGTGCAGCATCAAGTCTCAACCTATCATCTTTTGTGGTGCAACTTTTTCCATTTCTGATGAATGGCTCTGCATGAGTGATTTCCTCCACTCCATGAACCTCCTCATGTGGTTTATCCACATCTTGAGACTCATCCTTGGGAACCAATAGTTCCTCCTATGCATGCAAGTCCATCTCCCTCTAAAAGGACAACTACGTGGCTTTCTCCTCATCAAATTTGATATCCCATCGCACAACATTCATTCTGTTTTTTGTAAAATACACACGATAATTATGGGGTGTTTCATTGTACCCCACAAAAATCCCAACCTCAGTTGTTGGTTCCAGCTTCTTCCTGGCATCCTTGGTCACATGCACATAAACAGATGAGCCAAAAATCTTAAAGTGTGAAACATCAGGTTTCTTACCAGTGAAATCCTCTTCAGTTGTACTCATGCCAAGTAATCTATGAGGACAACGGTTTTGCACATGTACCGTTGTATTGCATGCTTCCACCCATAGATGCATCGGTAGGCCTTGATCATGAAACATTGCTCGTGTTTCACCCACAATATTTTTGTTCTTCCTCTCCGCAACTCCATTCTATTGTGGGTCATGAGGCATTATGAGGTCTCTTTGAATTTATTATTTGCTGTAGAATTTCTTGAATTCATTAGATATGTATTCTCCACCGTTATCGCTCCTAAGAGCCTTCACTTGCTTCCCCGACTCTTTCTCCACCAGTGCCTTAAACTCACAGAACTTAGAGAATTTTTTATCTTTCTTTTTCATGAAGAAGATCTAGAACTTACGAGAAAAGTCATCAACAAATATTACATAGTACTTATGTTTTGTTGTTGAAGAAACCGAGAAAGGACCACACACATCTGTGTGAACTCTCTCAAGGATCCCCGAAGCTCAGTTTTCCTTCTCATGAAAGGTGGCCTTTACATATTTTCCCATAGTACATCTCTTGCATGTGTATGACTGCGCAAGTGTACTCCTAGGAATACCAATAGAAATTTTTTGCATGACTTTCAAGGCTCCATGGTGAAGATGGCCCAATTTCCTGTGCCATAATTCGCCCTCATCATGGCTCACCACTTGATCTGACTTGCCCATCATTGTTGCACAACCATCTACCTCCAACTTGTAGATATTCTTAACTGGAATCCATATCCTCTTGTCTTGACCAGTTTTTTTATGTCGCAGGAAAGATTTTCCATCACTAAAAACAACGTCATAACCTCTATCCTCCAACATTGTGACTGAGGCCAAATTTTTCTTCAGACCTAGTACATGCATCACATCTTTTAATTGAAATGGTTTACCTAACTCCCTCTAAAAGGTAATGGTACCAATCCCGGTAGCAATGTACCATCCGTCATCACCCATCTCAATATGCATCTAGAGATATTTCTCCTCCAATTCACTGAAAAGTTCCTTATCTCCCGTCATGTGGAAGGAAGCGCCACTATCCAAATACCACAAAGATCCCAATGCACTGGACACCATGCTAGAAATTGATGAGAATTCAAGATGAAATTTCTATGCAAGATCCTCACCAACTGCAGATCCAGTAGCCTTCTTTTTCTTCTTCTTCTTTGGACAATTAGTAGCAAAATTCTCATGCTCGTGACAGTGAAAACACTTCGCCTTGGACATGTCCTACTTCTTTCCATTCTTGGACTCGAATTTAGAATGGAATTTATTCCCCTTCCCCTTCCTCCCCTTGGCATCCAAATAATAATCCTCTTCATCCTCATTCTTAGATGAAGATCCATCTCTAGTGTTCTGTCTAAACTCCTTGTGCACCAAATCCGACCACAGTCATTCCCAATCTATCGATTTTTCCCTTCCATTGACAGAGTCTTGATAACTATGCCAAATATTTCAAAGTCCTAGGAGATCCAATATCACCAAATCATCATCATCAGCTATTATTCCAATGCTCCCTAGTTCATCCCAACATTAGACAAACTTTGTTATATATTTTGGAATGGTGTCTCCCTTTTCCATCTTGATCTTCTTGAGTTTATCTTTGAGCGCCAATTTCCTATGGTCACTACTGCTTTGGAATAGATATGTTAAAGCCTTACACATTGCATATGGTGTGGCTTTCCCATGGAGGCATGAGACAATGTGGTCTCGTACTCCCTCCAATAGGATCCTCCTCACCTTTTCCACTTTCTTTTTCCATGCATCAATATTTGTAGCATCTGCAGCATCGAATTTAGGAACATCTTTGTTAATGAATTACTTTAACCCATTTTCTTCGAAGACTACCTCCATCCTATCCTTACAAGAAATGTAGTTCGAGTTTCTCTCGAGTGCATACTCTGACCTCAAGCCATTGAAAGCCATTTCGATCTTGAATCAGCAATAGCACCAAGAAAGTCTTTCTACAAATTCAAATTCTATCCAATCACAAACTCTTCTCCTGCTTCACTTCTATAATTTCTTGTGCTCTGATACCATGTAGAAATTATAAAACATGCATGTATATATTGGATTCACCTAATATAATAATGTACTAAAGTTAAATACTGAATCTCTTATACAAATATTTTGCGGAAATAAAAACACAATCGCTAATCACATGAACATGAAGAAATATCAATCACGCACAACAAAGATAATTTCCCGGGGAAAGATTACAGCTAAAAACCCCACTATCTTCTATTGTATATTAAGCATGGATCATGAAACAATTACATACAAAAATCTTCTCACAAGGTCCCTCTAGTTCTCAGCTAATTGTCTCAAACTGTCATATGCAAAACTGACCAACACATAGCCAATTCTCAGCCTGCCTGCCTTGTGAAATCCCTGATGGTAAAGATCCCTAAAAGATAGGAATTCTTGCATGCCTTGACTGTGCAAGTATCATGGGCACTCCAATGGGAGTTTGGTTGCACGTGTGCAACCCAATAATCCTACAACTGATAGTCAACTTCTATTTCACATAGAACTCAACTGGGTCTCCACTGGATCTGACATGCATGCAGCTAATAATAGTAAATCCTCAGTTGCATGTGAGATCACTAATTTTGAATTAATTCACTAGATCTCTCACTAGTGTATCTTCAGTTAAAAATATCAAAATTGAGTTTAACTCACTTAACTAAGTTAAACTGATTTACAACTTTCACCAACTCATGCACCACTGCACTTCAAACTCTGTTACAACTAGAATTACTCTGCATGCCTCACAAGCAACCTTTAACTCAAAATCCACTATCTAACTGAATTTATCACTTTCAGTTAACTCATTCAATTCCACATTGAGAATATATTATAATTCAATTTCCATCTTAATTAAGGGATAATCAAAATAGACATGCACCCAAAAATAGCACTGTGGGCCCCACCCTAGTCTTGGTGCTTAATGCAACCAGGTGCTTAATGCACTAGGCGTGGGTGCTAAATATTCTTGTTGAATCTCAACATATATAATCAAAACATATTCCCTTAGCACCTCCTCAGCAATGGCACCAAAAATGACCAGAAATTTAATTGCTTAAATTACGAGTTCATTAAATTATCAACCAGGGCTCGTAAGATAATGAGGAACCCGCATAATATATGTAGGATTAGATATTATTGGTAAATTATATTACATGTTGCAGCATTCAATCAATAATTAATTTCTACTGGACACAATTTACACTTCACTTGATAAATAGATATTCAATATTCACCAATGTTTGAAAGAAATTTTCATTTATAAATCTATAACAAAGTATAGTAACAGTAATAGCTAACAATCAATTCACACCCATGCTCAATAGAATATAAAAACCATTCAATTAATGAAACTACGGGTCTGAGTCATGGGGGTATCCTTCAACCCTTTGGTAGATCCTTGGATTAGTAGTCTCTTAGTATACATGTGATCGGAGCCCTTAACACTCAAGAACAATCCAACTCATTCAAATTGAAATGTGATGCTCAAAAATGAATTGATAATATTAACCAACTATAACGAAATAAATATGAAATAACATTTTACAGTATTAAAATTAAAATTCTATAGAAATCATAAAGCATCAGATTAAATCTACTAGGCACACATAAACAATGCAAGTGCATTCTAGACTAGGGGGGAATGCCTAACTGGAAGCACTGTAGTAAAAGAATTTGTTACTTAAACAAATGAAATAGAAACATTGAAAATTATATTATATAGTCATCAAAATGTGATACGGATTCTAGAATTGATTTCAGTCACTTTAGGAACCTCACAATAACATTACGACTAACTTTCTTAAACTGGTTACAAGGAAATATATAAACCATTATTGACCAATCTAGTTTGAAGAGCAAGGAAAATTTTATAAATAAATGACTAATATTTACAAAATATGACAATGGACAAAGCTACCTAAAAATTTCTTAACAATTTCGTTCTAAATAAAAACTTGACGATATGAAAAGATAACAAAATAGAGATTTATTTCACTACGTTGGTCACGGTTAGAAGTATTCAAGCTCGCATGTGAACTTAACATTTCATTCTTTCCCCACATAGTTTTCCAAGATAGATTCTTCTGGTAGCTACAATATGGCACTTAGTCTAGTAACCAGCAGTCATTCCCCATAAAAACTTAGGCAAAATGGAGACTGCAATGCCTCATAATCATTAGATAAGCGAATTTACTAAAATTCAGACAAATTTCACAAGGAAACACATAAAAATAGTAATAATCACCTTGGTTATTCGATATTTGATTAAAGTCATATAATGGCAATAAATAATAGTAAAGTATAAGGAAATGTGAGGTGAGGCTTAGGGATATGATTCACAGAAGAGGTTTGGGAGTGCTTTGAACAGGTTTAATTTGATGCTCTTCAATGATAGCCTAGAGGGATATATTTTTCCTTATATTTTTCTTAAAACACAACAAAAAAAAATTGAAAATATGAATTGATATATATTTATCCTATTTCATTCTTAAACAGATTTGGATGTATATAAAGAACAAAACATGGGAATAAAAGAAAATGGAAAAACTATGTCAGATGAAGGGATTCACCCAAACAGTGACTAGGCAGAGTCATGCAAATGCACTAGTCAACTAGTAAGCCATGCATGCGAGAAAATTTCAAAAATGAACCAATTTATTTGCATACCTATGTCAAGGAGAGAATTTATACTACTAATTGAAGTTATAATATGGTTATAAATAGTTTCCTCTAAATTCTCACAGTGAAAGACTTGTCCATATTAGGGTAAAGGTAAAACTCCAAAGCTCAACTCACAAATTGAAGCTCAAGATCAGCATAATTGGACAGTGGTATGTTGGCAGCCATACTTCAAGGCCAACCAACCACCCCTATGTGGGCTAGCATACCAAGGCATGCCTTGGGATGCACCACATGAAACACACATAATTTTAAAATGAATTCCATTTCCATCAACTTTAATGAAACACCAAACATGTAAGAAACCATATGATGGGTCATACTTGTAACCTAATTTGTATAGCATGCCTTGGATTCAAACCATATATAACAAGTCCCTTTTCAAGACTCAAACATACAACTTTTAAAAAAATCATGTTACATATAAGCATACAACCTTTCCACAGTATCGTTCAAGTGCATGGTATAATAATATATGTAAACATTTTTTGAGTGTTGTTCAAACCATGTATATAAAACTTTGTAAATTACCACTTTTAAATCTTTACCATATCCATATTAAAATTGTATGCTTTTAAATTAATTTCCACTCAAAAGTATTTTTATGGTGATGTCACATAAAACATCCTAATATTTTGTTTCAAAGTTCTTCCAACATACTTGAAACTGAGATATGATGTTAGGGCTTAAGGAGTACACAAGCTTAAAAAAAGTATGCACAGATATTCAAAGTAACCATTTTACTATTAGAATAAATTAATACATAATATATTTAGTATGTTATGAGTTGATCAAAATACCATGTACATATAGTATCATGGCATAACCAAGGATAGAGCATGAAATTTCAAATGTGTTGTTTAAAAAAAAAAAAATGTGAAACAAGGTCCTTAAGCATTCATATTCAATCCAATGTATCCAAGCACATTAGCAAATTGTTATCACATATATTGCATCTTATATCACCAAGAACATCATAAATCATTGTGGGTAAAATCACCCATAACCATGAAGAAACAACCAAAAGATATCAAATTTTTATTCCTCATAGGGACCCCACCTACTAAAGGTTTGATTTTCTTATATTATTATATTTTTTGTTGGCAATATGATGCAATGTGTTGTCCTTGATGGCAACCTACTTGATGAAGTTGATGGCAACCTACTTGTTGAAGTTGTCCTTGATGGAAACTGACTTGATGAGTTTATTAATGATGTAAATCGGATGTATTTACAGAGCATCTCAGAAGTAACAGAAAAAGAAATTCCAGTAAGTGCCAGAATAATGATAAAAATGGTATGTCACAAAGCATACGCGGATTTGTAAAGGTGGAGTAGCGTATGTATGCGTAAAAGTACGTACCAAGTAGCATATGCCTATTTGCGCTCTAAATTTATAAAACCAAGGGACATTACCATGGTATTGGCCTATAGTATTGAAAGTTGGATTATCTATTTGATCCCATCCAGGAATACCATCAATGGTTGAATGGTTTTGACTCATGGTATTGATAAAGGCTAAAACTATATAAGAAGAAGAGGATCATAGTGCAAGTGTGTAGGTGCAAGGGTTATTGATGAATAAATTCCTCTAAGGAATATCTGTATGGATGAACTCTAGTCTTAATTGTTAGATCTGAATCTATGATGCACCTATAGATATGATGAAGGTTCAAGATCTCTAGATCTAGAAATGATGAAGACTTGGCACAAGTTTGATGAAGAAATTGAAGAAATCTGGGTAAGTTTATAGATCTGGTATGTTCTGCACATTTTATCTTTTATAGATATATACGCTAGTTTTTCTCGGTAAAAGCGCGTATATGCGTAGGTCCGCTTAAAGAAAAGCGCTTATGGCAGTTAGGGTTTCTGAAGAATAAAATTCACTGAAGTATACGCAGTTTTGTCTCTGTGAAAGCGCGTATATATGAAGGTTCAGTGAAGTAAAAGCGCGTATGGAATGTGTGGAATGAAATGTCTGATCTGTTATGTTGTTTTACTGCTATCTGTCAAGGATGTATTCATACAGATCTGGGTTTTTTGAATGTTGATTGTGCTGCTAATTATGTTGATTAAAGATCAAGTTGTTGGTTGATGATTCAATGAAGGAAGAATGACTGTCTAAAAAGTTCTGCATGGTTGATAAATTGTCTGAACAGAAATCTGATTTCAATCTGAGTGTGATCACATTCTGAAAATCATTGTTCTCAGAAGTATACGCAGGTTGATACGAAGAGAAGCGCGTATACACGCATCTTCAATGAAGAGAAGTGGCGTATGCATTTCATGTTATGCACAGAGGTATACGCAGGTTGGTAAGCAGGGAAGCGCGTATATACGCGGTTTAAGTAAAGAGAAGTAGCGTATGATATTTGATTCAATAAATTTTCAGGGTTGAGTCTACATCTACATATATATTATGAAGCCTGGGTTATTTCTGATATTCTAGTTACAGTGGACTCACTGTTCTGTTTGAAGTATTGGGCAAAGTATGGTTGTTGATGTTAAGTGAAGGGTTGTGTTGAAGCTATTTGATCCAGTATGAAAATTGATGAAACGTGGTCTGCAATCACGCTGAGGGTCGAAGCCTTCAGTAAGGGGATAGTAGCTCCCTTCTAGTGGTAGCTGGTAAACGAGAGCAGGGGGTAGTAGCTCCCTTCCAGGAGAGGCTGGTAAACGAGAGCAGGGGGTTGTAGCTCCCTTCCAGGAGAAACTGGTAAACGAGAGAAGGTTGTAGCCTTCTGCAGGTGGGTGCCTGCGTATTGGTATGAGTCTGCGCCAGTACATGATTGTAAGAATTTTTCTTTATAATAAATATTGAATACAGAGACGACGGCAACGGTGGTTTTCTCCCGAATTGGGTTTCCACCTTAAATCTTGGTGTTCATGTGTGTTGCTTATGTGTGATGATTTATTCTGTTCTTACTGCACATGTATACTACTTACTAAACATCTAATGAATGAATGATGCAATGATCTAAGTAAAGAATTATCTGCATAATAAGATCTTTGGTAATACGCAAGTTTTATGAAGGAAATCCGCGTGTATATGCATGTTGGGTTCAGTAAAGTAGCATATGGGTTTTAGAGAAAGAAAAAGTAAAAAAATTTAGTCAACACTAAATACTGATTCACCCCCCCTCTTAGTATTTTTCCCAACAATTGGTATCAAAGCAGGTCCTTCTGAAAAAGCTTAGCCGCTAGAAGGAAGATCAAGCAAGATGAGCAATCAAGATGGAACAGCATCTATCAGGCCTCCACTCTTCAACGGAAACAATTTAATCTTATGGAAAACAAGGATGAGATCCTATCTTCAGTCTCTGGGAGCAGATGTATGGGCCATTGTTGAAGGAGGATATCAATATCCAGCCGCCGTACCAACAGATCTGACGGAAAAGAAGAATTACGAAACAAATGCAAAGGCGGTCAATGCTCTATTGGGAAGTCTAACTGAATCAGAATTTGTCAAAGTCATGCAGCTGAATACAGCAAAGGCAATATGGGAAAAAATCATTCTAAGTTATGAAGGTGATGCAAAGGTAAAAAGTGCAAAACTCCAAACTCTCATAATTGAATATGAAAATTTAAGGATGCATAGTGATGAGAGTATTGCTAGTTTCTTTTTACATCTTGATGATATTGTAAATCGTATGAGAAATCTGGGAGAAACAATAGCCGAATCTACTTTGGTTGAGAAAATTTTAAGATCACTAACGGCAAAATTTGAGTCAAAAGTTTTTGCTCTTGAAGAAAAACAGGAGCTTCAAAATCTTACTGTGGTGCAACTTCATGGCATGCTAATTGCATATGAAATGAGAAGAGGAGGACCATATGAAGTCAAAGAAGCCGTCTTTAGAGCTTCTACAAAAGGGAAAGAAGTACAAGAAGCATAAGGATCAGGATATATCTCAGAAGAAGATGAGGTAAATTTTGTAAAGAAACTTCAACTTGGCACAGGACAGTTCAGAGGTAAGCTTCCTTTCAAATGTTTTGATTGTGGAAGAGTTGGTCATTATGCTGCTAAGTGTCCTCATAAAGAAACACCTGCAAAAGGGAAGGAAGTAGCAAGAAGGAATAAGAACCGGTCTAGCACTAGAAAGAGTTACTATACTCATGAAGACAGTGATGGGTTATCTGATAGTGAGGAAGAATGTCAACAAGATCTTCTCATGGCATTTGAAAAAGAATCTAGAGAAGAAAAGGATACTTTTATGGATGCTCTAGAGGAAAATGATTTTCTTGATGAAAACAATCGACTCAAAATATGCTTAGAAGAAAGTAAAATAATCATAGAGACTCTGAAAAATCAGATTGAAGAAGAGAAGAAACACAATGAGAAATTAGAATGTGAAGTTGTGAGTCTAAGAAAAGAACTTGATAAAGTAAAGACTCTGAATCTTAGATTTGCTAAAGGATCTGAAACCTTAGATGAGATTATCAAGGTACAACGTTCTCCTCTTATAAAGACAGGTCTTGGATATACCGGAGAATCCTCTCAGGCTTCAGCACCAAATTATCTAAAAGCAGCTATAGATGGTTTACAACATTCTGCCACTCAGCAAGGGAATAAAGAATCTTTAGAGGTAAAGCATGATCCTCTCAATTCAAAGAACACTAACAGGAATATCTTTCAAAGAAACACCAATCAACAGGTAAATTCAAGTAGAAGATTTCATGATCGCAGAAATTTCTTCTTCAATGGACAATGTTTCTCATGTCACAATTTTGGTCATAAAGTTGTACAATGTGTTGCATATAAAACCATCATGACAAGAGAAGCAAGAAAGAAAAGGATTGATATTGAAACAAAGAAGAATACTTATAAAAAATTTTCTCCTCTTCTAAATGAAGTTGAATGTGCTTATTGCAATAACTTTGGCCATGAAGAATCTGAATGCAGGAGAAAATTTTAGCCAAAAGAGAATTTTCCTTCAAGCTCCAAAGTAAGGAAAAAGAAGGAAATACAGGTTGAAAATTGTGGCATAGCGTTATTTGCAGAAGGTGAAGAAAATCAATGGTACATTGATATTGGATGCTCAAGACACAGGATAGGTGACAAAAACAAACTTCTTGCATATAGTGCTCTAGAAAAAGAAAAGAATGTTACATTTGGAAATGATACTCCTGCGGTAATTAAGGGAAAAGGGTCTGTGTTTCTAAAAGAAAAGGTGAAAGCTAATAATTTCATGTATGTGGATGGATTAAGGCATAACCTGTTAAGTGTAAGTCAAATGTGTGATCAAGGAACTGAATTTGTCTTTAGTTCAAAAGAATGTGTGGTACGTGATCTTGATACAGGTAAAACAATTATAAAAGGAAAAAGAACTCCAAGCAACCTGTACGTATTAAAGAACTACAAAGAAAAATGTTACTTGAGTAACTCTTCAGAAAACTGGCTATGGCATAGAAGGTTGGGGCATCTGAGCTTCTCTCAGATCAATAAATCAAGCAAACTTAAAGTTGTCCGTGATCTTCCCAAAATTACTCTACCCGAAAATATCATATGCAAGTCTTGCCAATTTGGTAAGCAAACCAGAGTTCAGTTTAATGCCAAGGAAGGATCATCAAGTAAGCCTCTTGAACTCATTCATACTGACATATGTGGACCTGTGAGGAAAAAGTCACCACGTGGTGAACAATACTATATCTTATTTATTGATGATTTCTCTAGAATGTGTTGGATTGGGTTGATTAAACACAAAGATGAAGCATTTGAGAAATTTCAGATCTTCAAAGCACTGGTTGAAAAGGAATTAGATCTAAAAATCAAGTGTCTTAGATCTGATCGAGGAGGAGAATATACATCAGATGAATTCCTTGAATTTTGTGAACAACATGGCATAAAAAGACATTTTATTGTAGCGGGCACTCCACAACAAAATGGTGTAGTAGAAAGAATGAATAGAACAGTTCAACAAATGGCTAGAGCTATGCTTGATGAGATTCCTACTGACACATCTAACACATTTTGGGAGAAGAAAGACATACAACGGTAAATATTCTTAGCAAGGCACATGTTCGAGTAAATAGTGATAAAACTCCATATGAACTCTGGTATGGTAATCCTCCCACTGTGAAGCATTTTAGAGTTTTTGGAAGCAGATGTTTTATCAAAAATAATGATGAAAACTTGGCAAGTTTGAATCCAGAGAAGATGAAGGAATACTTCTTGGCTACTCCTCTAGGAGTAAAGCATATAAATGTTACAATAAAAGACTTCGGAAGATTTTTGAATGTATTGATGTTGTTATTGATGAGTCTCCTGCAACCCCAAAAGAAGAAAAACAAACAACAAATGAAGACAATGGTGACATATATCCTCCTACATCAAATAGCAATGATATAGACAGTGAACCCAATGAAGAACCTGAAGATGAGTTATCTGAAAAAGCTCCATCTAGATATGTTCAAAAGAATCATCCAGAATCTCAAATTTTGGGAGATAAGGGATCAGGTGTACAAATAAGAAGGACTCTTGTGGGATCTTCTAGCCATTCTGCATTTCTATCCACTAACAACCACATTAACACCGTTAGTGAAAAGATAATGTTGTATTCAAGCCATGAATGAAGAGCTTGATCAAATCGAAAAGAATCACACTTGGGAATTAGTACCCAGACCTCATGAAAAAAATGTCATTGAAACCAAATGGATATTCAAAAACAAGTTAAATGAGAATGGGGAGGTTATAAGAAATAAAGCTAGACTTGTTTGCAAGGGGTATGCTCAAAGAAGGTACTTTGAAAAAAACTTTTCTCCCGTAGCTAGACTTAGCCATAAGAATGTTTCTTGCTTTTCAAGCTTCCAACAAATCAAAGTTTATCAATGGATGTTAAATCTGGTATTTCTAATAGTCATCTAGAATAAGAAGCGTATATAGAACAACCGTAGGATTCATTTTGGGAAATGATGAAAAACTTGTTTGTAAACTTAAAAAGCTCTATATGTTCCAACAAGCTCTCGATAAATATGTATTATCGTCTTACAACATTCTGCTAAACAAGGATTTTCAAAGGGGTCTGCTGATAGCAACTTATACACAAAAATTGAAAATGATAAACTATTGATTGTGGTTGTATATGTTGATGATATCATTTTTGGAAGTAATTAAGAATCTATGAGTCAGAAATTTGCTTCTATCATGCAGCAAGAATTTGAAATGTCTTTATTTGGGGAACTAACATTCTTTCTTGGCTTGCAAGTGCATCAAACTGCAGATGGTATATTCTTATCACAAGAAAAATACCTTAAGCAAATTCTAAAGAAGTATGGCATGGAAGAGTGCAAACCTGTAAGTACACCAATGATAACTGGATGTAATCTCAGTTCTCATGATGATTCTCCCACCGTGAATCAACCAGAATATAGATCTATGATAAAAGAAGCTCCATTTTATCTCAAATGACCAGACCATTATATGTTTTTGGGATTGTTGGACGATTCCAAGCTAATCCAAAAGAGTCTCACCTTTCAGCTTTCAGCCACAAGAATATTCAAGGTATCTACAAGGAACTCAAGACTTTGGACTATGCATAACCAAAGAATGTTGATCTCACTCTTCATGCTTACAATCGATGCAAAATGCATTGAAACGTTGATGATCGGAAAAGCACTAGTGGTGGTGCATTCTATATGGGGCCCCGGTTAGTATCTTGGTTCAGCAAGAAGCAAAGCTCTATTGCCTTATCTACAGCAGAAGCAGAATATGTGGCTACATCATCATGTTGCACTCAACTTCTTTGGATGATGAAAACCTTACAAGACATTCAAATCAAATGTTCACCTCCTATCTCCATTATGTGTGATAATAAAAGTGCCATCATTATCTCAAAGAATCATGTTATGCACTCCAAGACCAAGCACATTCCCATCAAATATCACTTCTTACGTGAACAAGTGCTTGAACAAAAGGTGAAATTGGAGTATGTTCCCTCCAAATAACAAATTGATGATATATTTACCAAACCTCTACCTAGGGAAGCGTTCAAATATCTCAGACAGAAACTGGGAGTAGTCTCTGCCATGCAGAAGATCAAACCTGCTTAAATTCATAATATTAAATTGGCGCTACTTGAAAGACAATTGCGTATATACTTCTGAGTTTAAAACCAGAAAACCGTTAAACATAATACATAAAGTGTTTGTTTGATTTTAAATTTTTCCGGGTTAAGGTTCTTAAATAATGCACTCTCAGGCCAAGGTATCTCTGGTGATGTTTCAGCTCTCATATTTCTGTTTCATTCTCTGACATTTGATGAAGATGCCTTGATGATTTGCTGTTGAAAGTGTTCAAGATGCACAAGCTAAGGGGGAGATGAAGGAGTGAAATTTTTCTGTATCTCACTTTATATTCGCTCAAGAGCAGGTGTATAGGTTCAGGGGGAGCATTAGCCTTGCTGAGAATAATGCATTATGGCATTATGATGGTTCTGAAATATGATCTCTCTCTTGAGGTCTTCTTGGTATTTAAGGTCATAGTTTTAATTTGATGAAAAGGTCATGGTGAGACCTATGATATAAAATTGTCATATTCAGTCATGTAAGGACATTGATCAAAATTTGTAAACCCACTTGGTTGGGTACTTGAGTCATATATGTAAATCCACTTGGTTGGATCCTTGATGTAAGTATGAGTCCTAGGTGATAGGAAAGGTCATAGAGTCATGTACTTCATTAAAAAAAAAATATTTGAAGATTCAGCATGAACTCAGGGGGAGCATGATAATTTCAGTGCACATCATATCTACAGAGCTCTTCTTTCTACATGAGTAGACAAACCTTGTTTTGGTTTTGATCCGCCCTTTGCCCTTGATGTCAAAGGGGGAGAGTATGATGGTGCTTGTATAATGGTTATATTCAATGTATCTATCTGTTGTGGTGATCAAACACCATCATGGTTGCCATCAAGTCCAAAGGGGGAGATTTTTGGCACATGACAACAGACACACTGATGGCATCCTACTTGATGAAGTTGATGGCAACCTACTGGTTAGTTGTCCTTGATGGAAACTAACTTGATGAGTTTATTAATGATGTAAATTCAATGTAATAGATAATTATAATAAAGAATTCTAAGTTTAATAATGATAAAAATGGTATATCACAAAGCATGTTTGGCTGCATTGTAAAAGGCGTGAGTAGCATATGTAGTCTGTAGTAATGCACTAAGTACCGTATGCCTATTTTCGCTCTAAATTTATAAAACCAGGGGACATTACCATGGTATTGGCCTATAGTATTGAGCGTTGGATTATCTATTTGATCCCGTCCAGGAATACCATCAGCAGCTGAATGGTTTTGACTCATGGTATTGATAAAGGCTAAAACTATATAAGGAGAAGAGGATCATAGTGCAAGGGTGCAGGTGCAAGGGTTGTTGATGAATAAATTCCTCTAAGGAATATCTGTATGGATGAACTCTGGTCTTAATTGTTAGATCTGAATCTATGATGCACCTATAGATATGATGAAGGTTCAAGATCTCTAAATCTAGAAGTGATGAATCTCTAGAATGATCTGGAAAAGAAATGATGAAGACCTGGCGCAATTCTGATGAAGAAATTGAAGAAATCTGGGTAAGTTTATAGATCTGGTCCATTCTACACAGTTTATCTTTTATAGATATATACGCTAGTTTTTCGCGGTAAAAGCGTGTATATATGCAGTTCCAATTAAATAAAAGTGCGTATGGCATGTAGGGTTTCTGAAGAATAAAATGCACTGAAGTATACGTAGGTTTGTCTCTGTGAAAGCGCGTATATACGTAGGTTCAGTGAAGTAAAAGCGCGTATGGAATGTGTGGAATGAAATGTCTGATATGTTATGTTGTTTTACTGCTATCTTTCAAGGATGTATTCATATAGATCTGGGTTGTTTGAATGTTGATTGTGCTGCTAATTATGTTGATTAAAGATCAAGTTGTTGGTTGATGATTCAATGAAGGAAGAATGACTGTCTAAACAGTTCTGCATGGTTGATAGATTGTCTGAACATAAATCTGATTTCAATCTGAGTGTGATCACATTCTGAAAATCAGTGTTCTCATAAGTATACTCAGGTTGATACGAAGAGAAGTGCGTATACATGCATCTTAAGTGAAGAGAAGTGGTGTATGCATTTCATGTTATGCACAGAGGCATACGCAGGTTGGTAAGCAGGGAAGTGCATATATACGCGGTTTAAGTAAAGAGAAGTAGCATATGATATTTGATTCAATAAATGTTCAGGGTTGAGTCAACATCTGCATATCTATTCTGAAGCATGGGCTATTTCTGATATTCTGGTTACAGTGGACTCACTGTTTTGTTTGAAGTATTGGGAAAAGTATGGTTTTTGATGTTAAGTGAAGGGTTGTGTTGAAGTTGTTTGATCCAGTATGAAATTTGATGAAACGTGGTCTGCAGTCGTGCGGAGGGTCGAAGCCTTCAGTAAGGGGATAGTAGCTCCCTTCCAATGGTAGCTGGTAAACGAGAGTAGGGGGTAGTAGCTTCCTTCCAGGAGAGGCTAGTAAACGAGCGCAGGGGGTTGTAGCTCCCTTCCAGGAGAGGCTGGTAAACAAGAGAAGGTTGTAGCCTTCTACAAGTGGGTGCCTGCGTAATGGTATGAGTCTACGCCAGTACATGGTTGTAAGAAGTTTTCTTTATAATAAATATTGAAGACAGAGACGACGGCAGCGGTGGTTTTATCCAGAATTGGGTTACCACCTTAAATCCTGGTGTTTATGTGTGTTGCTTATGTGTGATGATTTATTTTTTTATTACTGCACATGTTTACTACTTACTAAACATCTAATAAATGAATTATGCAATGATCTAAGTAAAGAATTATCTGCATAATAATATCTCTGGTAATACGCAAGTTTTATGAAGGAAATCCGCATGTATACACATGTTGGGTTCAGTAAAGTAGCGTATTGGTTTTAGAGAAAGAAAAAGTAAAAAGTTTCAATCAGCACTAAATACTGATTCACCCCCCCCCCCCCCCTCTTAGTATTTTTCCCAACATTTTTAAGGTGAGAGATCAAGCGCAGTGATTTGAGCCATTTTATTTGATCTAAATATAGGAAAACTAGTTTTTTTTGTGCTAGCTCCCTCATCAGTTAAATAAAAATGTGTTTAGGATCGTCTCAAGTTAGCCAATTGTGAAGGGGTTTATGTGTCAAGTTTTACGTGTCTTGACAAGAAATTTATGATTTAATTAGTTTTTAAAAAATCATGTACATCAAATAAAATGCAGATAAATAACACACAACAAACACATTACACAATAGCTGATAACGAAGTTCACCCCTCCTGGGCTACATCTCTATGGACCTGCTTCAACTAGTAAGGCCCTTTTGGGATTAATGGTCAAATATATAATTACATGCACCTGCATTGCTTCAATGGCTTTGCAACCTACTCCATTTAATTCAGAAGACCGAAAAACCTCAAAAATGACTATTCAATCTCTGAAAATGGTTTCCGGCTGATCTAGGCTTGACCTCCCCTCATGGTGTCCCTCGGCTTCTTTAATCTTCAAAGTGGAAAAAACAATTTCGTAAGTGCTCCAACGCCTCTGCAACCTATTCCATTGTGTTCAGAGCATCAAAATCATCTTAGAATGACTCTTCTTGCTCTCAATTTGGTCAAAATTTTCTCAAAATATGCCTCATTTAATTTTCCTATGAAATCTCCTTCAAATCTGGAGAAGACTCCAGTTAAGGCCACCAATTATGGAGGTCCACCGAACTTAGCGAACTCCAACGAATTCACCACCAATTTAACATAGGAGTTAATTAATTGATAAGCTTGTATTAAGGGCAGATAAGCTTGAGATTAGTGCAATAAGCACGTTTACATTAATTCTAATTTAATAAAATGCTTAGTGCATAAACCAAGCATTAAGGGTATTAAACCCCGCACTTAAAAATAATCTGCATTTTTATGAAACTTTTCTCTTCTCTGGTCTTGTGGTTTGGTCGTTTGGTTTGGTCGTATGGTCGTATTGGTCTCATATTCTATTAAGAGTTGATTTCATGGCCCATTCGTATGGAGGGCGCATTCGTAGGCGGGAGGTCGTGGGGTCAAAACCCGACCTCCACCTATCCTGTACATATAATTTTGCATTGAATAACATTACGTTCCAAACCTAGGTTTTAAATAAAATGTGCCACCAGATGTAGTTTGAAACCATAAATATATATGTGGGCTTTACCATAGATTTTGGACTTTGGTTTATATCAAATGCACCAATAATTTGAACGTTGGACTTTGTAAAAATGTAATGCCAACAGAATTTATAATATGAATTAATAACTTTCCCATACCATATGAACTTTGGTATATAAAAATATTTTTGACAATCCATGATATAAAACTCGAACCTTGGAGTTGGAATTCGAACTTTGGAGAGGGTCCACCAGAGGGGGCACGTGGCGACCCCTAGTTGCACCACATGTTAGCCTGCGGTTGGCTTGTCCATCCATTAAGAAAAAATCAAATTCAGCTTTAGGAGCAACCATTTAAAAAAATTTCACCTTCAAACCTTGACCGGTGAATCCTGTAGTGACACTTGTCACAATGTCATTAGGAAAAATTGGATAAACCTAAAGTTTTACCTTTAACCTTGTTTGCCCAATTTTTTGAATATTCCTATGTTTGACATGGCGATCAGCAGACTCTAACTTCCTCATACAAAAAATTTTTTGAGTGAAACAAATTGCGCCAGATTCCTGGTGATGGGTTGGATCTGATTGTTCTAGTTTAGTGCAATTCTGAGCACTTTGAATTTTTGGCAAATTTTTGTCCCTAATCCAGATTCCGATCACTCCTTTCCATTGACATGCTTTTGGACCCACAAAATTTGGTTATTTCATAATAGCTGAATACTCTTCTCTTTACCAAGTTCTATCATCCTAATTCTACTTGGAAAAATATCCATAACAACCACTTGGGTTCACTGACATGCCTTGCCTTGCAAATGGCTTAGCTCTTCAACCAATGTTTTCCTTTTGTTCCTAACCCAATCCAACACTTGTTGGTTTCTTTTTTATTGATAAAATACATTTTTGTACCAAATCGATTCCTCAGTGCTTGGAAAACTAACTGATGGCCTTCCCACTAAGAATATTGTTCCTCCTTTGCACAAACATGCATTTGATGCAAGCTTCTCCTTGGAAACCACTTTCCCAAGTTAAGCCCATCTGAGTGAACTACAGCAATGAGTTCCAACATTAGTAATAATAAGAAAATAAATGACCATTCTTTTACCTCCATGATACCAAATTCCACATCTGGAAGGATGCATTTTCCATCTCTTTCACTTCTTAGCGTCAACACATCAAATGGTCTACAATGGCTGCAAAAATTTTCGCTACAAATTCTTTGACATATTATTCCTCTTTCCATCATCCTCCAGTTTGACATGTTTCTCATGCCATGGATTTGAGAATGAAGGCTAAACATGAATCTCTTGCTAAAGAGTGGACCTTCAAAAATCCTGTGACATCTTGTCACAAACACAACCATCAATCTGAAAAACACATCATGTAAACATTGCCATGTACTCTTACATCTTGGTGTACAAACCATTGACCAAACACAAGTCAAAAAAACTGTTATGAAATCGGCTCCAAACATAGAAGAAAAGAGAGATAAACACCTTAGAAATAAGCCACTTCGAGGGGGAAACCTCCTTTACGACATAAATGAACAATTCTTGGATGATACAAATGAAAAAACCTCCTTTATATATATAGGATTCCATGGGGTCACAATATAATCCTAGCTGACCTAATAATAATAATGTAAGGGCACAATAATAACAATATGGGGACTACAGGGGTACAACAATAACAATAAGGGGGCTACACTAACAACAATAAAGGGATACACTAGTATTATAGGGACCTAACATGACCCTCTCCTTCAAACAAGTGTTGCCCTCAATGCTTGATTATTTATGGATGCTTCTCTATAAAATTCTCATCCTCCCATGTGGAATCTTCAACAAGTAAGTTCTTCCACTTGCTGAGATACTCTAAAATTGATCGATTTGGTAGTTTTCAAGTTGTTATTTATGTGAATGCTTCAGAACTTCTTTCGCTGCGATGTTGATCTTCCTGTGGTTTCATTCAATTCTGCACCAAATTTAGGTTATCGTTTGAGAGTTGGAGAACTTATTTTTGATGCTCGATGTGATCTTCCATTATTTTATCATCCATATTAGCTTTCATTTTATCCTTCAAAATATCTAACTTAGCCTCCATTTTTTCTTTTAAACCATCTATGTCATCTTTGATTTCTCTTTGTAAGATCAAAATTTGTTGCACTAGGTACCCTAATTTTGATATATCATACTGTAATTCTTCCTCTTCATGCATCATAATAGAGCTTTCTAAGGGCTTAATGGGTGTGGAATATTTTTGGGAGGCATTATAGAACCAAATACCAATAAAAATTCTTCAATATGCCCTTGGAATCACTTCAAACTGCTTTTTCAAACAAACGTTATGCAATTTTAAAAAACAAATAGTCACTTTTTTCTTAGTTTTGAGCAGCTCAATATTTAAACTAAACTATTTCTGTTATTTCAAATCTTCAATATCTTAAATTCAGTCTTATATTAGCCCTCAGAATCTTCTTTTGAATGCCACAGGTCTGACCTGATTTGGATTCTTCAGGGAAAAGTTATGCCCAATCTCCCATAATGACCTAATTTTGGACTGGTTCAGTAGAGAAAACTTGTATGGCATGCCACATGTCATTGTTTCTTCCTACAGCTCTAAAATTAATACACGGGAAATAAAAATCTGTTTACTTTTGGCCACTTTTTATAGAATTCCAATACAATGCTCAAAGAGAGAGTTATGAAGATTTTCCTAAGGTCACCGCTTTTAGATGAAATTTGGGAGCCTGCACAAACCCTAAATTCCACAGATCATATCGCCAAAAATATTGTGAAAAAAGATCTGAAATTTTTACACAACGCTCCTCAGGATTTCGGCTTCTTATGGTAAACATTTCAGCATCTTAACCTTCATAGAAAAAAAATTATAGTGAAAATTCCACAATGACCTGTTTGGAGTAGTGAAACCCTAGAATCCAAAGCTCTGATACCAAATGTTATGAAACCAACTCCAAAAATAGAAAAAAAAAAGAGAGAGTTCAACGCCTTAGAAATAAGCCACTTCGAGGGGGAAACCTCCTTTAATTAGATAAATTAACAATTATTGTATTATACAAATGAAAAAACGTCCTTTCTATATATAGGAGTCCATGGGGTCATAATATAATCATAGCCGACCTAACAATAATAATGTAAGGGCGCAATAATAACAATATGGGGGCTACAGGGGTACAAAAATAGCAATAAAGGGGCTACACTAACAAAAATAAGGGGATACACTCGTATTATAGGGACCTAAATAACATGCCTCTTCAAACAAATGACTCTTGACAAGTCAAGCATAAGCATGTGTAACAATTTGACAATTATTTTCCCTTAAAAAAAAAAAATTTCACATCTCATGAAACACTTCGTCAACATATCCCTTTCATATTTGGAGACAAAATAAACTCTTCCAAGTTGATATGACATGCATGTAACAATCAAACGACCAGCACAAGTCAGCATTCGTACATGTGCAAATAATCAACACTCTCAAGTTGATAACATACATGTTAAACAAAGCAATCAATCCCACACAAGGCGATCACTCATGCATGTTCATACACACAAACTCTCACGCGTGTATAAATGCTTCAACTCTCTCACAAATACAATCATAAGTACAGGAACCCCATTCATATGTACATGTACTTGAAGAGCTGAAATGAACACATTTTGCTGTAATAATAGTGAGTCAACATACTCCACTTTCAAACACCTTCCTAACATAAATATGCAACATGCATTCAATAGAAAAGAATTGCATTCAATAATCAAAAGACATGCAAGGCCTTAATTGGATAATAAATCTAACCATCTCTTACCAAACCATTTCAATGGTGATTCTTTCAGCTGCACTTCATCATGTGAATCATCCTGACCGACATCGATTATGGAATCCTCTTTTCCATTCTTGTCAATCTCTCTCTCTTCCTTCTTCACATGTCGTGGATGACTTGTTGGATACAAAGCCAACACTTGTCTACAAGATGACCTTGTTTATGGTAATGATTTCAAAACAACTGCATCTTCTTTTCAACATGGTTTTCCTTGTCCAATGGACCTTTGGCTTCCTGCCTCCTTTGTTTTGAAAGTTTCTTTTGCATGGATATCTTCTTTCAACATCCTGAAACATTATGGTTATTCAAACCACAAAATTAACATGAAAATTTTCTCCAAATCTTATGTGAATATTTACCATGTTTATCATAAATATCAAAACCAACTTGATTAAAGGTATATTTATAACTTGCACATTCACCTTTTTCGCCTTCTTGAGGAGATGAATTTGATAAGGTAGTGGCTCTCTTCGGAATACCAAAAATGCATTCAATGACTTTAGAGATTTCAACATCCTCTTGCTTTCCATTCTCATTAGATGCATGCTTATGAGCACATTCTTGCAAAGTGGGTGTAAAAATTTTTCATTCCTCATGAACACAATCTTCACAAGCTTGAGGTTATGAACATGAAATGAAAGTCCTTCTTGGAACACCTTCATGTGCCTCCTTGGTTTTGGAACATTCTCCATCATGTTTTCCATAACCAATACCCAAATACTTAGGACTTTCCTCAACAACAATTGGCTCAACTATGACTTGTTCATGTTTTCTTAATCCTTTACCATCATAGCCCATTTTCAATAATAATTTCGACCCTATTCCTCTAGTGTGTCTTTCAAAAGAACCTACACATTCATCTTGAGAATAGATTGAACATAAACTTGAATTTCATACCTCTTTTCCAAGCACATGCTTGGCTAAAATTTCCTTGGCATCATGGATTTGAGTCTTCATCTCATGCATCCTTGCTAGGTTCTCATTTGCAATATGGATTTGAGTCTCCATCTCATGCATCTTTTCAAGAAGCCCTTGCTTCTCCTCCTTCATGGAAATCAACTACTCTTGAAGTGTAATTCTCTCCCTCTTATCATCATACATCTCTTGCACCATAGAATTCATGATGTAGAGCTTCCGCAACAGCTCTTTATCAAAGATTTTTGCTAAGGAAGATTGATTAGAAACAATGCTTAATGAATTTTCCATCACGCCTGCAATGCATACAAATATTATTTGTTGTGATTTTAGAACTGAGCTCTCAATCTTGACCTTCTTCTTCACACATAAAATTGCACACAGTTAAATTATCCTTGCACAAATTCAAAACTAATAGCTAATTCTTCTAGCTAACCTTGGCAAAAATTAGCTAAAATTTTCTCTGATACCAACTTGATCTGAATATGAGAAAATTAGTTTTCTTGTGCTAGCTCCCTCATCATTTAAATAAAAATTTGTTTAGGATCGTCTAAAGTTAGCCAATTGTGAAGGGGTTTATGTGTCCATTTTTAAGTGTCTTGATGAGAAATTTATGATTTAATTAGCTTTTAAAAACTCATGTACAGCAAATAAAATGTAGAGAAATAACACACAGCAAACACATTACACAATATCTGATAACGGAGTTCACCCCTCCTCGGCTACATCTCCATGGACCTGCTTCAAATGGTTATGCCTTCCTGGGATTAATGATCAAATGTATGATTACATGCACCTAAAATGCTCCAATGACTTTGCAACCTACTCCATTAGATTCAGACAACACAAAAACCTCAAAAATTACTATTCAATCTCTGAAAATGGTTTCCAGCTGATCTAGGCTTGACCTCGCCTCCTGGTGGCCCTCGGCTTATTTGATCTTCAAAGTGGAAAAAACACTTTCAGAAGTGATCCAACGCCTCTGCAACCTATTCCATTGTGTTTCGAGCATCAAAATCATCTCAGAATGACTCTTCTGGCTCTCAATTTGGTCAAAAATTGCTCAAGATATGCCTCATTTAATTTTCTTAGGAAATCTCCTCCAAATATGGAGAAGACTCCAGTTAAGGCTACCAATTATGGAGGTCCACCGAACTTGGTGGACTCCACCGAATTCACCGCTAGTTTAATCTCAGAGTTAATTAATTGTTAATCTTGTATTAAGGGCGGATAAGCTTGATATTAGCTCAATAAGTTTGTTTACATTAATCTTGGTTTAGTAAAATTCTTAGCAGATAAACCAAGGATTAAGGGTATTAAACCCTGCACTTAACAATAATCCGCATGTTTATGAAACTCCACTCCACTTCGGTCTTGTGGTCTGGTCATATGGGGAGGGGTTGGCCCGTGGTGATGGCCCCCTCCAAACCCCCACCATATCAAACCTTCAACATTAAATATTTATTGGCCGCATATTATGTTAATACTTAATGTCATGGCCCATTGGTATGGAGGGTGTGTTCATAGGTGGGATATTGTGGGGTGGAACCCTGACGTCTGCCCATCCTGTACATATAATTTTGCTCCGAATAACATTACGTTCCAAACCTTGGTTTTAAATAAAATGTGCCACCGAATGTAGTTTGAAACCATAAATATATATGTGGACTTTACCATATATTTTAGACTTTGGTTTATATCAAATTTTCCAATAATTTGATCCTTGGACTTTGTAAAAATGTAATGCCAACGGACTTTGAAATATGAATTAATAATGTGCCCATGCCATATGAACTTTGGTATAAAAAAATCATTTCGACCATCCATAATATCAAACTCGGACCTTGGAGTTGGAATTTGAACTTTGGAGAGGGTCCACCAAAGGGGGCACGTGACGGCCCCTCAATGCACTACGTGTCAACCTTTGGTTAGCATGTCCATCCATTAAAAAAAATTCAAATTTAGCCTTAGGAGAAACCATTTAAAAATATTTCACCTTCAAACCTTGATTGGTGAATCCTGCAGTGACACTTGTCACAGTGTCATTGCAAGAAAATGGAGAAAACCCAAATTTTTACCTTTCACCCTATTTGACCATTTTTTTTTAAAATTTCATGTTTGACACGGCGATCAGAAGGCTCTAACTTCCTCATACAGACTCTGTTTTGAGTGAAATGAATTGCACTAGATTCCTAGAGATAGGTCGGATCTGATAGTTCTATTTTGGAACAATTCTAAGCACTTTGACTTTTTGGAAAATTTCTGTCCCTAATCCATATTTTGAACACTCCTTCCCACTGACATGTTTTTGGACCCACAAAATCTGGTTATATCATAAGAGTTGAATACTCTTTTATTTCCCAAGTTTTATCATCTTGATTCTACTTGGAAGAATATCCATAACAACCACTTGGGTTCATTGACATGCATTGCCTTGTAAATGGCTTGGCTCTTCAACCAATGTTCTCCTTTTGTTGTTAACCTAATCCAACACTTTTCGGTTGCTTGTTGACTAATAAAATACTTTTTTGTACCAAGTCGATCCCTCGGTGCTTGGAAAATTAATTGATGGCCCTCCCACTGAGAATATTGTTCCTCCTTTGCACAAACATGCATTTGATGCATTAGGGGAATTTTGAGGTCTAAAATGGGCCTCCTAAGAAAAATGTACAACCAAAAAAAACTTTAAAGAACCAATAGGATTCAAGATGATGATGTCAAACATGGGGGATGATTCACCATTTTTTAAGTAAAAGGGTGAAAAGATTAAAAAATAATAAAATAATAAAACTACTTTTTCAACTTATCTTCCAAATTTTTTACTCAAATTTTGAGTGGGAGTACTTGTTGGATGCAATATTTAATTCCTCATCCAAGGAGCACCCATGTTTCATACTTTTGATGGACCTTTCTACATGAAAAAATAGAAATACATGAAAAAATGTGACTGCAATCACGTTTTTCATGTATTTCTCATTTTTTCGTGTAGCGGGATCCATCAAAAGTTTGATACATGGGTACTCATTGGATGAGGAATTAAATTTTGCATCCAACGAGTACTCCCGCTTGAAATTTGAGTAAAATATTTGGGAGATAAGTTGAAAATACGAGTTGAAAAAGTTGTTTTTTCTTTTTTCCCTCTAAAATTTGATGATTTAATAAAATATTATTTTATTATTTCTACTATTATTTTGATAATTTCCTTAGGAGGCCCATTTTAGACCTCAAAATTTCCCTAATGCAAGCTTCTCCTTGAAAACCACTTTCCCAAGTTAAGACCATCTGAGTGAACTACAACAATGAGTTCCAACATCAATAATAACAAGAAAATAAATGACCATTCTTTTACCTCCATGGTACCAAAGTCCACATCTAGAAGAATGCATTTTCCATCTCTTTCGCTTCTTGGTGTCAACACATCAAATGGTCTACAATGGCTGCAAAATTTTTGGCTACAAATTATTTGACATCTTGTCCCTCTTTCCAACATTCCTCCAGTTCGACATGCTGCTCATGCCATGGATTTTAGAATGAAGGCTAAACATGAGCCTCTTGTTCAAGAGTGGACCTTAAAAACTCCTGCGACATCGTGTCACAAACACAACCATCAATCTGGAAAACACATCATGCAAACATCACCATGTACTCTTACATCTCAGTGTACAAACCATCAACCAAACACAAGTCGACAAAACATGCATATTCAAACAAATGACTCTCAATTCAAGAATAAGTATGTGTAAAAATTTGACGATTCTTTTCCCCTAAACAAAAAGAATTTCACATCTCATGAAACACTTCGTCAACATATCAAATGATCAACACAAGTCTACATTCTTGCATGTGCAAATAATCAACACTCTCAAGTTGATAACATACATGTTAAACAAAGCAATCAATCCCAGACAAGGTGATCACTCATGCATGTTCATACACACAAACTCTCATGCATGTATAAATGCTTCAACTCTCTCACAAGTACAATCTTAAGTATAGGAACCCCATTCATATGTACATGTACTTAAAGAGCTGAAATGAAAAAAAAATTCTGAAATAATAGTGAGTCAACATACTCCACTTTCAAACACCTTCCTGACGTAAACATGCAACATGAATTCAATAGAAAAATAATTGCATTCAATCATTAAAATACATGAAAGGCCTCAATTGGATAATAAATCTAACCAAACCATTTCAATGGCGCTTCTTTCAGCTGCACTTCATCATGTGAATCATCCTGACCCACATCGACTATTAAATCCTCTTTTCCATTCTTGTCAATCTCTCTCTCCACCTTCTTCACATATGTTGTGGATGCCTTGTTGGATACAAAGTCCAACACTTGTCTACAAGATGACCTTGCTTATGGTAATGATTGCAAAAAAATTGCATATTATTTTCAACATGATTTTTCTTGTCCAATGGACCTTTGGCTTCCTGCCTCCTTTGTTTTGAAAGTTTCTTGTGCATGGCTATATTCTTCCAACGTCTTGAAACATTATGGATATTCAAACCATAAAAGTAACATGAAAACTTTCTCCAAATATTATGAGAAGATTTACCATGTTTATCATAATCAAAACCAACTTTATTAAAGGCAGATTTATACGTTTCACATTCACCTTTGTCACCTTCTTAAGGAGATGAATTTGATGAGGTAGTGCCTCTCTTTGGAATACCAACAATGCTTTCAGTGAACTTAGAGATTTCAACATCCTCTTGCTTTCCATTCTGATTAGCTGCATGCTTATGAGCACCTTTTTAAGAAGTGCGTGTAAAATTTTTTCATTCCTCATGAACACGAGCTTGAGTTAATGAACATGAAGTGAAAGTCCTTCTTGGAACACCTTCATACACCTCTTTGGTTTTGGAGCATTCTCCGTCATTTTTCAAATAACCAAGACCCAAATACTTAGGCCTTTCCTCAACAACAATTGGCTCAACTATGCCTTGTGCATGTTTGCCTAATCCTTTACCTTCATAGCCCATTTTCAACTATAATTTGGACCCTATTCCTCTAGTTTTTCTTTCAAAATAACCTACACATTCATATTGAGAAGAAATTGAACATAAACTTGAATTTCATACCTCTTTTCCAAGCACATGCCTAGCTAAAGTTTCCTTGGAATCATGGAGTTGAGTCTCCATATGATGCTTCCTTTCTAGGTTCTCATTTGCAATATGGAGTTGAGTCTCCATCTCATGCATATTTTCAAGAATCTCTTGCTTCTCCTCCTTCATGGTAATCAATTGCTCTTTAAGTGTAATTCTCTCCCTCTTATCTTCATACATCTCTTTCACCATAGCATTCATGATGTAGAACTTCCGCAACATCTCTTTATCAAATAATTTTTCTAAGGAATATTGACTAGAAACTGTGCTTAATGAAGCTGCTATCACACCTGCAACGCATACAAAGCTTCTTTGTTGTGATTTGAGAATTGAGCTCTCAATATTTACATTCTCCTTCACACATAAACTTGCACATAATTAAATTTTCCTTGCACAAATTCAAAAAACAATAGATAATTCTTCTAGCTAACCTTGGCTAAAATGAGCTAAACTTTTCTCTAATACCAACTTCATCTGAATATGGGAAAACTAGTTTTGTTTTGCTAGTTCCCTCATCAATTAAATAAAAATGTGTTTAGGACCATCTCAAGTTAGCCAATTGTGAAGGGGTATATGTGTCAAGTTTTAAGTGTCTTGATGAGAAATTTATGAGTTAATTAGATTTTAAAAACTCATGTACAGTAAATAAAATGCAAATAAATAACACACAGAAAACACATTACACAATAGATGATAACAGAGTTCACCCCTCCTGGGCGACATCTCCATGTACCTGCTTCAACTGGCTAGGCCCTCTTGGGATTAATGTTCAAATTTCTGATTACATGCACCTGTAGTGATAAAATGGCTTTGAAACTTGCTCCATTGGATTCATAAGACCCAAAAACCTCAAAAATGACTATTCAATCTCTAAAAATGGTTTCTAGCTGATCTGGGCTTGACCTCCCCTCCTGGTGGCCCTTGGCTTCTTTAATATTCAAAGTGGAAAAACACTTCCAAAAGTGTTCCAATGCCTCTGCAACATGTCCCATTGTGTTTATAGCATAAAAATCATCTTAGAATGACTCTTCTTGCTCTCAATTTGGTCGAAAATTTCTCAAGATATGACTCCTTCAATTTTCCTAAGAAATCTCCTCCAAATCTGGAGAAGACTCCAGTTAAGGCCGCTAATTATGGAGGTTCGTTGAACTTTGTGGACTCCTCTGAATTCACCACCAATTTAATCTCAAATTTAATTAATTTCTAAGCTTGTATTAAGGGCGAATAAGCTTGAGATTAGCGCAATAAGTATATTTACATTAATCCTAGTTTAATAAAATGCTTAGCTTACAAACCAGGGATTAAGGGTATTAAACCTTGCACTTAACAATAATATGCATGTTTATGAAACTCCGCTTTTCTTCGGTCTTGTGGTCTAGTCGTATGGGGAGGGGGTTGGTCCCCTCGAAACCCCTGCCATATTAAACGTGCAACATTAAATTTTTATTGGTTGCATAGTCCATTAAGACTTGATGTCGTGGCTCATTTGTATGGAGGGTGCATTCGTAGGCGAGAGGTCATAGGATCGAACCTATACCTCTGCCCATATTGTACATATAATTTTGCGCTAAATAACATTACATTCCAAACCTTGGTTTTAAATAAAATGTACCACTGGATGTAGTTTGAAACCATAAATATATATGCGGACTTTACCATATAGTTTGTACTTTGGTTTATATCAAATGCACCAATAATTTGATCCTTGGAATTTTTAAAAATGTAATGCCAATGGACTTTGTAATACGAATTAATAATTTTCCCATACCATATGAAATTTGGTATATAAAAATTATTTCGACAATCCATAATATCAAACTCAGACCTTAGCATTGGAATTATAACTTTGGAGAGGGTCCACTAGAGGGGGCATGTGGCAGCCCCTGGCTGCACCACGTGCCAGCCTTTGGTTGGCCTATCCATCCATTAAAATAAATTCAAATTCAGCCTTAGGATCAACTATTTAAAAAAATTTCACCTTCAAACCTTGACCGGCGAATCCTACAGTGACACTGATCACAGTGTCATTGGGTGAAATTGGAGAAAACCCAAATTTTTACCTTTGACCTTGTTTGACCATTTTTTTTTAAATTCACCTATTTGATACGGTGATCAACAGGTTCTAACTTCCTCATACAGAATCGGTTTTGAGTGAAAGGAATTGTTTTGGATTCCTGGCAACGAACCGGATTCGTTCGTTCTAGTTTGGTGCAATTCTGAGCACTTTGAATTTTTGGAAATTTTTTGTCCCTAATCCATATTTCGATCATTCTTAGGGGTGAATCATGAATTAGACATGATTCAACATCTGGTATTACAAAATTACTTTTTGGGAACTTCTTCATCATTAATGTCCCCATATACTTCCCAGCTAAGTGTTTCTGGCTCCATTATAGGCTTGGTTGAAGAATACAGAGAGAGTTTATTTGTTTAGTTTTCATGAGAAATGGTCACGCTCCTTGATCTGTAGCTAATATAGGCATTGACAGTTGCTAGGCATGGTCATCCTAAAATGAAGGAGTAGCCTCTGAAATAGGACTTGGGTTGTAGGATAATAAAATCAACTAGGTATTCCTAAGAATATACAGAGATTACTGCATCCTCCAAGATACATTATGGTTTTATAATGGAACTATCTGAAATTTGTAGCATCATAGGAGTTTGTTAATGACCTATCAACCCTAACATTTTGATGATTTCGCGAGTCTTGACAATGATGGTCTCCCCTAATTCAATCAATGTATTGGGAATAATGGTTCTACTAATCTAAACATTGAATATGTGGTATCTGGGTCTACATATTTCATAGTGTAAATCCTTCCAAGAATTATGTCTACTAGTTTTCCTATCACATAAACTATTTGGGGATATTTTCTCTTTCTACCTAGTCTTTGTAAGCACAATTCCTTAATATATTTTCAGTATATTGGGAAATACTTAATGGCTTGGAAAACAAGTATTCAAACACACACATTCTTAATTTCCCCTATAAAATTGAATCTATGTTGATTAGGAGGGTTTCTTATGTTTAATATTTATGGGAAAGATGGACCCTATCCCTCATTCTTGTTTTATTCTTTTCATCAAAGGATATGCGGGGTGTTTTCCAATTAAGGGATATACAGTTGGAGCCTCTTCGTCATTGTCTTCCATGGTTACTAGGGAGGATTTCTTATTTATAGTCTTCCTGCATCTTGAATTTCTTATTGGGGTTATAAATTGGTTTTGCAGAGATTTGAGGTCAAGGAGGAGGTGCATTGGGTTGTTGGAGTTTTGGTTGCGATTGAGGTGTTTTAGGTTGTTGGGGTAATGACTATTGAGGTCCCCCAAAAATTGGATTCCTCCATCTCTGCTTACATGGATTTATTGGGAGTTATGGAGGTATTCATTGTCGATTAGAGGTATTATGTGGGTACAATTGCTTATGAGGATACTAAATGGAGGTGTTAGTATAATAAGGATTGAAATACTGAGATATTTTAGGGGACATAGCTTGCAGTTTGGGTTTCCATGTTTTTTTTGTGATAAAGAACAATTGATCAACTTCTCCATTTGTTTCTTGGTATACTTCTTTTACACAAGAAAGGAGTAGCATTGATTAGTGGAGTGATTTCCTTCACAAACCCATAGAATCTAATTTTATCAAGAGGACATGCCTTTAATGGGTGTTTCTTCTTCATTTTGGGGAAAAAAATAGCTAAATTTAATTCTTCCTCCTCACATTTATGTTTCACTTGCATTGTATCTAATTCGGAGCTTAGGTAACTAAGTATATCTATTTTTAAATCCACCAAAAAATTCCCAAACTTAGCTTGAGTGAATCCTATGTGAAATGTCTTATTATTCCTTGCAAATATGTCTCTTTTCCCTTCTCCTAATCATGAATTCCTTCTAGAATTCCTCTGACATAACCCGCAAAAGACATCATAGTCATGTTGATATATATCACATCCACTCATTAGATTAAGGATTTCAATGCATTCATCCTTGATTCCTTACAACAACAAAATTTATAAGGTATATCCTCCCAATTGGCCTTATCTAGACATTTGAAAATTGTACTTGAAACGCTCTACATAATATTCTAATATCTCATCATATTTATGCATCATTTTGAAGGTTTCTTATTCCTTTTTTCTTTATGTTTTCAGTAGTCCAGGTATTTTTTGAGGAACTCTCTTTTAATTTGATCCCATGTGGTGATACAGTTCCCACTGAGCCCCATAAACCATCGAATAGTGGCATTATTTAGAGTCGCGGGAAAAAATTTTAGTTTACGGGCATCAGAGACATAACCATATCTCCTATAGAGGATTTAAAATTCAAACAAAAATGATCATGGGTCCTTAGTAGTCAGACCATGAAATTTTGGCTAAGTATAGTGTTGAGTATTCTTCATTTGAGTTACCTTATTTGTCTCCTTGATTTTGAAGTTAAATGTGATAACTTCCTCTTTCACCTCATGAATGACTCCTTCCTTTGTCATTTCTTCTTTACTCTACAAAAAATTGTCTTCTTGTTTTTCTTGAGTGGTTGAAGAAAAATTTCTCAATGGCTCAAAATTTTTGCTTGATTGTCTATTTATTTCATGATCCCCAATAAATAGTATGTTTACTTATAATGAGGATTCAACTTATGTGGGTTTGAAGGGATGGTTTGATTATACAAAATGAGGATCTGGATTTATTTTGGCTAGAGAGTTAATTGTTGGCATCGGGTAGTTGTGTTGGTTGGATCCTTCTCTTTGAATTGATTTACCTACAATGTTCGGGGGGGGTTTCATAGAGTTTCTAAATTGACCTTTTGGGTCTCTATTCATTTTTATGAACTTTTTAAAAACATCCTAACTAAAAAAATTAAATCTAAACAGGAATTAAACACACCAACCAAAACCATAGATAAAAAAAACTCCTCAAAATTTGCTACTAAAGACTAGATAATGGTTATTATCTCCTACTATCTTCTTGATAATGGTTATAATATTTTTATTACTTGACTCATCTAATCCATTACCCTGAGGATAGTAGTTAGATGAATGAGATAATGTAACGACATACTTAAAACAAAAAGATGAAAATTCAAACGAACTAAAATCCTTGGAATTGTCGGTAGTGATCTTGGTAGGGACACCAAATATAGTAATGATTTGATTTTCAATAAATTCCATAATGAAATTTTCATTGGCATTCTTATCAGGAATGGCTTCAACCCATTTTGTAAAATAATCAGTCGCAGTTAAGATCCAAGAGTAGCCATTTCTAGAATTTTCATAAAATTTCCTAATGAAATCAAGACCCTAATGTTGAAAAGGTGCCTCAACAACCACAGGTTGTAGGGGTAGGGCAGCTAGCTTATGCTTCCCAATGAATAATTGACAGGCTTGGAAACTTATGCACATCTAAAAAAATCGAAGGCCAACAATAACCAGCTCTCATAATTTTGTGGGTGGTAGTTCTAGCAGCATAATGACCACCACAAAATCCTAAATGAAACTCAGAAATCAACTTCTTGGACTCAAATTCATCAACACACCTAAGTATTATGCCCTCAGGATTTCTCCATCCAAGGCCATCCGTCATGAGGCAATACTTATTGGCTTTTAATCTAAGAGCCCTTATTCGATGAGCAACTAAATGGTTAGGACATGTAAGATTTAACAAATAATAAATAATTTCCTTGTACCATTCATGTTCTCCTAATCGTTGCAGCTCAGGAAAAGATGCATCATTAAGATAAATTAAACCAAGAGCTTTCTCATTACCTTTAGTCCTAATTTTAGCCAAGCCTTGACCCTTGACTAACTTGGTGGGCCTAATCTCTAAATCATACTCTTGAATTTTAGTAACCCACCTAGCACAAGTCCCTAAGCAATCATTTTGAGTTACGATATCCTTAATTGCAGAATGTGGGACAAAAGCAATGATTTTAGAATAACCCACATAAATCCTAAAATGCTTAAGAGACTTAACCAAGGCATATGCTTGTTTTTCCATAGTAGTATAATTTAATTCAGAATTTTGAAGCACTCTACTCATGAAAGCAATAGGTTGTTCGTGACCTTCCTTATTCTTTTGTAATAAGACACCAGTAATGGTATCTTTAGAAGCGAAAGAGAAAATCATGAAATCCTTTGAATAATCAAGACTTGCCAAGACATGAGCTTTGGCAATAGCACCCTTAATTCCCTGAAAATCCTTTTTGCCATCTTCTTTCCATAAAAAATTTATATCCTTTTTCAGGAGACTTTGAATAGGCTTAGCTATTTCTGTGTAATTTGGAATAAATCTTCTAAGAAAAATAGTTTTTCCTAGAAAAGACTGAAGAGATTTGAGATTATGAGGGAGAGGAATCTTTTGGATTGCCTCAACTCTTTCAGGTTCAATATTAATCTCATCTTTGGAAATGATGTGACCAAGTAATTTCCCTTCAGTTACTCCAAAAACAGACTTAGCTAGATTCAAGGAAATCCCAAATTCTCTACACCTATCAAAGACTTGCTTGAGATGACCTATGTCACTAATACCATCTTTAGAAAAAACAGTAAGATCATCTTGATAAATTTAAATAATTTTTCCAATTAAACCTTTAAAAGCATAATCCATATCCCTTTTAAAAGTAGCCCCAAAATTATTCAACCCAAAAGGCATTCTAATGTATTCGAAAGTACCCCATGGTGTGGTGAATGTAGTTTTGTGACGATCTTATTTCTTAACCCAAACTTGATTGTATCCAGAAAAACCATCTAGCAATGACATCATTTGTGAACCTGTTACTCTTTGCAACATAGTCTCCATGTTGGGAAAAGGGTAATTATCCTTTTTACATGCTAGATTAAGGTTTCTAAAATCAACACAAAGTCTAATGGTACCATTCTTCTTCCTAACAATCACCAGGTTGGAACACCATGTTGAATGTCTAGTTTGAGAAATGATTTCAGCTGCGAGTATTTTTGAAATCTCTTTCTGAACAAAAGGGGCTAACCTAGGATTTATTTTCCTAAGCTTTTGCCGAAAAGGTTTAGCATTCTCATATTTTAAAGGGATAGTTTTTTGCATGACATATTCCCTATATCCTTTTAAGTCATCATATGAAAATGCTAAAACATCCCTATATTCATGAAGTAAATTGGTAAAATTTGTCCTTTCTTCTTCATTAGTACCTTTACCAAGTTTGCAATCTTAGGGTCCTCGAAGATTGCAATATTTACTTCAATGAATTCTCCCGGATCCATTTTATTTTCCTCTTTCATATTTGTGGCATCATGTCGATCAAAGTGTTGCTCTAAAGCAAAAATATTCACAGGAGTAGGATTTATAATATCATCATGCTCATCAGATCCATCCTCCCTATAACTTATCCGAAAATTTTCAAACTCATCCAAATTATTAAGAAAATGAATGACCTTTTCATCATTAAAAAATTTCCAATGCTCTAAATTATCCGAGAATGAAGTTCCGAAAATAATTTCCATTTTTATCTTATCCTTAATTAATTCATCAGATAATTGTAAGGTAGAAGCAGCCACAACAAGCTCATCCGCCAAGACATTACGTTCTCTTGGAATAGCTTCAAGGTTAATGGCATCCAACTATTCCATAACATCCCACATAGCATTTCGATAATTCCTTAACCTTTGATTTTTACATGTCAAAATTATTCTTAACTTGCATGATAACCAAATCAGAGTCTCCCTTGATACTAAGCAACTTAATTCTTAAAGCTTTTTCCAACTCAAAACCCAACAACAAGGCTTCATACTCAGCCACATTGTTGGTTGCATCGAACTCAAGTCTACAGGCGAACTTAAAAATATGACCAAGGGGATACTTTAACACAATTCCAGCACCTTTATCATACCTAGATGATGCACCATCAAAATTCTTGTACCGAACTTTATCCCTTAGGTCCTAAGACTTCTCATCAACCTTGTCATCTAAAGGAACTAAGAATTAGACATAATAGCATAATTCCCCATGTCTGGTTGTTCCTTAATTATTTCATTATGAGGTCTCTTATGATCTTCCACATGGAATCTTCTTTCAGGCTCTCTATTGAGTTTCACAAACCCTTCACCTCTAGGGGAAGGAATCATAGCATAAGACCAATTCATCTGAATAATTCCTCCTATATTATAGGCCCACTTTCTAGATAACATACCCCAAGCATCCGGAACATCAACTAAAACTATGTCCATAAAAATCATTATGTCAGGGTAAACTGATAAATGAACTTGCAAATCCTTGATGAACCCATGAACTTCAATTTTCTTAGAATCCATGGCACATAAGTTGTAGTATGGTCTAGAAACTCTTAAATTAATTTGTTCCATGACCCTATTGGTCATGACACAAGGTGAAGCACCAGTATCTAGCATACAATTATTCAATTTTTAACCATTAACCATCAAAGCAACAAAAAATGGTTGATGCTCCTTGTTATCTGACTCCATGTTTTGCAGATATATAGGGGCATATTGATAAGAAAATTCAGGAGTCTTATCTTGAGTAACATTAACATGTGAAACTCCTAGAACATATAAAACCTTAGCCCTCTTAGTAGGAAGTTTCAACACCTCAGTGAAAGGCACCAATATTTTAGCATTATTCAACCATGCTCCCAAATCAATATTCAAACCAGGACTAGGATTAAAAGTTCGAGGGGGAGTTTGATTATTACCTTGATCTTTATCCCTTCTCTAATAATTTAATCCTTTGTCCTTATCAATTTCCAAAACTTGATCAGGAGAAGGCTTTTTACCAAATAATTCAATCGTCAAATCCTTCTCATGATCAATATTATTGATACTATGCGAAGATGTAAAAGGCCTAACATCTTGACTATTTTCCTTCACTTCCATCCAATCTTCCATAGACAAAGAAAACGCCTTACCAACAACATTTAACTGATTACTTGCCCCAAAAATTCCACTATTCATGATTCTTTTAACAGTGGGACAAGTAACCTCCTCATCAAGAGCATCACAAGCTCTACAATAAGGTGGAGCTTCATCAACCATATTAGTAGATTCAAGCAGATTAGGAGGTCTCTTCTTACTAGTCTAACCTTTTTTCTGCCATGTATTATTACCTCGATTATTATTATTATGATTCCTAGGTTGGGAATTTTGTGCTTGAGCCCTTTCCATTTGGACCAACCTAGACTGCAAAGTGCTTATTTCCTTAGCGTGGCCAAAGATTAATTCGCTTGGTTAAGCTCCATGATTTCAAGCTTCTACATTAACTTTTTCATAGGGTCATCATCATTTTCTAGAGGCTTTGTACCTTTAGGCCCTTTCAAATTAGTCGCAGCCCTATTAAAACCAGGAATTTCATATTTCCCTGATGCCCTTTTGTCCTTTTCAAGTTCTTCCGCTAAATATTGGCAAGTCTTATAATCGACAGTCTTAGAATGTCTTATCTCATATGAAGTATAATAATTAAAAGCATCAATGTAAAAATTCAGAAGAGATCCATGAGGAGGCCTATAAGTTTGAGATATTTCCTTAAGGATACCATAAAATCTTCTGTTAAATCCTTCAATTGTTTCATTCTCTTTCTTTTTTATGGTACTGTTATCTTTTACCAAATGCCTATCTTCCCTTTTATCACCAAAATTATACTTAAATGCAACTATAATTGATTCAAAATTATTGAAGAGATTATTAGGTTTTTCAATAAGCCATTCCATAGCATCTTGCTCAAAAGTAAGAATAAAAAAACTTCATCTTTACATCTTCGAAATTGTTATTTAAAACTGCAAATTTATTCCACCAACCAGCGAAAGCAAACAAATGATATTTGACACTAACCGCATTATTTCCCTGAAAAGTAGGTAACCTTTCCATGGCATGTTCAGGGTAATCATAAGGATAACCTTGAATGTTAGTAAAGTTACATGGGGCAAAGATATCCATGATATCTTTCTGAACAAGATCACAAAAAAGAGTATGGATATCAGAGAGAGCTTCCTGGCTGAGATTAAAAAGAAGTGTATGAGAAGAGAGCTTGTGTAATCGGACTCTAAGAACCTTTTCAGGTTCTAGAGTAGTATTAATCAAGCTACTTGGATGTCTTCTAGTACAAATTCCTGTGGAAAATGAATCCATTGGAGTTGCCACTAGGATAGGAAGCCAACGCAAATACCTGAGATGAAAGACGAAGAAAGAGATGAATATCGTAAAGCCAAAGTCCAATAGACTTGTCCTCGGAAATGGCGCCAAAAAATCTTGTCGCACAAAATGTCTAGGCACCGCGACAATGGCTCAGATCAAGGGTTGTCACCCTAATCCCAAATATCTCTATTTAAGTTGTCTCCTTTCAAACTAAGGGGGGTAGACCCTAACAAAATGGAAGGAAGAGAACTGGTTGGAAACCAACCAATTAATGAGACACAGTAAAACAACCAAGTACTTGTTAAGATTTAGCGAGATTCTACAGATTCAATTAGATTTGAAGTTTAAGACTAGTGCCTTGTGGAGTCAAAATATCTCATTACAAAATTAAGATCAAGTAGTTGATAGGTAACTACTGCTAAAAAAATACAATTATCCTGCTATGAAAATATATCAATCCACCACAACAATATTCAATTCATCAATTAAATGCTCAATTGATCAAACTGGAAGATAAGCCCTTTTCAATAATGCGATTCAATATTCGATAAAACACTTTCATAATCATGCATAAACAATGTTTGATAAAGACATTGCAATTTATCATCACTTGAAATATTCTCAAAGTTTGACTAAGAAATTAATCACCAATTTCAAGCAATTTAAAACCACAATTAGAGATATTTCAACGATCATCAATCCCAGCTAAGCATGAAAATAATTCGAACCAAAAATTTAAATTTTGAAAAGATATTATCATGAGAGGACCATCGAATTTAAATGCTAGACATTTCCAACACTTCCGAATTAAAATAATATTCTTGGCAATTCCAATCCAGAATTTTAAATTTAGTCTATAGTCAAACTTCAGATATTAAAATTAAAGTTTCACCTTTGACTATGCAATAATTTAGATCTAACATCCAAGACCACTTCCAAACAAAATTTCCCAAAGTTAAAAAAGTTGAAAATTAAAATTAAAATTTTTTTTTAATTTAAAAAAAAAATTATATATTTTTTATTTTATGAAAAATCTTGAGGATTTTTCCTTTTTATTTAAAAATAAAAATAAAAAATCTAAATTTATTGAAACTAAAAAAACTCCAAAAAAAGGAAAAGGTTAAAAAATTAGGAGATTTGGATTTGTTTTGATTTTTAAAAAATTTAAAATCTAAAAAAAAGAAAACTAAATAAGATCAAACCAAAATTAAATCTAACGCTAACTAAACTAACCTCAACAAAATCAAAAATATAAATAATAAAATCTAATGTTAGAACTAAAACTAAAGCTAAGAAAAAATTGAAAATCTGAAGCTAACTTGCGTGAGTAGTGGTTTTATGCAAGTCAAGGGAAGGAAGCAAGGACGGGATCGACGCGAGATGAAATGTATTGTGCACGGACAAGGATGCGATGAGGTAAAAGGGAGGGATGTGATGGCGAAAAGCATTAATAAATCACAGGAGATGGGGAATGCAGAAGAAGAGGGCAGAGGAATGTGTGAGGGTTGCTCCATGCGGAGGACTTTCAGGCTCGGACAGGAATCAGAAATTTTCGATCGTGAAGGGAGAGCTGAGAGGCAGGCATGGATGGAAGGAGGAAGCATACAGACAACATGAAAGGAGAATGTGTTGGCTGGCAGCGAGTTGGGGATCGACAGCAGAAGAAAGAAGGAAGCGGACGAGGAAGTGGAGATGAGATGGGCAGCAAGGGTGTATGCAGGGAAAGGAGGAACGATGGATCAGCGCAGGAAATATGCAGGGATGTGAAGGAAAATGATGTATAGTGAAAGCGTAAGGGAAAACATAGATTACGGCAGCTAGCAAGGAGAAGGATGTGTGCAGCAAGAGATTATTTCGAGCAAAACTGGTGCACATGAAAAAATTTCTTCACCCAGCAATAATTTTTACTAGTATAACTCAAATTTGAAAAATATTGATTTAAATGTACCTGTGATTTACACTTTTACGGAAAATTTACGCCCAGATCTATAGACAAAAATGATCCTGAGGCCAGATCTTACCCTCCAGGGCCTAGATCTGGCTTAGATTTGAAAAAATTCTTAAGAATCTCCCAATAGAACCTGCAAAGAAATAGAAACAAGGAACCCAAACCCAAAAATATGCATAGAAAATAAAACCCTTAAACCTCCATGAGTTAAAAAATAACTATATTTGCAAATTTACAATGATATTCTATATATCAAGAGCCCTCATGGCCAAATTTAAAACCATTTTTGAAATTAATAAAAAGTGAAATTAAGAGAGGCACAAGCCCAAGAAGACCCTACAAAAGTATTCCATGAGATAACTTCAGAAATTAGGAAACGATGGGATTTTTCAGATTTTCTAGAATATGAGAGTCAGCTGATCTAACTGAAGATTTCCCCAAACGCTCAAATCTTGAATAATGATCTTTGCACACTTAGATCTGAATTTTATATTGATATAGATTTTAAAAATAACCATGAGACCTTTCAAAAACATAGATAACTGATATTTTTGTTAAATCAAAATGCAATTTAAGAAAACCCAAAAAATTGCACAAGATACCTATATGCAGATCAATCTGTAAAGGTCATCAACCATCAAATTCCAATAAAAGTAGCAGAGTTTAGAGACAATATCACCACATAGATCTGGAAAAGGAACACCAAAGTCAGTAACCCCAAAGTATTTCTATTTTATTGATCAACAAAAATTACAAGAGCTTCTCAGAACAAGTGCACGATTCAAAGATCAGATGCAAATGACATACAAAGACCTCTAATTTATAATAGAAAATCTCCAATATTGGCTAGTTCGGTTGATCCTTATCAAAATAATCTCGGCCGTCGAGAAATATTTAATCATATTTTAATCTGGACCATCGAAATTATAAATTTTTGAGGAAATTCGAATTTATCATTTAATTCCTCTTTAATTAACTCAAAAATAATCTTTTTGAGTTAATCACCTAAAAAATTTGACTTTGACTTAACCACCAAGGCCCAAGGGTCAAAAATTTCTTGAAATTCTCAATATTCCCTTGGCCTGGGACCTTTAAAATTTTATTTTTTAAGGATCCATGAATTTTTCCTTTGAAGAATTTTAACTTACCTAGGATTTAAAATTAATTAAATTTCTGGCTTAGGATTTTTAATTTAATTTGGCCAGAAAATTTAATTAATTGATTGAGAGGGGATTTAATTATTTTCCCACTCTCTTTACATAATATAAATACATTTAGACACATAAAGGGGGAATACCCATTTGTGATAGACCCTCAAATAAATACCCAATTTTAAGACTCAAAACATGATCTAGTAGACCAAGTAGCTTGTAATAAAATAATCTAGCCAATTAGCTAGGACTATTCCCAAACTACTTTTACAAATACTTGATAGAAAGCACTATGACTCACTTATCATCTTGATGAAAAAATCCACCCTAGCTTTGGGGTGAGGTTGGAGGGGAAAACTCTGATGATCACTTGTGTCGAGAAACACAAATGAATCAGTGAGACAAAAAACCTCCTAGGATAGAAATCGTCACCAAAATACTAGGCTTACCTAGGTTGTTACATACATGGTCGTATTACTCAGATCATTTACATCATAAATATGCATAATGGATTTAAATAATTTATAAAACTATCGTCTGACGATGAAATATGAATGGCAGGAACACCTCGAACAGGATGAATCACATTTGAAAAAATGGGGGTGTACTGTTATGGGGTCGTTGACACAGAGTGGTCAAGAAGCCTTATAATTACCTTTTAATTGTTTCAAAAGATAACTATAAATCTAAGAAATCGGATTTGTCCCCCCCCCCCAATGTGCCTTGAATCCTACATGTCAGACAAAATTCTCGAGCGACATGTGTCCAATTCGTGGGTCAAGCATGTCCGAACACGAGCGATTCATTGACCTAGCGAATCAAATTTTCTAGAGAAAAATGTCATTATTTTTGGACACGTGTCCCTCTCAAAAATTGTGACACGACTCTTTAAAAGCTCAATTTGGGCCACTTTCTCTTCATTGAAATGTGTCTCTCTCGCTATTGGTGTGTGGGAGTGAGTATAAAAATGTTTAGGAGTGTTTTGGAGGTGATTCAAGCAACCAATAAGTGCATTTTTCTTTCATCCTCTTGTTGCGAGAGGAATTGGAACATATCTCAAAATTTGTATAGTTTGAAGAAGAGCATGCTTGAGCAGTCCAGGGCAAAGAAAATGGTGTATGTGCACAACAACTTTTGTCTTATTTACAGGAAGAGGGAGGAGTGGCTGAAGGGAAATAAAAATATGTGGGATGTGTTTCCTAATGATATGGGTTTTGACAATAGTGTTGAGTTGGCATTGGCCAACTTGGATCTTAATGAGCCAGTGCTAGAGTCTGTCACTTTTGATGATGGTGATACTCTTGAGGGGTCATCCTCCACACCAGAAAGTGTAGAGATTACATTGGATACATAGGAGGAGGATGCAGAGGAGAGTAGTGGTGACCATGACAGTTATGTTGATTTTGATGATAATGATTAATGAGCTACCTACTACCTTGTAGTTTTTTTGTATTTCCTATTTCTATTTACCATTGGCATTATTAGTCCAGAGTCCTCATGACTCAGTACCTATGTAACACATTTTTATTTTTATGAATTAATGGGAAAATTGCAGTTTATTGTCTTTATCCTATTGGATCATTGATGAATCTGTCACGATTTTATTTTTATGCATAATGTTACAACTTACAACTTACAAAATTACAATGTAAAATCTAGAATCTAGATGTATGTCTAACTTTGTATCATCTTGAGAATTTGTGTAATATGAAATCATTGAAATACATATTTTGTATGTATATATATATATATATATATATATATATATATATATATATATATATATATATATTAAACTTGTCCTAAGTGTCTACGTTCCCTGTGTTGAACACTAGAATTTGCATGCCCTATGTGTCTCATGTCCCCATGTCAAGTGAATTAGCTAGAAATATGGTTCATTTACTTATCAAACCAATGATTTTAATGATACTTGTGAACTATCATGCATTTTCTATGCCAAAACAACCTATTTGTCTATTGTTTTAGTTTTGAAGTTGTGGTAAGGATGAAAGAACATAGGGAATGGGTTTAAATATATCTCTAATAGAGTCACCAATTATATAGCTAAAATAAGATAAATATGGGAATGTAAAGTATATAAATTTGAGTCACATATGAACTCTTCCATCTTGAATGGATGGTATTCATAGGGGAGGTTTTTAACCTATCCAGAAATAGAGTTAAATGAAAAAGAAGCAAAGTAATATAACTTCAATTGGCTTGGAAGCAAGGTGACATTACCCCAATTAAATGGAATATAAATTGCACGAAATGAAATATCTATGTTTCATAAAGGAAACTTCAAATGCATTTTAAACAGTGATTGTATCAAAGAATAGTTTGTCCACACTTAATCATATGGTGAAAAAATAAACAACTTTGCATATAATCAATATTATATCTTATTGAACTCAACATAATTGTACAAAACCTTAATTTATGAGAAAAAATATTAATATGTGTGTGTGTGTGTGTGTGTCTATTTTTACATGTGTGCGCACACACAAACACACACACATAGGAAAATTATTAGTGTTGCAACAATACATTAATAAAAATTAAGTGCATATAATTATAAACTAAAACAATAAGTTAAATATAGTGTTGCAATAATAGATAATCAGTAATTTAATAAATAAATTCAAAAACCAAACCTATATTGCAATGCCACAATACTCACCTAAGGAGGGAGTCCTACTTCCCTAGATGACGTACAAGGGTGGAACTACCAATCAATATCCAAACTCAAATCTTCATTAACACAAAAAAAAAATTGCAGGAACCAAGTCAATGCCTTGTAGGAATCCAATAAACATCATTATGGATTAATGATTAAGTAATTGTAATTTAGAACTCTATTTATTTATTTATTTTCTAAAAAATGGGCTAATCTTAGAAAGAATACAAACTGGGTCTTTGAAATTTACTCTAATTGACCTTCATGTTGACATGGGTATTTATCATCAAGTGAGTTGGATCACTACATTATTGTCCACTCCTTTTGTGCATTGTACCGCTTAATCACTATTTTTGGTGCATCCAATGTAGAAAATACACGTAGATTCAAACTGATCATTGTAATATGTTAAAACAATATACTTGAATCTACTCTAAAATTACGATCGCGAAATTTTAAAAAAAAAACATGAAAGAAAAAGAATTTTAATCACACATTACAGAAATATTTCTTGGGGAAAGCCTCAGCTAAAAAACTCATTATCTGTATATTGCACAAGTCAAAAAATATGAGAAGATGTTATGCGGATTAATCCATCTTGCAGACAAGAGTGATCTCCCTTGTACTCAACGAGTAGCTAGAAACAAACATCCATTTGAAAACCTTTTTCTCTAGATTAATTGCATTTTAGAATTATTATAATAAAGTAGAGAGGACATGCCCCTACCTTGAAATCCAAATGTTTGATTTAGTCTTTTGTCCCGCCGCTCCAAAGTGGCTTCTCCAATGAGTAGAACCTGCAATCAAAGACAAGACAAAAGAATCAAAGCATCTGCAACATATAATAACCAAGAAAAGCTAACCTAACTTACTAATCAAGGAGTCTAAGTATTGATGTTATTTCAATAAGCATAAGAGCAAATAAATGAGAAAAAGAGATCCATATGTATTATCTTGAATAAAAAGAGTAATCTTACAATCTGATGCCTTGATCTCGTACATATTTCTCAAGGGGTGTTGAACAATTGTTTCTCCTTCATTTTGATAAGCCTTCCTCTCTGAATACTAGCATGGATTTATGGACATAAGGGTTTTATCATTCTCATGCCAACAACAACTCACAAGTGTAGAAAGTATGCACTCTTGGGAATTCTCTTCAGCAATTACCTTTCAATCTATGTGTGTCTACGTACAGTCTACTTTAGTATCTACCCTTCAACCTGAAATTTGAGCTCAATTTATAGGGAAATGGAGGTAGTTTCAGTTCCATGAAGAGGGGGATGGATTCCTCTCATGAAGGGATTTGAGCTCTATACACCAAGGGATAAGCTCCCTAAGTGGAGGGATAAATCTTGAACTTATCATGACTCTAGAAGCTTCCAGTTGGGAGAATATGCGACCAGCTAGGCTTCTAGAATTTATTTTTTCCTTTTATTTTATTTTCACCGAGGTGCGCTAGTAATAGTGGAAAAAAGTGCAGGGGTTGTCGCAGATTATGGACCAAACAGAAACGCATGCACAGGAAAAGGCTAGAAAAATGGTGGAGGTAGACTTTTAAGGGTTTTACATAGCTTTTCTCTAATTCCAAGACTTGATTCAGGAACATTAAGGTTTTTGACTTCTAAGGGAACATGATATAGGTGGTGATAGACCCATATGAACAATCATATGTCATGGTGACAAAATAACGTCTAACAGATTGCCTCGTAAAGTGAGAAGTCTGATGTTATTCTGAAGAGTGAAGTCCTTTATCATTCCAAGGATTGGATTGGAGACACCAGTCGAAAACCTATAAAAACATTCAATACAAACATATATATATATCATCGCTGAGGTAGGAATTCCCATACTCAGATCAAAACTAACTAAATGTTCTGGTATATATATGGTTTAAATATTACATCAAAAGTACACAGTATGGGCACAACCATCTGTCATAAGTATTATACTATACCATGAATAATAAAACTCCTCACAGCCTAGATGGTAGAAACTACATCCAGGGTCTTGATTTCTGCTTCCCGAACTAGTACGAATTTATCCATGCTATTGATCGTGTCGAAGTCGAACATGGTAGAAACCACTTGATTACCGGTCAATGATGTGAATCGTTAACAAGTGTGATAGAAACCACCAATAATGAAAATGGCTCTCAAATTACTCCACTAAAATCTATGAAGTGTGAATGAATGATTTTCAGTTGAACACTCATAGAATATTTCGATCAAATGTCAATGATGCAACCTGTCGTCAAAGGTGAGAAACCTGCCATTAGGACATGCAGATCCCAAGGTACTGATAGGATTTTAGATCAAATTTCTAGATAATGAGCTCACGTCGATAGAAAGTGACCCGTCGTAGGAAATCCCAAGACACGAAACCATTAGATCAATTTTTAAAGAAATAATTTGTAAGGACTGACTCATGGATGGTCAACGTGAATGGAGACAAATATTTACAATGAATGATTTATTGGAACTCTCTCTTGAACACATAATGACACTACAGATGGCTTGGCAGCATTTGACCTAAATCTAATACCCAGAAATTGGCTAAATACTTTCAATGTGGTTCGATTAATTGTTAGACAAAGGATTTCCCAACCTAGGTACAAGTGTGACAAAGTGTCGTGTTCAAGAGTGGCATGTTTCTTTTTAAACAAGGGTGACAACAGGATACTTTTTCTTTTTTTCCCCCACCATTACTGGCAAGTACCTTTTTATTTTTGTCAATCTTGAGGAGGATAACATTTGCTTATTTGTGTAAGCTCGTCTTTTGGATGAGTCCCTCTTAGTATTAAAATCGAACCCTAACAAGGAGTGGTTCGGTCTTGTTTGTAATGGACAGGTCCTTTATTGTTAAATTTTAACAAGTCATGGTATAGGAGAAACTCGATGTTTTTCAGTTTTAAGGAGTCATAAGAAAAACATAAGTAAACTCCATGGTTGTTCTTTTTCGTAAATTTAGTCTCTCCAGCCCAAAAAAGGATAAAATAATGTGAGAGAGAACTCTATTGACCATGATTATTCAACGTATACCTTTTTCGTAATTATTCCAGTTCAGTCCGGAAAAGGGGTAAACTTATACTGAAAGGACGACTGTTCATTTACTTTAACGAGTTCGAATATTCAAGTACTCGATGATATTTTCATTTCAAGAGTCTGAAAAGGGCTTAAACTGGGACTCCAGGGTTTTTCTTTTTTTGTAATTTTAAAGAGCCCAAAAAAGTGATAAAAAGTGTACTCATAGGGCCGATTTTCAATTTAATTTACGAGTAGGAAAAGACGAAAAGAACTCAACATTTTCATGTGTTTTACGAGAATGAAAGATAGCAAAATATCTCGGGATTTTCATGAGTTTAACAACTCTTGAAAATAATAACCTAAATGGACTCAAGAGAGGTTTCATTTTTTACAAGCTTGAAATAGAGGAAAAACTATGCTTGAAAGTGGTTTAATTTTTACACAAGTTTGAAACAAAGGAAACTGTGCTTGAGATTAGTTTGTTTCATTTTTACACAAGCTTGAAACAAAGGAAAATTATGCTTAAGAATTTTTTTTATGCTCCCCAATTGTAATCTTCAAGAGCACGTGCCACCCAAGCTTCATTTCATTCAACTAAGTAGACTACTAGTTACTAATAGTCGGATGGAATGAAGGTTCATTTACAAGATCAGATGAAAGACTCAACTTGACACTTACGAGATCTAATCAAAGACTCGACTCAATGAGGAGAGGATTTGTTTCATTTTTTAATGAGCTTGACATAGGAAAAGAACTATGCTCATTGCTTGATTCATTTTTTAATGAGGTTGACACAGGAAAAGAAACTCTCCTCATGCGAACCTATTTCATTTTTTAACGATGTTGATACAGTAACAATAAATCTCCTCATAAAAGCCTTGATCATGGCTTCCAACTAGAAGAGACGCATGTCAAAGGACACACCTCGATCATGCTAGCCTCCAAATGGTCTTCATCAGAAGGAATAATAGTTCTCTGGAAGGAATTCATGTCAAGGGACTCAATAGGGATAAGAACATCATGTTCAAATACCCCCATAGAGTTCACCATGTCAATTACCAGATCTAAGTCAAAGGAATTCGAGGAAATAGTGAGAGGCTTGCTTGCATCGGTAACTGAAAACATGGGATTGGTTGCCACATAATTAGCTCATGGCAGGATAGATACCACTTTCATATAAGTAAAATTCAAGGGTGTCAGATTATTGGTAGTCGAATCAAGACTAACGAAAAAAAGTTGGTCAACAGTCATAATGTTTCCATTGTTAGGGAAATACATCGTGCGAAAGAGTGTCGATACGATAGCTTTCATTGAATATACATAGTCTCGCCCAAGGAGCAAATTGAAATCCAAGGGGCCTCGAACTACCATAAGATCAATACAGACAATTTTACCTTCCAAGTTAATAGGAAACTTGGGAAGGACCCCTAAAGTTTCACTAATGGTTTTTTTAAAAGCCGACAAATTATTTGTAACAGGTACAAGCTGAGGGGAACCCAAAGCTTACCAAGCAGTTGAGGTTAAAATAATAACATAAGCACCTTCATCTACATTTGTGCGATGCACATTCTTACCACATGCCTTAACAATGATTTGGAAATGTGTGGAAGAAGGAAGACGAGGTTTTGTTATTCTACTCCAATCAAAGGAAAAAACCTCGTTACTTGGAGGGGGTTCTATAGAAACAGGTGAAATTCTCCCTGGCATAGAAGAATCTGATGTAACAAGAAGAACCTGAGCAGTATGAATTTCACTCTCTACAGGGAGAGTGGGATCAACCGAATGTGAAATCAATTCGACCACTTGATCAACCAATGGATCATCAACCTGAGTGATATGATTTCCACTCTCTAATGGAAGAGTGGGATTGACTCTACTTGGAATTAGATCAATCACGTCATCAATTGACGGTAGGTTGGGAGAAAATTTATGGTAACCAATTGGAATTTTTGACTGTGGAACAGTAATTTTTTCCAAAAAAATTTGAGGCTTCATCAATGTGAGGGAAAATGTGATTTTGATGACTCCCTTTGCATAACCTACAAGGAAACCTGATTTTAGCCTTTTTCCTAGGAAATTAACAATCATTGGTTAATGGATCAACAGTAAGTTGATGAGAATTTCTTGACCATACTTCCAAGACCTTAGGAATACTAGGACAATTGATAAGGAAGTGGCCACCCTTAAAAATCTTTCAAGGGTATTTGAGTTTGTGATGCATCTTGGAGATTTACTCAACATTACTAACACTTACAGCCATGGTTCATTGGTTGAATTCTTTCTTATCTTGCTTCTTCTTCTTCTTCTTCTCTTTCTTATCTTGCCACCTGGTTACTAGCATCAAGTCTTTTACCAAGTGAATAAGAAGAAAGGGACAAATACATGTTAGGCGAAGAAGGTAAAGGGTCAACATGAGGTTGGTGATGTTGAGATGGTGAAATCTATTGAGGTGAAGCATCCGGTTGAGGTGGAACAATATGAGTATTTGAGGCCAACGAAGTTGAAAATAACCATACAGGTAAACCTATGGTAAATCTAGGTAACGACAATGTAGCCATATAAGGAGGACCAACATTTCCAAAGAAAGGAAAAGTACTAGGATTCGCGTTAATTCAAATTTAGTGAATTTTATTAACAATTCAAAAATATTAACAATTCAAATTCACAATCCACACCTAAGGTCTCTAAAAAGTAAAAAAAAACAAATGAACACACGCTATCAAATATAGGAGTCAAACCACACACAAAAATTTTGTTTCCACAATAAAAACATATGTTCTGATGAAATCTAACGTCGCAGAAATTAATGTGGAAAACTGGAGGTTGGAACAGTTACTCTAACAACCTGCTTAATGAAATAGTCAGGTGAAAGTATCTCCACTATGTCATCTCGAAGTGAAGAGTACCCTCTGGAAATTCCAAGTGAGTCTAGTCAATGTATGTTCCAGGTACAGTGGGACCTTCCCTCCACCATCACCTTGGGGAAAATCCTAAATATTATGTCCACTAAGGTCACCAACGAAGACAAATACACCTGGGGGGACAGTCTACAATCCTATATACATGCAAGGGTGGAGTATCAAGATCAATCTCCTTGAAGGCTCCTCGACATGTTCAATCTGAGGTTTGCCAACAAGTGACCCCAGGCTCCTCGACAATGGTTAATATGAGGTTTACCATTTTTATTACGTGCACATCTTCTATATTTTCCAATGAGATAAGTACGATTACCTCACTGGGTCCGACATGATCTCATGCTTGACTCTTTTAAGAAGAGCTTCCCATAGCACAATTGCAACAATTGGAATTTTTCCTTACCGCAAGATACTATTGTTTGTTTTAGTTGCTTTGGAACATTAACTACAACCTATTCCAAAGCACTAGCCAAAGCTAGATTGGTGGAAAGAGCCCTAGAAAATGTAAAAATTGCTAGATGAATTTTATTAAGCGCTGTGTTATTTCGGTTGTTATTACTCAAAGGGTAAATGGATATGAAACCAATGGTGTTATGACCTTATCCAAAACTTAATGCACTCGAATATGATAATTCAATATTTTCAATTCAATGAATCCTAACTAAAATAAGGAGAGAGTTTCCATTAACTTCCAAAAATGAAAAAAAAATGATAAATATGAGAAAAGATAACAAATTCTATAATGCACTAATTTTATCAAGAAAAACTAATAATTTTTCATAATGTCAACTATGTAGATGTAATCTATGCAAAATTCACATGAAAACTATGCAAATGTAATCTATTCACATTTTTCATTCATATTCTGAAAATGAGAATTCTAATTATGCAAATGCAATCCATAAAGTGTAAGTAAATAAAATTGGGTGAGAATTCCAAGGTCAAAAGAAAAAACACTCTAAAGCGATTAACACTCAGACACGGTTTATAGGGAAATGGAGGTAGTTTCAGTTCCATGAAGAGGGGGATGGATTCCTCTCATGAAGGGATTTGAGCTCCATGGACCAAAGGATAAGCTCCATGAGTGCAGGGATACAGCTCGAACTGATCGCGACTCTAGAAGCTTCCACTTGGGAGAATATTCGACCAGCTAGGCTTCTAGAATTTACTTTTTCTTTTATTTTGCTTTTCATGGGGGTGTGCAGGTAATAGTGGAAAAACATGCGGGGGTTGCCACAATTTATAGACCAAATAGCAGTGCATGCACAGGAAAAGGCTAAAAAAACTACGGAGATAGAATTTTAAGGGTTTTACAGAGCTTTTCTCCAATTCCAAGACTTGATTCAGGAACATTAAGGTTTTTGACTTCTAAGGGAACATGACATAGGTGGTGATAGACCCATATGTACAGTAAAACTTCATGGTGACAAAATAACGTGAATAACGTGTAACATATTTCCCCCTAAAGTGCGAATTCTGAGGTTATTCTGAAGAGTGAAGTGCTTTATCATTCTGAGGATTGGATTGGAGACACCGGTCGAAAACCTATAAAAACATTCAATGAAAACATATATATATATATCATCACTGAGGTAGGCATACCCATAATTAAATGTTCTGGTACAGATATGGTTTCAATATTACATCAAAATTAGGCACAGTATGGGTGCAACCATCTGTCATAATTAGGCTACTGTATCATGAATAATAAAACTCCTCACAGCCTAGGTAGTGGAAACTAGATCCAGGGTCTTGATTTCCACTTCTCGAACTAGTAAGAATCTATCCATGCGATTGATTTTGTCGAAGTTTAACATGGTAGAAACCACTTGATTACCGATCAATGATGTGAACCATTAACAAGTGTGAGAGAAACCACCGATAATGGCAATGGCTCTCAAAGTACTCTAGTATAATCTATGAAGTGTGAATGAATTATTTGCATTCTAACACTCATAGAATCGTTCAATCGAAAGTCAATGATGCAACTTGTCATCGAAGGCGAGAAACCCGCCATTAAGGCATGTAGATCCCAAGGTACTGATAGGATTCTACATCAAATTTCTAGATGATGAGCTGACGTCGATACAAAGTGATCTATCATAGGAAATCCCACGACAAGAAACCATTAGATCAATTTTTGAAGAAATATTTGCAAGGATTGACTCAGGGACAACGTGAATGGAGAAAAATATTTGCAATGAATGGTTTATTTGAAATCTCTCTTAAACACATAACGACACTGCAGATGGCTTGGTAGAATTTGACCTAAATCTAATACCCATAAACTGGTTGAATACTTTCAGTGTGGTTTTATTAACTATTAGACAAAGGATTTCCCAACCCAGGTACAAGTGTGACAAAGTGTCATGTTCAAGAGTGGCATGCTACTTTCTAAACAAGGGTGACAATTGGATTATTTTTCTCTCTTTTTCCCCACCATTACTGGAAAGTACCGCTTTATTTTTGTCAAGATTGAGGAGGATAACATTTTCTTGTTTGTGTAATCTCACCCTTTGGATGAGTCCATCTTACTATTAAAATCGAACCCTAAGAAGGAGTGGTTCGGTCCTACTTATAATTGACAGGTCCTTTACTGTTAAAATTTAACGAGTCCAGTATAGGAGAAACTCGATGTTTTTCAGTTTTAGGGAGTCAGAAGAAAAAATAAGTAAACTCCATGGTTTTTATTTTTCATAAATTTAGTCTCTCAAGCCCAAAAAATGATAAAATAATGCAGGAGAGAACTCTATTGACCATGATTAGTCAACGTATACTTTTTTTCGTAATTTGTCCATTTCAATCCGGAAAAGGGGTAAACTTATACTGAAGGAATGATTGTTCATTTACTTTAACGATTTCGAATAGTCAACTGCTCGGTGATATTTTCATATTTCGAGAGTCTGAAAAGGGCTTAAAATAGAACTCTAGGGTTTCTCTTTTTCGTAATTTTAAAGAGCCCGAAAAAGTGATAAAAGTATACTCAGTGTCAAAATAATTCTTTTCACCAAAAAATCATGTATCCTGTACAAAAAATCAAATATTACACATACCTATTTCCAAAAAGTAAAAATATTTAAAAAATGACCTTTTAAAGTGAAAAATAAATAAAATAATAATATTTATTCATTTAAAAACTATAAAATGGGGTTAAAACAAATCATTTTCAAATTTTGTGTTTAGAGCAGTGCATAGAGACCTTTTGGCTAAAATCATTTTTCATTTTGAGACTTTATTTCATTTTTAGGAGAATTTATGTTTTAAAATATGCCCCAGGGGGTCCGCGGGCAATAAATGTGCTAACCACGGACCCCAAAAATTTTTAAAAGGAAAAATTATCGGGTTGCCACAAGTTCTCCATGGAGCGCGCGCGGACGTCCACACTGTCTACACACAAAACCTATGGAGGCGTCTTGAACATTTTAAAAAACTCAAATTTCTCTTTAAAAATGGTTCAAGTTTTTTGCCAAATGGTTTTAACTATTAAATGTGTTGATTTGTAGGTTGTTTAACCATGTTGGAGTGGCGAGAACGCAAACATGAGATCATAGATAATGAAGCCATGGATGACAATACAACCATGCTTGCATTGAACAATTGTGGTTTATACAAATTCTGGGCTACCCAAGGGATGAAAGCACAAGTGGAGTTAATGGTTTGGCTTGAAAATATGTGGGATGTTCAAGACCAATGCTTCATAATTGGTGACCACCGGCTCAAAATTGAGCTAGAGGACATTTATTTCCTTACCAGATTGTCCCGGAGAGGAAGAAGCGTATCCTTATTTGGGACCAGACAGTGAGGTCTTCCCATTGCCAGTTACAAGGAACAATATTGTAGCAATGAGGTATATTTGAAGGATGGTCGAATAGATATTAAAACTATATTGCGATTGGATCTTAAAGTGATAGCGTTTACAGTGACCAGATTATGTGGGAGTGCAGCTCCTCATGTGGCTACTAAGTCACAAATGAAAACAGCAGTCGAGTGCCTTGGAGGAACCATATTCAACCGGTGCGAAGGATTATTGACCAATATGAAAGGACAATTGAGTAGAGCAAAGAATGTGAAGTTAAAAAACTTCAGATATGGCGCCATTCTCATTTCATTTTCTTTAGAGAGAATTATGATTCTTGCTCCTCAGTTAATTCCAGTAGATCATGGGGCTCCTCAAGAACCTCAGATGGTGCGATGGGTAGCACTAATGGCTCACCATGGTGGCGAGGGTGGTTCAGTATTTCGGTTTACTCCAGCATACTTCATGCAACTTAGGAACCAAGTCTTCACCATCGAAGACTTTCCTTATGCAGGATGGATTACAGGGGTGATCCTAAAACATCTTTGCCTCCAAGGACACAGTGGGACGAGACATGTTAGTGAATCATTTTGATGTTTTTATTTTTATTTAATATTTATCTTCCAATACTGACAAAAATATTTAAATGCAGATGTCGGTCCACAACAACCAGCAACACTTCATTGCTTTGATAGGCAAGAAGAACAGCCTGTAGCACCTCCACAGGACTAGGTAGCAGAGATCCTAGCAGACATGGAGAATAATTTTGAGAGGTTGACCATAGATATCCCTGAGACAGGAACAGATGATATCCCTCTCAGGCTTCAGAGACGCATGACAGGTGTTCCTGGTCCATTCAGGATATTTTTGCACAAGGTGGCGCGTGTTATAGTCTATTAACATGATCATCATCATGGATAGTGGATGATCATTGTAGATCAAAAAATTTTTTTGTGTCGGTATCTATTAGATCATAAGGTGTTTGAACCTATGATCACAGATGATGTAATATTTTTCGATCACAAACGTATCTATACTAATGATATTACTACATTCGTTATCTGGATATCTTGTTTAAAATGGATTGAATGTTGTTTTGGTTTACTTTGTTAATGTTTCAAATTTCTATTTAGAACACGATTAGCTAATGCATCAGCAAATGTGTTTAAATTTCTTGAAATATGTTGATATTCGATATAATAAAATTTTCATTCCAAGAAATGAACCTTCAAAAATAATCTTAATAACATTGGATTTGTAATTTCATAAACTCTATTTAAATCTAATACAATGAGTTTTGAATCCAACCTAATTATCAAACTTTGAATACCAAATTAAATGAAATTAGATAATAACTCAATGATTGCGCTATATTCTGCAATATTGTTCATTGTTTGACCAAGGCATATCCCATGAATAGAAACTAACTCATCGGTGGGTGAATAGATAACCCAAGCTGCAGAAGAAATATTTTTTGTACTACGATAGGAACCATTAGAAAAACCAATGTATGTTTGAAGGGATGTCGACATCTTCAATATCAAGAGTAATCAAGGTAAGCAGTGATAGTAGTAACAACAAAACTAATCTAGGCACACTTGTCTAATCTAATGCACACTATTCTAAAAATTAACTATTGTACAAGAGATATCTTCACATGATAGTAAATCATAATATCTCTTTAGATAAAGATCATTTCTAGGTTTATCTAAAGATACCCCATCATAATCAATTAATTCATAGGCTCTTTTTGCAAGCACGCGCTTGACAATATAGGGACCATGCCACATCGGTTCGAATTTTCCAACACCTAGCTTATCGTTAGCTTGATTGTATACTAAAACTAGGTCACCTTATGAATAAACGTGAGGGTTGACACTTTGATCATACTGAGCTTTCACATGTTTCTTATGAGCTTCGGTAGCCAATGAAATGGTGCACCGAGTCTCATCTAATTGTGCTAAGTATAAAAAAAAATTTCTCCTCTTCAGAGATAGCTAGTAACAACTCAATTTATAATTTGAGTGATGGTATTTTGCATTCAATGGGTAACACAACTTATAAACCATAGACAAGTTGAAAAGGAGTGAACCCTGTAGCAATTTTTACAAAGGTTTGGTATGCCCATAGTGCCGAAAAAAGCATGGTATTCCAATTTGATTTGTGAGTTCCGATAATCCGTTTGATCATGGCGGTTAAAGCCTTGTTGACGGCTTCAACTTGACCATTAGCCTGTGGGTAATACAAAGTAGAATTATCATGGCATAAGCCAAGTTGATCAGAAATTTTGGTCATCACAATATTTTGAAAATGACTCCCATGGTCTGTGATAATAGCTTGAGGCACACCGAAACGAGCAATCGCATGATTGAATATGAAAGTAGCTACAATTTTTCCATCTGCCGCGAATGTAGGCATCACCTCGGCCCATTTGGTAACGTAATCTACGCCGAGAATAATATACCCATGCCCCCCAGCCGAGTGAGGGTTACATGTAATGAAATCTATGCCCCATTTCGAAAAAGGACCGGCAGCAATTATTGGGTGAAGAGGAGCTCGAGGTGCACGCATCTTTCGATCAAAAATTTTTCAGTTGTGGCATTTTCGGACCGCAATGATATAATCTCTGAATAAGGACGCCCAAAAATAACCAGCGCGCAATATCTTTTTGGTTTTGGAAAACCCAAACATATGACCACCACATGCTCTATAGTGTCAATCATTCAAAACCTTTCAACCTTTGCGTGAGTTATACAATGTTGAAAAACAGAATTCACACCATGACGATAAATAGCATCCCTAAAAATATTGTATTGTTGGGATTGATATCGGATTCTCCGTCGATCTAAACATGAAATATCTCGGTGAAAATCTTGGGTTTGAATATATATAATGATATCTCCATACCATGGGTCTAGTGTACTGATGAGAAACATAGATTCATCGGCGATGGGACTCTCTACCACGGTTTATGTATCAGTATTGGGAAATTCACACATAAGCTCAGCAAACACCAGTGATTTATTTGATTTATATTTATCAAATTCCAAATCAAACTCTTGTAGGATGACAATAAATTTGGAGTATTTTCCCCTGAGTAATTGTTTTTTCAAGATATACATCATCGTGTTGCAATCAAATATCACAGTTGTTTTACGTAATAGCATGTAGTGACGGAATTGTTGGATAGCTTGAACGGCTGCCAAGGCCAATTTCTCCACATGCGAATATTGGATTTTCGTTGAATTTAGATTTTGAATTATATAATAGATCACATGTTCATTTTGAAATTCATCCTCCTGAACCAAGACCATTCCAATGGTGGAATGAGAGGCAGCTAAGTATAAAAAATAATCCTGGTGGTAATTGGGTGGCTGCAATAACAGTGCATGTGTCAACGCGTGTTTAGTGCACCAAAATATTTATTAGCAATATCATCCCAAATAAAAGAAACACTTTGTTTCAACAATCGGGTAAAACCTTTTATTAACTCAGCATAGTTCAGGATAAACCTACGTAAAAAAAATTCTTTCCCTTGCAAAATTTGGAATTGACGAAGTGTGGAAGGAGGAGGTAAATTGATGATAGCCTAAACCTTTGACGGTTCGACATGAATGCCATCTTTTGAAACGATGAATCCAAGTAATCGTCCTGATTATACACAAAAAACACATTTTTGCGGGTTCAAACGAATTTGTGATGCTTACATCTCATGAAAATAGCTCGTAAGTGTGTACGATGATCGTCTCTACGTAAATAATGAGCAGGTAAATAATCCATATAAGGCTGTACAATATGTTTGATATCATGAAAATAAGACATGTCTCTTTGAAAAGTTGCAATAGAATTTTTTAGTTCGAAAGGTAATTTGCAATAAGAAAATGTCGCCCAAGGACATATAAACGTTGTTTTTGGTTGATCGGCAGGGAGTATGTTGATTCGATTATAGCCAGAAAATCCATCCATAAATGAGAATATTTCATTTCCAGCACAATCATCAATCATTTGGTCAATATAGGGTGTAGGATAATTGTCTTTTGGACATAATTTATTAATGTCCCTATAATCGAAACATACTCTTATAGTCCCTTTTTTTTCATAACGGAAACTATGATAGATACCCAATTTGTCAACGGAATTGGATAAATAAATCCTGCTCGTAATAGCTTCTCAACTTCAGCTTTGATAGCTGCAGCTTTCCACAGATGTATTGGATGTAATCTTTGTCTAATAGGCTTGGCATCCGGGTATGTCTTAATTTCATGAATTACAATCTTAGAATCGATTCTTGGCATCTCTTCGTAAGACCAGGAAAAAATTTCTCGGAATTCTTGAAATAGGGCTTTGTAAGTGTTAATATCTTCCATCGTACAATAAGCACATATATGAATGTTTTCAATATTTCCAAGTTTAGCCAATTTGTCGATAGGAGAATAGAAATATTTCCCAAATTAGTCTCAGAATCTGAATGTGTAATCGAAATGGGATTATGTGGTTCCTTGACATAATAAATCATAAAAATGGACGAAAAATTGTTTTCAAGCTTATCAAGATCGGGTAAAAATGAAGATATATGATGTAGATCATCCCAAGATAATTCATCCGATGACAAAATTTCTCGAATACTTTCATCAGTGTGAAATACATGTTGAAAGGGATCGGAAAATGATGTCAAGGTTGAGCTTGATAGGGAATATTTTTCTTCGTTGATCACATTAATTTAATCAGGAGTAGTTGAAAGTGTGTCAGAATATGATTGTACTATTACATATGCCTTTTCAAAAGGACTCAAAGGCATCTCGCCATTGAAAGAGTCCAATTCTGATTCTGATTCTGAAGGCTCTACCCAAGTATCATCAAATGGTATAGTGCTTGATGAGATCATATTGTAGTTGGAAATTGTTTGCAGTACGTTGGGTGGAGGTATGGAGAAATTTCCCATGAGAGAAGAATATTTCACTAGTCCTACACCAACATCTTCATATGAGATAGTCATTTTTCCAACATGTTGGATATTGTCTGTAGAAGCAGGGTCTGATGAATATTATGACAATTGATCTATTTTCACAATATTTCCTTTATGAGGAAACATGATTACCCGAAAGACTAATGAAACGACTGCAGTCATGGCATAATACCAACTACGACCCAAAAGAATGTTGTAATCAAGAGGGGCATCAACAACTTCCACGTCTAGATTAACGGTTTTGCCTTCTACTTCTATAGGTAGATCCTGAAGTATTCCATATGGATGAAATCATCTTCCATCAAAGGCTTTAAGGATAGTCGATGATTGGTTGAGTGTTGGAGAACCGATATTTTTCCAACAGTTTAACGACATTATACACGTACATGCCCCCTCATCTATAATAGTACGAAAAACTCATCTGAGTTTGACTAATACTGGAATCTAAAAAGCCATCCGATGAGGGAGTCTCGGTGTAAACTTTTCGAGGTCAAAGACCATGAGGTTCGAATCCTGAGGATCAATGACTCTGATAGCTAATAATAGTAATTTCCTTTGTGCCGGACATGATTGTGGAACTTCTAAGGCCAAAATTATTGAAGGGGATATCGCCAAATCTTCAACAATGTTGTAATTCTGAGCAGCTCTCGCATGTGGATTGAAAGCTGACTTTTGAAGTACACCTTTAGCAGGCGGTTTAATCACTGGATCAGGATTAGGTTTATCAATTTGAAGTGGTTCAGAAACTAAAGGAGGTATATTTGGTGTTTGACTAGAATTTTTCGTCTCTTGACCAATTACAGGATTTTTAGTTCCATAGTCTTGAGATCGTGTCGCAACAATGACCTGAGACATCATTAAAATATCTGCCAATTAATTTGAAGAAGATCCTATCATTTTACTATCTTGAGTGGGAAAATGATCCTTCAAGACAGCGGGTGTGGGTGAACCTTTGACAAACTTGGAGACCTCGAACCGATGTGGACACTCTTTGGTATAGTGATCCTCGTCACAGATAAGACAAGGATAACGAGGTTTCTGATTTTCATCAGTTGGTTTGTTTTTTTTTTTTTTTCTCTTTAGGAGATGTATTTTGTTTGTTTTTATTCTTTCCTTTCCTCTTATTACTAGTTTTAGATTTAGCTGTGGATGAGTCTAAAACATGAATGTTGGCATAAGCTTCAAGGGAAGAATCTCCTTTTGGTGAATATGGTAAAGTTATAATGGGAGAAGTATATTTGGATGACTTCTTCTTACTCTTGTTAGTGTTAACTATACCAATTACACCATCTATAGAATGAGAACCAGAAGTAGTTGCAGTTATTTGGCCTGGACACGGCAAGTCAGGAATTTTTTCGTATAAAGTACCAGAATATGTATATACAAGTTCTAAGTACTGTGCTTCAGCTATGACCTATTCTTCCATAACAACACCTCCCTTAGCTACATCTTTAGTGATCTTTGGAAGTAATTATTTAATAAACCATTTTTCCAAGATTTGATTCGGAATTAAAACTTTCACTAAACGTCATCTATATCTCCATTCATGTATGTGATTTGAAATGTATTTACACGTACTTTGTTTTAAGGAATTTGAGAGTTTTGTGCCATTGTCGTAACGAACTGGAAACTGAAAATGAGTTAAGAAATTTCTTGCTAATCCATTGAAATTATTGAATGAGCCACGTGGTATTTCAATATACCACTTTGATGTTGAGTCTATCAATGTTCTTTGAAACAGTCTCAATTGAATAGAATCATCGATTACAGAGTTGGATGCGCACCAACGGTGGTAAGTCATGACATGATTTGAGGGGTCTTATCCTGATTTACCTTCAAACTTAGGAATATCACTATGAAACTTATTCGGAATTGGCGGCCAAAACGAAAGATAATAAATCTGATCATTCGTGAGGCGTGACAAATCTGGAAAATCCAAAGTTTTAATGAATGGTAACCGATGGTTAGGGTCCTATTGACAAAACTGATAAACTTGAGGAACGGTACCAGTACATGGAGGAGGATATCCAGGGTAGCCTGGAATAGCCTATGTGGTTGGAATTGGAATGCCTCTAGGATAACCAGGGTTAGTCGTACCATACTGAGGTTGAGCTGGTATCTGATATGTATAACTAGGGTACGGTTGACTTAGGTATACTGGATTTTTCCTATGGGTCCATATTTAAACTGCCCTTGATACGGTTAATAAAAAAACTAACATGTATAAGGTTGGCTTGTTAAAATTGTAGTTGTACCAGGTTGCCCTGCAAATGTTTGAACAGTAGACTGAACTGTAGGTATAGGTTGATGGGCAGTGACATGAGGGATTGGTTGTGATATAGTTGATATCGTTACTTGAGGGGTTGTAGAAATAAGGACTTGGGAGACTCCAGGGATAGGTGTACTAGGTTTTTGAACAGAAGTTGATGCAGCAGTTTGGACAGGAGTTCTAGGTGTACTCGGACTAGGTTTCTGAACACTACTAGGTGCAAATATCTGAGGTATAACTTGAAGCGTAGGTTGGACACGTTGTTGGATCTGGGTATAACCAGTTGGTTGACTAGGCTAATTATAAGGTACTTGCACAGTAGGTTGCAAATTTTTTTGATTCAACGACAAATTCCACACTGTGTTAACTCCAAGATAAGGAGCTCCCATCAAAGGTTGTGGTGCGTAAGGTTGGCCATAACCAGGTTGATAATTTGGAAGGTAACTTTGATAATTTGTTGGATAATTTCCACTAAAATGTTGACCTTCTCGAAACAATTGTTGTTCTTGATAAAACTGCAGCCCCAAAAGAGGTTTTTGTCCTTGAAAAGGTTGTTTCCCTCACATAGGGTACTTCCCTTGAGTAGGATATTGTCCTTGAGGTAGATACTTCCCTTGAGGTTGATATTTCCCTTGAGGTTACCCCACACCCCCCCCCCCCCCGGTGGTAAATTTATACCTTGAGGGAGCCCCCCAGGCGGTAAATTTCTACCTTGAGGGTCAGGGATAGGAATATTTCCAGACATCATGTAGACTTGTTCCATTTTCAAAGCTTCAGTATCAGATTCATTGGGACCAGTTGATTGTATAATTTTTTTAGGAGAGGGAGATGCTCCTGAGAAAGTACAAGAAAGTGACTGGTATCCTAAAGGAACGGATGGACCACCATACAAAAATTTTTGTGGCGATGAAGAAAACATGGATGATTCACCAGACATGTTTGATGAAGGTCTATAACTACCTCTAGGTATGGAGTAAAAAGGAATACGGGGTGGCAAATAATTGAGACCAGAATTATTTAGAAAGTTGGTTAACTGAGAATACCAAGCATCCCTTTTAAAAGGGCTATAATGGTAAATTGATTCACTATGCCTTAGATCTAATATTCTTGACGTGAAGGAAGGACAACCTCTTCTTCTGTGTCAGTAATCTCTTCAATACTAATGAGGCCAGGAGGAAGGTTCTCAGTGATGCGAATATTCACTCGAGGTGAATGAGGACGACCAGGGGTTTGGGTTATGAACTCCGAAGTAGGCTTAGATGAAGCACATTCAGTTTCAGGTTTAGAAATTTTGGGTTCAATAGCTGATAAGTCACTAGTTGTAGATGCAACTTCAACTAGTTCAAAAAATTTCGGTTGTTCTTGATAACTGTCTATTGTTTGAGGTTGATATAATTCGTAATCAGGATGTATTATTACATGTTTCCTCTTTTTCATTTTATCTGGTTCCTGATGGTTGGCATCTTTCAAATTTAATATTTTCTAATTGAATTGGTGTGTACTCAGGAGGTTTCCCCTGCATTCTATGGGAGTGTCTCGGTAATTCTACCACGGTTAATATTTAACACTCAAAATAAAAAAATATATTAACAAAATAGACCTAAATTCACTAAGGAAACAATCAAATTTAAAATATGCCTACAAAATCTCAGAGAAAATCCACACACAAACAGTATGTTTCCACACTAAAAACACTACTTGGTGATGAAATCCAACGTCGTAGAATTCTAATGTGGAAAACTTGGCAGTTGGAACAGTTACCCTGACAACCCGATTAATGAAAAAGTATGGTGCAATTCCCTCCACTTATGCCATCTCGAAGTGAAGAGTACCCTCCGGAAAGTCCAAGTGATTATAGTCGATGTCTGTTCCATGTACAGTGGGACCTTCCCTCCACTGTCACCTTGGGAAAATCCTGAATATTATGGTCACTAAGTCACCAACAGAAACAAATGTACCTGAGGGAACAGTCTATGATTTGATATACACGCAAGGGCAGAGTACCAATCTCAATCCCCTTGAAGGCTCCTCGATATGGTAAATCCAAGGTTTGCCAACAAGTGACCCCAGGCTCCTCGACAATGATTAATCTGAGGTTTACCATTTGTATTACGTGCACATATTCTATATTTCCCAATGATATAGGTACGATTACCTCACTGGTTCCGACATGATCTCATGCTTGACTCTTTTAAGAAGAGCTTCCTAGAGCACAAATTGCACAATTGGATTTTTCTACCGCAAGATTCTACTTGTTTGTTTAAACTATTTTGGAATGTTCACTACAACCTATTCCAAAACACTAGCCTAAGCTATGTTGGTGGAATGAGCCCTAGAAAATGTAAAATATCTAGATTGATTTTATTAACACGTTATATTAATTTGGTTGTTGCTTAAGACAAAAGGTATGGTGTTGAAACTTTAATGATGTTTGTGACCCGACTCAAAAATACTCTAAATGCATCTAAATAAGACGTGAAACTCTTTCTTTTCAATGAATATTATTTAAGGGAAAGATTGAGAGATTTATCAATTTCAACATACCAATTCTTCCATTCATAAACAAAACCCTTTTTGAAAAGAAAAAGATTTCATAAAGAACTCAATTTCCAAGAATGATCAATTCTCTTTTGAAATGAAATTCCTTGAACGATCAAATCAAAAACTACAATTCAATAAACAAACCATTTCCAAAAGAAAACAATTTTAAAAAAAACTCTAAAAACATAAATTTCAAAATAAAAGAAAGATTTAATTTTGAAGTCTATCTAGAATGTTTGAGGATGTTTTCTCCTAGTTTGTGATCAGACTAAGAAAAATTTCTACTTATCTCAGCAGAAATGAAAACATCCAAAAATGCTTTGGTGTTATATCAGGCTTTAGTAAGCTAAAAGATCTTCCAGATTTGCAAATGAAAAAGGAACCAATTTTCATAAAAGTAAGGTTTGAAATGATCATAATTGGCTCAAAAAGACAATGTCATCATACCAATAAGCTGAGGTAAATGAAAGTATATTTTTTATGGAGAAGAAATAAAGTAGGTCAAACTCTCACTTATAAAATGCAAATAGAATGATAAATCACACAAACGCAAAAGTTGTTGAAAAAAAATTCTCACACAAGATTTGACAGCTAAGATAGATCGGGGCAAACACAAAGAATCAAGTTATCTGGCTCTAAAAGAGAGAAATTTAATTTTCTAGGGGTGCGCAGTTTATATTGGAAGACAGAGTGCATGCGCATTGTTTTGAACTAAAAGTTGCACAGGTTGCCGCACTGTTTTCTGCTAAAAACCGCGCAAGCAAGGAAAAAACTTGGAAAAAATAAATAATCAGCTTTCTTTTCTAGGGATTCTTAAAATTTATCTACCCAACCCATCTCAAATAAGTCAAAATCAGAAAACTCTAAAATTCAAACTGAAAATAAATAAAGAAAACTAAGCTCTAGATCCCCAGTATGGACGTCATTTTGTTATGTGGATTAATCCCTCTTGCGGAAAAGAGTGATCTCCCTAGTACTCATCATGTAGCTACAAACAAACATCCATTTGGAAACCTTTTTCTCTAGATTAATTTCATTTCAGAATTATTATAAGAAAGTAGAGAGAAAATTCCCCTACCTTGAAATCAAAACGTTCGATGTAGTCTTTTATCCCGTCGCTCTAAAGTGGTTTCTCCAATAAGTAGAACCTGCAATCAAAGACAAGAAAAAGGGATCAAAGCATCTACATTATATAATAATCAAGAAAATATAATCCAACTTGGTGATCAAGGAGTATAAGTATTGATGTTATTTCAATAATCATAAGAACAACTCAATAAGAAAAAGAGATACATATGTATTATCTTGAATAAAAAGAGTAATCTTACAACCTGATGACTTGATGTCATACAGATTTATCCTGGGGTATTGAAAAATCGTTTCTCCTATAGTTTGATAAGCCTTCCTCTCTAAATACTAGCATGGAGTTATGGACACAAGGATTTGATCATTATCATGCTAACAACAACTCACTAGTGTAGAAAGTATGCACTCTTGGGAATTCTCTTCAGAAATTCATTTACAATCTACCCTTCAACCTGAAACTTGAGCTCAATTTATAGGGAAATGGAGGTATTTTCAGTTTCATGAAGAGGGGGATGTATTCCTCTCATGAATGGATTTTAGCTCCATGGACCAAGGGATAAGCTCCATGAGTGGAGGGATAAAGCTCAAACTGATTGCGACTCTAGAAGCTTCTAGTTAGGAGAATATTCGACCAGCTAGGCTTCTAGAATTTAATTTTTATCTTATTTTTATTTTCACGGGGGTGCGTAGGTAATAGTGGAAAAACATGTGGGGTTTGCCGCAGTTTATAGACCAAACAGCAGTGCATGCACAGGAAAAGGCTAGAAAAACCATGGATATAGACTTTTAAGGGTTTTACAAAGCTTTTCTCCAATTCCAAGACTTGATTCAGGAACATTAAGGTTTTTTAATTTTAAGGGAACATGATATAGGTGGTGATAGACCCATTTGGACAGTCAAATTTCATGGTGACAAAATAACTTGTAACACTTCTCCTCCAAGTTGTTGAAGAACTCTTTATTTTCGGTCATATGGAATGAGGCTCACTATCCAGGTACCACACAAAACCCATCACTGATGACACCATGCATGCGATAAGGGTAAAATCCAACTTGAATTTTGAAGCAATTCCTTCACTTGCCACTCCTCCTGATGGATTATTTCAAGCCTTATTTTGTGCACACTTCGTGGCATAGTGTCCCAGCTCATGACAATGAAAAAATTTAATCTTTGACAAATCCTTCTTCTTACCTGCCTGACTAGAATATGATTTGGAATGTGATGACTTCCCTTTCCCTTTCTTCACCTTTCCATCCAAGGCACATTTCTCCTCATCATCATTATTTGATGAAGATCCATCTCTGGTGTTCCGTTGAATCTCTTCTTGCACCAAGTCAGACCAAAAACGCTCCCACTCTGGTAGATTCTCCCTCCCATTTACTGAATCTTGGTAGTTGTGCCAGCTCTTGGGAAGGCCTAGAATTTCTAGACTCACCAGATCATCTTCAAAAATTGTAACACCAACACTTCTAAGCTCATCCCAACATTGGGTGAACTTGATCAAGTACTTTGGAATTGTGTCACCCTTCTCCATCTTGATTTTCCTAATCGTGCCCTTTAGTGCCATCTTCCTATGCTCATTGTTGTTCTTAAAAAAATATGTTAAGGCCTTCCACATTACATATGGAGTTTCCTTTCCATGGAGGGTCAAGACAAATGATGATCTTGAATTTCTTTTAGTATAATTATTCTATCCTTTTCTACGCACTTCTTCCACTCTGATAGGACTTATGCATCAGTGAGAGCTAGTTTTGGGATGTCCTTGTCAATGAACTCCTTCAATATATTGTCTTATAACACTGCTTCCATCTGGTCTCTCCAGGAAATGTAATTCAAGATACCCTCAAGAAAATACTCGAGCCTCAGACCATAGAATTCCATATTGATCTTGCTACTAGCTATTGAAGATTATTTCTACAAAACTTGTTCCTCTTGATAGAAAAAACTCATATTCTTCTCTTCTATAGTGATTCCTGCTCTGATACCATGTATAAAATCCACGTAGATTCAAACTGATAATTTTATTATGCTAAAACAATATACTTCAATATACTCTACCAATTGTGGAAACCAATTATGATCGCGAAATCAAAAAACATTAAAGAGAAAGAATTTAAATCACACATTACACAAATATTTTGTGGGGAAAGCCTCAGCTAAAAAAAAATTTATATGTATATTACGTAATTCAGAAAATATGAGAATATTACATTGGTTTTCTCCAACCAGAGAAACCTATGCACTATCTATATCTATCTCGTTTCTTCCTAGACAAGCCTTGGCCAATACTTAAATAATTTTCTGCCCTTCAGGATCCCTATTTCCTTGTGTAATTAGCCCCTATTAATTATGGAAATTACCAATATGAATTTTTCAATACATATAGGTCCTTTCTATGACTACATGCACCACCTGTATAATTTGGATGATTATACAATTGATTATACACTGCCCTTCAACTTCAATCTCAAATGTGTCTTTCTCAGAACTGACATGCATGAGTTATTTATGAGTGAATCATCGGTTGTTTGATTGATCACTAGATGCGTTTCAAGTCCAAGTTCCACTCTTTTACCTCTCACTAGTTCCACCATTAGTTATAACTAGTTAAATTGATTTTAACTCAGATGAACTGAGTTAAGTAATTGCAACTCAAAATAAACTCAACCAGGGCTCCTATTTTGTGTGAGACACTCTACATGACTGAAGTTAGACTCTCAACTCAAATTAACTAATTAAAATAAGTGATACTAACTTATTTAACTCGTACAAGTTGTCTTATGATGCGGAATTACAATTTTATTCTAATTTAATTCAAGGGAAAATTAAATTAGAATCTTTCTTGGTGCCATTTTTCAACATCCATCATTATCCTAGTTGGTGTGGAAAAAAAGTAGCGATGTGAATATACTATATTCGGTGTTGTGAAAAAATTTAACCATTTGTGTCATAGCAACAGTCAATCATCAGTGTTGCAACAACGGTGTCACGGTGATGTAACTATTGTTGCAGTAAGTAACTATTGTTGGTGTTGCAACAACATAAAATGGTGTCGCAACAACGTGGCCAACATTACAGTAGTTTTGCCAGCACCTATAACCTACTTTCCACCAATTCTCATATGACTCTTCATTATTAAGTGTAAAAGGTTTAATTTTTACTTGAATTACACTAGTATAATACATTAATGACATGAGTTATGGGAAAACATACCTTAAGAAAAATAGATCAGTATGAACAGGTAAAGAAAAAAATTATGGCTAAGGTGATGGTCAAAAATGATCAAAAGGGAAAAGGATCGGTGAAAAAATATGGTAATTTAGGTTCAATGAATATCTCATCAATTTTGGATGTATTTTATGTTGAATTCACTGGAATAAGTGGGAAACCTTCGTAAGTTTACCCACCACCACCATGATGGGATTATGTTTCCACATAGACTTAGGTAGTCTGATAATGAAGTCAATAGAAACAGCGTCCCACCTCCACTCAGGAATGGATATGGGATGAAGTAGTCCAACTAGATTTCTATCTTCCATTTTAACTTTGTGGCACTCCAAACACCTATCTATATAATTATCCACTTATATTTATATTTCTAACCAAAAGTATTGGATTTTACATTTGGTATAGCCTTATGGTACCTTGGATGTCTATCATAGGGTGCATTGTGTATCTCAGTAAATGTCACCCTTTTCATCTCCTATGAATTTGGTATGTAAATTTTGGTTTTGAACATGATAAATCGATCCTCACTCAACTCATAGTGTTTCGGTACTTAGGATACAAATGATTCCATTGTAGGATTTCTTTAATTTGAACATACTAATGATATCTATTTCCAGCCTCTAATATTTTGATTTTAGATTCATATTGTATGTGTTAATAGTTGTAACATTCACTTCATTTATCCTTCTACTTAGTGCATCTACCATCTTATTCCCCTTCTCTTTCATGTGCTTGATTTCAAATTCATATTCAACAGAAATTAAAACCATCTAATTTTCCTTGCATTTAAAGTTTTCTATCCAAATAAATATCTCAGACCACTATGGCTTGTTTTGAGTTAAAATATATTACCCATGAGGTAATGTCTCCACATATTTCGAGCATGAACTATGGCTTCCAACTCCAAATCATTAGTAGCATAATTCCTCCCATGATGTTTTATTTTTCTAGACTCAAAACATATTACATTTCCATTTTTCATGACTCCTCCAATCCCTTTCGTGCATGCATCGGTTGACACAATGAATTTCTAATTTAGATTAAATATTTGTAGAATTGATGCACTTGTCAAAATTAATTTCAAAGTTATAAAACTCCCTCTCACAATCCTGAGTCCATTCAAATATTACACTTTTATTTTGAAAAGAGGTGATTGGGTGTGCTATCTTTGAGAACCCCTCAATAAACCTTGTATAGTAGCATGATAATCCCATAACATACATGACCGCTATCACATTTATAGATGTTGGCCACTCACGAGTAGCTTTGATATTCTCTAGGTACATAATTATACCCTTATTTGAGATGATATTACCCAAATAATGAGTCTCATTCTAGTAGAAGGAACACATACTCATCTTGGCCTAGAAATGATGTCATCTAAGTACCTATAACACTATCCTAAAATGTTTCTCATGTTCCTCTTATGATTTTGAATACACAAGGACGTCATATAAAAATTTAATTACAAACTTGTCCAATAATTCTCTGAATACCCCATTCATTAGGCACATGAAAGTAGTTGGTGTGTTGGATAAACCAAATGGCACCACAACAAAACCATAGTGATCATGTATGGTTTTAATTGATATATTTATCATTTCCTCCTCTTTAATTATAAATTTATGATATCTAAACCATATCTAAATCTTGTATAATACCCTAGATCCTCTAAATTAATAAAACAAATCATTTATATATGTAAATGGATACTTTTTCTTTAATGTAATCTTGTTAAATAGCCTAAAATATACACATAATCTTCAAGTTCCATCCTTCTTAACAAATAGCACTAGGTAACCCCAAGGTGACACACTTAGGCATGTGTATCCCTTCCTCAAAATATATTCAAGTTGCAATTGTAAATCCTTAAGTTCTAGTGTCTTCATTCTATATGGTCTCTTGAAAACTAGGGAAACTCTAGGCATCAAATCAATTGAAAATGTATTATTAATTTAAGTTGGAAACCATGGAATATAACCAAAAACATCATATTTTTTTAGTACTATATAATCCTCAACAATGGGTACCTTATCTTGATATTCCTCCTCCATATTGGCATAAGTTTGGCATCCCTTTTGGAAACTTTTATTTATTTGCATTGTTGGTATTTCCCTTTCATAAACAAGTCTTGAAATTTCATGTATCTTCTTCCATTTCCCTTCTTCATCAAGGCAAGTGAATGCCTCATTATAATAGTTTACTAGTCCAACTAGTCCATCTCTATGAGGAAATCATATGACCCCAAAGGGATATGTGTATATGCTTTGGTAATTACATCATTCATGTCTATTAGAAATTCTTTTACCATCTCATTAATCCTTCAATTTTCCTTTGTAGCCAGTTGAACCAACCAATTCCTTCCGTGCTTGGTAGTTTTCAAATTAAATCTTGCAAAAAGATTTGAATCAATAAAAATATGGTTATATTTAAAAAAAAATTAAAAATTTCTATGGGATAGTCATTATTCTTACCTCCAACTTCCATCATTTGTGTTTCATGATCAACTTTCTTGCTTTCCAAGGCTACATATATTATAGGAATGCTCCTACCCATTCCCTCTACTATATAAGCACCCTGAACATTATGCACAATCCTAGTTTTAGCATCCTTGTAAGGTAATTTCTTAAACTTGTGGTCTCCCTCACAACCCCAACACTTAATGGGTGGATATATTTGCCTCTTTCCCAATGGTTTTGTTTTCTTTTGCTGACTAGGTGTGTGTTTTCCTTACTGATATGTCTAAGTAATATTCATTAAAAATGAGGGTTTGTACCCTTTCCTCCTTTTCTCCATCATAGCACTCTTCTTATTATCCCAAGCCTTTTGGAATGTTGGCTTGACTTTACTCTATTCATAAAGATATTTTTATTTTACTATTGCTTCCTCAAGAGTCGTGGGCTCATCAAACTTGAACTTAGGATTGTATTATAGAGTAAAACCCATCAAGAATCTATGAATCTTGACTTTCTCATCCTTAATAAAATTGAAATACTTGAGAAAATCAATAAATTTCCTCTCGTATTTCTCCATTATCATATTTCCAAGCTTGAGTTCAAATAAATATTAAATATTTCTATCATAATAGTGTTCTAATAGACAATTATTTTAATAATACTTCTTAAATTACTAATAAGTTTGGTTTCTAAATGAGAAACTGAAAATATAGGCTCTAGGGTTTTAGCTCGTGTTTCTCTCCCCTTCGCCGTCATTGAGAGATTGTTCGATCTTGAAGCTCATGGCATCCAAGGTCCATTCGAGCCATCAGCTCTCCATGAGCCATACCTTGAGAGCAGCAGTCCTGGAGATTGGGTGCAGATAGCATGCATTCGGGCCAAAGAACGTTCGACACCTTTGATTGCAGACAAAGTTGAGGTTATCCACTACATGAAGGGAGACAGTGCCCCTGCAGGTCGGATCTATACAGATCTCAACCTCAATGTGACATTGAAGGAACGAAGAATGCTGCTCGACGGTAAGAAAAGCACCGTCTGCTCCAGCCAGCCCATGCATTCCAATAGTTACTCTTTCCACTGTGTGGCCCTGTGGTTTCTTCACCAAGGCGGCCATATCTCAATAGGGAAGGATAAATGCAATGCGTTGGCCAAGTATAACAGCGATCCATCAGTTTTCGATACTCTTGCCTCTTGGATGAAAGATCACTCTTTTATCTGGAAAAAAATTTCTTCTCTGGGTTAACTCCACAGATCTAGTGAAAACCCTCTCGTAGGCCCTTGAAATCAAACTGAAGATTCTTTCCACCTCTCAGCGACTTCTCTATGGAGGTAAACAACTTGAGGACTCTCTTCCTATTTCATTCTATAATATTGAAAAATATGCCTTGGTGGTTTTAACCCTCCGTCTGTGAGGAGGGGCAGTTGGGAAACTGTCCTCTGCTCAAGCCTTCTCTTACAAGGATTTTGTCCATGCACAGCCTCCCAAAAGAGTTTCACAACCCTCATAGAAATTTTCTCAACCTATGGAGGCTCCCAAGAATTTCTTGGTGGAAAAATCAGAGGATGTACCTTCGGTATAAATTTCCCACCCAAAACTTGAAAACCAACATCAAAGGTATGCGTAATCTATCATTATTTGTCGATTCAACGGATTATGGCCTCACACAATAGATCTATATCAATGGATTCACTCCACTTGGACCAACAACATTAAGCTTATCTTTTTCTCGAAGGGTTTCTTCATATTTATGTTTTCTTTAAATGAGGACTATCAAAAATCCTTAATCAGTTGTCCATGGTTTTGGGGGAAAGTAGGACTATTCCTCACCCCCTGGTTCCCATATTTCGACCCTTCAACGGTAGTCATTACCAAACTTCCCATTTGGGTTAGGCTTCCAAATCTGCCTTCTCATTTATGGCACTTCTCTGTCTTCCAAGGAATTGGAAACTCTCTGGGCCGCTTTCTAGCAACAGATCCCTCTAAGGGAGAGAAATGCATATACACCTATGGCAGAATTTGTGTGTAAATTGACATAAGTAAAGGATTTCCAGTTCAAAACAATCTCAAAGTGGGTGACTTTATTTGGACTCAGACCTTGGATTACGAGAACACTTTGTTCTGAAGTCATCACTACCATCAAACAAGGAATCTTTAGAATTCATGTACTATATTCCTCGCCCATCAGAAAAGAGGAAATCACAAACTGAAATCTAAAAGTTGGAAGCCCTGTGATCTGCCTCCCATGGATGACATAGATTCCTTTAGCTCATATGAGGAGGATATTGAAGCATATGAGTAGGTAGCAATGTCAGAGAAGGAGATGACCTCGGTAGACCCTAGGGGACCTAATAATACCTCGAATTCTCAGAAACGAACTCATGAGTCTGCCTCCTTCAACTGGGATAAGAAGACTCCTCCTTTGGTCAACAACAATCTTCAGGTGGCTTTAGCCCACCTGCCTCATAATGGTTGGGTTAAATTTACCAAAAAGAAAGGAAATAAATGTCGTATTGAGGATTCTATCCATTCTGGGTAGATTCTTATGCATGTCTCTCTTGGTCCCCTTGTTTCTCTTCTTGGTACTCTATGTTCTCTCTCAGCTATGTATTGGGATCGAAGTTGATAACTGAGCATTTTTGGCTCCCCGTTTTTCAGCTTCTCTTGTTTGTAACTCCATTTTGTACTATATTCTTTTAATAAAACCGGACTTATTCAAAATAAAAATAAAAAAATTACTTATAAGTTGTATTACTATCATCCATATTATTGACTTGCTTGAGATGGTCCAGCCATATGAATGCTTTTCCTTGCAAGTAATATATTCCTATTCTAGCCTCCAAATTAAATGAATAATTATGTGACTGAAGTTACTTTCTCATTCCCAACAACCAAGCCTCTACCACCTTACAATTCTTATGGTCTCCATTGAATGTAGGAGGCTTGATCTTTTAAGTTCCCCCCTAAAGTCATCATTCTAGTACTTCCTTCTTTGATGATTGGTTGATGAAAAAAATTGGACATTATTAGAATTAAAGGATGTGTATGTTTAGAAATCAATAAGTTGGTATATTAGGGTTGATTTATTTGTCATAATAATTACTTGTGAATTTTTTGGCTTCCTTGTTAAATCTGTATGTTCTCTTCTTTAATCAAACAATTACCAAAAGTACAAACCATGAATATCAATATATACGAGGACACAAAATATAGGCTCCAAGCCAGGGAAAAAACCCCACAAGGGGGGAACCCAAGAAAATCCTCTTCTTATAGAATCAAATAAAAGTGATATATCCAAGACCCAATACCAAAACCAAGACTTCCACATAAACCCAAATCAGGCGTCCTTCAAGCCATCTTCAACTAATCAGAGTCATCAAAATTCAATGTTAGTCAAATCTCTGAATTTTGGTCATTTCCTAAAATTTTGGCCTCCTCCTTAAATTTCGGGCCCTACAATTTCGGCTTTGTACCAACTCTAAAATACCACAGAAAATATTGCACATGTGGATAGATTACGGACTAAAATAGACCTTTCTCCCTCCTTTGACTTCTCTCTCTCTCTTCTTTTACTTCGCTAATTTTATTCTTCTTTCTTTCATAGAAATTGAATTGGTTTCCAAAATGTGGAGTATAGTTTCCAATATATAGTTGTTAGACCATATGAAGAGACACAACTTATGGGTTGTTTGACTTCTCCATATGGAAGACTGAATTGATCTTGTGGTGAAAAAATTGACTCTTTTAACTCGAAACATTTCTTTTTATTTTTCTCACAAATAGTCCAAATGGGACTTTGACTCATGAAAAATTTTCCTATCGACTCAATAAAAAATAGAACATGAAGAGAAATATTTGACTAGAAAAAAACAATAATGATAATAATAATTTTCTTTTTTTTTCTTTTACATGAAATATATATTGATACAAGTAAAAAAAAAATTACGAAGAATGAATGTAGTTACATTTTCAACACTCCCTCTTAACTAGGGAGGTATTCATAATTATAGGATTCAAGGATACTCTCAAATTGAAAAATTCTCATAAGAAGAGTTTGTATTGATAAGCATCACCAAGCATCATCATCATAACTATCATTGTCAATTACAAAATAGAAAGGCCTTGACTTGACAAGCTCTAACTCTCCACTAGATTAGAGTATAATGTTGGGAGGCATACATTTGGACACCACCATCGCCTCTCAAGGCACATACCCCATTCGAATGTTCATCAGTTATGTCCTTATAGGACTATTCTTATCTTGGATTCTCAATCCTCAAATAATATCGGTCATCCTCGGGACTACTTTTATCTTGGATTCCCTACCCTATCCTCAAAGAGTAGTGGTCCTTAGGACTACTACTATCTTGGATGCCATTCCTCAAGGAGTATCGGTCCCATATACTTATCCAATCCTCCATTCTCCCTACCAGTTCCTTCACTAGACTTACAGCTATTAGTATTGGCCTACTACATGACACGTGGATAATGTGGTGTCCATCCTATTTTCCTCTCAACCAGGGAAGAAAACCTTACTCCCTCTTAGCCATGGAGACATAACCACAAGCCTCGTATTTTCTCATTCATCAGCTACTTATTTTTTTGTGGATATCTATTTTTAGCTTGTATGGTTCACATTGCATCGTATTGAACTTCATCTTTCCTGAATATTTCATCAATATTCACATATTAGTTCGTAAAATATCTTATGAATCCAATATCTTACACCATTGATCACAAAATAATTCATATACTCTATATTCCCGATATGAATTTTCCTTCATCCTTTTTCAAGAAATTATATCAACTTTTTATTAGCATCAGCAATGTGTTCCTGGATCAATCAGCTATCGGTACAACGATATCAGAACTCCTCAAATTCCTGCCAAAGGATCTTTTCATTGATATGTAATCCTCTCCCTTTCAATATTTAGTTAATAATATATCTATCCAAAATCTTATAGAGTTGATTTCTAACTCAGGTTTCCTTTGAAGTCAATATTACTTCTTTCTAGCTTCATATCATATTAGCTCCCATCTCTACCACACAATCAAACCAACCATGTTTCCTTCTTTTACGCTGAGGTAGGTGAACTTCTTACAATCTAATCAATTTTTCCTTATTTCTTCTAATTAATATTCATATTCTTCCATGTTCTCTCAACTCTTCCATCTATTGATCAAGCTTAGATATATATTGACTTAATCTGCATCCTTTATTAGATATCTATGAAAGAACAAAAATTAAAAGTATAGAGATAAAATAGTAATAGTGGTAATCAAGAAAAAGTAGTGTACTTATCATGTTGAAGAGGGTTAGTTCCCTCTTAATCTTGGACCTATTGACCAACATTTTCATTCATGTCAAACTCAAGAACTAGGTTTTTCCTTTTACAGCGAAAATAGTTAGTTAGGGTTTCCATTCCTACGATTTACTAATCACAAATTTTGTTAAGGTTTAGAAACCCTAGATGAAAAAAAATTCAAAATTTATCATATTAGGAAATTCAAAACTATAAAATCATATTGTTTGAGTTAGTTACAATACCTTAGAGACATTTTTATAAGCCCCCTATCATAGATTTTATTCCTTGACCATAATACCTAGTCTACATATTCAGTGAGATAATACAAATGTCATGGATCTATACACGAGCCTTTTTTATGATGCATTAATATTTTTTCGTGTGATCATTATCTTAGAATCACTACTATAGATAATTAATTTAAAATTAACATAGTTTATAGGTTCCTCTTTCATTTTACATGTCCTTCTTTGTGGAGATTTGTTCTTGTTCCTTCAGTTGACTTCATTCAAAAGAGATTACTTATCATATTCATATCACAGAGATGAGCTTCATTAATATAAATATATTGTTCTTTGTACTTATTTCCTTTGGATATATCATAGAGTAACATTCTTCAATTCTCTCACTTGCAACTTCATTTTAATCCTCTAAATCATTTCCTTCAAACTTCAAGTCGGCTTCCATGATGTCACTCATTCTTCTATTACGCATAGGAAGGATATTTTTATAGCATGAATTTTTCATGTACTAATGTTACATAGATAATATATAAATCACAGTCCATCCATAGAGCTCCAACATTTCAGTCTTCTCACTAGGAGATGAATTCTGGAAGGTTTCTTTCTTCAACAGAGTTGTCTTATGTATTTTTCTAGACACAACTTGTCTCTATATACCTTGTACAGCAATGGTCTCATAATAATATTAGATATTTTTCCAGGAATGTCATTAAAATATTTTTGTGTATGTCTTCATCATATGTACATTTAAAGGCCTTATTAATGATCCATAAGGTTTTTATTCCTTCAAAAGAATTTTTTCTTTCATCCCTTAGGTATATAATCATAGTGCTACATAATTGTATTGATTACAGAGATGATGGTATTTTTGGATTTCAAAAATGGATGGTTTCCAAATGAGTTAAGATGCCTTATATAGTTTTAGATAGACCTTATAGAAGTGTCACTAAACCTTTTTGTATTGATCACATTCTCCCAAACAAGTTTTCTTTTCTATTCCTTGGATTTCATTCCACAAGATTCAGTCTTCTTAGCAGATATTAGTGTATATGTGTTAATCTCCAATGGTGAAGAGATTCGTCACAAAAGGAAATAGTTTATAAGTCTAGAAAAAGAGATTGGACCAAAGATTATATATCAAGTATTAGACTTCAAATATTTTCTCCGTACACAAGTAACATGGATAGTGAATTTACGCAGTGAAGTATACTCAGATGCTACAGAGAAATTTCATACGCTGAGGGTTGATTCTCCTTAAAGCCTTCTTACTAGCCTAGAGATAGATCTGAACTTCTTCATTCAAATTTGAATCATTGTACAAGACTATCATACAGTGTTCCTAATTTTTTGTAGAGGATAAGTACCACAGAGATACATGCATTAATAATTAGTGAAAACATTGCTCTCATATAGTGATGCTTTATATATCTTTGGTCCCCACAAGGATTTGTTCATTAAAATTTAGATTAATTGTGAAATGATTATTGTAGCAATAATCCACAGTAAGTTAAAATTCATCGAGAATATGTTTCCATAATAGTTCGGATTCAAAAAATATGTATTTTCTCTAATATCACAAAATTATAATGCCACAAAAAGCTCGCATTATAGAAATTTCCCATAAGAACTCGCATCTTCTGCTACAGGAATCTCTTATGTATGCCTCAAAATATTCACATTTTTACCTCTAATCATTCATCTCAATTTTCTTCCAAAGAGCATTTAAAATACCTCGTTGTTCTAAGAATTAGATTAGTCCTTAGTAACACCTTTATAGCCTTGGTATCTATGTATGACAGGTTTCTTCCAAACTTAGGGCATATTCAAATCTCCTTGTTGTAAGCATTGGTGTAAGAATATCTTCAAATATGCTAACAAGATGTGATCTTCAGACTACCTTCTTTTAACATTACCTCTGATACCATGTTGATAAATCAATAAGATGGTAGATTAGGGTTGATTTCTTTGTCATGATAATTACTTGTGAATTTGTTGGCTTCTTTGTTAAATTTTATGTTCTCTTCTTTCATCAAGAAATTACAAAAAGTACACAACATGAAGATCACAAAAAACAAGGACACAAAATATAGGCTCCAAGCTAGGGCGAAAACCCCACAAGGGGGGAAACACTAAAATAATCTCTTCTTATAGAATCAGATCAAAGTGAGATATCCAAGACCCAAGACAAAGAACAAGATCAAGACTAAGACTACTACATAGACCCAAATCATCCCTTCTTCAATCCATATTCAAAAAATCATAGTCATCAAAATTCAATGTGGTCAAATCTTTGAATTCTAATCACTTCCTAAAATTTTGGCATCTTCCTAAAATTTCGGGCTGTGTAATTTCAGCCCTCAACCAACTCTGAAATATCACAGAAAATATCACACATGTGGACAGATTATGGAAAAAAACATAAATTTCTCCCTACTTGACTTTTCTCTCTCTCCTTTAACTTTGTTGATTTTCTTCTTCTTGCCTGCACAAAATCGAATTGGTTGTCAAAATCTGGAGCACAGTTTCCAAATATATAGTTATTCGACCATATGAAGAGACACAACCTATGGGTTGTACGAATTGTCCATCTGGAGGGCTAACTCAGTCTTGTGGTGACAAAATTGACTCTTTTGACTCAAAATATTTTTTCTTTTTCTTACAAATGGGACTTTGACTCATGAAAAAAATCCTTATTGACTCAATAAACCCTAGAAGCATGAATAACATGCGTTGACTATAAAATAATAATAATTATTATTATTATTATTATTTCTTTTTTTTTCTTTTACATGAAATATATATTAATACAAGTAAAAAGATAATTATGAAGACCGAACCTAATTACATTTTCAACAGTGTATACTCTCTTCACTTATTGTCTTCGATAGTGTGGCTAATTTTGAATTGCAGTCCTAGATTTCCATAAATATTTGCCATCCCAAATTCTATCATATGTTCTATATTCCTTAGCTTGCTTGGATTTAGAAAGCTAGTCAAATTTTTAAAGCAAGTGATTTATACTTTGTAGAATATGTGTGTCAATGAAAAATATATTTTTACTTTATGGCTTTTCTTCGATCTCCTACTAGGGTTTCCAGCTCGTGCTCGAGCTCCTCTGCACAACAAGGCTGCGCTCTAGCGGCGGCCTGCCTAGGGCCTCGATCATGGAGGCGCAGGGCTTGCCAAAGGAGCCTCTTCCCCCTCCACCAACTTTTGTCGCGAATTCCTTCAACCAGCTGTTGGTTGGTCTACCCTCGAAGAAGAAGAATGAAGTAGCTAAATTTGTGAAGAAATTATATGGCATTCTGGAAATCTCACTGCCTCCAGAGACCCCTATTCAAGTTTCTCTTTCCTTAGCTGACCATGCTCTTGTTGGTCAATTCACTGGGTTGTGGCCGTCTCCAAAAACTACTGAGATCTGGGTTAACAAGATTTGGGCTCCTCTGATCAAGCACAACGTTACCTCTTACTTCCTTGGATGAGGGTTCTTTCTCTTTGAGTTATCCTCAAAAGATGACAAGGACCTCATATTTCAGAATGGGCCCTATTTCATGGCCCCTTAGGGCCTGTATCTTAAAAAATGGATGCCAGACTTCGACCCTGCTGTCGATGTCCCCACGATAGTCCCGGTATGGGTTCGGCTTCCAAATCTCCTAGTTCATTGCTGGAACTGGGATTCCTTGAAGCACATCGGTAATTCCCTTGGGAAATTCATAAATCGGGCTAACAGCAAAGATCAATATGTGTTGAAAATGCAACAAGATGATGGAGCTTAGTGAAAAGAAATCGCCTTCACTAAGTGGGCCCGCAGGCTATTTTTGGTGCAAAGTATATTTTTAGACTATGTCTATTTTTAGACATATGGATCATGGTCTATGAGTTGCAGGATGCTATTTTTGGATGGTTGGTCAAGTTGGTAAAAATATATGGACCTCTATTTTAGACATACTGGGCGAAGTCTATTTATAGACTGCCAGTCTAAAAATAGAACAGTCAAATATTATTAGCCCTTAATAATATTTGGACTATAAACATTATCTTATCCTCTTGGAGCACTTCATTTTGATGCTTGGATGTGGCACGTGCAGCTGACAGAAGGAAATACGCTTTTCCTAGGGGTTAGTTGAGCTATTGCATGGTTGACTTCAGTTAGAACTCATGTGGCAGAGTTTGGTGGAGTTGATGAGACAGTTGGTGGAGTTGTGTTCGGTTTAACTTAGTTGAACTAGTTGTATTTAGTCTAACTGATAAATACACTAGTGATGAGTGGTTTGAATTAATTATTAATTAATTCACTAATTATTAACTCATAAATCAACTAAAGAATACATTAGTTAACTGCAATGCATGGACAGTTCATTGGAGACCAGTGTTAGAGGTGGGTGAAAGGGTGAGTCTACTATCAGTTGTGACTATAGCTGTGCATGAGATTGTCACACACATTGATTGAGATTTCCAATGAGGATTGCGCAGTACAAGCCAGTGGGATTCGAACTTGGATCTCATCATTATTCATCTTGGATTGCGCAGTAGAGGCAGGCAGACAGGTGGAAGAGATTTGAACTTGTGACTTGTTCATATCTGAGCTAGTTTGTGTGTAGCATGTGAGATAGTGCTGAGAGCTATGAGGAGCTTTGTGCTATGTATTGTTACATGTTCTCTATCATTATAATATACAGATAGTTGGGGGTTTTCAGCTGTAAGCTTTCCCCATTACATATTGTGTTATATGTGTGCTTGATTATGTTTTAATGTGCGCATGTGACTGCTTCTATTTCCGCAAATTGATGATCAATTGTAGAAGAGGTTATGTATTATGCATGAAGCTTAAATAGTGTGTAATCAGGATAATATCAGTGAATAATTCATCTATTATTCAAATTTCTACATGGTATCAGAGCGAATTTGATCATCGGATCTATTACAGTGATTACAATTTATTTCGGTAGACAGAGTCTGTAAGCGGGCCAGGTAGCCTCTGGATCCATCCTTTCTTTGAAAGGTGATATATCTAGTAAATGCCCCTATATTCGACCTCTGTGCTAGAAATACTTTGTTCTCACAGATCAGAAGCGGTTGAGTTTTGAGCTGGTGGAATTCGAATTTGCAGCAGTGCTTTCTTGGTGTCGTAGTCAAAATGTCTTTCAACGGATTGCGATTGGAGTATTCCCTTGAGGGCAGCTCGAATTATATTTCATGGAGAGATAGGATGGAGGCGGTGTTAGATGACAACGAGTTGAAGGAGTTCATAGATGTTGAAGTCCCAAAGCCTACTGATGCTGCTCAAGTTGAGGCTTGGCAAAAGAAGACAGCAAAATTTCGAAGGATTCTGTTGGAGGGCGTGAAGGATCACATTGTATCTAGCCTGCATGGAAAATATTCTCCATACTTGATGTGGAAAGTGTTGACAGATTTATTCCAAAGCAAGAGCGACCAGAGGAAGTTGGCGCTCAAGGATAAACTCAGACACATAAAGATGGAGAAAGGCGACAATATGCCCAAGTACCTCACGAAGTTCATCCAATGCAGGGATGAGCTGGGAAGTGTGGGGGTGACTGTAGATGATGAGGAATTGGTGAGCTTGGCTCTCCTTGTTCTTCTTAAGAGTTGGCATTCCTATCAGGATTATGTCAATGGTTGAGAGAAATTGCCAGGATGGGAGCGACTTTGGTCGGATCTTGTGCAAGAGGAGATAAGGCAGAGTACCAGGGATGGATCTTCATCAAAGGCATCTGATGAAGAAAATTGAGCTTTGGCTGCCAAAGCAAAGAAGGGGAAGAGCAAGAAATCTTCTCATTCTGGTGCGAAAGGAAAGAAGCAAGACATGTCCAAGGTGAAGTGCTTTCACTGTCACCAGCACGGACATTATGCCACAAATTGTCAGCAGAAGAAGAAAAATAAGCAGGCTGCTAGATCTGTAGTGGGAGAGGCCTTAGCCTCGCAGTTTGAGCTGGATTTTTCATTGATCGCATGCTTGGTATCAAGTGTGATGGTTCAGTTTGGTTCTTGGACAGTGGTGCGTCTTTTCACATGACAGGAGATCGAGATTTGTTTTCTGATCTGGATGAGAAAGATCTTGGAGTGCACATCGAGATGGGCGATGATGGTAGATACAGTGCGACTGGTATCGATACCATTTCCTTTGAGAGGGAGTCTGGTAAACCCTTCGTATTGAAGGAAGTGATGCATTTTCTAGGATTGAAGAAGAATCTTATCTCTGTGGCAATGTTAGAAGACAATGGATATGATGTTGTCGTCAGCAAGGGAAAGGCTTTCCTGCGCAGTAAGACAACTGGAGAAACCCGGAAGATAGGGGTTCGAGTCAAGAACCTTTATCAATTACAAGTAGATGGCTGCGCAGCAATGGCATGCAAGGTGGAAGGAGTGGTGAGCCAGGATGATGGCGAGCTGTGGCACCGGAGATTGGGCCACCTTCACCATGGAGCTTTGAAGATACTGCAACAGATTTCTACTGGGCTTCCTAAGGGCACTCTTGCACAGTCAGATCAGTGCAAGGGTTGTGGAAAATTTATGAAAACCACCTTTCACGAGAAGGATAGTCGCACCAGTGATCCTTGAGAAAATTCCTGAGACATGTGTGGACCTTTCCGGTAGCTTCGCTTGTGTGCACGGGTACTGTAAGTCTTTGTTGATGATTTCTCTCGGAAGTGCTGGATCTTCTTCATGCAGAAGAAGAGCGAGACATATTCAAAGTTCTGTGAATTCAAGGCGCTGGTTGAGAAGGAATCGGGGAAGTATGTGAAGGCTCTTAGGAGTGACAATGGTGGTGAATTCATCTCTACTGAATTCAAGGACTTTTGCAGCGCAGAAGGGATTCGGAGAGAGCTCATCGCACCCCATAACCCACAGCAGAATGGGGTTGCTGAGCGGAAGAACAGAACGATTGTGGGTGTTGCACGGGTGATGTTGCATGATCAGGGCCTACCCCTTCACTTGTGGGCGAAGGCATGCAATGCGTATATGCGGGAACCGTTGTCCTCACAAGATACTTGGCATGAGTACACCCAAGGAGGCATTTGGTAAGAGGCAGTATTTCCCATTTGAGTATTTTTGGTTCCTTTGTTTACATCATGTGACGAAAGATGCCGGGAAGAAGTGGGCCCAGGCCGCGAGTTGGGATATTTGTGGGGTACAGCGATACGCCCCATAACTATCGTGTGTATTTTTCAAATAATCGCAAGACTGTTGTGCGACGGGATATCAAATTTCAGGAGGAGAAAGCCATGAAGTGTTCACTTGAGAGGGAGCCACACTTGCATGCAGATGAGGAGCTATTAGTTCCTAAGGATGAGCTTCAGGATGTGGATCAGCCACAAGAGGAAGTTCATGGAGTGGAATAGACCACTCATGCAACGCCAACCATTAGAGGGCGGAAGCGCACTACAGAAGCTGAGAGACTGGCTCAAGATGCAGAGAAGGTTGTAGGACCACCCACAGCACAGCGCAGGCAGAGACAGTCACCGGACTGGTACACTGGATACATGGCTCTTGTGAGAAAATGTGTCATGACAGAGCCATCCTCTTTCGAGGAAGCTGTGGAGGACCCCGCATGGGTAGATGCCATGGTGGAAGAGTATGATTCAATTGTCAGAAACAGTGCATGGGAGATTGTCTCGAGGCCGGAAGGGAAATCAGTGGTGGGTTCGAGATGGATCTACAAATTGAAGCAGGCAGCTGACAGGAGTGTGGAGAAGTACAAGGCAAGATTTTTTTCTCGAGGCTTCTCACAGATAGAGGGGATCAATTATGAGGAGACCTTTGCACCTGTCACAAGGTATTCTTCCATACGGACGATCCTAGCTCTCTCAGCGCAGATGGGGTGGCACATTCATCAGATGGATGTGAAGACTGTGTTCCTCAATGGAGTCATTGAGGAGGAGGTGTACATAGAGTAGCCCGAAGGTTTCGAGATCTTCAGCAGCGAGTCGCATGTGTGCAGGCTCAAGAGAGCGATGTATGGGTTGAAACAAGCACCTCGTGCTTGGTACACACGGATAGACAGTTATTTCACCGGACTTAGATTCTCCAAGAGTGAGGCGGATCCTAACCTATACCAGATTGTGGTGGAGGGTAAGTTGCTGATCATTGTACTTTATGTATATGATTTGATTTTGACGGGTGATGAGCTGTTGATACTTTCATGCAAGGAGGATCTTGCAAGAGAGTTTGAGATGAAGGACTTGGGCCTCCTTCATTATTTCCTGGGATTGGAAATTTGGCAGCGCAGTGATGGACTATTTTTTTCTCAGGGTAAGTATGCCCGGGAGATATTGGAGAAGTTCAACATGCATGGCTGCAAGCCTGTTAATACTCCTCTTCCTGGAGGTTGGAGGAAGGAGGATGCTACTTCAGCGGAGGTAGTGGATGCCATTGTTTATCGACAGTTGGTGGGGTCGCTTATGTATCTGATCAATACACGACCTGATATATGCTATGCTGTTAACCGGCTTTCACAAGCTATGGTTAAGCCTACCAAGCTCTTCTGGAAGGCAGGCAAGCATGTATTGTGTTATCTTAGAGGCACATCGGGATATGGCTTGTGGTACAGACAGGAGGATGAGGTGAAGCTATGTGGCTTCACGGATGCAGATTGGGCAGGGAGCCCAACGGACAGAAAGAGCACATCTGGAGGGATCTTTAGTATCGGGTCGACAGCAGTTTCTTGGTACAGCAGGAAGCAGAGATCCGTGGCACTCAGTTCAGCAGAGGTTGAGTATATGGCAGCAAGCTTGGCTGCATGCGAGGCCATATGGATGAGGAAGATTCTGGTCGGATTGTTCGGGTCACACTTGGAGCCTACTGTGATTTATTGTGATAACCAGAGTTGCATTAAACTCTCGGCTAATCCAGTATTTCATGATAGATCCAAACACATCGACATTAGGTACCATCATATCAGAGATTGTGTGCAGCGGAGAATCATGTTACTTTCATACATTCCCACGGAGGATCGGGATGTTGATATCTTGACGAAGGCGCTCACCAGGAGAAAATTCGAATACCAAAGAGGTAGGATAGGGGTTGCAGATAATCCATATCTTGTTGAGAGGGAGTGTTGAAAATGCAACAAGATGATGGAGCTTAGTGAAAAGAAGTCGCCTTCACTAAGTGGGCCCGCAGGCTATTTTTGGCTCAAAGTCTATTTTTAGACTATGTCTATTTTTAGACATATGGATCATGGTCTATGAGTTGCAGGATGCTATTTATGGATGATTGGTCAAGTTGGTAAAAATAGATGGACCTCTATTTTTAGACATTAGGCGAAGTCTATTTTTAGACTGCCAGTCTAAAAATAGATCAGTCAAATATTATTAGCCCTTAATAATATTTGGACTATAAACATTATCTTATCCTCTTGGAGCACTTCAGTTTGATGCTTGGATGTGGCACATGCAGCTGACAAAAGGAAATATGCTTTTCCTAGCGGTTAGTTGAGCTATTGCATGGTTGACTTCAGTTAGAACTCATGTGGCAGAGTTTGGTGGAGTTGATGAGACAGTTGGTGGAGTTGTGTTAGGTTTAACTTAGTTGAACTAGTTGTATTTAGTCTAACTGATAAATACACTAGTGATGAGTAGTGTGAATTAATTATTAATTAATTCACTAATTATTAACTCATAAATCAACTAAAGAATACATCAGTTAACTGCAATGCATGGACAGTTCAGTGGAGACCAGTGTTAGAGGTGGGTGAAAGGGTGAGTCTACTATCAGTTGTGACTATTGTTGTGCATGAGATTTGCACACACATTGATTGAGATTGCCAATGAGAATTGCGCAGTACAAGCCAGTGGGATTCGAACTTGGATCTCATCATTATTCATCTTGGATTGCGCAGTAGAGGCAGGCAGACAGGTGGAAGAGATTTGAACTTGTGACTTGTTCATATCTGAGCTAGTTTATGTGTAGCATGTGAGATAGTGCTGAGAGCTGTGAGGAGCTTTGTGCTATGTATTGTTACATGTTCTCTATCATTATAATATACAGATAGTTGGGGGTTTTCAGCTGTAAGCTTTCCCCATTACATACTGTGTTATATATGTTCTTGATTATGTTTTAATGTGCGCATGCGACTGCTTCTATTTCCGCAAATTGATGATCAATTGTAGAAGAGGTTATGTATTATGAATGAAGCTTAAATAGTGTGTAATCAGGATAATCTCGGTGAATAATTCATCTATTATTCAAATTTCTACAATATGACTGCGCCAGAATCTGCGTAGAAGTAGATCTTGAGGTGGGTCTGCCATAATCCATTAAAGTTAATGTTGGCAGCTGGTCTCATGTGAAGAAACTTGATTACGAGCATCTTCCCTTCAAATGCCGAAAATGGCATATCTATGGACACTTTTCTAGAGGATGCCTGACAAATGTTGAGACAAAGAAAGAGAAGGAGGAGGGGTGGAATCAATTCAAGCGAGAAAAGACCCACGAAGCTCCAAAGACTGGAGGCCCCAATGGAAAAAGCCCCCCTCAGGAAAATGCTCAGAATCCCCCTCCCAAAAGGGGGAAAGAGAACAAATTTGACCCTCTTTCCCAGCAAGCAGAGGGTCCCCAGGAGGCCGAGATCCAAAAACCAGTCTCCCCAAGCAAAGACACTCCCTCCTCTTCTCTCAAGGGAGCAAGTGCAGCTGAAAGTTCCAAAGGCATCCCCTTAGAATTCGAAGAAGAAGACCAATATTCGGAGGACTCAGAAGAGGAAAGAGAAATAGGTGAGTCTCAAGCCTCGGGAAGGAGATCCACAAGAGGCCGCAAAACCGACAAGGAAAAAAGAGAGCAGGAAACGTATAAAGAGAAGTTACAGGGCAGCCAGCCAACTCTTGAGAAGTTGTTAGCTTCAAAACCAAAGATGGCAAGAAATCAGCCCCAAGGCTCCAAGGGAGCCCACCAAAAACATAAATAATGAAGATCATCTCCTGGAACTGCAGAGGTATGGGGAGCAAAGTTAAGGAAGAAGCCATCAGAGGCCTAATTAGGATAGAAGCCCCTGACATATTTCTCGTCCAGGAGACTAAAATAGAAGACTCATTCTTCCTGCAAACAAGCAAGAAACTCTGGAATAGAAGTGAATCCAGAGAAATCTCCGCCTGGGGGGCCTCGGGAGGTTTAGGCGCACTTTGGAATGCTAGTAAATTCTCAGTTATATCTGAGACTCGAGATACTCACTGGCTACTGTTGCGAATGCAGCATCTAGTCACTAAAGAGATTTTCTGCCTCTTTAATGTTTATGTTCCAATTAATGCTGGGGAAAAAAAGATCTTTTGGGACTCCATAATAAACCAATCAGATCTAGCAAATTTGGAAAATATCATCATTGCAAGAGACCTTAATCTCACTCTTCTCTCGTCAGATAAGAGAGGAGGCAGCATTGTTCGAGATCCGACAAGGGAATGGGCGGAAGATCTAATGCAGGACTAGGACATGTGTGACATCAAGCCAATCTCCGATAAGTACACATGGTCTAACAAAAGGACAGGCCTGGGCCATATTTCCGCTAGGCTAGACAGATTTTTCATTCAAAGTTATTTTCTTTTGCTAGGATCTGAACCTAGATTACACATCCTTTCTAACAGCACTTCATATCACAACCCCATTATGTTAGAATTGTAGGTCCATCTTGATCTGGGCCCTATCCCCTTCAGATTTAGCCCACTCTGGGTCAAGGAGTCCGACTTCATGTAATTAATCAAGGATTGTTGGAATCTGCCAGTCAATGGCTCCCCTTTTTTTGTCTGGGAAGAAAAATTCAAAGTACCCTAGATTCCCATCAACTTCTAGTAGAGGATGTTGTTATAACCAATGAGATCCTAGAAAAATAAAACATCTTCAGCAAAGTTTTCACAAGGCCTATTTGGCTGAAGAATAATACTGGAGATTAAAGTCCCGCAGCCTCTAGCTCAAAGCAGGAGACAGGAACTCTTCCTTATTCCACAAGCAAGCTCAGGCCAAGAAATGTTTTAACTCCATCTCCGAGATCAAGGAAGATAATTTCACTTACAAGGACTTTGAAAACATCAAGAAAGCAGCCTTCTCTCATTTCAAAATTTTGTACAGTGAAGATATGGACTTGGATCATCATCCAGATCTGCTCGATGTCATCCCTCATTCGATTTCACCCAATATGAATCATATCATAGAAGCCAAAATCAGCAAGAATGAAGTCAAAGATTCCCTCTTCGCTATGGATCCTGACAAGGCCCCTGGGCCGGACAGATTTTTAGCCAGATTCCTTCAAACCTGTTGGTTGGTAATAGAAAAATATATTCTCAAAATGGTCCAAAAATCCCAATAATTTCATAAGATTGGGGGCAGCACTAACTCTGCATTTCTTTCCCTCATTCCTAAGGAGAAAGGTGCCAGCAAATTTAACAGATTTCACCCAATATCTTTGTGCAATATTGGCTACAAACTAATTACCAAAGTGATTGCAAATATACTGAAGCTTATCCTACCAAAAATCATCCCGAAGAATCAAGGAGGCTTTATTCATGGCAGACAGATTGTGGACAACTTCACTTTGGTTCAAGAGGCAATCCATTCAAGCTTGCACTGTAACGAAAAAGGTATGGTCATCAAACTATATTTAGCAAATGCATTTGATCGAGTAAGGCATAACTTTCTGTTCAATGTTTTGAGCAAATTTGGATTCGGTGAGAGACTTTTAAATTGGATCCGGGCTTGCATCTCGGAGCCATGGATCGCACCCTTAGTAAATGGCAGAGCCACTGATTTTTCTAAAGCCACAAGAGTCCTTAGGCAAGGATGCCCCCTCTCTCCTCTGCTTTTTGTTCTTCAGGCCTCGACTCTCTGCTTTCTCTTAAACAAGAAATTGCAAGAACAGGAAATCAATGGGCTATGTATTGCAAGAGGGATTAAAAACATCAATCATGCCCTTTTTGCAGATGATACCTTTTTATTGGGGGCTGCTTTTGTATCTTCAGCCACCAAGCTCAAAGAAGTGTTGGATGTCTATTGTGAGGCCTTGTGCAGCATGCTAAACAAGGGTAAATTCCATATTTACAGTTGGAACACTCCGCTCGGTTCGCTCTCCTCTATAGCCAGATGTTTAGGCTTTTCTGCCTCCTCTTCTTGGTATTCTTTCAAATATCTGGGCCTTCCTGTTTTCCTTAAAAGAGCCTTCAGAAAATATTGGCTCCCTCAATTGGAGAAATTCAAGTGCAAACTCCAAGCCTGGGGTTACTCCTGGCTTAATATAGCTGGTAAATCTGTCCTCATAAAATTTGTGCTTTTCAGTCTCCCCCTATTCCACTTCTCTGTTCTTCCTGCACCGGTGGGCATTATCAGAAAAATGGAGGAGTGTATCTGGCGCTTCTTTTGGAAGAGAGGAAAGCAGAATGAAAAAAAACTGCCTCTAGTCAATTGGGAGACTATATCCAAACCTCTGTTGGAAGGAGGACTACATTTCAAGAACTGTTTGGTCAATTTAGTGTGTCCTAAATTGCTGCATTTAATTTGTCAATCCGGGAATCGTAAGTTGATGAAGTGCGGCGCACTATATGTGCAAGATAACCTATTTCTTAACTTTTTGTCGTTTTTGGTTTTTCTAAGGTGAAATGGAAATTCTAAAATGAAAACAAGTTTGGTTATATTTGTTCAAGGAAGTGATATCACCTATAATGATTTACCAACTTGAAACTTTAAGAGCAAATTGAAAATTACAATGACAAGACTTGAAAGAAAGTAAAAGTGTACTGCTGAAATGAAAAGGTGCTGCTAATCTAATGAATCAAAACAGTAAACTAGTGAACATGAAAACCAAACTATTCTTGCTGCCAACTAAACACAAAAAAAACTATGCTTAAGGAAATTCAAAATTGCAACAAAATAAATCTAAATCAGATTACATCAATTCATTTTCTGACCCTTCATCATTAGACCAGCTATGACTTTCGGAAGAAATCATAAACAACTTGTGTAACTGATATTTAATTTGCAGATTGTAAACTAATACTAAACCATACACTCATGATTCAATCCCTCGCCATCAGTCCAGCTGTGGCTTTCGGAGGCAACTGAAGATGTCATATATGATTTAATATATCTAAATTTGCAGAAAAGAAACTAATACTAAACTACACATTTCATAATGCAGTCCCTCACCATCAGTCCAGCTGTGGCTTTCGGAGGCAACTGAAGACGCTTATGAGCAGCTTAATATATCTAAATTTGCAGAAAAGAAACTAATACTAAACTACACATTTCATAATGCAGTCCCTCACCATCAGTCCAGCTGTGGCTTTCGGAGGCAACTGAAGACGCTATGAGCAGCTTAATATATCTAAATTTAACTACTGAATCAGATAAGCAAAACTGAAGTGTACAAAGCAAGACTGAAGTTAAACAAAAACTATGAAAAGCAAACTAGCAGCAGAACAATGTTAGTTTCATGTCATTAGCCAAAATACTATGAAAATGCCCGGGCTGTCTACCTAAAACCTGCACAAGAAAACTGATCAGTGATTAACAATCATAAAAACATGAAAGACAGGAATGAAATAGAAATTATGGAAATGTATGAACAGAAATGAAACAACTACAAAATATGAACATATGATGGATTATGATACAATGACTTTTTAAAGAAATGAAATGAGAAATATATACATTAATACACAGAACCTTGGCTGAGCAGGGGCCCTCTACACAGCTTTGGTAACGATCCTCAAACACGAATTAAGTTGAAAAATAGAGTCTTCTCATATTAACAAGCAGTTCATTACAGAATGGTAGTGTTACGGCTCAAGGGCAGCGTAATCACTACAAAGAAAACTAACAGATAACAGAGTTTATTCACGAACATCAGCTATCAACTAACAACTAACTTTATGTGCGTATGCAAACGCTCTATATAAAACAATAAACTGTAACTGTCTCCTGAATTTTATGATGACAGAGAGCACGTAGACCACTTCGTCCACGGATATAGGAGTATGGCCGTGTTGGAAAGTGGATCTACGGAAGGTGGATGCTTGAATTCAACTCCAGAGCTCTGCACAGATGTCGATTTAACCTCCGCAAGCTTAGAAACACGGCCGTATGGATGTTTATGTGCCACGAAACAGAGTCTGGCCGACATGAAACTCCATAGTTGACTTCCACGTGGACGGCTTTGACCACGGCTTCTTTGGACAAGTTTGCTTGAACCAATAGGACACGAACCATGTCCACGTCATTCCTAGCCTGCCCATGTGGCTCGTTTCCCTTGTAGACACCTGTAGCATATAGTTCCACAAAATAGCTGCGGAAAGTTGCAGCAGCTACGGAAAGTGGCAAGTTTCCGCAGCTGTATGAACAAAATCTAGATCAAATAGAAAACACAAAAACATAATTAAAAACCATGATAGATACCCTTTTGCACATGATATTGACAATTTTGGAGGTTTAGGTGAGTGAAAAAGGTATGGAAAAGTGTATGGAAAAGATGCAAATTCGGGACTCAACATACCCCCACTGTGAAGGTGTTGCATGTCCTCATGCAACCAAAATTTTGATACTTTTTGTTCAGTTCATGTGCCTTGATACTTCAGCCAGCACATCCAACTCCCTTCTCTTCTTCTTTGGTACTGCCATCATTCTGGGTTTCTTCATTAAGCACCTAAATTTGATATTCACAAGTGCTCTGCTCAATTTTTGGCATTTCCTTTTTAATTTCTTATTCTTCTTTTGCCAAATACCCAAATGTAACATAGTATTATCATGGATGATCTTGTCTAGTTTGCCTTGTTCTTTCAGTGTTTCATTTTCATTTTTGATATGCCGATTCAAAAGCTCAAGCTCAAAAAATTTCCTGTTTTAATGACTGAACTAAATCATCCTGCAATGTATGAGGCTGAATGGAAGAGGTACTTGGACCTGTGGCTGCCTTCTCCAAGGACTCTATATAGTCATATACCTCCTGCTGCTTGGGATCTACTTCCGGTGTCTTTTTCATTGGGCTGTCCCCAAAATGCTGCAAGGGAGAATCATGTTCAAAATCTGGCCGAGGAGGGCTTACATCAATATTTTGCTGAGAATAAGACGGAGTATGCTCATTGTCTGATTGGGAGTGAAAGGAACCAGCTTCACTAACTGACTGAAATGGACTATGGTCAGTTGGAGACTGTTCAGATGTCTCCTCACCCAAATCAATAAAATGAGGACCCTTAATTTGTGTTTTTCTCAATTTTCCCTTAAGCCTGCTGCTTCTCCTCACATGTTGTGGTACACTACCCTTTTGTTCTTGTTTTCCTGTCTCTGCCTTCTTGGATATAGATGACTGTTTTTGAAGAAAAACTAATCTTTCAGATAGTATTTGGTGATCTTCTTCTTCAGAAGAAGGATTTTTATGGACAGCCTCAATAATTTCTTTCCCTTTTGGTATTATTGGCTTCCTAGCTTTGATTTCCTTCTTCTTCCTTTTTACCAATCTCTCTTCCCTATCAGTTTTTTTCATAGTAGTAGTAGAAGTATTTTGGATTTCATCTATTCTTCTTTTCCTTCTACTTCTTTTTGCTGTGCTAGCTGCGGGAATTTCCTGTGTAGGAGCAATTTGGGTTTCAACATTCATTCTCTTTCTTCTACTCCTTCTAATTGAACTACCTTCAGGAATTTCCTGAGGTTCTTCAAAGAAGTTTCTAACTAGGAATTGTTCCCATGTATCTTTTCTTTCCTTTAGCTCTTTTTCAATCAGAATTTTTATAAGGCCGTGGTGATAAAGATGAGGCTCTACATCTCCCAAGTGTTTTTGAACAGTCACAGCCATTTTCTTTAAGCTATTGAGTAGAAAATAAGGGAGATTGAGAGTTTGGTTTTCAAGAAAATTCATCAATAGCCTAGTATGGTACATGTACATAGACCCAAAACGGCCCTCACATGTAATAAATTTCTGAACAATTAGTAGTAAAGTGGCCCATTCATCTTTTATTGCATGCACATGGATTCCTCTTTTAAAAACAGTGATATCCATACCTTGATTCCGTAGGATTGTTCTCCATGCCTCATCACTGATACTTTTATTTTTGAACCAACGTTCTCCTTCTTGAAGAAGCTCTGTGGCTGTTGCTATTGATGCTTCATTGACCAAAAACTTGAGGTCTCCCACTTCTGCTTCCGAGCCATCAAATGATCTTGCAAACGCTTTTGTAACTTCTCTGTGGTAACCCCTGAATTTCTGAATAAAACGCAGCCATTTAGCTTTCGTCAACATTTCTTTTGCTTGCGGAAATCCCTCTATAAACTTTGGTCCTTCCGGGTCTGCCCTTAATAATTTTCCCATTTCACTTCTCTGTGCTTCACAAGTTTGCCTCTGTGAGGGTTTAAGTGGAAATGGAACGATGGAATACACAGGATCGAGCACAATACTGTGGGGATGTTATCATAAAATGAGAATGAGTACCATAAATAGAATGGAGTAAGACTGTGGGTAGGTATACGGGAGTGAGAGTGAGCAAAAGGAACAAAATGGAGTGAAACAAGGAGTGAGAATGAGTAGAGCGGGGTTTTGTAAACACGACAGAGACACGACAAAGAGGTTAACAAAGTATAATGCATTCGGCCGCGTTTTGAATTTTGGTGGCTGTGTAATAAATATGAACACGTTTCAATCAATGATTATGAAGTTATGCGGCTTGTAAGAGTCCTTTGTCAACTCAAATACGTCTCATTATCTACGATGGGATATTGGAACATGAGTGAGAATCGGAATTTCAATGATGAAACCATTTGTGAATAAATGCAAGAGGATAACATGGAGATCGTGGAAGGTTACGGGACTGTCAATATAATCATTGCGCGTTATGGGTAGAGCTCATAGTTTAAAATTATATAAAAATGTGTTTTTCGATACTATTTGAAATAAACTTTATTCATACCTTTGGAATCCTTTCTTTTGCCCTTGGTCTTCAACTGATTGATCTTCATTAGTGTCTTGAATGTTCCATTGATCCTCTCTCCTGCATTTTATTTCATAATTATGGAAATAACAACTGACTGTACATTCTCTTTGAAAACAGAGTAGTAGCTGCGGAATCTGCTTCTGGCTGCGGAAACTGGAGTCAGCTGCGGAAACAGATGTCAGCTGCGGAAACTGACACAACTATTACTTAGTTGAATAGAAATAAACAAATGACAGATGACCAGGTGGAAATGGTCATAAAAAAGATTTTTATTGATGGAATGGATGAAATGAAGTGGAGTGAAGTGAAATGAAATGAAATGAGATGAAATGAAGTGGAATGAAATGGAGTGGGTGGTGAAATGAAATGAAATGAAAGACAGATTTTTTTTTGGAAAATATAGAGTGTCAGGTGTCCCTAATTTTCACCCCATATTTTCTGTATAAGACTGCCAATCAATGATTGGTTTTCAGGCTTATACCATTTTTTCTTTTTTCTTTTTCTTTTTTTTAACTTGAAAAACAAAAGCTAGGCTGGTGGAGAAGAAGAATTCTTCTGTACCAGCCTGATTGCAGAACTTTCTTGAAACAACTTGACAAAATCCTCTTTAGAGAGTGGCTTATGATAAGCTTTCAATCTATGGCCATTCACAATAAGAGGAGTTTGAAACTCATCAATGGTCTCGATTCTTACAGCTCCATTGCTAAAGATCTTGTCAATCTCATATGGCCCAAGCCAATGAGTCTGAAATTTCCCTTGAAAATATTTAAACTTGGAGTCAAACAACAATGCCCAATCTCCTTCTTGAAACTTCTTTTCTTTGATATATTTGTCATGCCATTTAGTTCTTTGATATTGAACTAGATCAGTTCTTAGAATTGCTTCTTGTCTGATCTCATCTAGCTCATTCAACTGCTCCATTCTATGCTTTTGGGCTTCTGATAAGTCCATCCCCAACTGAACTACTATCTTGAAGGTCTTGACTTGGAACTCAATGGGGATCAAGACTTCTTTCCCATAAACAAGTTCATAGGGAGAATGTCCTGTTGTATTCCTCCATGTAGTTCTGTAGGCCCACAAGGCTTCTGGAAGCCTTTCTGCCCAATCTCTTCTATGTAGATGAACAGTTTTGGTGATGATACTTTCAAGAAATTTGTTTGTGGACTCCACTTGACCATTTGCTTGTGGATGGTAAGGAGTAGATCTTATGTGCTTGATTTTGTATTCTTCCATCAACTTCTCCACCAAATTTGATGTGAATTGGCTCCCCTGATCTGTTACAATTTCTCTTGGAACACCAAAGCGAGTAAAAATATCCTAATAAAGAAAATGAACAACTGAATTTTCAGTAGCAGATACTAATGCTTTAGCTTCTACCCATTTAGTAACATAATCAGTACAAACCAATATATACTTCTTTTGCTTAGATGGTGGATTAATAGGTCCAATGAAATCTAAAGCCCATTTTTCAAAGTGTTCAATGAGTACCTGTGTTTGCAATGGCATTTCATTTGAAAGGGTAGGTTTCCCTACTCTTTGGCAGCTATCACACCTTTTGACATATTGTTTTGCATCTTTGAAGAGGGAAGGCCAATAATATCCCCAGGAAAGGATTTTATAGGCCGTCCTTTTGTCCGCAAAGTGTCCGCCGCATGGTTCATCATGACATGCCTTAAGAATATCAGGCATTTCATCTTCACTGACACATCTTCTGATCACAAGATCTGGCCCTGTTTTAAACAATTCGTTAGAAATCCATGAATATCTTGAACTCTCCTGAATAATTTTTCGTTTTTCTCTTGGAAATAAATGTGAAGGTAGTTTCCCTGTAACCAAAAAGTTAGCAATATCTGCATACCAAGGGGTCTTAATAGTTACTGCAAACAAATATTCATCAGGAAACTTATCTTCTACAGGAGAATCTTCTTTAGTATTTTGAATTCTAGACAAGAAATCAGCTACTGTATTCTGTTTTCCTGGTCTATCCAACACGGTAATATTGAATTCTTGCAAAAGTAAAAGCCATCTTGTCACTCTGCCATTAGTAACAGGTTTGTTCATTAAATATCTAATTGCAGAATGGTCGGTATGAATAAAAGTTTCATAGCCTGTTATGTAATGTCTAAACTTATTAATTGCATGAACAACAGCTAAAAACTCTTTTTCAGTCACAGTATAGTTCAACTCTGTGGGAGTCAAATTTTTACTGGTGTAATAAATGGCATAAGGAATTAAATCTTTTTGACCCAACACGGCTCCAAGAGCTGTATCTGAAGCATCTGTAGAAATATGGAAAGGAAGTTTCCAATTTGGTCCTCTCAAGATAGGTGCTTCAGATATTCTTGTTTTCAAAGTTTCAAAAGCTGATTGACAATCGGGATCCCATTTAAATTCACAGTCTTTTGTAAGCAATTTGAAGAGTGGAGATGCTATTTTAGTGAATTTTTCTATAAATCTTCTATAATAACCAGTAAATCCTAGAAAACTTCTAACATCTCTTTGACAATTTGGAATAGGCAACTTGGAGATGACTTCAACTTTCGATCTATCAACCTTAATCCCATCTCCCGAAATATGATGTCCTAAAACAATCCCTTCAGTAAAAATCATAAAACATTTTTCATGGCTTAATGAAAGGTTTGTTTCTTTACATCTTATGAGAAATTTTTCCAAATTTTCTAATGCCTCTTCAAATGAATTACCATAAACTGTAAAATCATCCATATAAACCTCTACACAATCATGGATTAGATCGGAAAAAATTCCTAGTACTGCTCTTTGGAATGTTGCAGGTGCATTACATAACCCAAAAGGAAGCACTCGGTAGGCAAAAGTTCCCCATGGACAAGTAAATGTGGTCTTATCTTGATCTTCGGGTGCTACCTGAATTTGATTATAGCCACTAAAACCATCCAAAAATGAAAAGTACTTTTTACCTGCTAATGTATCTAATACCTAATCAATAAAAGGCAAAGGAAAGTGATCCTTCAAAGTTGCTTTTTTCAACTCCCTGTAATCAATGCATACTCTCCATTTACCATTCTTTTTAGGTACTATAACCAAAGGAGAAACCCATCGGCTATCTGAAATTGGATAAATGAAGTTTACATTGAGAAGTTTTGGAGCTCTTCTTTCACTATCTCCATAAGATTTGGATTCATCCTTCTTTGAGGTTGTCTGATTGGTCTACTGTTTTCCTCAATATAGATATGATGGATGCAAGTCTTAGGATCAATACCCTTCATGTCAGTATACTCCCATGCAAATGCGGTAGAATGTTTTTGCAAGATTCTGGTTAGTTCTTCTTGTTGTGACTTCTCCAGATGTTTGTTGATATTCAATGTCTTTTCTGGAAAAATCTCAAAAGCAGAATTACCAAACTCTTCCATAGAGTAGAGAGACATTTGTCTTGATGATAAATATTCTATGTCGGATTCCAACTGAAATTGTGTGGGGTCATATTCTGAAGTTATCTCAAAATTTTCTAATGTGTTCAGAATTTGACTATCCTCACTAATTTCAGAAATGGTAAAGACAGGTTGTATAGTGTTCTCATCATCGACCCATTCATTGTCTCCTATTTCTGTTATTGCTCTTGTTGGAGGATACAAATTGAATTTCTTTGTCGAATTACCATTTGAAATGTACATGTCTCCAGATCTACAACTAATAAAAGCATCAGCTGTGGCCAGCCAAGGTCTTCCTAAGATAATTGGATGTCCTCCTAGATTACTTTTAGGAGTCAAAATCATAAAGTCTACTGGATATTCCCAAGAATCTAAGGAGACTGAAATATCTTCTAATACGCCATCTGGTTTAATAACCGATCGATCTGCAAGTTGCAATAAGGTAGGTGTAAAAAGAAGGTTAGGAAGTTTTAACTGTTCCATAGTTTGTCTACTCATAATGTTGATAGCAGCCCCTAAGTCAATCAATGTGTTTGGAATTTCTATCCCATTTATATGTGTCTTGAAAATTGGACTTCCTGGATCTACATACTTCTGCATGGTAATTTTTCCCATCATAATGTCTGCAATCTTTCCTACCAGGTGGATTCTTCTTGTGTCTTTTAGCTTCCTTCCTGGTCTTTTGAAACTCAACTCCTTTATGGTTTTTGCTAAAATAGGAATTTCTCTAATGGCTTGTAGCAATGGAATCTTGATACAAACATTCTTCAATTCATCTAGAAAGTCATAGTTAGGCAACAAGATTTTTTTTTCCACCCCCTTATCAATTTGTAGTCTTTCCGGAAAAGGAGGTGTAGATGAAGATACAGGTTGCTCAACTATAGGAGTTGCGGATGTTAGCTTTTCTTTTTCTTTTTGAATTTTTGAATTTTGAAGAGATTCTTCCTCAGAACCCTTATTGACTTGAAGAGAGTCCTCTTCAGAGGTATCTTGCTCTTGAATGTCTATAGAAGGTTTTTCTAAAACTCTACCAAATCTGAGTTGTACATCGTTGAGAGGAACAATCATATAGGTAGGAAATTGTTGTCCTTCTACCATATAAGTAGTTTGAGGATTCTTATTGTTAGGATTTGGCAATGGCTGAGCTGGAAGTTTATTTGTCTTCTGTTGGTATGGGAGCATGAGTTGAGGATTTGTATTTTGTTGAGAAGGTTGTTGTTGTGGAAATGGCAATGAAAGTTGTGGATTTGGGTTTGGAAGTTGTGGAGCTTGTTGATTTTGAAAAGATGGAGGATATTGATAAAATTGAGCAAATATCCCATAAGGATTTTGCATCCCTTGTACCCATGGCTAATATGAATTTTGATGTTGGGGCCAAGATTGTTGCCAAGGAGTCCAATTTGGTGGGGTTTGAAGATTCATAGGGTTATTAAACCCTTGAGATTGTTGTCCCTGCCAAGGTCTCCTTGCGACAAAACGGAGAGATTCTACTGAATTTGGATCTTCTTGAAAAACAGCTTTGAGTCCAGGGATTGAAGGACAATCCTTGATCTCATGATTTTCTGAGCAAATCATACATGTTTCTACAACTTTTGCATCCAAGGGACATTCCCTTAAAGCATGTTTCTTCCTACATTTCGGACAAAATATGGCTAAAGCATATGTTTCTGCTTTCTGCTTGTTTTGGATTTTAAGGGTGTCTAGTTGTTCACTAAGGATCCCTAAGATATCAGTTTTGAACTCATCAAGCATATTACCAATCTCTGCCCTACTTACTGATCCAGTTGCAGATTTGTTAGCCCTAATAAGAGAAGGATCCCTAGGCCCTTTTCCAGTTTTAGATTTTCCTCTTGAGAGATGGATACATAGTTCTGTTATATCACGAAATGGGAGTTGAGAAATGTCTCCTTTCCCCATCATGTTTAAAATTTCTATCCATTCATCTCTAATGGCTTTTAATAGGAGGGCTTTCAAGGTTTCATTATCTAAGTTGCTCATCTTTGCTCTTTTCAAGTTGTATTGAAGTCTTTCAATTAAGTCTTCCAAATTTTCATCTTCTTTTTGCATCATTTTGAATACCTCATCCTTGTGATTGGTGGGCATACAATAGTCCAAGTATCTATCCAAAAATGTTTGTTTCATATCATTCCAAGTCCTGATAGATTGAGTGGCTAATCCATGAACCATTTCAAAGCAGATCCCTTCAAAGTTGAAGGAAACAGTTTGAGTTTTTGAGAATCTTCCATATAATCATAAGTTCGGCATACTACTTCAAACTCAAACAGAAATGTTTCAGGATCCTCACTTCGTAATCCATAAAAGTTAGGGAGAACAGATGGTGAAATATTTTTCATTGTTGCATGAGTTTCCTCATCAACTATAGGGAATCCCAACAAATCCCTATTTCTACCATCATTTCCTTCACCATTGTTATCTCCATTATCTCCTCCTCTTCTACCTCCACCTCTATTTATTACTTCCTCTGCCATGATAGTTTCTTTAGAGTCCTTATAGTCCTCTAGTTCTTCTACCAAAGAAGGATGAGAGAAAGTCTCTTTGTTTTCTAAGTGGGTTTTAGTAGGTGGTATAGGAGAATCCTCTAATTCGGCTGTTCCTTGACTTCCAAAAATCTTAAGGCTAGGGGTAGATGGTGGTGAATCTGGTCTATGCCTTGAAGAAGATGGAGTTGTGAAAATCGAACTCTTGGCTTTAGCTATAAACCTTCCCCTAGAATCTCTTGCTCTATGCATGTCATTTTTTATTTTTTAAAAGTTGGGCTAATAATTCTCTTTCTGATCTTCCAGGTCACACTAGGTGCAAGAAGAGAGCATACTTAAGAAATTACTAAACCAATAACTCTCTTTTATGATCCTCCAGATCACACTAGGTGCAAGAGGAGAGCATACTTCAAGAAGTTATCAAGTTTTCCCTTCTTTTATGATTTTATGTTTTTTTTTAAGAAATTGGCTACCTAGTTACACTTCCCCGACAACGGCGCCAAAATGTTTGGTCAATTTAGTGTGTCCTAAATTGCTGCATTTAATTTGTCAATCCGGGAATCGTAAGCTGATGAAGTGCGACGCACTATATGTGCAAGATAACCTATTTCTTAACTTTTGTCGTTTTTGGTTTCTCTAAGGTGAAATAGAAATTCTAAAATGAAAAGCAAGTTTGGTTATATTTGTTCAAGGAAGTGATATCCCCTATAATGATTTACCAACTTGAAACTTTAAAAACAAATTGAAAATTACAATGACAAGACTTGAAAGAAAGTAAAAGTGTACTGCTGAAATGAAAAGGTGCTGCTAATCTAATGAATCAAAACGGTAAACTAGTGAACATGAAAACCAAACTATTCTTGCTGCCAACTAAACACAAAAGAAACTATGCTTAAGGAAATTCAAAATTGCAACAAAATAAATCTAAATCAGATTACATCAATTCATTTTTTGACCCTTCATCATTAGACCAGCTATGACTTTCGGAAGAAATCATAAACAAATTGTGTAACTGATATTTAATTTGCAGAAAGTAAACTAATACTAAACCATACACTCATGATTCAATCCCTCGCCATCAGTCCAGCTGTGGCTTTCGGAGGCAACTGAAGATGTCATATATGATTTAATATATCTAAATTTGCAAAAAAGAAACTAATACTAAACTACACATTTCATAATGCAGTCCCTCACCATCAGTCCAGCTGTGGCTTTCGGAGGCAACTGAAGACGCTATGAGCAGCTTAATATATCTAAATTTAACTACTGAATCAGATAAGCAAAACTGAAATGTACAAAGCAAGACTGAAGTTAAACAAAAGCTATGAAAAGCAAACTAGCAGCAGAAAAATGTTAGTTTCATGTCATTAGTCAAAATACTATGAAAAATGCCCGGGCTGTCTACCTAAAACCTGCACAAGAAAACTGATCAGTGATTAACAATCATAAAAACATGAAAGACAGAAATGAAATGGAAATTATGGAAATGTATAAACAGAAATGAAACAACTAAAAAGTATGAACATATGATGGATTATGATACAATGACTTTTAAAAGAAATGAAATGAGAAATGTACACTAATACACAAAACCTTAGCTGAGCAGGGGCCCTCTACACAGCTTTGGTAACGATCCTCAAACACGAATTAAGTTGAAAAAAACAGAGTCTTCTCACATTAAAAAGCAGTTCATTACAGAATGGTAGTGTTACGGCTCAAGGGCAGCGTAATCACTACAAAGCAAACTAACAGATAACAGAGTTTATTCACGAACATCAACTATCAACTAACAACTGTCAACTAACTTTCTGTGCGTATGCAAATGCTCTATATATAACAATAAACGGTAACTGTCTCCTAAATTTCATGATGGCAGAGAGCACGTAGACCACTACGCCCACGGATATAGAAGTATGGCTGTGTTGGAAAGCGAATCTACGGAAGGTGGATGCTTGAATTCAACTCCAGAGCTCTGCACAGATGTCGATTTAACCTCCGCAAGCTTAGAAACGGTCGTATGGATGTTTATTTGCCACGAAACAGAGTCCGGCCGACATGAAACTCCATAGTTGACTTCCACGTGGACGGCTTTGACCGCGGCTTCTTTGGACGAGTTTGCTTGAACCAATAGGACACGAACCATGTCCACGTCATTCCTAGCCTACCCATGTGGCTCGTTTCCCTTGTAGACACCTGTAGCATATAGTTCCACAAAATAGCTGCGGAAAGTTGCAGCAGCTGCGGAAAGTGGCAAGTTTCCGTAGCTGTATGAACAAAATCTAGATCAAATAGAAAACACAAAAACATAATTAAAAACCATGTTAGATACCCTTTTGCACATGATATTGACAATTTTGGAGGTTTAGGTGAGTAAAAAAGGTATGGAAAAGTGTATGGAAAAGATGCAAATTCGGGACTCAACAAGAACCTCAGTCATTAAAACATTTCCATGGGAGAAAAAATAATATGGAAAATTATAGTTCCCAAGCAAGGCTAGGCCCAATTGGCACTTTGGAAAAAATATTTCAGTGGAAAACGTAAATGTTGCTTGGACACTCCCATCCAACAGTCCAATTCGCCCTTCCTCAAGATATTTTCCAAATCTTCCTCTTTAATTACAGAGCATTCATTTTGGATCCCTGGTAATGGGAAATATATAAAAATTTGGACAGACAGGATCGTGCACGAAGATGCTCTAGCAGACATAACTTCCCTCTGCGCGCTACTTAAATGGATCGAGGAAGTGGGTTTCAATTCCCTGTGGGATATCTCTGCATGGATAGGTCTGACCTGGGTTGGATGGAAGCATATCTCCGTGCCAATCGAGATGCAGAGTGACTGGATATCGCTGCTTGATAAATCCATGGCATGGTGCCCATCCATACTTCCAAAAATGACTTGAGAGGATGGGGCACGATGGCTGGGGGATACACAGTCACTAAAGGCTACGCCAAGCTGAGGGAGAGGCCTCACGTCCCTCCCAATACGGAACTGTGGAAAGGAAGCTAGAACTGCCCAACGTGGCCCAAAATCGACCACTTTTGCTGGTTACTAAGCCACAGCAAGATCTTGACCCATGACAATCTACAGAAAAGAGGCTTTCACGGTCCATCAAGGTGCCCCTTATGCAAAGAAAAAATAGAAAGTGTGATCCATTTGATGTTGGAATGAAAATTTTCTCTGCAAATTTGGTTTGATCTTCTATGCAACCTGAATTTCAACTTCGCCTCCATAACCGAGCTATTCTCAATGTGGTTGAATAGGTATCCTGGTTCCTCCCCAAAAAATAAAGTAATCAAAGTTGCTTGGTGCTCCCTCCCAAAATAATATGCTAGCAGATTTGGCTTGAACACAACAGAAGAACCTTTAGAGATATAGAGCAGAATCCCACATCTATTGAAATCAAAATAAAATTTCAATTAAAATAATGTCTGATAGATCTAAAAGATGGTATTAATCTTAGCCAACAAGATATAGATTGGGGCTCCTCTTTTGATCTGCAATTTCATAAAGCTGTAAACATTTTCTCTCCTCCCAAAGCTTGGCAAATAAGGGATTCAGAAAAAGACTTCCATGACTAGCTCATAATCCAATCAATGCATTCCCTCTTCTTTGATGGGCCTGCAAAGGGCAATCCAGGGAAATCTGGAGCTGGTGGAGTCATAATGAATACAGATGGAAAAAATATTGACTCCTTCGCCTGGGGTCTAAGCCACTCAACCAATATCCAAGCTGAAGTTTTTTCCCTACTTCAAGGTCTCAAGCTCCTAAAAGTCTTAAATATCAGCGAAGCAAATGTTATTGGAGACTCCCAAATCATCATAAATTCTATGGTGTCAAATTCTCCCCCTTTGGACTTAAGACTGGCAAGGCTAATCTCTAGAATTAAAGACTTGAGAAACTCTTTTCAGAAGTTAAATTTCTTTCATTTGCTGAGAATCAACAACAAGGATGCGGATCTAGAAGCCAACAAAGCTGCCATAATTTCTGTTGGAGATATGACGAGGGACAGAGAAAACTCATGGGAATCTATTCCTTAATCTAACTAGCTGCCATGTTTTACTGCCTTCTTCTATTTCAGTTTGCTTGTATTCATAAAATTGGGAAAATTTCTGAAATTGATTCCATAGCTGTAGCTTGTAAGAGATGGAGGATAAGCATAAGCTCCATTATCATCCTGAGTGGTGATATTTTATGGGCAAGTGCTCTACTTTATGTAAACAGAAGTTTTGGCATTTAGGCCAGGTATTTAATAATAACACATAACCATTCCTGTAAAAAAAAATATATATATGTGAGTCAATGAGTTGTTCTTCTTCTTGAGCTCTAATCAACATTTCATTTCCAAATTTATAATTGAGTATCTCCATTTTCAGACTTCTCATTGTGTCAACCAATATTTGGTTTTCTACTTTGTCATGTCCATGACCATTTGAGTTTGTGTCAATGTTTCCAAGATTCATCCATCTAAATTCTCCCTCTTCACAGTTCTAGGACCCTTGAGCATCGACCATATCTCTAGTCCCAATTTGGATTCCTCTTTTCCGTTAGATGATCTATTTAATATACATGTATCTCAACTTTGTAATGTGCATAAAATAATCCTATTAAACAATAGTAACTCTTCATGGTTGTAGGACCCTTGGGCATATGCCATATCTCTATTCCCCATTTTCATTCTTCTCTACCCTTAGATGATCTATTTAATCTACACGTATCTCAACTTTGTAATGTTCATAAAATAGAACTCTCTCTCTCTCTCCACACATATATACATACATATATATAACATTATAAAAAGCATCTACCCTGATAATACACCAGAAGTTTTCTTTTAATTTTATAAGAAACTATACTACTCAATTCAAAATTCCAGGTGGAAAAATAAATTCTTCTATTTATCAACTTTCCATTAACTATTCATTTTCTCAAATCTAAGATTTGGACGGAAAATTATGATTATTTAAAAAAAAAATCTATCTAACCCATTTTTCCCCAACTTCAATCAAGAACTTTCGGCTAATTCGTTAAGAATTAGGATGCCCAAATTTCAAATATGACTCCATGGATGGATTCTTCAATCCAAGAGGTTTCTAAAATTTACTTCAATGTCCCAATCTAATCCCTAAGCATTGAGTTATTCCCCTAGAAGTAGATTTGTCCCTAAATTATCGTATTCAATATTTCAAGTGTAACGTTCGCATACTTTTTTTTTTCATTTGTAATGTCACATCAAAAATCTCCCTCCAATATATTTCATTTGAGATGGTTGAAGATCTATGTGCTACAAGCACATACAATCATTGAAATTTGTGACATCTAAAAATGTAATTTAGGGCCTCAAAAGTACCCTGAAAGTTTGAGACAATCTTAAGAAAATTCATAGCAAGAACTCATTGATTTGACTATTATTGAGGCATTCTATGTCTTAAACCATATTTTGAACCTTTTGGAACCTTCTTTGTTGAAAATTTTCACCAAAATATATACTTGTATGTGAGTTTTAATTTATGAAACGAATGGTCTAGATTGTCAACTAAACCATCTAATTTACCAATGTAGTATGTTGGTTCGCTTCGAAGACCTGAGGACTAACATTCGATTTGGCCAACCTATGGGTTATATCAACCAATGCATAGGTTAAACAAAGTAACCTATCAAATGAGAGTTGTAACCTCAAAGCGAGAATTCTATCCAAAAAACCCCAAAAAAACATGAAAAAATAACCCGAAAATGAAAAGTGTGTATGTTGGAATGACATTTGTTTTTTTCAGGGTCAATTTTCAACATTTTTTAAAAATGGCAGTGAAAGCCAATTTTTAAACATGAAAAAACACCTTGAAAATGAAAATTTTTCATGTTAGAACATGTTTTTTTTTTAGGGTAAATTTTCAACATTTTTTAGCATTACATTAAAGATAAAATATCATGACTTCAAAAAACCTTAAAATTCCAACAATTTTCATGCATGGCATTAAAGATAAAATATCACGTCTCTGAAAAGCCTTAAAATTTCAACGATTTTCAATCATGGCATTAAAGATAAAATACTTATAATTGTTTTCAACCATGGCATTAAAGATAAAATATCATGGCTCATAAAATATTAAAATTTTGACAATTTTTCAATAAAATATCACGGCTCATAAAATATTAAAATTTTGACAATTTTTCAACCATGGAATTAAAACAAAATATCACAACTACAAAAAACCTTAAGTTTTCAATATATTTCAACCATGGCATTATGGAAAATTTATATGACTAAAAAAACTTTAAAAATGAACACCTGAAAAAAAAAAGAGTCATTATACCAAGAATGATTGCTTATTTAAATGTTAAAAGTATAGCTATTTTAAAATCTTAGCATAAGAAAAGTTGACATATTGCAACGAAATTTTAAAAATCAACTATCAAATTGACACGTAGTGTAGGCGAACTCGACCCATTGCAACGAAATCTTAAAAATCAACCATGAAATTAACACATTGAGAGGGCAGACTTCATCCATTATAACGAAAATTTTAAAATCAACTATCAATTAACAATTAATGGGGACTGGTAACGCAGAAAAGAAAAAAACAAAAACAAAAACCAAAAACAAAAAACAAACAAAACAAATAAAACAAAATTACAAATAAATAAAAACGAAAAATTTAAAACAAAGCATACAAATAAAAATTAAAAATTAAAAATGACCATACATATATATATATATAAAAAAAAGATTAGGCATAAAAATTGTTTAAAAAAAACAAAATTAATTTATAAAAGATAAAATTAAAATAAAATAAAACCAAAAAAAAGAGAAAAATAAAGAAATATTTCCAAAAAACCCATAATTTATGAAAAATAAATAAATAAATAAAAAAAAAAATATATATATATATATATATATATATATATATATATATATATATATATATATATATATATATATATATGCAAATTGAATAATTAAAAAATAAACAAATAAAATTAAAAAATAAATTAAATAAAATTAAAAAATATTTAAATCATAATAAATATTAAGTTAAAACAAATCAAAAAATTAAAATATATATTAAAAATAATAATTTAAAAAAAAATGATTGGAAATAAAAAAAAAAAAAAAAATTAATAAATTAATAAATTAAATAAATAAATAACATTACAATAAAAATAAAAACCATTAGAAAGCACACACAAAAATAAAATTAAAATTAAAGCAAATTAAAATTAAATTAAATAAAACATTATAAAACCAAAACAAAAAAACAAAAAACAAAAAAAATCATTACAATAAAAAAAAATTACCTTTGGCCCCTGGCTGGTAGAGGTCGATTATCGAAATCAGCGCTTCACCAGTCGAGGGTCGAAGAGTCAGTGGAACGGGAGTTTAAGTGTCTATGTCAGCCCTTACAGCGACCCTCTGTCCCTCGGTTGGAGGAGGTCAATTCTACGTCAGCCACAGCCAAGGGCGACCAATTTTTTTTTTTACTTTAATTTTTTTTTTTTTTTTTTTTTATGAAGCTTGCGAGGACTACATCTTCATCATGTCCAATATATCACCCGATCAGGATGGGGAATTGAACCTATGACTTCACATCAAGGAGTGCCTTAACATAGCACCAAATAACCATTTATCCAAGACCCATGGACTTAATTTTTTTAATGTTTTTCACTTTTATTTTTATTTTAATTTTTTCGTTTCAATTTTTTTAATTTTTTTAATGTTCTTTAAATATTATTTTTTATTTTTAATGTTTTTTTAAATTTTACTGTACTTTTTAATTTTTAATTTTTATATTTTTTTTCTAATATTTTTTTTTAAATTTTTTTTGTCAAGTGATTTGATTTCATCAGAGATTACATCAAGTTTGACCTGTGGCTTGAGAAACCACAACCCAGGGGCATCTAAGCCATTAAAATCACCCGGGGATCGCACCCAACCTCGGCCACATCAGCCCTTAACATGACTGGATTTTCACCCACGGAATTTCGTACAAGTGACCTTCACATCACGGAGTGACTTGATAGTACAATCCATCACCATCTATCCTACACCCTGTGGATATTGTTTTTTACTTTTTTTAATTGTATGTTTTAATTTATTTTTTTTTTAAAATTTGTTATTTTTTACTTAAAATTTTATGTGAATCCGTTTTTTTTGAAAAAAATCGAATTTCATTATATTTGGATATAAAATTATAAAATTTATTAATTTTCCAATTTTTTTATTTAAATTTTTCATAAAATTCGTTTGTTTAACCTGTCATTTTTAACGAAAATGTCCCCAAATACGTATTTTTTTAATTATATCTATATGCAAAATGTGTATTTTTTGTTGGGTGTTTAACATTATTATTTTTTAGTGACAATTACTTTATATGTATTGAAGTATTAATTAACGATATATAAATATATATAAATTCTTAATTTCAAAATATTAATTTTACTTCTATTTTTTAACTTCGAAAAAAGTATTACAAATTTCATTATAAAAAAAACATTGCAAAGAAAAAGAAAAAACACAAGTTTGGAAAACCTTTAAAAAACAAACATCTTAGGATGAAAAATAAGAAGAGGAATAAGACAACTTGAAAAATGGTTAAATAATCAACATTTAAAAGAAAATTGTGCATACTTAGGACATAATAAAATTTAAAGTGTTAAAAATATGTCTAGAAATAAAGGTTGATGCTACTTTCAAAATCCACATGAAAATCACCAACATTTTAAAAGAATTATCCATACTTAAAAAAAAATTGAAGTGTCCAAAATAAGCCCAAAAAAGGGTTGATGTTGTATCAACATTTTTCAAAATTGACATGAAAATCACTAACAATTTAAAAAAATGTGCATACTTAATACATAAGAAAATTTAAAGTGTCAAAAATATGCTCCAAAAAAAAGTAGTATTTTGAATCAACACTTTTCAAAATCAGATAATTTTTTGCAACTCTAAAAAATTGAATTCTCGGTTCAGTTCTCGTTTCATAAGTTACTTTTTTGTTAGTCGACTACAAAAATGAAGCAACTAAATGATAGGGTTAGTCATCCTAAGTGATATTCCAATTAACTGTCAATTGGTTCGACTGAAATGATATATCAGTCAGTTATCAGTCAACTAGACCAAAATTATACGTCAATTGATTATTAGTTAGGTCACCCAAAATGATACATCAATTGGTTTTTGGTTAGGTCAACGAAGATGATACACTAGCTGATCTTCGGTTGAGTTTCCCAAAATGATATGTTAGTTAGCCGTTGGTTGGATCAACCAAAATAATGTGCTAGGTTATCGTAGCTCAGATCGACCAAAATAATATGCCATTTGGTCACAATCGAGTAAACAATGGAAACGATCAAAAATTGGGTTGGATCAACCAATTAAATGCATTGGTAGTCTACATAGTTGAGTCAGTCAACAACAAAAGTACGTCAACTAAACAGTCAACATGATCGATCATCAAGTCGAAACAACTAGTAAAATATTTCAGTCAACTATATAGAGGATTTGACTAGGTAGTTGAATCAGTTAACCATTTTAATATGAAAATCAAGTAATTAGTGGATTCCATCGACGAAGTAATTGATTCAACCAACTATATTTTTCTAAAATTCTTCAAGGTTAAGTTTGAAATTTCTAATCTCCGGCACAATGTAGGTCTAGTATATGAACCATTAAGATCTGATACCACTCAACTCTACCACAATTGTTACCACATTTTTCCCTATAGTCAACTCACTCAAAAATCATCCACTTAGTAACCTATCTATCCATTGCCCATTTAATAAATAGTTGGTCCACTAACTTTCGACTACCCATCAACTAAATAGATGAATTGGCTGGTACATTAAACACCCATCAAATATCTATGCAAATTGACAATTTTTCAATTGTATATATAGAACTATTGTATGTTAACTATTTGTAAAATGATATAACAAATTTGTTGTCTATCAAATGTGTAATGATTGAATACATGAATTCATTTTATAACATTTATTCCCACTAGGCTCCAATGACAGCCACTAGCATTTTAACTAGCTCGTAATATTTTTTGGGTGGATTAACACACTAAATTCCTCTATTATAGTACCTGTGTACCATAATTTAGCTCTATCACGAATAAATCATGCATGCTTCCATGATATGCATTAATTTACATTCTCGGAATGGAAATTTAAATATGTAAAACACACAAAAATACAATCAACATGTATACATAAGAAATAGCACATCATTGAACATTTAAACATATAATAAACATGTTTGTATTATGTAATTCACTGACTAGATGCAAACCCTATATATCCCACCCAAACATAAACCTCATTTATCTAAATATATATAAATAGGTGGGTCAACCATGATTGGAGCTACAACTCGTCCGGGGAAAAGGCTCACATAAATCCAACTATGGTTATAGAGACAATACCAAAAAATAATATGCCAGTTATCAACTCCAATAAACTCCCTAACTACAATACCAGATATGCCAATATGCACAACCTAAAGTAATGCACATGTTCTTTGATGTTGCAATCCATCAATTTTTGTCACTCCTCTTCTTGGGATTCCATCACAAACCAACTAAGTAGTCTCAAAGTATTATAGCTTTAGGAGTTCCAACTACCCTTAAGAATCTTCTAGGCACCCCTTGGGCCTCTCACCGAGAAAATTTTACCCAACCAATACCCCCTTTGAGATACAGCCTTACCCAAGGTGAGTAAGGAGATATGGTCATAAAGATTCCACCTATGAATATATTACAAGTTTATCGGTTTATATGCTTAGTAACTATCAAAGCTCAGCTATCAACCAATCCCTATGATCAGGAGCTCAAATCTGAGCTTGGGAAAAAGCTCAAAAATGAAAGTGCTCAAATTGATTTGGAACCTGAGCGATGGGATAGGCCTCGGCGATACGATCCCAACGCCATGAACGGCACTGAAAACTGACGATGTATGAAGAAGTTATTCAACTTTGAAGTTCTTCAATTTCAGTAAAAAAAGGCTAGTTTGACTTTAGAAATTGGAGAATATTAAAAAAGAATATTTCAAGAATATTCCACAGAATATTCTGTGTGGACCAGTCGTTTTGTGACAAGTGGCGTTCTACAATTGGCTTTTGAGTTGACTGTGTAATGAATGGACCAATCCAGAGCTGCCACGTGGCAGGCCTAGAGGCTGCCACATGGCCCCCAACTCACATTTGAAATGGTGTATTAAAAATTTTGCGTGTTGGTGGTTTGAACCCATGACCTGTGGTTCAACAACGAATTGTTTTACCATTGAGCCATACGGTTTCTTCTTGTTATGGAAAGTGCAAAAGTTATATTTAAATTTTAAATTGCTTTGGGCGAGGCCCAAAAGGGGGCCAGCCCCCTTGCAATGTGACCCTGCAGCTCAGAACCACAGCGCTATGCGGCTGGCGGATATATATTAAAACAGTTAACATTTATGTTATGTGGTGTTCACATGTGTTATGGCGGAGTTTAAATGAAGTTTAATGTTATGGTTACAACGGTTGGCTCCCAACATATAACGTCGGCGGGATTTGCGGTCACATGATCTATGACATTAATTGCCAACAGAAAATGCTCTGCCAATTTTAGCGCCATCCCTCCATTTTAGGCGGAATTCCACTTTTAGCTCCATTTAACTACAGTTGGCCCACAATTAGTGGGATTTTTGCCTAACATTGGACAAAATACAGTTTGGAGCATATCTTTCACATGGGAGATCCTTTTGGAGTGAATTTTTTTTTTCATTTTGGGTCTCTTCGACCTTCTAGACTCAATGGAGCAAGTCTAAAATCTAACAGAGGTCATCTTTAGAGGTTTAAGCATCGAAGAAGAAGAAGGAGCCATCAGGGCCTAGAAGGAGAAGGTTGTGTATTGGACTGTATTTCTCTGTTTAAGGTAAATGAATAGGAATTCTTAGCTATTTCATGCCTTTTGAATATGTTTAGATGGTTTTCAGAGCCTGTTAAGAACATTAGAAAGCCGAAAAGCTTCATTTAAGTTCTAGAGGCCATTTTCCAAACAGAGTGTGTAGGTGAAACCGGAGCAGCCGGAGGCCGTTTCTGATGAAAAAAAACTCTATATTGACTATTTCAGTCATTATGGAACCAATGGAAGTGGTTTCAAATCATTTCTAGTACTTCTAAAGCTCGATAAGTTGATATGAATTCATGGGCAGCCCTGGGCAAACCGTGGAGGAGAGCCATTTTTGGGGATGTTGTGCTTAATGTAAGAAAATTATCAGTTGATATTTGATGTCTAATGATTATTGGATGCATAAGTAGTGGTATCAGGGATAGAAATAGAAATATGAGGGATTTTTTTCCATTTAGAAGCTCAGAGAAGCTTAGTGCACCGACAGAAGGATGTGCGTCCATGGAAGCCTAATGCTGTTTCAAGGAATTGGACAGCCATTAAAGGGATTTAAAATGGTATTCTCAACCCTTTGAATCATTTTCATATTCATTGTGGTTAAATGTGGAGCTTGTAAAAGAATTTAAGTACCTTAATCCCAAAGAGTCTAGTCATGTTGACGAAGCTCAAAGGAGATGTAGCCCAAGATTTGGGGTGAACTCCTATATTATATTGCTATTGTGTTTTGTTATTCTATGGCTGAATTATGTTGCTGATATACATGTTACGTTTTAGAAAAAACAAATAAACTTAAAACACATAAACAGAAGAAAATACATACACCTCTTCCAAGCAAAAATTCTGCATAATGTCAAGTTTGAGTAAGGTCATTTTAATTAAGTCTGAGTGTTTACTTCTATTATTTATATAGGCAGAGTCTGTAAAAGGGCCAGGTAGCTTCTGTATTCATCTTTTCTTTGAAAGGTGACATATCCGGTAAATGCCCCTACAGTCTATCTCTGTATTAGAAATAAGAAGTTCTCACATTTTCAGATTTAAATTTTGGAGTATTTGCACTCATTTACATAAATGAAAATGGATACCTTGCACCCTTTTCAAGTACAATCCATTTTAAGATCAGAATGGTATCAGAGCTCGGGTTGAGAATTTTTTTTTGTGCAAAATTTTTTAAAACAGTGTAAGAGATTTACTGTTTTATTGGTTGCAAAATGGGCATGTACGAGTTTTTTTGAGTTGGAAGGATAGCTGTTGTTAGCTAAGTCTTGGAAAGGATTAAAGACTATTTTCCTTACCCAATTTACCTCAAAATTATCTTTGGAAAACAAACTCCAATAGTTTTTGTTTTATGGCTGCTTGAATGAGAAGGGGTCTTTACTGACATTTGGTTAAAAGCTTGTTGTTTTATTGAAAGCTTTGAGGACTTTTCTTTGGAAGTTCCTTTTGGTTGTTTTGACCATTCACATAATGTCAACTTCTTCTACAAGTGAATTTTCCTCCTTCACGAGATTCTTCAATGATGACATGAAGAATGAGTTCTTTAAGGTGAAGGACATGGTGCAGATTCTCCTTGAGGATCAAAGGGAAAGTGTTCAACTTCGTGCACAATTGCTAGCTATGCAGGAAGAGAAAGAAGCCATTCTTCAAAGACTGCATGATATGGATTTGCAGCTTCTTCAAGCTCAAGAAGCTTTGTCCAAGAAAATACCTCATCTTCAGGATGTAAATCATGAGGTAAATCATTCTGATTTGTCTTCAGTTTCCTCTATTGAAAAGTGTGTTGGTTCTTTTGAAAGGCATACAAGAGGTATTGGGTCCAAATTGATGCTGAAAATGGGCTATCAAGAAGGCAAAGGTTTGGGCAAGCATGCACAAGGCATTGTTGAGCCTATTTGTGTTGTGGAGCATCCCAAGAATATTGGTCTTGGCTATAAGCAGCTTAATGGTGAAGCTTTGAGCACATGCATTCAAGAATGTGATGCAAATTTGAAGAGAACATTTCTCCCAAGTTCTCAATTACATCAATGTCATGATGGCAATCTTCCTTACCATTTTTTTAAGCCTTTGTTGCAGCAAGAAGATGGTATACATGCAGCTTACGGAAAGCATGCAATTTTAGGCAATTTTCAAGACAAGAACGATGATGTTAGTCTACAATTGAAAGCTAGAGCCTCTACTAGTTCATCTCCTGATGGAGGCAAAAAGGATGAACATGCAAAGCAGCATAAGAGGTATAAATATTATCATGATCAATTTGATTGTGTTTCTGCAAGGCATGATAATTTTACATGCTTTAATGGAAGAAAGAATTCTTGTACATATTGTGGTCGATTTAACCATCATGTTTCGAGATGCTAGATGAGGAAGAAATCACATAAGAAGCAGATGAAGCAAAGACTACCTTCAAAGAAGGTGCATATGATTTGCACTTTTTTCCAAAAGAAGGGACATGTTGTCTCTCATTGTTGGAATTTGCATCCAACTTGTCGTCCCACGCACAAGCAACAAGAGGACAAAAATATTGGCGAAGGTGGAACCTCATATTCCATTATTGATGTGGAAAGGGAAGTTTCACATGAGGAAAAGTTGCAGCAGCAGAAATCACCATGGAAGTGGCTTGGTGAGAAGTGGATGGACTTCTTGACACAGTAAGACGTACTCCTTTTGTACATATGAAAATTTTGGATGTATGCATGTATTATATGTTGTAATATCTTGTTTGTTTTGAGCCACCTTAGATCATTGATCAAGGCAGCATTGTACAGTTTCATTCTGTAAATTTCTCGCCAGAAATTTTTGTGTGAGTTCAAGAAGGTCAGTTGTGGACAGTTGTGGACAAGCGCATTCAGGAAGGGAAATGTCAATTTCTTTTCATTTGTGGTTCAATTTCATTTTCTTTTTAAGGAAAAATTTTTGAAGGGTTGAAGAGAAGAGGATTTTTTACTCTCTCATTTGCTATACTACAATTCAGTTCTTCATTTCAGTAAGCTTTTGGGAACCAAAAGCCTCTCATTTGGGAGGTGTGATCAGGAGCTCAAATCTGAGCTTGGGAAAAATATCAAAAATGAAAGTGCTCAAATTGATTTGGAACCTAAGCGACAGGATAGGCCTCAGCGATACGATCCCAATGCCGTGAATGGCACTGAAAACTGACGTTGTATGAAGAAATTATTCAACTTTTAAGTTCTTCAATTTCAGTAAAAAAGGGTCAGTTTGACCTTAGAAATTGGAAAATATTAAAAAAATAATATTTTGAGAATATTGCTCGAAATATTCTGAGAATATTCCTTGGAATATTCCACAAGATATTCTGTGTGGAACAGTCGTTTTGTGACAAGTGGCGTTTTACAATTAGCTTTTGAGTTGACTGTGTAATGAATGGACCAATCCAGAGTTGCCACGTGGCAGGATCGGAGGCTGCCACATGGCCCCTAACTCACATCTGAAATGGTTTATTAAAAATCTTTCATGTTGGTGGTTTGAACCCACGACTTGTGGTTCAACAACGAACTGTTTTACCATTGAGCCATACGGTTGCTTCTTGCTATGGAAAGCGCAAAAGTTATATTTGAATTTTAAATTTCTTTGGGCGGGGCCCAAAAGGGGGCCAGCCCCCTTCCAATGTGACCCTACAGCTCAGAACCACAGCGTTATGTGGTTGGCGGATATATATTAAAACAGTTAACATTTATGTTATGTGGTGTTCACATGTGTTATGGCGGAGTTTAAATGAAGTTTAATGTTATGGTTACAACGGTTGGCTCCCAACATATAACGCCGGTGGGATTTGTGGTCACATGATCTATGACATTAATTGCCAACAGAAAATGCTCCGCCAATTTTAGCACCATCCCTCCATTTTAGGCGGAATTCCACTTTTAGCTCCTGTTAACTACAGTTGGCCCACAATTAGTGGGATTTTTGCCTAACATTGGGAAAAATACAGTTTGGAGCATATCTTTCACATGGGAGAACCTTTTGGAGTGAATTTTTTTTTATTTTTTGTCTCTTCGACCTTCTGGACTCAATGGAGCAGGTCTGAAATCTAACAGAGGTCATCTTCATAGGTTTAAGCATCGAAGAAGAAGGAGGAGCCATTAGGGCCTGGAAGGAGAAGGTTGTGTATTGGACTGTGTTTCTCTGTTTAAGGTAAATGAATAGGAATTATTAGCTATTTCATGCCTTTTGAATTTGTTTAGATGGTTTTCAGATCCTGTTAAGAACATTAGAAAGTCGAAAAGCTTCATTTAAGTTCTAGAGGCCATTTTCCAAACATAGTGTGTAGGCGAAACCGGAGCAGCCGGAGGCTGTTTCTGATGAAACAAAACTCTATATTGACTATTTCAGTTATTCTGGAACCAATGGAAGTGGTTTTAGATCATTTCTATTACTTCTACAGCTGGATAAGTTGATATGAAGTCGTGGGCAGCCCTGGGCAAACCGTGGAGGAGAGCCATTTTTGGGGATGTTGTGCTTAATGTAAGCAAATTATCAGTTGATATTTGATGTCTGATCATTATTGGATGTATCAGTAGTGGTATCAGGGACATAAATATAAATATGAGGGATTTTGTGCCATTTAGAAGCTCAGAGAAGCTTAGTGCACCGACAGAAGGATGTGTGTCCATGGAAACCTAAAGTTGTTTCAAGGAATTGGATAGCCATTAAAGGGATTTAAAATGGTATTATTAACCCTTTGAATCATTTTCGTATTCATTGTGGTTAAGTGTGGAGCTTGTAAAATAATTTAAGTACCTTAATCCCAAAGAGTCTAGTCATGTTGACGAAGCTCAAAGGAGATGTAGCCCAAGATTTGGGGTGAACTCCTAGATTATATTGCTATTGTGTTTTTTTATTCTATGGCTGAATTATGTTGCTGATATACATGTTAAGTTTCAGCAAAAACAAATAAACTTAAAACACATAAACAGAAGAAAAGACATACACCTCTTCCAAGCAAAAATTCTACATAATGTCAAGTTTGAGTAAGGTCATTTTTATTAAGTCTGAGTGTTTACTTCTATTATTTCTTTAGGTAGAGTCTGTAAAAGGGCCAGGTAGTTTCTGGACTCATCCTTTCTTTGAAAGGTGACATATCTGGTAAATTCCCCTACAGTCTATCTCTGTATTAGAAATAAGAAGTTCTCACATTTTCAAATTTAAATTTTGGATTATTTTCACTCATTTACATAAATGAAAATGGATACCTTGCACCCTTTTCAAGTACAATCCATTTTCAGATCACCCTAGCATGAACCAACAGGAAACTAGGGAAGCAAGATAGTCAACTGGTGGTGAATGATCATGGAATGATTAAAAGAATGATAGAGACACAACTTTTTTATCCATATGACATCTCTACCAAGTGTCACATAAGGAACTCACACCACCACATAGGGACTCACATAGACTACTTCCCCCTCGCTTTTTGGATTTAGGATTTTGTCATGTCTTATGGGATATGTTCATAAATTAAATTTTTAAATATAATATTATCTTTCATGGGTTAGGAACCATGTCTTAGTTCCACCTCCTCACCTTTCCCTCTTGTGGGTCCTAGCCCCCCATATCTTGTTTCTTACTTGGTCTACAATAGTGGTGTATTTTTTTGATATGGGTGTGATTTATGTGAAATCCCTTGGTTAAAATTTCTCTCTTATAAATAATGGTAATTATTTTAAATCGTTGAGAGAGGGACATGGATTCCATTTCTTAAGTAAATTTTTGTTTTTAATTATCATATTTGGTTCGTTGCAAATAATTAAATGTGTTGACTCTACAATAAATTTAACTAAAGAAATTAGGACATGCCCAAGTGTCCTTAATCTCCAATCACAAGCAAGAAAAGGAAAAATTAAAGATAGGCATGGGTTGTGATGTCGGGACATGGAATATTATGAAATCTTGGAGAGTGAGGGTAGATAATTTTTTTGGGGGGGAAGAAAGAGAACATTCAGGGATTGATTTATACAATCTCTCTCTCTCATGCACAAGGGAGGTGTTTCAAGAGAATGCAGTGTTTATAATTGTTGTATAAGAACACAAAGTTGAAAGGGATATCAAGTGATATTTAACATTTAATAGAATATTGGAAAAAGGGAACCAACTGAGGAACCCCCTAACTGAGGCTTGCTGGGTGATTTTTTTTAGAGAGTGTGGCTTGTGTGTAAGGTTGAATAACCCACTCAAATATTGTGGATTGATGAACCTATTGGACTGGGAATAATCACTCAAATGTTTGTGAGGGTTGATGAATCACCAGGATTTGTCATGGGGCATAAGCTCTAGTGCTTGACTCACTCAGGAACCACCTCTAAGAAGTGATTTCTTTACCCATTAATAGCTTAACCACTAAAAAACCTTCCTTATTGTGGAATCCCTTCTCTTGAAAGTGAGCTAAATTTCTCTACACTATGATGTGTTGGCATGGATCTGAATATTATTAAACAGTGTTATTAACAAGTGTGTAGCTGGTGAATGAAGGCAATGTGGCCTGGTGGTATCTCGTTTCAATTGTTTTTGTTGGTTAAAATCCCCATAATCACTCCACCTCAATATTTGGAGTCTGTCACGGACAGTGACAAGTAATAGTGGTTGTATCTTGCCTATGGTTGGGTGGAGATTAAAAGTCCCACTCTCTGTTGGAAAATTGTTTTGTTGCATAAGATAAGTATCCAATTTTGTTTTCTTTTGTCTAAATGTCATGTATATATGATTTGTACAAGTTTAATGTTGTATCTATAATATGAATTGGAGAATCGAACATAAACGAGGAATACCAATATTTTGTGCAAATATTCTTAAGGAAAGACTTGTTTACCTTACATTATTTATATAATTGACAATAGTCTTAATAATTGCGTAAAACGTATGAGCAAGTCTATATAAATATGGTGTAGAATTGAAACTACTCAAGAAATTTTAACCTAAATCAAGAGATACAATTCTACTTTGTTGCTCTGTGGAAATTAATTCATAATTAAGAACAACAATATCATAAATGCAATAAGAAAGCACAGTATTTTTCTAGGGTAAATCAACTACTAAAAATCCCTTAAGCATGCTTGTATTAATCAGATGAATAGAGAATGTATTACAATTGCGAGCTCACTCTGAGCACAACCTACAAGTGAATAACCTATCTCTTTTCTCAATGGGAAGCTATGACCCAGAGTTAGTCAAATTATGCCTTTGCTTGAGCCCCTATTTCCTTGCACAAATATTGAGGAATTAGGCCCTTATTTTTTAGGAATTTTCCTCCAATTGATTGGAAAATTCCCAAGGTTGATTGTTTGACTGCATGCAATACTTGTACACTAAAGAATAGTCTACAACTGATGTTACATTGCCTTGAAATCTCCATCACAACTAGGGAACTTGAATTCTCTGCATGCACTAACTATTTTGGGTTGATTGATGAGTTAATTGGATGATCACTGAGTTAGACTATTGTTCCACTAACGACTGACCTTCCACTATTTTTATCAATAGTTAGAACTAGTTTAACTAAAAACAACTTGAAATAACTGACCTTGATTGCTACAAATTAGCAATCACACATGCTTAAATGAACTCCAAGCCCTCTAACTTGAATTTACTGAGCTAACTAAGTGACAAGATCCATTTCACCTCATTTAATTGCCTCCAAGTTATCTGTTGATGTGCAAATTCAAATTTTCTCAATTTGACCAAGAAAAGTCAAATTGAGACTTTCTTTCTTCTTTTTTCAACACTCCCTCTCAATAAGAAATGGATTATCAACTACCCCTATCCTACACATGTGGAATTCAAACTTCCCTCTTCACAAAGCCTTTGTCAAGATGTTAGCATCTTGTTCCTTTATTGGAATGTATTATAGCAACATTATCTGCCTCTGCACAGAGTCCCGTAAATGGTGATATCAGATATCTATATGCTTGGATCAATCAATAAATACTAAATTCTCGGAGAGATTGATGCAACTTAGATTATGAAAATATATCACAATTGGATCCATCATCTAACCAAACAACCCCACGAGTATCTTTCTCATTCATATCGCCTCACATGCTACTTGAGTTGCAGCCATGTATTTTTCTTATGTCGAGTTGAGCACCCCAAATATTTGCTTCCTGTTGTACCAAGAAAATTTTGTGGACCCAACACTAAAAATTCTACCCGATGTACTCTTTTGGTCGGATGGACTCCCTCACCAATCTCCATCTATGAAGCCACACAACTTCACTTCCTCTATATGTATGTACCATAATCCATATTGGGTAGTGCCTCTAAGGTACTCTAAAACATGCTTTGTTGCCTTATAATACAATTTGGTCGGCCTAACCATAGCTTGGCTTAGCTATTTTACTACATAGCACATATTTGGCCATGTTTTCACAAGATACATCAGTGAACCCAATAACTGCCACCTATTCACTTGAAGTGGCAGTCTCCTTCCTCCAGTTGGTCGCTAGAGGTGTCTCCATAGGCTTACAAATCTCCATGTGGAACCTATGTATTATCTCGTTGGCATACTTGCCTTGAGACACAAACAATTCCATCGCACTTCCATACTTCCAACCTGAGGAAGTAGTGCATGAGACCCATGTATTTTATTTAAAATTACCTTGCAAGGTCATCCTTGCAAGATATGATCAGTTTCTCATCACCTGTTAATATTAAATCATCAAAATATTAAAAAAAAAATGACAAGCAATTTACCTTCTACCAAAATAGATAGAGGTTTGCATCTACTTCACTTTTGGTGAAGCCAAAACCAGTGAGATAACTGTCAATCCTAGTGTACCAAGCACAGAGTGCTTGTTTGAGACCGTACAACACTCACTTGAGTCTGCACACATTAGACTCTCGATCAAATGTCTAAAAAAATTTTGGTTGCTCGATGTACACCTCCTCCTCAAAAACCCCATTGAGAAATTTTGTTTTTACATCCATTTGGTGGATCTTCCACCCCATCTATGCGGTCAGTGCAATAATTGATATAATGGATGAATACCTTACTACAGGAGAAAATTTCTCCTCATATTCAATTCCCTCAACTTGAGAGAATGCTTTGGCCAGAAAAATGGCCTTATACTTCTCTATGCTTCCATCTGCTGCATGCTTAACCTTGAAGATCCATTTTGAACCCACAATTGATTTATATGTAGGTCTTGGGACCACTTCCCAAAGACTTTTCTTTTAAAATGGATGCATATTCTTCCACCATTACATCAACCCAAACATGTTGCTCTATTTCTTCCTCTAAATAGGATGGCTCAGTCTCTACAAGCTCAGTCATTAGAGCCATGTACCTAATGTACTTCTCATGTGACGTCCTTTTCCTGTGGAAATTTGAAGGAGCTCCCACATTCTCCCTCGCCTACACTAATATATCAGATTACCTGGTTATTTTTTTGCCTTCTCTAGATGGTTCTACTTGAGTGGATTTCTATTATCTTCCTCCTCTCTGATCCTCAATTTGTGGTTTCTCCACAACTTCTTGAGGCTCCTGCTTTGGAGCTAAAAGCTCGTCTTCTGGTTGGATATGAAGCTCCCTCTCAAGAGATCATTTCATCGCTTTCTCCTCATAAAACATTACATCCCTTTCCACAACTATCATTCTGAGGGAAGGTAATTACACATGGTAATTGTGTGGAGTTTTGGTGTAACCCAAAAAAACTCACAACTTTGTTGTTGGCTCAAGCTTCTTCCTAGAATATTTGGATACATGGTAGTAAACAGAGGCTCCAAAAATCCTGAAGCGAGATACATACGGATTTCTCCCCAAAAAAGCCTCCTCTAGTGTAATCATACCAAGAATCTAATGAGGACTCTGGTTCAGCAAGTATAATCTTGTGTTACATTACTCTGCCCACAAACGCAGTGGTAGGCCTTGGTCATGTAGCATAGCTCTCGTAGCTCCAACAATTCTTTGGTTCTTTCTCTTAGCTACCCCATTCTTTTTTGGGTTGTGGGGTGTTGTCATCTGTCTTTGAATGCCTTCTTTCACACAGAAATTCTTCAATTCATTTGAAACATACTCACCTACATTGTCGCTCCTAAAATCCTTCACCTTCTTGTCAGTATCTTTCTCAACTAGTGCCTTGAATTATACAAACATTGGGAATGTCTCATCCTTCTTCTGCATGAATAATATCATCACTTCCTTGATAAATCATCAATAAAAATAAAAAATATTTATGTCTCGCAGAGGAGGTTGTCGAGAAAGGTCCACAAACATCAGAGTGGAATATTTCCAAGGTTGCATGTGCATTGTTGTCTCGATAATGGAATGTGGATTTTACCTACTTCCATAAATTACAACCTTTTCAAACATCCTACTGCTCAAGTGCTCCTTTAGGAAGGAAAGTGGCTATTTGTTGCATAATATTTAAGGGTTTGTGATACAAATGGCCCAATATCCTCTGTCAAATTTCAACGACATTGGGATTTTGCACTTTCTTTGGCTTACTGCTTAATGCAGCACAATCTTCCACATCAAGTTTATGTAGGTTCTTCACACAAACCTCGATCTGCTTCACCTATCCAGTGGATATGTGTCTCAGGAATGATTTCCCTTTGCTGAATATCACATCATAACCACGGTCTTCCAAAAATGCTACAGAGATGAGATTCTTCTTTAGGCCTGGAAGAAACATGACATCTTTGTAGAAAAGAGGTATCCTGACTCCCTCTAAAATGTTATTGCACCAATTCCAGTATAATCGTACCTTCTGTCATCCCCAAGCTCAAAGTGCATTTGGAGATCTTTCTCCTTGAGGTCACTGAAAAACTCTCTACACCTTGTCATGTGAATGAGTCACCAGAGTCCAAATACCACACACTTCCCATCGTTGTGTTGGCCATGCATGCCATAAGGGTGAATTCAAGCTCGAACTATGAAACCAAAGCTTCACCTATTGCTCCTCCTAAGTTGTTCTTGCTAGACCTTTTGTGCCAACACTTTTTCGCATGGTGCCTGAATTCATGAAAATTGAAGCATTTTATTCTGGGCCAGTCTTTCTTCTTTCCCCCTTGGTTGGATTCCGATTTGGTTTGATATTTCTTCCCTTTTCCCTTCTTTCCCTTTCCAAACAATGCAAATTTTTCTTCACCCTTGCCCTTGGATGAGGTTCCATCTCTGGTATTTCACTTGATCTCTTCTTGTGCCAAATCGCACCCTCAGTGTTCCCAATTCGGTAATTTATCCCTCTATTTCACAGAGTCCTGGTAGCTATGCCAGCTTCTGGGAAGGCCTAAAAGAGTTAGGCTCAACATGTCATCTTCTGCAACATTCACACCAACCCCTTCAAGCTCATCACGAAATTGTGTAAATATGTTTATATATTGTGGAATAGTGTCATTCTTCTGCATCTTGATATTTCAAAGTGTATCTTTAAGGGTTAGTTTCCTATGGTCACTGTTATTCTCAAACATATTTTTCAGTGCCTTCCACATTGCGAAAGGAGTTTCTTTCCCATGGATATTTCAAACAATGTTGTCTCTCACTCCCTCCAACATTACTCTCCTCACCTTTGATACATCTTTCTTCCATTGATCTAGGTTCTGGGCATCATATAATCCTATTTTTTCAATGTCTATCTTGAAATATTCTAGCAATTTGTTTTCGTCAAGCACTGCCTCCATACGATCCTTTCGTGCAATGAAATTTGAGCTTCATTCCAAGGCATACTCTAATATCAACTCGTTGAAGGTCATATTCCTAACTCTGAAGAGATCCCGCTACACTGAAGCTGAAAATTCGAACCTCCTGGGAAACAACTTCGAAATTCTTGTTCTAATGTGAATCCTGATGTGATAACATGTAGAAATATGGTGTAGAATTGGAATTTCTCAAGAAATTTTAATCTAAATCAAGAGATATAATTCTAATCTACCCCTCCGCGTAAATTAATTCATAATTTATAACAATAATCTTAGACATGCAATTATAAATAACGCACATGCATGTCAAGTCCCACTAGCACAATCAATTGATGATGGGCCTCGTCAGCTAGGAGACCCAGGATCAGACCTCACAGGGGATGGTTTTTCCCTGTGCTAGGAGGAGGAGACATGCTGAAAAAAATCCAATCCGCTAAATGGATGGTGTGGCCCAAGCTGGGTGTGATCCCTAAGTGAATTTGACGGTTTAGATACCCAAAGGTCACAGCTCCTCAAGCCACAGGTCAATCCTGGAGGATTACATACAACTTGAAAGACAAAAAAAAAACACACGTGTATTGTATTTTTCTAAGGGGAAGAAACTGCTAAAAAACCCTTAAGAATGCTTTCATTAATCAGATGAATAGATAATGTATTACAATTGTTAGCTCACTCTGAGCACAACCTGCAAGTGAATAATCTCTATCTTCTCAATGACAAGCTCTGACACAAACTTAGTCAAATTATTCCTATGCTTGAGACCCTATTTCCTTGTGAAAATCCTGAGGAATTTGGGCCCTATTTTTTAGTGATTTTCCTCAAATTGATTGTGTAATTCCCAAGGTTGATCCTCTGACTGCATGCAACACCTGTATACTCAAGACTAGTCTACAATTGATTTTACACTGCCTTGGAATCTCCACCATAGCTAGGAAACTCAAATTTTCTGCATTACCTAGCTATTTTGGGTTGATTGATCAGTTAGTTGGATGATCAATGAGTTATATTTTTGTCCCACCACACTACTGACCTTCAACTAGTTCTATCAAAAGTTAGAACTAATTTAAATGTAAACAACTTGAAATAACTGACCTTGATTGCTACAAATTAGAAATCACACATGCTTAATTGAACTCCAAGCCCTCTAACTCGAATTTAATGAGCTAACTAAGTGACAAGAGCCATGTCACCTTATTTAACTGCCTCCAAGATGTCTTTCGATGTGGAAATTTGAATTTTCTCAATTTGACCAAGGAAAATTCAAATTGGGACTTTCTTGCTACATTTTTCAAGAAATTCCATGTCATTAAAAAAAATTCTTCAAAAATAAGAGCTTGGGATTTGAATCTTATGGTGTGTATGAAACTTCTCCAAGTATACGTATATGAATCTGTTATTTACCAAGGTTTGAAATGTTTCCTAAATCTCTTGAGTCTTTGAAATGATGTTTAAATTTCCTAAGCAATTGAAAAGGGGTGGAATATTACCTTATGAATGAATTTATCATAGGCATATCTACTAGGCTTGAAATTTGTAACAAGATAAGCTCAACATAAATAGTGAAGCTATTAGTATGTAAAATGTATAAATATATGTAAATGGGATGCAAGCCAAGGGGCCATACCAAGATGTGCAAATCTCAGTAGAGATAGCTCCATGTGGACCCTATAACAACCTTAAGAGCAGCGGGTGAAGTTCTAGTGCTAGGCTCAACCATTCACATAACCATCGTAGTCGAGCCATGGGATAGGTTTTTTTTATACATGAAAATATTCACTCTTGTGGGCATGGTCCCTCTATTATTAGCTCTTGAATTCCTTAAAAATCTATCTCATATTACCTTTCGCTAGCGACCGAGACCTTGGAATCTCAAACCTCACAAGTTATCACAGCATCACTCCTCTCTAATATTTTGAGATTGTTTTCTCTGAGGTTCTGTTACGAGAGAGAAAAAGTGTTTATGTCATCTTTTGTAATTAAATTTTCATTCTAACACCTTGATTTTCCAACCCCATAACAGTGAATATTATTTGTCTATTAACCAAATATTTTCCATCAACTACCAATAAATTTCTTGGTCTCGGCAGTTTAGCGCTCAGTCTCTCGAAGTTTCTTCCAGGGATTTTTCTCCAAGATAGGCTTCCGCTGAGGATTATTCTTCCAATATGACTTGGCAGGAGTGGGATCGAGCTTGTATTCTTCGAAGATGGAGTTTCCTCTAAGGTATTTTATCACTGAAGTGGGTTTCCTTCGAGGCAATTTATCAGCGAAAAAGGCTTACCTCTGAGGAGGGTTTCCATCGAGGAAGTTTGTTCTGAGATGACATGGCGGGAGTGGGTCCGAGTGCATATTTCCTCTGAGAAAGAGTTTTCTCTGAGATGGAGTTTCACCGAGAAGGGTTTCCCCGAGGTGAGTTTTTCTTGAGATCAATTTTTCTTTGAGATCTTGGAATTTCGGATCTCGAAATTTTTTGCAGTGCTGCTCAACTCATACCTTTGAGATTGTTTCCTCCAAGAATATTTTCTTCTAGGGTGACGTGGTTGCAATGGGTCATTGCACTTACATAAGAGAGGGTAGTTTACATGTATGCACATGTATATTTATATGTAATGACCTCGGGTCATGAAAGGGTCAACATCTAGTACACAAATTCCAAGTGATAGTGATGAGGCTAATGGGGACAGCCATGTGGGGACCACTGGATGCCACATGTCAGGTTGATGGAATGGATCAAAACTTTAAGTGGCCATAAATTTCGATCCAGAGGTCGAATTGGGAAAAAAATTACATCACCAAAATTGTCTTGACGAGATGAACCCGATGAATTCATCCATATGAAGTTTTAAGGAAGTTGAAAAATATCAAAATGTTTAGACCCCATTTACATAATTTTACCTTGGATCTCGAGTTAGCATAATAACTAGCTCCTTCTAACCTATGTTTTGGTGGGAATTAGGAGGAGGTGTGTTAAAAACAGGTATTATAGCATCCAGGTTCAACACTTGGAATGGATGGGCTCTAGCATGGACAAGTAACAGCGGAGTCCCACAAGGTGGGTCTCGTAATGATTTTTTAGAAAATTAACTAAACTAATGTTTAGGTTTTAAAAACCAATTTATAATTGATTGATTGTATGCAGGGTCGATATGATTACCTTGTGATTAATTATGTAGCGTGGAACTAAAGATTGATATCATTGTATTGTTATGGATGTGTTAACTTGTGATGTATTGTTCAGCTAGCCTTGCACCAACATATCTCCAACAACCAATCAAAGAGATGACATCTATTATATATTGGAGTTTTGTTAAATCTAACAGTTATGTGTGTGAGATAACATATAAGTCAAGAATAAACTAAGGATTAAAGAGATGAGGATAGGAATGGTGTAGTATAGCTCTAACCAATCATAGCATGGGTGTGAAGAAGAAATATCAATTTACCAAGAGGGAGGGGCAGACTCTCATAACTTAATGGGTACCTTGAGGAGAATAAGGGTTGAAGTTATGATTTGTCAGGAAGAAAATGAAAGATTGGTAAGGGATCTGGAAAGGCAAGCTGAAGTAAATGCATTCATAATATAAATCCTTTCTGACTTATAGAGACAGAGGTAGTATGATTTGGGGGTTATTATAGAGACAAGCAGGGCCCTTTGGAGCCAGAAGAGAGAAAAAATGGGGAAGATGGTAGCAGATCCAGGAAGAGGCACAGAAGGGAAAGTGAATACATCGTGAGAAGGAATGCACCATTGAGTACCCCAAAGAGAGAAACAAGCATGCATGAGCATCACCCTGGTAGATATTCTAGTTCCCCTACATCATCGTCGTTGTCGTCAAGGAATGAGAGAAAAGGGCTATATGCCAGAGGAATTTAAGAAGGCCAAGCCACCCACATTCGATGGAGAAATGAATAAATTTGAAGATGTAGAAGCTTGGATGTTTGAAATGAAGAAATTCTTCAGAATTCGTAACTATTCAGAGAACATGAAAGGAAAGGTAGCCACCTATAGTTTGAAAGAAAAAGAAAATATCTAGTGGAAATACCTCAATAATTTTAATGGAATCAGAGAAGAGGAGTTGTCTTGGAGGGAGTTCAAGGATTATTTCAGGAAAAATTATATATTTGAGAGATACTTCGACAACAAAGGGAAAGAATTATATGATCTTAAATTGGGACATATGATAGAGGATGAATATACCACCAAATTTATAGAGTTGTCAAGGTTGTTCCTAACTTTAAAGAGGAGAAATCACATTCATAGATATGTTAATGGATTGTTGCTATCCTTCAAGGATAGGATTGAGTTCAACAATCCCAAAACATTGGAGGATGCAATCCTAAAGCTGAAACACTATTACGATAAATCCAAGCACAGGTTGGAGTTTAAATACGATTGGAAATCTAAAGGTAGTGCCAAATTTAAAGGAAAAAGGCAACAGGAAACTACAGGAGAAAATGTGACACTGGTTAACTAATAAAATTACAAAGGTCCAACGTTGCCAGCAGGGGTCATTCTAATCAATAAGAAGTCAAGGGTTATGGAAAGGATCCATACAAGTGTTGTACTTGTGGAAAAAAACACTTAAGGAATGATTACCCATAGTACAAGCACATTGGTCTGAGACTGTACAACACACAGGAGGCAATGGCAGTTAAGGATGTACCTCAAAGTATACCTAGAATTTACGCAACAGTGGAAAATCGCCAAGATGATCATTAGGAAACGGTTATAGAAATGGAAGGTATGCTCCATTACCAAAGAATTTAGATTTTGATTGACCCTAGTTCAAATTTTAGTTATATCAGTCCCATTGTTGTTGAGAATTGTGCATTATAGAAGGAATCACATGAAGATTCTACGGCTAGTTTGAACAGCCCAAGTTAAAAGTAGGGCGGGCCCGATGGCTAGCCACGCTTAGTGAATTTTATTTCAAAATCAAATTCATAAAAGGAAATGAGAACGGAGTAGCAGATGCACTTAGAAGGAGGGTGAAATTAAACCATTTATTGGCCGTGATTTCTTATGGAATGGACCTAGCAGAGCAGGTCAAACATTCAAGGCAGCATGATGAGAAGTATCAACAGACACTTGACTTGCAGTCAGATAGGTGATGGATTGGTTAGATTCAAGAATATAATATATGTTCCAAATAATGATGAATTGGGATACCATCTAGGATACCAAAAGACTCTCATGGCCATCAAAAGTATTATTATTGGCATAATTTGAAAAAGGAAGTAGAAGATTTTGTTTCTAAATGCATAGAATGCCAGTAGGTGAAGGTCGAATGTAAACATCGAGCAAGTTTTTTACATCCTATTCCCATTTAGGAATGGAAGTGGGAACTTATCTCCATGGATTTCATTACAGGGCTTCCAAAGGCCTCAATACAACATGATGCAATCATGTTAGTGGTCGACAAGTTGATCAAGGTGGGTCACTTCATGTCAGCTAAATCTACAAATTCAACCAGTGAAGTGGCACCAGTCTTCATAAAGGAAATCTTGAGACTGCATGGAGTTTCCAAGAAAATTATCTCGGATATAGATGCCAATTTCACTTCAAAGTTTTGGAAGGAACTATTTGTAGGCTTTGGGACAAAATTGGCCTTCAATACAGCTTATCATCCACATACGCATGGAAAAATAAAGAGGAAAAATAGAATCCTTGAATACATGTTAAGGATGTATGTAATGCACTGGCCAAGGAAGTGGGAAGAATGCCTTCCACTTGTAGAGTTTTCATACAACAATGGATACCAAGAATATATGAAGATGAGCCTATTCAATGCACTTTATGGAATGAGTTGCAATACTCCTATGAGTTGGAGTGATCGAGTGAGCAAGGTCCTTATTGGGTCTAATATGTTAAAGGATATGGAGCAACAAATGAATACCATCAGAGATAATTTAAAGGTGGCACAAGATAGGAATAAGGGCTATACAGATCAGTATGGGGTGCATAAAGAGTTCCAAGTTAGGGAACGTGTTTACTTGAGAGTTATACCAAGAAAAGTTCCATGAATATTGGGTCATGTGCCAAAGTGGCACCACAGTATTGTGAGCCTTTTGAGATACTTGAAAGAATTGGTTCATTGGCCTATAGATTAGCATTACTTCCATCGATAAAGGTCCATGATGTTTCCCATGTTTCATTGCCTAGAATATATGTACAATATATTATTCATGTTATTGGTTGGATTGTGTTACAGGTGGAATCGAAGGGAGAGTTCCAACCGAAACCTATAGGCATCTTGGATTGAAGGTAGCTCATGCTTTGAAATCGAGTTATAGAGTAAGTCAAGTTGTAGTGGAGGCACTTTGAACTCGAGGAAGCCACGTGGGGAATGGCTAACCTGATGCAGAAAACATATCATTTATTATTTTTTGAGCAAGGAAAACGAAATATGATGTAAATGTTGTATAGATCTATGTATATAAATCTCCATATCAATTGTGTTTATTTTATTATGCTTATTAAACACCGAGGACTATTTTCCCCTCAAGGGGGAAAGGACTATGACATCCTCTGGTTAACATTTCTCTCTTGTAAATAATTGTCATTATTTTAAATGGATGAGAGAGGGACACAAATTCCATTTCTTGAGGAAGTATATTTCTTGAGGAATTTGTCGTTTTTAAATATCAATCCTGGTTGGCTGCAAAGAATTAAATGTGCTAATTGTGCATTAAATTTAACTGAAGAGATGAGGACATTTCTAAATGACCTTTAGCTCCAACCACAATAATGAAAAGGACAAAATTAAAGATAGGCATGGGTTGTGTTTTCGAGATGTGGACTATTGTGAAAATCGTGGAGATTGAGGGCAGATATTTTGTTTTGGGGGAAGGAAAGAGAAAATTCATGGATTTATTCATAGAGGCTCTATCTCTCATGCACAAGGGAGGAATATGTAGAGAACATATCATTTATAATTGATGTGTAAGAACACAGAGCTGAAAGGGATATCAAATGATCTTTAACATTGAATCGAACCTTGGAAAATGGGAACCAATTGAGGAACCCTCTGAGCGAGTCTTGTTGGGTAATTTATTTCAGATAGCTTGATTGCATGTAAGGATAAAGAACCCATTGAAATTTTATGGATTGATGAACATGTTGGATTGGGAATATTCACTCAAATGTTTATTAGGGTTGATGAATCACTAGGAGTTGCCTTGGGGTTGAAGCTCCGGTGCTTGAATCGTTGAGGAACCACCTGGAGAAGTGATTTCCTTACCCATTAAAAGCTTAACCACTAAAGAACCTTCCTTATAGTGGACTCTCTTCTCCTAAAAGTGAGCTAAATTTCTCTACAGGGTGATGTGTTTGCATGGATGCTAATATTCCTGAACAGTGTAATTGACAAGTAATGTGGCTTGGTGGAATCATGTTTTAGCTATTTTTGTTGGTTAAAATCCTCAAAATCACTCCACCTCAAGCTTTGGAATCTGAATCGGAGGTGACAACAAGAAGTAAAAGTGGTTGTATCTTGTCTATGGTTGGGTGGAGAGTCAAAGTCCCACTCTCAATTGGAAAAAAAAATTGTTGCATAAGATAAGTATTCAATTGTGTTTTCTTTTGTCTAAATCATGTACATGTTAATTGTATCATTTGAATGTTATATTTGTAATATGAATTGGGGTATCAATCATAGATAAGGAAGACCAATACTTTTTGCAAAATTTCTTGAAGAAAGGATTATTTTCCTGACATTAGTTATAGACTTGAAAATAGTCTCAATAATGGCATAAATTGTATGGGAAAGTCCATGTCATTAAAATGTTTTCTATGTAATTCTTAGCTTTGGATTTGATTCTTGTGCCGTGTATACAGCTTCTCCAAGTGTATAGATATATATGAATATATTATTAATCGAGCTCCGAAATGTTGCCCAAGTCTTCTACGTCTTTGAAATGTTGTTTAAATTTCCTGAGAAATTGGAAAGAGGTAGAATCTTTCTTGAATGAATTTGTCATAAGCATATCTACCCGGCTTGAAATTTGTAGGAAACTAAGCTCGGGAGAAATATTCAATATATCAGTATGTAAATATATAAATATATGTAAATGGGACGCAAGCCAAGGGATCGGACCAAGATGGGCAAAGCTCAAAAGAGATAGCTCCATGTGGGCCCTATAACAACCTTAAGAGTGGTGGGCCAAGTCCCGGTGCCAAGATCAACCATTCAAAAAACAAACGTAGTCGAACCATGGCCTAAGTTTTCTTTTTATACAAGAAACGATTAACTCTTGTAGGCACGGACCCTTTGTTATTAGCTCTTAGAGTCCTTAAAATTCCATCCTTGATTCAACAGTTGATCAATTTAGCGGTCTCAGTAGTTTAGTCCAAAGTCTCTCGAAGTTTCTTCCGGGGAGTTTATTCTGTGATAGGTTTCCACTGAGGGAGTTTCTTCTGAGATGACGTGGTAGGAATGGGCCCAAGCTTGTATTCTTCTGAGATGGAGTTTCCTATGAGGGATTTTATCACCGAAGTGGGTTTCCTCTGAGGCAATTTATTATCAAGAAAGGATTACCTCTGAGGAGGGTTTCCACCAAGGGAGTTTACTCCGAGATGACGTGGTAGAAGAAGGCCCGAGCGCATATTTCCTCCGAGAAAGAATTTTCTACGAGAAGGAGTTTTATCAGAGATGGAGTTTCGCTAAGAAGGGTGTCCCCGAGGTGAGTTTCTCCCGAGAACTAATTTTCTCCGAGATATCAGAATCTAGGATCTCCAAAGTTCCTGTAGTGTCGCTCCACTCATACCTCATTGTTTCCTCCGAGAAGAGTTTATTTAGGGGTGATGTGGTTGTATTAGTTCGTTTTGCTTACGTAAAATAGGGTGGTTTATGTGTATGAACGTGTATATTTATATGTAATTAACCCAGGTCATGAACGGGTCGGCATCTAATACACGAATGCCAAGTGACGATGATGAGGTTGGCGTGGACAGCCACATAGGGACCACGTGGATGCCACGTGGCAGGTTGATAACATGGCTCAAAACTTTAAGTGACAATAAATTTTGATCCACATGTTGGATAAAGACAAAAGTTATATTGTTAGAATCATCTCGACAAGACAAACATGATGAAGTCATCCATATAAAGTTTTAAGGAAGTTGAAAAATATCAGAATTTTTAGACACCATTCCCATAATGTTACATAAGATCTTGGGTTAGCATAGTAATTGCCTCCTTCTAAATTGTGTTTTGGTGGGAATTAGGAGAGGGTGTGTGACAATTACATATTACATCATTGGTATTTTTAGTCTTAGTAACACAAGAACTCTAGCGTCAATACATATAAACATAGGCACGCATACCCCAAAGCAAATATATACACATGGGCATGCAAGGTCAACACATCCTGTCTCACCACCCTAGTAGAAATATGTACAAATACAATATAGGGTTCATCTTAAGGGAATTATATGTTAGCATACCAATTCCATTTGGTTTTTACATGAGCTTATGCATTGAATTTTTTAGTCTGAAAATCCATAAAAAGGGAGGAAAGCTTATAGTTTTAGTCACTTATGACATGAAAGAATAGATATGTTGAGACCACAATACAAGAATTTATACCTCCTCTTCATTTTAGAAAAGTGTCCCTCAAGGGCATAAAACTCCCAGTGTAATGAAGAATTTATCTTTTGAATAGGAAATCCTTAATTGGTATTACCTTTTATGTCATAAACGTGTAATGACTAGGACTTGTTTCGTTTGAGGTTTTTGGATTATTTTTTGGATAATATTAGTTGGGATTGTGTATTTATTTTTTTATACTTTTGTGTTGGAAACATGTTTATGGATAGTTAATTTATTGTTATGACAATTTGATGATAGTGTACAACATCATTTGTGTGTGTGTGTGTGTGTGTGTGTGTGTGTGTGTGTGTGTGTGTGTGTGTGTGTGTTATTTACATCAGTTGGATGCCATGGATGATATGGATGGTTTATTATTTGCGTTTTCGAAATTAAAATGATGGGATTTTAAATGAATCATTAAAATCTGGATATTGCATGGTTAAAACTCAAAGGGAGTGAAAACTAGTGTAATATAACCTAGTGAACCTAGGGACCTTAGCTATTTGACAAATAAGCCTTCATAATTTTTGTTCAAATTAAAAATTAGTTACTGTAGAAATTGATTTTTGGAGGAAAATAAAGAGGCAAGGTGACCCTTCACCTATCATTTAGCATCCTACTAAAGAAGACACATAGGCCTTGATTAATGAGGTGAATTAAAGCAATTATTGCTTTGTTCTATGATTCCACATCACCATTGATTATTTTGGTACCCTTAAATAACCTAAAAAAAATAAAAATTAGTTACTGTAGAAATTGATTTTTGGAGGAAAATAAAGAGGCAAGGTGACCCTTCACCTATCATTTAGCATCCTACTAAAGAAGACACATAGGCCTCGATTAATGAGGTGAATTAAAGCAATTATTGCTTTGTTCTATGATTCCACATCACCATTGATTATTTTGGTACCCTTAAATACCCTAACAACACTATAAATGGTAAGTAGGCTACAATCTAAGGTCGAACATTAAGGGTGAAAGTAGAAATAAATTATTCATGGCATGGAATTTCTAGTTTCTTGTGGCTAGTACACCTTTAAAATGTCATTGAAATTATATTATGCCTATAAAATAAATAATTATTAATCCCAATGTGGTCACTTTTTGCAATCTAGTTAACATATAGTAACAGATATCTGATTCACTTTATTTTAGCAATGTCACAATTTGTTGGTTTATTAACAATTTATCTTTGATGTATTCATTAATTAAGGATTAGATGCATCATTAAATTACATTAGTGGCTCCCTCATATGGATTATCAAAGACAACATAGGTGGGGGGGCATATGGTCGTCATCCCACCAAGTATACATGGTTGAGTATGTGGCCACACTACAAGAAAAAAGTACATTGGTGAGGGTCATGCATGTGACGGACCTTTAAGGTCCATCACCAATGTCACATATGGTGACAGTCCTTAAAAAACGTTTTTGTAAGTGCATATAGTGACGATCTTTTAAGGTTTGTCATCAAATCCATTTTCAATGACACTTTTGGTGAGGGTTGTTAAAGGCCCGTCACTAATTCTCACTTTGGTGAAATTTCTATTGATGATCTTTTTTGACTCTCACCAATGCTCTTTTTGGTTACTTTTGGTGATGGTCGAAAAATGTTCGTCATCATTGACCATTCCAATGATTTTTTGATGACATTTATATGCATGTTACTATATTTTTTGTCAAAATATAATGATTTAAGACCATTGTATTGAAGTCTTTTCCATTATGTGTCAAAGTCCATATAGTGGTTAGAGTCATTCAATTTGTTAAGAATTAATTAGTGTGTATCATTTTCCTTAAGTAATAATAATTTAGTTTTCCTATGAGTCATTAATACATGATTCATCTCTATTAGGTTTATTATCTAACAAAATCCTTTTATATGAAGTTCCACTAATGTGTGTAGAAACTATATTATTTAATAAATAATCAAGATTTTTCAATTCTATTAATGAGAGAGATCTAGCACCCATCAACACTCTTGGCACATATTAAAATGCTTTGGCACACTAACATTACTTGGCACCTTTAATGTATTAGGACATCTTTATACCTACAACATCTTGCCATGACTAGGACACTCAAGCAAATTTTGGTAGGCCCTAGCATAGCATAGCACTCTCCTAGCATGTTTTGGCATGCCTTGTAGTCCTTAGCATGCCCTGGAACAGTTTCGCATGCTTTCACATACATGATCACTTGGCACACATTGGAACTTGGCATGTATTGGAACCTATTATTAGTGTGCCTAACATGCCCCTTTTGAAAAAGAAAAATTCTTGACTTATTAACCCTCTTATGTGTTCATTTACTTGCATTTTAGCTTGGTTCTTCCTTTTTTTTCCTTGATACTCCTTGGAACATATTGGCATACCCTGGCACCCAGCACATCCTAGAATTCCTTAGCATCTTACATGTCTTGGCACTATTTGGCACATGTTAACACATGCTGGAACTCCCTAGCACACTCTGGCACTTCTTGACATGCCCTAATATTCCCTACCATGCCTTACTAGTGCTTATCATACCTTGTCACTCCCTCCTTAGCATGCTAGCTAGCACTCGTTGACACTCCTTGGCACACGCTCATATTCATTCACTTCCATGAATTTTGACTTAGTGCTCCCTTGTGTTACCCTAGTACTCCCTAATACTCCTTAGCATGCATTAGCACACTCTGTCACACCTTGTCACTCTTCGACGTGCCCTTCCACTTCATAACATGTGTATCACTCCCTAACACACACTGGTAAATGGCATGTGTTGGTGCTTAGAACGTATTAGCGTGTCTAGCATTCATTTAGATGCCTTGGTATACTTTGACATGGTTTAATATTAAATTTATTTGAGATCAATTATTGGAAAGTAGATGAGAAGTAACATAGGATGATTTGGCACTTAGAATGCACTAACACTTGGCACTTGGTACCTATTACCACCTAGTGTTGGTGTGCCTAGCATGCCCCTCATGGAAAAGGTAAATTGATGACTTATTAACCCTCTTATGTGTTCATTTCCTTGTAGTTTAACGTGTTTCTCCTTTTTGTTTCCTTGATAGTCCTTGGCACATATTGTCACACCCTTGCACATATTGGCATGCCTTAGCACTTGACACATCTTAGCATATTTGACATGCCTTCGAACTGTCTGGAACGTGTTATAATTCCCTAGCATGCCTTGGAACTCATGCCCTCACAACTAGTCGTACGTTTTTGCATGACTTGGGAACCGAATCAAGTCCTTAGCTACTACATTTCATGTGGCATTGGCCTACTTCAACCGCAACAAATTGACCAATTGCGCCTACTACAAGTAGATTGTGCCTTGTTCACCTAAGAACTACCTATACCTAACCTTAGGCCACTCATGTCCAAGTTGAACTTGTCCCATTTAAGAACTTACCAATACAAGGATCACATCTAGCCATGGCCATGAAACAACTAAGCAGCATAGCTTACATAGGCAATATTTCACATGTATGTAAAATTCATAAACAATAGAGCATTAACTGAGAGTTTGCAAGAACCACAACATACACAACACACACAAGATATAAGTTGGCACAAGCCGAGTGCCCCAAAACTTATCCACAACAATGTACAATATGAAATTGTCTAAAATATTTTAAAACATGAGCATTCGTCCAAAGTGTGCCACATATCATATAAAAATAATAGATAAAGGCAAAATAGTGTTGTGCCCAGCACAAAGTCTCCCTTTGTCTAAAAATGAATTTCTGATCCCCTTATCACAATCGTAGGCTTGCCTCTTGAAAATCCTATTATGAAATTATTCTAACACACTTTGTCCTTGGCACACTTGAATTCACTAACACTCCTTGGCACACACTCTTATTTTTTCATTTCCATGCATTTTGACCTAGTTCTCCCGTGTGATGCCTCGACACTCGTTAACACTCCTCAACATGCATTGAAATTTTCCAGCATGTGTTAGCACACATTTTCATTCCTTGGCATGCCCTAACCCTCCCTAGCTATCATGCCCTCACAACTACCCTTAATTTGCAACTTGGGAACCCAACCAAGTCCTTGCTTGACTACAAGAGCTTGACCAAGTTATGATTACTACATCTAGACTATGTTGTTGAATTGTGTATCTTGGGAGGTACTCCACAATCCCAGTGAGATGGGTTTGCGTGAGTTTGGTCACAAAAGGATTTATCGGTAAAGAAACCAAGCGAAGGGGTTTTGGACCCAAGATGGGGTTTAAAATCTAAAATAAAATAAAAAATGAAAAATTATATTTCCGAAGGTCTAAGTGGATAAAGCCCGTAAATTATAGAGGGTTCTTAAGAGGCCTAGCTAGGAAAATATATTTAAGGAGGCCTTAGTATGAAGGCAAGAACATCAAGTGAGAAGGAGCTCATTTGATCAAGGAGGCCAGGAGAGATGTAGTCCTAAAGTAGGTCGAGTTAGAGGGCTGAGTAAGGGCTGCTAAAGGGAGGCCATGATCATCCACCAAGAGAAATATCATCATGTGAGGGTTCACAATAATTCCACATACCTTAATGGGTTCGATACAGGAATTAGGATGGCATATTGTTGGTTCTCTTGCGGCAGATCGAGCTCAAGGCTCATGAGAATTTTGGCATGTAATTTCAATGGTGTTTCTGTGTGAAGGCCGCATCAAATTTTGAAATAGTAGAGAGGTTTGAGACCCTATATTGTGGTGGTTGGTAGGTTACAAGGTCTATGATAAAATACCAACACAAATGGAGGAGGGCCTACACTATAATTTATGTCTAGAACAAAATTATTCACAGGTGTAATATTGACTGAGCTAACTGTAGTTTGAGGGTCATAGATATCTAAATTTCAGGTCAATATTTAGTCAAAGAAACGCCCAGAATCTATGGATCCATATGAGCTAGGCCGAGTCTCTTATGGAGGAAAGAGTTGTTGTTTTTTCTATGGGTGGATAGGGTTTTTTCTAAAGAAATTGGAATATAAGTATAATACCCTAGTTAGGGAGGTTTCCTAGCATGTTTATTCCATAAGGTATGCCCTTAAGACTGTGACGAAACTTCATAGAAGAAGAGGGGTCATGAACCTTAGAGAGAGGTTTATCTCTGGAATATATACCACAGATTTGGAATATGGTTTGCAAAAGTATGTGAGGAGAAATAAAATCGAAAGGAAGGTGGAACTTGAGTAGAAGATTGAGCAGAAGAAATGTGCTATATGAGGAATGGATTGAAATGAAGAGGATTTGATTTTGGTGGACTGTCCATAGAGTTTTGGACAAAGATATGAAGCAACCTATAAACAGTTAGTGAATGGAATGTTAGTGGATGATTTCTGACACTAGTTCAGTAATATACAAATTTTTAGAAGGATGATAAGAGGAGTAGTTCATATTTTTTCATAGATTGGAAAAAAAGAAATTTGTACACAAGAATAGTGATTTTTAGAGGACTCAAATCACTATCAGGTTGAAGATTTGAAGATCCCTAGATGAGGGAAGTGTTGTGGGAAATATATCAGTAAACTAATTGACAGTGGTTGAGAAAATTGATGGCAGTCCAAGTACAGTTGGAGGGTTGTTACATGACTGTCAAATAAGAGTCCTAAGTCATGTACTTGTGAAGGAAAACAATACTGGTAGAAGGGTAGATGTATTGGGCCTAAGGACATGCAAACTTTGAAGGACTAAAGTAGAAGTCAAGTGGGCTATCCAACTAGTTCATTGTATTATAGAGGAATTATTCAGTGATAAGAAGGGAAACCTCCATAACCCTATACTTTTCATCTTGGACCAGGAGTATGGAAAAAGTGGGAAGACCAAAGAGTTGCTCACAAACGCAATTGTGAACAACTGATAGAAAACCCAAAGTGTTGTAGACCTTAAAGGAAAAAAGAGGTAGATAGAGGGAAAAAAATTTCGAGCCGAGTTCAGTAACCTAAAGGAGTTGAGTTAATTTATAGAGGCATATTTAGGAGTTGCATAATGGGATGCAAGAGGACCTACCTAATGTGTTCAGGACATGTGCACTGAAATGGCTATGTGTGGCCACAATCAAAAAGTGGGTCAAGTGTTGTCTTGTTCAAGGTATATTGGTTGTTAAAGGATTATCACCAAGGCCTAGTTTCATTCCTCTTATCACTGTGATTATAAAGGGCTATGATCCTTGGTACGTGATGATGAGCCTCAGTATTGCAACAAGAATGTTGCAACTCCCAAGGCTACCAACTTTAATTATCAACCTGGAGTTTGTATAAACTTAAGAGGTATCGGCACTATATGTGAAACATACAATGTGTCATTATTTTTTTGATATGATTTAATGGAGTGAATGTCGTGAAATCAAAGCCTAAACTAATTGCAGAAATTGAAGTGTTACTTTGAAAATAAATTAATCTTAGGCAAGAACAACAATTTGTAATTGAAATAAGAGCATGAATTCAAATAAATAGGTCTAATATAATTTGTAAAAAATCATGTACTAAGTGGTGTTTATTCTTCCTCAATCATGTATTTATATCCTAGGGGTCGTGATTCAAGCCTAAAATAAAAAAACCAAGCTTTGGGAGAAAAACTGGTCAGGTTGACACGTGTTACAAGAGTGCTACAGGAAGTTCTGTTTTGGAGATAACTCACCAAATGAATAATTAAATTAAATTCAAATAGGATGGGATATTTTTTTATTAATTAGGATTTCTTGGGTCTCCATTCCAAGTAGAATCACTCCAAAATACCCTTGTTCACACGTGCTAAAAAATAACATAAAATTACCACTCTAAAAATTGGAAATTCAATAACTAGTGAGCTAGTTAACCTATCAAATGAATAACCTAATCAACTAAAAATGCAATGGGGTAGTTTTTTTTATTAAATTTAATGTTTTTATGACCTAATACAAGTGGAATAAACTCAAATGAAGCTCATTAACCCATTCTAAAAAATAGCATAAAATTACTACTATTTCGCTACAAGGCATTTCCAGAAATCCTATATTCGTGAACTAGTAACCAAATCCAAGCAGCTCAATGATGAAGATGACCTTAAAAAGTTATTATAAGTATGATTAATTCTTTTTAAAATGTAAATAACCTGCAAAATAACTCACTTCAATCATTTAACTCAACCCTACAACAAGAAAAACATCAATACGAAATACAGAAATATGCAAAACAAGAATAAGAGATGCATGTGAATAAGAAATGAAAAGAACATAAATAAATTGTGCAAGAGGGCTTTGAGCATCCTAGGATGGCCAATACCAAGGAGACGCAAATTCCTATGGAAGAAACCAAGCCTTAGAAGCTAAAAATGGCACCAAACTTCATTATTGAATCAATCTAAGTACATCCCTAAAAGAAATGAAAATGGAGCTGCTAAACAACAAGTTTTCTCCACAATAAGACTAAAAATATATGACCCTAGAGGCCAATTTGAATTGGTACTTATACAAAATGATGAGGAAGCGTTATCCTTTAAAGGAGGAATCTTTCCCCTCCAAAATCCCTCAAATAGTGGATATGGTTCCCAACACTAGGAGTCTGCATTAAATGACAGGCAACACATTCCTAGATTTTCTCAATCATTGGAGTTCCAAAATTTCTCAATAATTCCATGATATTTTGTTCATTTTTTCTCCAATATTGATCCTCCTATAGTAGGGAGAAAGTCCCTAAATTATCCCCTTCTCTAAATCTTCATAATCTACCCAATATTCTCACAATATTCTTCAAAAATAAATAATATTAGGCAAAAATATGCAATTATATCTAAACCTTCCTAATGAACATATTAAAGCTAAAAAACATTATTAAGTGTAGAAGGATAGATTTACTATAGCATTTATGTGCCTAAGAAATTTTAGATGGGCCTTAATATGTGTCTAATTTAGAGGCCCATCATGCGAGCTCTAGCCTATTCTATTATAGTTTGTAATTTAACGAAGAACGGTTTGAAAATTTTAAAAATTATCATGTACACTAGTTGATTCCCTGATGTGTGTAGATTATGTTGTGCAAAGTATGTGTTTCATGGCACTTGAGTGTGTTTGCATCAAATATTATAAGACCAAACCAAAATTCTCATGTGTTGTGGAAATTCAACATATGCCTTGTTCACCTAAGAACTACTTGTAACTCATCTTAGGCTATTCATATCCAATCTCAACTCATCCCACTTAACAAGTTGCCAAGAAAAGGCTCATCACATCTAACTGTGTTCATAAAGAAACTAAGCAACACAATTTACATCTTGACATTGCATAGCACCTGGCATGTCTTAAATGCCTTGGTACTATGTGGCATGTGTTAGCATCCCCTAAATTCCTTGGCATGCTTTTACACTCCCTAACACACCCTAGCATTTCCTGACATGCCTTGGTAGTTTAGCATAGCTTGGAACTTCCTAGCATTAAACCTTGTCACTCCCTCCTTAACACACCTAGAACTCATTGGCACCCACTGTCATGCACTCTTATTCGTTAATTTCCATGCATTTTGATCTAGTGCTTCCTTGTGTTTCCCTGACACTCCCTAACACTCCCTAGCATGCATTGGTGCACCCTAACATCTGGCACATCTTGGCATGTTTCCATAGCACTCTAGCATTCCTTGGTACTACCTAACATACCTTGTCACTCACTCCTTAGCACACCTAGATCTCATTGACACTCGCAGTCACAAACTCCTATTCATTCATTTCCATGCATTTTTACCTAGTGCTCCCTTGTGTTTCCATATCATTCATTAACACTCCTTGGCACGTGTTGGTACACCCTAGCACCTATGACATCTTGGCATGTCGCCTTTGCCTCTAGCATCCTTAACACTACCTAGCATACATTTTCACTCCCTCCTTAGCAGCCCTATAACTCACTGACACTTCCAATTACAAACTCTTATTTGTTAATTTCAATGCATTTTGACTTAGTACTCCCTTGTGTTTCCCTGGAACTCTCAGTTAACACTTCCTTGCACGCGTTGGCACATCTTGGCCGCATGCTACCCTGGCACTCTAGAATTCCTTAGCACTACCAAGCATTCCTTGTAACTCCTCCTTAACACACTTTGAACTCATTTACACTTCCTGTCACTCACTCTTATTCATTAATTTCCATGCATTGTGACATAATGCTCCCTTGTGTTTCTCTAACACTCCCTAACACTCCTTGGCACACATTAGCACACCCTGGAACTTGGCACATCTTGTAATGCTTTCCTAGAAATATATCATGCCTTGGCATTGCCTAGAATACCTTTTCACTCCCTCTTTATCACACCTATAACTTGCTAACACTCCCTATCACACACTCTTATTCATTCATCTCCATACAATTGAAACTAGCTCTCCCTTTTGTTTCCCTGGCACTCCCTAGCATGCGTTGGCACCACACCCTAGCAAATTTTGGAATGCCTAACATGCCTTGGAACTTTATAGCATGTGTTATCACTTTCTGGGATTCCATGCACACCTTGGCACTCCCTAGTTTTCATGCCCTCATAGATAGCCTTAATTTTTTAATGACTTTGGAACCTAACCAAGTCATTGAAAAAATATTGTTATGTGTATACCAAAATATCCCTTTGTATGAAATTTCTTTTTCCATCCCCTTATCACAATCGTAGGCTTACCTCCTACAATTCCTATTATGGAATTCTCCTAACACACTTCATCCATGGAACACCTAGAATTCACTGACACTCCCTGGCTGACACTCTTATTCGTCTGTTTCCATGCACTTTGAACTAGTTATCCCTTATGATGCCATGAAAATCCCCAACACTCCTAGGCATGTATTGACACTATATGACATGTATTAGCACACCTTTTCATTCAATTTCATGCCCTGGCACTCCTTAACTATCATGTCCTCATAACTACCCTTATTTTTTTTTTTAGACTTAGGAACCCAACTAAGTCTTACCTTGACTACAACAACTTCACCAAGTTTCATTTACTTCAACTAGACTATGCCTTGTTCACCTAATAATGGCTTATAACTCATCTTAGGCTACTCACGTCCAATATTAACTCATCCCACTTAACAAGTTACCAAGTCAAGGCTCGCGTCCAACCGTGGCCATAAAACAACTAAGCAACATAGTTTACATCTTGACATGCCATAACACCTAGAATGGCTAACAATTCCTTGGAACTAAGTGGCACATGTGAACATCCCCTGCATTCCTTGGCATGATTTGTAACTCCCTAACACACCCTACCATTCTGTGACATGCCCTAGCACTATATCATGCCTTGGAATTGCCTAACATATAACCATATCACTCCCTCCTTAGCACACTTGGAACTCATTGACACTCCCTATAACACACTCTTATCCATTCATTTCCATACATTTTGAACTAGTTCTCCCTTGTGTTTCTGTGGCACTCCCTAACACACCCTAGCACACATTGGCACACCCTGGAACTTGACACATCTTGGCATTTTTCCCTAGCACTCTAGAATTCCTTGGCACTACCTAAGATACCTTGTCACTCCCTCCTTATCACACCTAGAACTCGCTAGCAATCCCTTTCACACACTCTTATGCATTCATTTCCAGGCATTTGAAAATAGTGCTCCCTTGTATTTTCCTATCACTCCATAACACTCCCTGACATCCATTGGCACACCCTAGCACCTGACACATCTTGGTATGTTTCCCTTGCCTATAGCATGCCTTATCATTGCCTAGCATACCTTTTCACTCCCTCCTTAGCACACCTGGAACTCATTGACACTTCCTGTCACAATCTCTTCATCGTTCATTTGCATGAATTATTTTCACCTAGTGATCCCTTGTGTGTCCCTAGGACTCCCTAACACTTCCTAGCATGTGTTGGCACACCCTGGCACCTGGTATCTTGGTCGCATGCCACTATGGCACATTAGCATGATTTAGTGTTGTTTAGCATACCATTTCAATCCCTCCTTAGCACACCTGGAACTCACTGACACTCCCTGTCACACACTCGTATTCATTCATTTCCATGCATTTTGACATAGTGCGCCCTTGTGTTTCCCTAGAACTCGCTAAAACTCAACACACATTGCCACTTGGCACATCTTGGTATGCTTCCCTAGCACTCTAGCATGCCTTTGAACTATCTAACATATCTTGTCGCTCCCTCCTTGGAAAACTTGGAACTCCATAGCATGACCTATAACTCCCTAGCACATATTGGCTCTTGGCACTTTGTGGGACTTGAATATTCTTGGCATGTGTTTGGATGCCTTGGAATGCTTTGGCATTGTTTAAGATAAAATTTATTTGAGATCAATTATTCACATTTAAGAGAGAGGTAATAGAGGATGGTTTGGAACTTAAGACACGCTATCACTTGTCCCTTGGAATTTATTGGCACTAGTGTTGGCATGTATAGCATGCCCCTCTTGAAAAGGTAAGGTCCAAAATTATTAACCCTCATATGTGTTCATTTATTTTCATCTTAACTCGGTGTTCCCTTTTGTCGCCTAACACTCTTTGACACGCATTCGCATACCCTAACACCTAGCACATATTTTCATGCCTTAACTTATGGCATTTCTTGGAATTCCTGACATGCATTGTCATGCCTTGGCACTATCTGGCACATGTTAGCACACCCTGACACTTATTGACATGCCCTAGCATTCCCTAACATGCCTTTTCACTTCCCCCTTAGCACACCTGACACTCCCCGACACACCCTCTTATTCATTCATTTTCATTCATTTTGACTCGATAATTTATGTTTGATGGGGTGCATGTCTAGAAAGAGTTCCTTTAAGAGAATAAAAAAATGAGTGCACCATTACTGACATAAGAAATTGTGAGATTCTACTTGAATGACATTAGGAAACTACACAAGATATTTTAAGAATGACATTTTTAGGGTTTTTATGGTGTGGGAATGGTAAGAAGTGAATGGTAAATATTGTGATTTTATTTCTAGACTCGTCTTGAGAAAATGAAACCCTCACCATGCTTACCCTCCAACTCCTAATCTTCTCAAAATAAAGGCCAACTTTCACAATGAGGTAAGGCATGTTGGTTTATGATGTTTTGAGTGAATGGGTGAGAGCGTTAATGTACTATGAGAGGGACTGAACCATTTACTTTGTGTCCTCTATGGATGACATGTTGTAGGTGTGTGTCATGGAACCACAGGGCCACTAGAAATATTGTGTAAGATATAGCCCAACATAATCAATGCCTTGAATGAAATCTGTGGAGAGGGATCAAAATAAATTATGTTGGTGAGTCCACCAAAAAATATTTACTAGAGAGTGACACCATGGTGATAAATGCCACACATGGAGTATTTTGAGCTAGGTATTTTTTTTCTAAAAAATTGTTTGGAGTGTCACTAAATTGGTGGAATTCTCAAATTCATGACATTGTAAATTATGTAGGAACTTTTTTGCTTTTGTTAGAGGCTAAGGAGAGTATAGGGTTTGTAGGGTATTAGGGTAAAAAAAGCATCAATTTATAGCTATTTTATATACAAAAGAGTATGGATTATATGAGTAGTTGATATGGATTATATAACATGGAATCCACCTTGAGATGGAGGTTGTTGTGTTTTAGATAAATTAAGGAGATGGTAGTTAAACAATTTCTCTTATCATGACATTATCTTGTGATGTTTTGTTATTATTATTTTTTCTTTAAATTTATCTTTTCTTGTCATCAAGAGTAATTCCAATAAACAAATAGAAGAAGACACAATATGTAGGCACATGCCAGGGAAAAACCCCACTCTTTGGGGAAAACCCAGTAAAAATTCTTCCTTCAGTAGATTTAAAATGAGACGACCAAGACCTTTAGACTATAGACTTCCTCCCTCAATTCATCCCTTCACTATGTTAGCACCGAGATCTCCATGACACTGGGATCTCCTTTGCTTTCTCCTAAACTCCATCCTCATTACCTTGACCAAGTTTGAGATAGCAACAACACTGAGCATCATTACTGAGATCACCAAGCATCATAACTGAGATCACTGAGCATCTTCAAATCATTTAGTATCATAACACAGGACTGATTCTGTGGTAGACATGTGTTGACACCAAGGCACTCTTTTGTTGCAACATCATAGCATGGAAGTTACCTAAATCATAGCATAGATGGTTACTCGAATTTTGTAATAGGTTCGAGACCTTATCCTCTAACACTGAACCCATGATCATGATACAAACTGTATTTGTGGTCCGAAACTTCATATATGTACAAAATTTTGTGTTAGAAATGCGAAACTATAACCATGTATATATAGTTGTTTTCCATAGTTATTGAGTTGATATGACAGTGTGAAGTGATGTGTCTTGATTTGAGTCAACTTGAAGACTGATTGAGGCCGACTTAAGGAGGAAAATTTGATGACTTGTATCACTTGAATTGAGGGTTGTCATTGAAATAGATTTCGAGGATGATGACCTTGAAGAAGATGACTTGATGGAGGCACCTTTTGACAACCTAATGTTACATGATTTAAAAGCCCAAAAATTGGATCAATTTAAATCTGTAACAACTAACCTATAATTCCACAATTGGGAACTTAATCTAAATATGACCCAAGCATGAAACCCATGCTTTAATAATTCATTTAATAATAATAATAGGTTATTTTGAAAAATACATTAATAATGAAGACCAAACCTATTTACATTCTTCAACATTATGACTCCTAGAGCCTCATCCTTCTTCTTGTTGATGAAAAAATATTTATTAGTTATCCCTTAACTCTTCACTCTTCAACAATGTTCCCATATCTTATGCCCAAATTTCACAATTGTGTCCATTAAAATTTATATATCTAGCTTGAAACTCATAATGTTGACCCACTAATTTGATCCTAAATTTAGTTTTCAATTAGAAAGCTCGAACCAATCCACTAAACAAATCTAAATTTTTAAGATCATCTACAACTTGCATAAGACTTGTAGGCAACATGCTACATCTCAAACCATTAGCTTTATTACCACGTTGGAGAATCAAGGGATTTTGTATATCAGAAAACTCGTATTCTAAAAAAGAGGTGGTGTCTAAATACATTGTTACAACACCTAAGAACAACCAAACATAGTTCAACATACTAATAAGTGTAAGAAACAAAATTATTTCCATACACGACACATATAATCTATTGTTCACCATATAATAAATACACCCATAAGACCATATTTTGTAGCACCAAGATGTAACCAACACAATCCATACTTTGCTTAACACTAAATGAATAATAGCATAATAATGATTGAATGCAAAACTAAATGGAAATGAGTCATGGTAGAATGGAGGAATTCAAAAGGTTGAGTTGGAAATCCAAAAGATAATGCAAACCCTGCATAAGGAATAAATACATCACAAGTAAAATTGACCTTAGACAATGAGGATAACATCCTAATTTATTTTTGATCCCTTTATAATGCTTCACAGATATGAAATTGAAATGAATATTTTTTTCTATTTATAAAAACTATACCTTGAGCTCCATTTAATTTTTTTTCTCTTCTGACTAAATTTTTTAAATATTATCACTCTAATATCATTTATCTTACATGCTCCAGGTTCGAGAGCTTATGTGTATGAGAATACCATTGCAAGAGAGCCATATATCTACCTTGCTTGTTTTAGAGTCCTCTCTACCTCGGAATTCCATAACCCAAAACATTTTTCTATACATTTGGGGGATGAAATTGACTCTGCCAATGCGGGGGCGTGGGGTGGGGGGGGTTCGGGGGTGGTGCGGTGCAGCGCAGGGGGTTGAACACTATGGTTATGGGTGATAATTCTTTTGAGGATAGCCATAGGATGATTTATATTACTTCAAAGGTTTGTGTTAGGATGATTTATGCTTGACGGGGTGCATGTCTAGAAAAATTTCCTTAAAATTTTTTTAAAAAAAAATAATAATAAAAAATGATCGCACCAATACCTAACTTGTGATATTCTACTTGAATGACATTAAATAACTAAACAAGAGGTTCCAATAATTGACATTTTAAAGTTTATTTTATATCAAAGTATGTGGATCATTGTGAGTAAATTTTTAAATATTACACTGCTCTAATATTATTTCTCTTATGACTATTTTTTTTTAAATATTATCACTCTAATATTATTTCTCTTACATGTTCCAGGTTCGAGAGCTTATATTTATGAGAATATCATTGCAGGCGGGAAAAATCTCTGCCTTTCTTGTTTTACAGTCCTCTCTACCTCGGAATTCCATAACCCAAAAATATTTTTTGTACATTTAGGGGATGAAATTGCCTCCGCCAATGTGGGGGTGCAGGGTGCAGTGCGGGGGGTTGAACCCATGACTCTTGCAATTGATCTTGATCTCAAACCATACCCAGATGCAAGCACAGATGAATATGAGAATGCCCACGTTGATGATCTGAAAATGAAAGTATTTGTTTTGTTGTTCAAAGTATTCATTTCCATTAAATTAAGTGTGCAAAGTGTTTAGATAGTCTTGCAAGTGAATCAAAGTGTTTTTGATAACTGTTTATGAATTTTGGTGTGAGGGAGTGTTGTTTTAATTTATTGTTTAACAAATTTAATCTAAATAACATAGCAGAATAACTTCACCATAAACACACAGCAACATGATCAGGCAGTTCACCCCTCCTAGGCTACATCTGTCAGGTCCAAGGCTCCCAATGGGCATGTCAATGATATATTATGATGCTCAAATTGGTAATACATTGATAAAAAGGCCTAAACAGACCAAACTAGCAATGAAAATGAATTCAGAACACAGAAAGAAGCTAATAATGACTCTTATTTCACCTAAAACAGTGAAGTGTAGTCCAATGCAACTTCATTTCCCTCAAGGCCCTAATGGCTCCCCAAGCTTCTCTGAAGTAAAATTGGTTGAAAGACACCTATGATGGCTCTAAAACCTATTCCAATGGCTCCAGAATGCTAAGAATACCCGAAATCAAAAAAAAAATCGCTCCAAAAGGTTCAGTAATGTGAAAGTTATGACCAACAGAAGTTTTGTCCAATCTGGCCTAAAAAAACTCCACTAACTTTGGAGTAACTGCAGTTAGCTCCACCAAACTAGAAATTACCACCAAAATTGGGGGCTCCACACCATTTTATCTGCGCGGTTTAATAGGCAATAAATGTTTGTGGGTCGGCAGTCACATGGACCATCCGAACCTGTCGGACTTAATCGTTGGCCCAACGGTTTCATAACCATGGCATTAAGATGTTACCATAACTCCCGCCACTGAATAACATGTGAACACATCCGCTAACCGTGACTGTCGAGGTATATAGAGCTAGGGTTCCGAGCCCGCGGTTCTATGTATAGGGGGCTGGCCCTTAGGGGTTGGCCCCCTTTCCGCCCCATTCAATCCTTTGATAAAATTCATATACGCAATGTGACCTTTGTATATTAAGAACCATAGTGCGGGCGGGCCGGTCGGGCCTGTGGGCTGGCGGCCACTCGACCCGGGGTCGAATCCTGCCAACTCCAAAAAAAAATTGCCACTGTAAAATCTTCAGTCCTGGGGCCACATGGCGGCCTCCGGGCTTGCCACATGGCAGATGTTGATTGGCCCAAAAACATACAGTCAATCAAATCCTCCAATCTGCATATGCCAAGTGTCGAGATGTGATTTTCTGCTGAAGGAATATTCCATGGAATATTCTGTGGAATATTCTTTTTTAATATTTTTTTAATCAAATTCAACCCAAATCAAACTAGACTTTTGCAGGAAATTGTGAATTTCAAACTTGAATAACTTTCACATACAGTGTCAGATTTGAGTGCCATTCATGGCATCAGGATCGTATCGATGAGGCCTATCCAATCATTCTAGTTTCAACCAATTCTGAGCAGTTCCAATTTTGATCATTTTCTTCACTTAGGACATGATCACCTGATCACACCTCCCCATTGGGAAGATTTTGGACCCCAAAAGCCTTCAATTACCTGTTAAGAAGATGAGGGTATAGGTCCCTCACCTTTTCCACCTCAATCCACTTTTCCTTACTCGGTTTGTTGCCTTTAAGACCAACCCGAACATAATGAACATTTCCCCTCCTTGAAGTGTGTGTCCTTCTGTCAAGGATAGCATCCTCTTTCAGCTCATCCAAAAATTCTGGCAAGAAATCCTCTATGGATGGCAGCTGAATGTCACTTTCATAATCAGCAATTAAAGGAGGTTCATACAAACGTAAATTTTCCACATTCACAACGGAATACATTTGCATGTATGAAGGCAAATCTAATTGAAAAGCATTATTTCCAACTTTTTTAAGGATCTTGAATGGACCATAACGAATAGGCTTCATATTTTTACCCTCTCCTTTCATTCTTCCCTTACTAATATGCAACCATACCTCATCCCCTTCTTGAAACTTATGATCGATTCTATGCTTATCATGCCTCTCCTTATACTTGCCTTGACTTTTTTCAAGTTGTTCTTGAACCTGCTGATGTATGAGCTGAATTCTTTCAATGAACATGCGAGCTTTGTCAATGTCACTATGACCATCAATGGCCACATCCTTCTTAAGAATGAAATCTAAAGGTGACTTAGGCAAATACCCAAAACAAGCTTCAAAAGGTGAAGTATTTTTAAAAGAGTGCTTGGCCCGATTGTAAGCATGTTGAATGTAATGCAAATGCTCATCCCAAAGCTTGGGATGCTTGCTGCAATAACCTCTCAAAATATGTACAATGGTTCTGTTCACTACCGTTGTTTGGCCATCTGTTTGCGGATGGAAAGCAGTACTCTTCTTCAACTTGGTGTCCATCATCTTCAATAACTTGGACCAAAAATTCCCCACAAATCTGGAATCCCTGTCACTAACAATAGAAGAAGGAAAGCCATAATGAACCCATACATGTTGAAAATATAAATCAGCAGTTTTTTCAACAGTTATAGTTTTCTTACATGGCATAAGAATACACATCTTGCTAAAACGATCAACTACTACATAAAGATAATCATGTTGCTTTCTAGATAATGGTAGCCCTCCAACAAAATCCATAGAAACACTTTCCCATGGTCTAGAAGGTACCAGAAATGGCATATATAAACTAAGCTTACTATTTCTAGGCTTGCTTGTAGCACATAATGAACAACCTCTAATGAAACGTGAAACACTATCTACATGCGAGGCCAATAACAATACCTTTGTAAATGTGCCACCGTTTTTCTTACCCCGAAATGTCCAGCTATGAGAGAAGAATGAGCTTCTCTCATGATGCTTAGTCTCTCCCCCTATGGTATACATAACTTGCCCATATTAAACAGCAAATTATTATGCAAATGATAATCATTCTCCTCAACATGATTTCCTTCACTCAAGTTAGCATACACATATTTAAAATCAATATCTGATGCATATTGTTCTATGTAGCTATCATGTACAATAGAATCATTCTTAAGTAAAGTACTAGCACTAATAATAGTCCTTGAAAGCATATCAGCAACCTTGTTGTAAATACCTTTCCTGTACCTTATTACCAAGTGAAATTTTTGTAGAAAGCCCATCCATCTGAAATGTCGTGACTGCTAAAATTTACTTTGTGAATGCAAGTACTGTAAAGGTTGATGGTTGGTATGAAAAATTGTTTCTTTGCCCATAAAATAGTGTTTCCATTTTTTGACACTTTGTACCAACGCATACAAATCTTTATCATATGTAGGATAATTCACAACAGCACCATTAAATGTCTCAGAATGAAATGCAACAGGCTTACCATGCTGTAAGAGAACTGCACCCATGGCATAATCACTAGCATCTGTCTGAATCTCGAATGGCTGTCTTAGGTCCGGTAATGCAAGGACTGGAGCTAAACATATATTCTATTTCAAAGACTTAAAATCTTTCTGTTACTTGCCTCCCCATTGGAAAGCACACTTCACACTAGTCATTGCATGCATAGGAGCTGTTATGGCACAGAAGTTAGAAATAAACTTCCTCCAATACTGAGCTGCACCTAAAAAAACTCTTACCTCTATAATGGATTTGGGAGTAGGCCAATTCACAATGGCTTCTACTTTGGAAGGATCAATTCTCAAATCGCCTCCTCCTACCATGTGTCCCAAATAAACCAAAGAAGTCTTTCCAAATTCACACTTTGACATTTTAAGAAATAACTGATTTTTCTTCAAAATATCAAGTACTTTCTTAACATGCATGACATACTCTTCTCTAGTCTTGCTGAAAATTAAGATGTCATCTAAGTAGAAAATAACGAAATCATAAAGAAAAGGACGTAATACATCATCCATTACCCGCATGAAAGTTGCAGGTGCATTGCATATACCAAATGGCATAACAAGCCACTGTAATGTTCCAAATTTTTATGGAATATTAATTTTTGTTAATTTTATGTAGGAGATGAATAAAATGGGTAGGAGACCCATTATTTGCATGATTAGAGAATAAAAATCCTCTAAGTGTGAAAGAGGATCATGTTTTGAGTTGGATTTCACACCTCCATGTGTGAAAGGAGGTTTTTGCATAAAGGCTAGGCCAAGGTGGACCAAGTCAAACTGCGTTGGCATGAGTTGGAAAGCACAAAGGTGGGACAACGTAGTGAGGAAGGAGGGAAGATTATAGAGGAAGGAAACCCTAATTATAGGTAGGTTCAATGGAGGGAGGGCTCACTCGTTTAAAAGAGGAGCAAGCAAGCCATTTCAAAAGGAGTTGATCATTTTACATTTGAGTCTTATAGACTTGTTGCTGCCTCTTGTTTTTCAGCAGAGTTGAAGTGCCTTCGGGCATGAGGGAGTCATGTTTAGGATTTACTCTCCTTCTTGAGGAGCTCATGAAGGATTTCACTCCATTCCCCATATTCCATAATTTAGGCCATATCTTCAGCCATCTACATCAGCGCAGTTTCTGTAGCAAACATTGTGCAGTGTTGTTGGGTGTTGCTGGGGAGGTTTCCACACACCATCTGGAGCTAGTTTTTCAGTGGAGGGAGGTTCCATCCCTTGGGAGATCAGAAAAGGTGGTTCTTGAGCATATCCCACCATCTTTGGCATCAGGCCAACAACATTCCATAATTTTCAGTGTAGTCCCTTCAGTATACAGCGTTATTCAGAGAGAGGATTTTCTGTGAGGGATTGACAACCACTGGGAGGGAAAGTCTTGGGTGAAAGGATCATCCTTTCACTTCATATTTTCATTGGAGAATGGTTCTTCATCTGTTACAGCTATTTCAGCCTTCTCCATCCATTTCCAGCTCTTGAATTGCAGTTTTTACTACAAGTCCGACATTTTGTATATTTATCATTTTTGCATAGATTTCAACCAATCCTCTTAAAGGATTGTTGTATTGTGTTTTCAGTGGTTGAGATCTTGCTCCCCCATTTTATTTGAGCCTATCATTGTCATATCATTGTATTTTCATTATTTATACATCATTCCCTCATGTAACTACGCAGTCATGGCCTAGGGCTTGCTATATACAGCAGTGTTTCTCATATTTTCATGTACAGTTTTCTTGAGGCTTGTTGTGCCTTGCTTGAGTGATCATTTCCTCAAGAAGTTGTATATTTTATGCTAATATGATCTAATATGATGGCCATTGGATTCTCCGGCATTTCATGTGCATATGTATCACTTCTATTTCCATTTGATGTATTTGCTATTGCTATAGCTGCAATGTTGGGGTTATCTTAAGAGATTCCCAATCTTGTTGTTTTTCCCTCTTGGGGATATTATCCCTTGAAAACACTCTATAGATAGAGTCTGCTAGTGGGCCAAGTAGCCTCTGGAGCTCATCCTTATTTATGAAGGTGACAAATCCAGTAAATGCCCCTACATTCTATCTCTGGAATAGATTTTCTATGTCTATTGATAATATTTCTGAAAAGGAACATTACAGTGGTATCAGAGCATCGAACTTGGCATAGCCTATGAGTTCGATTTTAGAAGAGAATAATGAAGAAGATGAGCTTGATCTCATCTATTTTTGGAATAATGAAGAGCCTCCCTAAGGAGGAGGAGAAGAAAATGGGAGAAGAGGAAGGTCCATGCACTTCCTATTCTCTTGAAGACCAGCATGGGAGATGCTTGGATTTTCAGATCTTAAGCAAGTACTTGGGTGACTATAAACCCCATTCTGCAGCATTCAGGGGAGCTACAGCGTTCCTAAAGTCTATTCAGCAGATGGAGGAGAGAAGGCCCTGTGGAAAAGGAGAAATCAGAGGCAATAGGCTTCTATTGTCTACATTTGATGGGGTTACTTCAGCTAGAGCTTGGGTGAAGAAGCTGGAGGCATTTGTATTGCTGCATCCAGTGGTAGAAAGGAAGCAGTGGATATTAAAATGCTGCACTTGGAGGAGAAGCCTTCAACATCCATGGATGGGGCAGCAATTGCATGGGAGGGAGAAGCCTTTTTAGCCACACAAATTCATCCCAAGACCCACCAAGGTATGAGCAAAGTTCCACATTTTACTTCAACAATTAATCTTAAGGATGGTGGAATTTCATATGAAAAGGTCCAAGGATCAAATCACATGACCACTTTAGGGCCTCATGATTTCACTGCATTATGCAAAGGGTTCAAAGAGAATATGAACCCTCATCCTCACACACCTTTGATGAGTTTCATTTAGCCTTTAAGGTGGGAGTGTGAACTTTTGGAGGATGAAGTGAACCATGACACCTCCATGGAGAATCATGAAACAAATTGTGAACCGGAGGAAGAGACAACTGTTACACCATTGAAGGGATTAGCAGAGTTTGTTGAACATGGGTGGAGAGGACACATCACCTCCATTGCATTTGGATCCTCATAGGTCCAACATAGTCATGGGAGAGAGGCCTTTCCTAAGAGGTTTCCAAGGAGCTGCATTTCAAACTCTCATGAAATGCAAAAAGCAAGAATTAGTTTGGGAGGATGGTAGCTCTCATGGGAGGAGTACCAAAGAAGAGAAGAAGTGGCAGGGTGTTTACATCATTGGGCAGCAGGGAGAATGGATACATATTGCTGATATAACCTGTATATCAGTCATGATACCTTCATCACATGAGTCATATGATGTGAGCATGAGGAGGCAGCAAGCACTTAGTTGCTTGGGATTGATGGGAGAGAGCACAAGCAGATTTTCTCTCATATGATTGATGGTGTTGCAGGAGTAGAGGAGGGCACTCTCATAGTGTAAGGGGATAACTCCTTGGCTAGGATTGATTGGGATGCATTTCCCTCTTGGGAGAAGCTTCATATTTGCAGCAGCATCACCAGAGTTGTTCTTGACAAGGAGCATGTCAAGGAACAAAGATTGGCATGGGCAAGAGCCCTTTTGTATGAGCTCACAGCGCTAGAATTTGGGAGTAGAGTTACATGCAAGGACCCATATATTATCTTACTTCAAGCCTATGGTAAGAGTCTTATGCCTACATTTGTTGATTTACATACTCTTATCATTTTGTTGCAGTGCATGGGCCCTTCTAGGGGCAGATTTTTCATGTTGCTCCATGAGCAAAGTTGGGCCAAACCATGTGATGGAGACAGCCATCTTTTATATGGCCTTGGGAAAGTGTTACCTTCCATGTATGTTTATAATTTATATTCAGCCACTTACCATGCATTATCATATGTAAGAACATACATTATTATTCATGAGCTGAAAAACAACTTGCCATATCATTTCTCAAAGCAGCAGTTTGGGAAACTGCGCTGTGACCACTTGGGAGACTGTTGGTACATCTTTGCACAACATGAAACCTTCAGTAATTACCTCATTTAATGGTTGAGTATGGTCTCCTTGGCTGATATTTCTGTTATTTAAATGGAGGACATGATCAAAGGAGAGACACATGGGATGAATGTGTCCTCGATGAGGAAGGACTCCCATATTTTCTGCAGTACATGTTCTAAGAGGAACATGAGAGGAGGCATGGCTACAGCCACACATTTTCTTACTTGTGGGGTGAGCCATGGTCTTGGTAATGTCATCCATCCATTGTATATATATGGGCAGGTATTTGACCTTATGTTGTTGATTAACTCATCTATTTACTATTTAGTAGTAGATGTGATATTTGTTGTGCAATACTTGCCATGTTATTTTCTGCAGCTGCAGTGGATGAGGTTGCATTGTGACCTTATGGGGCATTGTTTTCATTTTTCTGCACATGGTATAACCTACAGCAAACATTTCATGGGGGCATTCTATGGTGATCTTGTCCTATTCATCATAGATGACATGTCTTGGGCCAGCCAGATTATCATTGATGGAGGAGAGATCCTTGGGGGATTACTCTTCATTTTTCTATTTGAGGGAAATACATTTGCAGCCCATGATCAATACATACTCTGAACCTATCATAAGTGTAGATGAGGATAGAAAGGGGTAGGCTATAAATCTTTCCATGATCAGATTTCAGCCCACCTTCATTTCTGGAGCTCAAGGTGGAGGGAGATTTTCCATGAGTTGCCTTGTGGGGAGGCAGCCTATTTTTTCTTATGATTGATGGCTTGGGGATGAGAGATTCATATGGGGATGATAAGTCCCATTATATATCAGATCTCATGCCTCAAGGAGCCCCTTAGACAGCTCTTTTTTCCTTCATGGATAGTTGTTTCTACATGATAGCTATTTGGGGATGTTCACCCAAAGGCTAGATTGCATATGTTGGAGGGACAATTTGAAGACTTGATTGCTGGTATGGCATCCTTTCCTTGAAGAGATCATCACATAATGATGCTATAGGATGAAGGGCAGAAATAAACTCAGTCCATCCTTGCAATTGCTTGAGGGCAAGCAATATTTTGAGAGGGGAAGACTGTAATGTTCCAAATTTTTATGGAATATTAATTTTTGTTAATTTTATGTAGGAGATGAATAAAATGGGTAGGAGACCCATTATTTGCATGAACAGAGAATAAAAATCCTCTAAGTGTGAAAGAGGATCATGTTTGGAGTTGGATTTCACACCTCCATGTGTGAAAGGATGTTTTTGCATAAAGGCTAGGACAAGGTGGACCAAGTCAAACTACGTTGGCATGAGTTGGAAAGCACAAAGGTGGGACAACGTAGTGAGGAAGGAAGGAAGCTTCTAGAGGAAGGAAACCCTAATTAGAGGTAGGGTCCATGGAGGGAGGGATCACTTGTTTAAAAGAGGAGCAAGGCAGCCATTGCAAAAGGAGTTGATCATTTTACATTTGAGTCTTGTAGACTTGTTGCTGCCTCTTGTTGTTCAGCAGAGTTGCAGTGCCTTCGGGCACGAGGGAGTCCTGTTTAGGATTTCCTCTCCTTCTTGAGGAGCTCATGAAGGATTGCACTCCATTCCCCATATTCCGACATTTAGGCCATAGCTTCATCCATCTACATCAACGTAGTTTCTGTAGTAGACATTGTGCAGTGTTGCTGGGTGTTGTTGAGGAGGTTTCCACACACCATCCGGAGCTAGTTTTTCAGAGGAGGGAGGTTCCATCCCTTAGGAGATCAGAAAAGGTGGTTCTTAAGCATATCCCACCATATTTGGCATCATGCCAACCACATTCCATAATTTTCAGCGCAGTCCCTTCAGTAGACAGCGTTATTCAGAGAGAGGATTTGATGTGAGGGATTAACAGCCACTGGGAGGGCAAGTCTTGTGTGAAAGCATCAACCTTTCACTTCATATTTTCATTGGAGAAGGGTTCTTCATTTGTTGCAGCTATTTCAACCTTCTCCATCCATTTCCATCTCTTAAGTTGCAGTTGTTACTGCAACTCCGACATTTTGTATATTTATCATTTTTGCAGAGATTTCAACCAATCCTCTTAAAGGATTGTTGTATTGTATTTTCAGGGGTTGAGATCTTTCTCCCCCATTTTATTTGAGCCTACCATTGTCATATCATTGTATTTTCATGGGTTGATATCTTTCTCCCCCATTTTATTTGAGCCTACCATTTTCATATGATTGTATTTTCATTATTTATGCAGTAGTCCCTCATGTAACTGTGCAGTCATGGCCTAGGGCTTGCTATATACAGCAGTGTTTCTCATATTTGCATGTACAGTTTTCTTGAGGCTTGTTGTGCCTTGCTTGAGTGATCATTTCATCAAAAATTTGCATATTTTATGCTGCTATGATCTAATATGATGGCCATTGGATTCTCAGGCATTTCATGTGTATATGTACCACTGATATTTCCATCTGATGTATTTGTTATTGCTGTAGCTGCAATGTTGGGGTTATCTTAAGAGATTCCCAATCTTGTTGTTTTTCCCTCTTGGGAATATTATCCCTTGACACCACTCTATAGACAGAGTCTTCTAGTGGGCCAGGTAGCCTCTGGAGCTCATCCTTATTTATGAAGGTGACAAATCCAGTAAATGCCCCTACATTCTATCTCTGGAATAGATTTTTTGTGTCTATTGATAATATTTCTGAAAAGGAACATTACATCCACTCAAAGAGTCCCTGTTTGGTTTTAAATTTTGTCTTCCAAATGTCACTTTCTACAATTCTAACTTAATGATAACCACTACGTAAGTCTAACTTAGTGAAATATTTTGCATCTTTCAGTTGATCCAACAAATCATCTATCCTTGGAAGTGGGTAACGATTCTTTACCGTTATTTTGTTCAATGCCCTGAAGTCCACACACATGCGCCAAGTTCCATATTTCTTTGGAATCAAAACTATCGATGACCGACATGGCGAAGTGCTTGGTCTTATGAATCCTTTGTCCAACAATTATTTAATTTGCCTCTTGATTTCAACATTCTCCATGATAGACAAGAGGTACATGTCAATGTTAGGAAGAGGACAATATTGATGTAAATGGATTTCATGCTGAATCTCCCTTTTAGGAGGTAAACCTATCAGTTCTTAAAACATCTCATGATGTGCATCAACTACATCATATAAATCTGATTTAAGCTTGGAATCATAATTTTCAAATGACTCATGATTCATATCAACCTTGGGCTTAACCATAAGAAGTACAAAACTCTTACTAGAATTTACTAGCCTTTTTACCTGTCCCGCATTTACCATCGCTATATTTTTCTTCTTGCGATGAGCTCTGACAATGAACTCCTTGCCATATTTAAAGAGATGATATTTATTTTCATGGCGATGGAAGATCGCTTTCCTTTCAAATAATTAAGGACTTCCCAAAACAATTTCTGATATATCAAGCGGCACCACATCAAGTTCAACTGTATCAATAAAGTGTGCAGTTATGGCGAATCGCAATATGCACTTTCTTGAGACTTGTAAGTTTGCATCCTTTCATATCCACCCAAGTGGATAAGGCTTTGGATGTGGAATGGTCTCAAGTTTTAGCTGTTTGACCAAGTCTTCTAATATGAGATTTTCTTGTGACCCACTGTCAAACAGTGTGTCAATTTTAGTATGTTTTGAGACTACCCTCACATGGAACAATTCAATTCTTTCTTCCTCATTAGGAGCTTGTACATGACATTTTGAAGTACTAGTGCTTGCTTTAGTTTCAGTTTCGTTTCCCTTCATAATTTTCAAACCCATGGCTGCAATTTTGGTTTCATCCCCTAAATCATCACCTAAATCTTGAGGTGTAGTTGTAGTAGCTGCAGTTTTCTTCTTTCCCTTGTTTTTTTTAAATTGATTTCTTTTTTCAGGACGTAATTTCCAACAGTTTTTCTCTTCATGTCCCTCTCTTGAACAATGTTTACAAATGACTTTTTCACCCTTTTGTTTGAGAGATTCATTCTTTTTACCTTTTCCCTTAAAGGTTTTATCTTTGTTCTTCCCTTTGAAAGGCTTGTTTCTACCCTGTGTTTTTCCCTCTAGCCTCTAAATGCATAGCTTGAACACAAACTTCGTCTAGACTAGTAGGATTAAACATAAGGATAGTATGTTTAAGGTAACTGTGCAAACCACCTATATATTTCAGCAAATCATCTTGACTTTGTAAGTCTACCCCTAATAAGAGTGCTCTTCTCCTAAATTCCTGGGTATAGTCTTACACATTCTATCCCTTAAGATATCTAAAGTTTTTCCAATTCATTATAGCCTTTTGTAGATGAGCTAAAGGATAAAATTGCTTCTTGATTGCAGTGATAAATTTAGTCCATTATAAAGTAATCTTACCATGTTTCTTGATTTCATCCTTGGTCTTGGCTTCCCACCATACCAATGCTACTCCATCCATTCTTAGCGAGGCTAGTTGTATCTTGGTGTCGTCATCAAGAAGGTTTTGAATCCTTAAATAAACTTCCAATTGTCTAGTTTCTCTACATTGACTTCACCGTTAAACATGAGCAATTCAAATTTGACATCAAGCTTTAAAAAATGATTTTTACCAGTGGTTTTCAACTTATGAGACTGATTTACCAAAGTCGAGGAAGACGATGTAGAGGAAGAGGATGAAGATGGAGATGGTGGATCACCATTTCCTCCATGTCTTTCTTAGACTGATCATTACTCCTCTTTCCTCCTGAGGAACCCTCTCCTTCTTTTTGGTTTTTAGACCCTTCTCTAGCAATCCTATCATTTCTTTCTTGATATAGGATCCTTACCATTTCAGTCATATCCAAGAAAGCTTTCTGGAATACCCGTTCTTCTTCGATGGGATCCATCTCTTCAGGAGCTTCTCCTTCTCTTGAAGACATGCTTGAAGCTGCTTCTAGGGCTCTTGGAGGTAGTTCTCTGACCCTTCTTGGTTGTGGATTAGTTTGTGCACTAACCAAGTTTCCTTCACCTCTCTTGATTTTTAGCCTAGTAAGCATCAAAACTTGCAAACAAATGACTTAATCTTTGCACAAAATAAATGTTGAGTAAATACTCTAGCTTTTAAGGCTCTAATCCTGAGCTCTTATACCAACTAATTTGAAAATGAAAGTATTTTTTTTGCTATTCAAAGTATTCATTTCCATTAAATTAAGTGTGCAAAGTGTTTGGATAGTCTTGCAAGTGAAACAAAGTGTTTTTTATAACTGTTTATGAATTTTGGTGTGAGGGAGTGTTGTTTTAATTTACTGTTTAACAAATTTAATCTGAATAAAACAGTAGAATAACTTCACCATAAACACACAGCAACATGATGAGGCATTTCACCCCTCCTAGGCTACATCTGTCAAGTCCAAGGCTCCCAATGGGAATGTCCTTGATATATTATGATGCTCAAATTGGTAATACAGTGAGAAAAAGGCCTAAACAGACCAAACCAGCAGTGAAAATGAATTCATAACACAGAAAGAAGCTAATAATGACTCTGATTTCACCTAAAACAGTGAAGTGTAGTCCAAGGCAGCTTCATTTCCCTCAAGGCCCTGATGGCTCCCCAAGCTTCTCTGAAGTAAAATTGGCTTAAAGACACCTCTGATGGCTCTGAAACATGTTTCAATGGCTACATAATGTTGAGAATACCTGAAATCAAAAAAAAAATCGCTCCAAAAGGTTCAGTAATGTGAAAGTTATGACTAACAGAAGTTTCATCCAATCTGGCCTAAAAAACTCCACTAACTTTGGAGTAACTGCAATTAGCTCCACCAAACTAGAAATTATCGCCAGAATTGGGGGGTCCGCTCCAGTTTATCCATGCGGTTTAGTAGGCAATAATTTTTTTTGGGTCGGCGGTCACATGGACCGTTCGAACCCGTCGGACTTAACCGTTGGCCCAACGATTTCATAACCGTGGCATTAAGATGTTACCGTAACTCCCACCGCCGAATAACATGTGAACACATCTGCTAACCGTGAATGTCGGAGTCTATAGAGCCAGGGTTTCGAGTCTGCAGTTCTATGTATAGGGAGCTAGCCCTTAGGGGCTAGCCCCCTTTCCACCCCATTCAATCCTTTGATAAAATTCATATACGCAATGTGACCTTTGTATATTAAGAACCATAGTGCGAGAGGGTCGGTCGGGCCTGTGGGCTGGCGGCCACCCGACCCGGGGTCGAATCTTTCCAACTCCAAATCATTTTTGCCACGTGGCGGCCTCTGGGCCTGCCACGTGGCAGATGTTGATTGGCCCAAAAACATACAATCAATCAAATCCTCCAATCCGCATATGCCAAGTGTCGAGATGTAATTTGTTGCTGAAGGAATATTCCATGGAATATTTTGTGGAATATTCCCAAAAGTTTATGTGGAATATTCTTTTTTTAATATTTTTTTAATCAAATTCAACCCAAGTCAAACTGGACTTTTGAAGGAAATTGTGAATTTCAAACTTGAATAACTTTCACATAAAGTGTCAGATTTGAGTGTCGTTCACGGCATCAAGATCGTATCGACGAGACCTATCTAGTTGTTCTAGTTTCAACCAATTCTGAGAAGTTCCAATTTTGAGCATTTTCTTCACTTAGGACATGATCATCTGATCAGTTGACAACAGTGTGGGATCGGATTCGAAGCCGACCATCGTAGTTGTTGTGATGGTGTTGTTACAAGAGTTAGGGAGAAAATGTGAACCAATATGGATTGAAGAAAACTCCAATAAATGTTTCCAAGGCATTCAGGGATGGAAGAGGTATGCAATCAATATGCATGTTTCCTTGTACTTTTCTTCATGCTTTTTGGGTGGTTATATCTATAATTTGGATTTGATGGCCTCTTATTATCTATTACTGGTGTTTTCGATATCTAAAGGGGATATTACAAACATTTTATATGTTTGAAGGGTTGTAGAATCATTAGGGCACACTGAGCAAAGATTTATATTTTAGGGGTTGCACCACAAAGATCAAAACTATTTTTTCTTATGTGCTAGATCTTGTACTTCTTGGAGAAATGCTCCTTAATCATGGTATTTCCTCCCAAAATTCATATTCAATTGAAAACTATATTTCCTCACATCCCCTGCATTTCTATGTTTTGCACAATTGTTCGATAAGGTTCAAACCCACTAGGGAAAGCACAAACAAAAATGGAATCGAGGGGAAACATTGCATCCATTAAATGGAAACCAAACTCAGAGCTAGAGAACCCCAAGAGGCGTTTTGTAGCCCTTTAAAAATGGCTTCGAGCCATGTGCTAGCCAAAACTAGAGTACCCAAAAAATGCACAATTGGAATAGGGAATAGGGCCTTTGAACTGCTAGATGGTTGCCCTATCGAATTCTTAACTTTGCTTTCTAAAGACCTGGTAGGCCCGGAAACCCTGTTATGGTGACATTTTGATCTGAAATCCAAATGTGAATGGATAAAATCTTTGGGACTAGCCCAAATTTGTTGAAAACCCCCTCCTCTAGAGCATAATCCACCAACTCCTCCTCATCCACATGGGTTCGATAATAAGAAACCAACATCTCATTTGAAAAGCATATTTGATGAGTAGTTGTGTGTCTTCAAAGGGTTTATCATGGTAGCCATCTATGTACTTAAAAAATGTATGTCATGTGGATAAAAAAATCATGCTTATCATTTAATGTTATTTTTCATTTTGACAAGGATATCAGAGCCTAACATTTTCCAAATCCCATTCACTCTTTGTCAAAACTACGTCATGCTCTAGTCTGAAACTCCACACCCCTTTCTCTGTCTGCAATTTTTCCATGGGCCTATAGGGTTTCTCCAATTTTTAATTCCTCTCCCATGGTAGAGATGTTGTAATTTCTTATTTAACATTTTGACTTCGTAAAAAAAAAAAAAAAAAAAAAAAAAAAAACATAAAATTAATTATAATAACTCTAATTATAATTAAAAATTAAACCAATCTTGATCCATCTTAACTCTAGATCTATAGCGTCGAGAGGGAGGGATCACATCCCTTAAGGTGAAAACCTATTTTAGAGGGAAATGTATTTGATCCCTCTGAGCACTTGATAGATACAAAGTTAAGATGGATCTAAGTCATATGCAATGAAAAAAATAAAAATAAAATTTGAAAGGACAAAAATCTTGCAAATTCAACATGATTTCTACCATTAAAAAACTAAATTTAAAATAGTTATTATATTATAATAATTTTATTGTTATTATTTATATTATAGTAAAATTTTTGCTTAAAACGTTTTAAATCATTTCAATTTAATTTTTGCACTCCAATTCAAATTCAAATCAAAGAGGGTAGGGTATGGCCAAGGAGGATTGGTTGGAAAACTAGACATCGCTCCGTTAACAACACAATAGAGAAGAGTTGCAAACCAAACATTGCTCTGTTAATAACACAATAGTGCAGAGTTGAAAACCAGACACCTCTCCGTTAATAGCACAATAGAGCAGAGCTACAGAAGGGGAGCTTAACGCTCTTGCATTGCATAGTTTGACACATGAAAATATGATGAAGGGGTGAGATTACTTCGAATCAGGAAAAGATGATGAAGAAATTATTTAGTTTCAAGAAGAAGAAGATGACCCCTCCTCCCCCATCTATGGAGGAGGTTTATGAGAAGGTAAGCATTTAAGAATTTATTACATTTTTAATGTATATGTTACCTGTTTAATGTAGTTTCCATGGATGATCATACTAAGTAGCTATGATAATCTATTGTGTAAATTATTTTATTGGTTGTGGTAGATGAACAAGAGAGGCGATGTGATTATGAATATATGAATAAATTGGATACAGAGCTCTGGATATACAAATAAAGGTCTGAGCCGGTTCTTCTCATAATGCTCCCAAATCACATGCTATGCGCATCCTCAAGAAGTAAAAAATGTATGTATATATGCTCTGCATTTTGAACATTTGTGTAGGTTTTAATTTTTTTAATATTACTATGTTTAATCACACAAAACAAATATATGCACAACTAAATATTATAATTTGGATACAAACAGTAAAATTGAGTGGTGTTTGAAGTGTTGTTTGGTTGGGGGGGGATTTCTAACCAGTGGGTGTAGGGATTTGAATATTGTTGGCAAAAAAATAGACCTCATAAGCTAAGGTGGATGTCCTAGGTTGTGTTGTGTGGGTGGGTTGGGGGTTTGAATCCATCTGGAAAAATATGTGTAGATTCATAATCTAAGGTGGTTTTCCATGCTTCTGTTACTTTTCAACATAACATGGATGAAATCTGTAACGCACCCCTGATCCACTATGATAAATGCAAGTGGTTGCTATATTGACTCAATTGCCAAGTACAGTTATGAGGATGTTATTCATACAGATAATGCATTGAAGTTACATATATGCTCATGGGAATTCTAGAACATGGAATAAATGGCTCTTCACCCTCACATTTAGGCTATACACTGGAGAAAACGACATCACTCTACTATAGGGGTCCTGGGAAAAAGAACTGACTGTCAGACACACACTAATAGGCTGATATTTTTTAGTTGGTATTAATAGCTTCCCCTTACATTAGGGTGAAATGAGAGAAAAAATTGAATTTAATTTACTATATGGTTGGAGTCGTGGAATACAAGGTCGAAACAATGGAGCTTTGTGCACTTGGAGCATGTGATATAAGATATGTGTTGAGAATTTGGTAGGGCATAATTTAATTCAATTCTATTACTTGATAACTACTTGTGTTATACATTTTATACTTTTATTACTTAGATTATGTCTCCATTAGCTTACTATGTCTTTCATCAAGTCAATTATAAAAACACAAGAGACTCAAATTTTAGGCTCTTCAAGCCAGGGCCAAAACCTCTCCCTATTAGAGAGGAAAAACCAATAATCATTATTCTTATAGATCATCAATTGACAAGTACCATAACAATGACCTATACCCTTGACACTAGTAAGCCTCCAAGACCTTGTCACTGCTCTTCTAGGCTCCTTGTGTTGATCTTCTTTTCTGCACCATGCTAGACCAGTACTAGGGAGAATCGGTCCCTGTTCTAGTATCCTGAAATGATGTGCTCCTTCTCGGTCTTCAAGAGACTCTTCCTCGACCTACCTTCATGCACTCTTGATGCCATAGAAAGAGATATCATTCCTTGTTATGATGCCTTATTTTCATGTTTATATATTCTTCCTTGTTGTTGTGTATGTCATTGAACTTAGGAAAGAGAGTGAGATCAATGATAGAGGCTAGCACTGCCTCTCCTCCGCATTGATCTCAATCCTTTCAATGACCCTTTTCTTTGTTGTCGAGATAAATATTTTACGCATTGTCTATATACCTTTTATGAATTGTATTGTAGACCTTCTTCTACGTTGTGGTAGCCTTTGACCTCCTTGAAATATGTGAAGGTTATTATACTCAAAAAAAAGATCTAATGAAGCCTTCCTTCTTCATCAGATTCCTCCTCTTCTTCACACCAAAATTCAGACTCAAATCCGCATTGAGATTCAGACTTATCCGAACTCTTGATTACCAAATGAGGTCGTAGTTCGGTCTATTTATATGGATTGTCTCCCTCTGCCTAGGCCGACATGATCTCTTGTTTTTGGGCCGACATAACAAGGAGTGACTTCAACATATTTGGGTCAAATTTTTCTAGCATCTTCTATAGCATTTTGATAAGGTCTTGAGTCATACATTTACATCAATAATTTTTTCTTTACAAGTGTAAAAACACTTCATATACATGACTCTAAATTATACATTTATGACAATATGGAAAACCCCTAAAGACATCAAGAAGAATTCTTTGACCTATAATAGAAACTCCTTGCTCATGAAACCCATGAGTCAAGCATTTGCAAAATAAATTGTATTACCTTTTTTTTATTCATTACATAAATTCATAATTACAAGTAATTATTAATACCGAACCTAGTTACACTTTCCAACAATCCCTCTTAACTAGGGAGGTATTCATAATGGTACATGGTCACTTTCAATCTGAATAATCTCATAAGAATAATTTGATTAGTAATCCATATGTTATAGCATCATATTATCCAATTTTTTCATAGTGCAAGGCCTTAACTAAAAGCTCCATCTCTCCGCGAGACTGTGAGCTACAATTTTGGTGAGACCAATTATTATAGACACCTTAATCATTATTTCCAAGGTACATACTCCACCCAGGTTTTGATTGAGTATGACCTCTAAGGAATATCCTTATCGGGATAGCTAATCATCAAATAATATCCATCCTTTCACGATTACCCTTTATCAAAATGTCTTATCACATTCTCAAAGAGTATCAGATGCTAGATGATTACACAATCCTACGTTCTATCTTCCAGTGAAGACCAGAATGATGTGTCTATTTCTCCATCTTAACTATGGAGAACATATTCCACAGATGAATATTAAGAATGCCCCTAAGATTTCTTCTTGGCTTAGGAATCATAGAGTTTCTTCCAAGTAAGAAACTTATTATCAGGCTCCCTCTTAGTTAGGGACTTGTAGTAGCAATGATAAAAACATCCAGCTGCTCATGAAGGACTCCTTCCACTGATTCCATGAATTGAGGAGCCTTCAAATTTGGGATCTCTTCTTAGAGCATAGATCACCCATCACTTTCATCCAAGAGCCATGTCTTCTATCAAAAAGTGATCCATCAGTCTTCTCATATCGTTTAGATTCATGTTATGTTTCTTTATTTTGAACCATATATCCTCCAAGGATCTTTCATCCTTCCATATGGTTTTAAACTTGTGGAAGACATATACTTCCATTTGGCAGCCCTGCATAAGCTCGTCAAATTTTATTCAATTATAAATATGAATACTTAAATCAAAAGTTACCTCAGTGATGATCTTTCACCATGACATCCTTCTTGTAGGCATCAGAATCCTTCACATAAGTTGACACATATCCAAAATATATGTATTTCCAAGGGTCTTCATATTTTTCTAACTTCTTATCAGAGTCTACATATCTTCCTAGGAGATTTCGTAGTCAAGTCTTCTTGGATTTCGGATGATAACTGCCTCTTGAATTTCACGGTCTCTTATTTTCTTTTTCTACGCAACTTTATTTCATTCCCAAGAAATTCAAGTATGTAGTTCCTTGTTTGTACAAAACCACCTCATATTCCATATGAGGACATATTGTTTTTATTTCATTAGTTTTTTATCATGTCTATTGACAACCTGTGCATCGGAAGAGTTTATGCTTTCTTTGATTATACTTCTTCTATTTGCAACCATATGACCTGTCTATATAGCATCCAATGTTAGCATAAATATATATATGTACCTCATTTACTTTCTTTGAGTCATACTGAAGCATATTTCCTTGGAGTGAAGATTTTTATATCCTTGACCCACTTCATCAATATGTCATCATTTCTAATCCTAGAATTTTGCAAGTTATAATTTCTCAAGGAAACATATTGCTTTCTTTCTAACCAGTGAGTCCAAAGAGGACTCCATTAGAAAATGTCAACCTTTGTTTACTTAGTGATTATTTAATGATGACCTTTGATCTTGATGAATTCCTTCTATAAATGTTGTTTTTCAGTGAGGTTCCCAAGAGCCTCTTATATCATAGATGTCACATATGTGTTACAGACATCCTCTTACAACGAGTGCTCCTCCTTCAAGGCTTCCATAATGATGCCAATCCTGGAGTGATTCATTTATCTAATATACCATGCTTCCTAACATAATATTTTACAACCTGATAGATACCTCTTAAAGAGGAAGATGATCTCAATCATAATAGAGATCTTTCATTTCTTCTTTCTTAGGCTTCTTTGAATCTAGTTCTACCATTTTTCTGAAGATATGGGCTTCTTCCTTTTTCCTATTGTTACCATTAGATTTGGGACAATATTTCATTACACCCATAGAAACGTACCTTATCCATGTTTCTTCTTTTCTTCTTGAGGACCAAACTTACCGAATCTTCCCTTTCTCCTTGATATGGAAACATAGGATTGATTCTCTTCATTTGATCCTATTTCCATTTTATATTTTAACCGTGTCTCTTTTAATTCTCATAGAGACCATAGATCCTGGAATGGTGTTGCTTCTTTCTTCCAATATATGCTTTAAGTGAGTTTTCCATCCCTCTGGCAGAGCATTCAACATCATTGTAGTTATTTCTCTATCAAATATTTCTTCTCCCAATTCCTGTAATTGATATTGTATTTCGAAAATATTCATAAAGTACGAATTTATTCTCTCATCTCTAGAAATATCCAACTTGTATAGTTCTTGTCTTAGAGATATTACTTCCCCCGCAGTACTTACCGAGAATAGCTCCACCAATTTGTCATATATTTCTTTTGAAGATTCTAGTTTTGATACATAGAGGATGAGAGAGTCCTTTATGGATTCTTATAAGAATCATGTGGGCTCTTATGTCTTCCTTGAGTATCTTCTTTTGAAGTCTTTGATATATTTCATGACTTCATTACTTAGATTTTTCCTTTTCTCCCATGCAAGAAAGTTTGAAACCCTAACCAATTTGTTGCTTTCTTTGCAAAAATACATTTTGGAATATTCAGATGAAGTCATGAATATACTTCCTTGAATTGATACTTTTCTTCTGCAACTAGCTTCTTTTTTTATGATGATATAGATAGTAGTAGAAGCTTCCTCTTATATTGACTTCTTCAAGAGTTGTGTAAAGCTTAGAGTATCTTCAATAGCTTGATAACTTCAAAAAAATGATGATTTGATGATGTCTCCAATAATGTTGATTGATCCGAATGGAAAATGGCATCCACCCATGTTATCCATCCACCCATGGAATTTACCCATGGTATTGTAAATGGCATCGACCCATCGTATTTATTTTCCTATGGTATTGTAAGTGACATATATCCATGATATTCATTCACCCATGGTATGTATCCACCCATGGTATTCATCCACACATGGAATTTACCCATGGTATTGTAAGTGGTCTCTACCCATGGTATTGTAACTCAAAAAAAGACTATAAATAACAAGCCTCACTTTGTAAAAGGACAGATTTTCCACCACAATGTAGCTTCTACAGTTATTCTATGTTTTAATAAAAACAAGTTTCTTTGTGGTTTTATTTGCAGTGCGTTCTCTCTTTTTTTTGGCATTCTAATTTTGCAAATATTGTCAGATCCATTTAATTTTTTTAGATCTTCGAGGCCTACCCCCAAGATCTGGATCAGTGTTATCAGATTTAGGTTATGCCTCCATGGGACTGAGGGTTTGAAACATATTTCAGTTTCAATGTTTTGCAGCAATCTTCAGCAAACTCCGTGAATTTTTTTTGGGCTGCGAGTTTGCAGATCAGATATGAACTTTTTGGTGAAAAATTTACAAAAAAAAATACCATTTTTGGATTCCTTGCGATAAAATACTCAAATCCAAAAAAAAAATAGGCCGAATTGGAGTTCGGATGAGGGAGATATCGCTGATTCAAAATCAGCAATGTTGCAGCAATTTTTCTAACGACAATTCATGGACGGCAGATATCCTATCATTTATTGTAGTTTTCAGTGGGAAATTTCAAATAAATGGTTACATATTTTCACTCACCTTGAAAAATCACCTGATTTCAAAAAAAAATCGGTCGAATCGGAGTCCAGACGAGGGATTTATCGCTGATTTAAAATCAGCTATTTTTTTTTTCAGAAATTTTGTGACGGCAGGATAGTTCCAGTGTGAATCTGAGAGTCTAGGGTCTCCAGATATCGATTCCGAATATATGAAAAGATACAGAATGATCATTCCCTTTCCAAAAATAGCTAATAATAAATATTCTGAGTTATATTGACTTATTTATGCTCATTTTAAATTTGGAGCAGCATTCGGAGCAGGTTCCCTTTGGAGACGTGCCCTCCCACCCCGCTTTAGTAGGCACCTGCTTCACATTCATCAGTTTCAGCATAGCAGCATTCGGCTTGGGTTATTTGGAGACATGCCCTCCCACCCCAAGCTATGTAGACACCTGCTACTTCATCAACAATCAGCATCACGGTTATGGGTCAACGTCACAAAATCCTTCTCATTGAAGTCCATTTTCTAGGCCGCACACTGTTAGTAACACAGTGGGTCACAAGCATTACAGGGTATCTCTATCCTCGGATATTCTTTTTTCATGGTTTTGGTTCATCCACAAACTCACACTTCATCGAATTCCATTTGCTAGGCTGCACACTGTCAATATCACAGTTGGTCACAAGCATTACAAGGTATCTCTATCCTCGGATCTTTGTTCATCACGGTTATGGATTGACTACACAAAACCCTTCTCTTCAGTGGCTCTGCATATTCAAAAGACGCTTCTCAGAAGGGAACTTCACACAATGGGGACCATTACTTCTTAAGGAGGGAGGAATGATCCGAATGGAAAATGGCATCCACCCATGTTGTTCATCCACCCATGGAATTTACCCATGGTATTGTCAATGGCATTGACCCATCGTATTTATTCACCTATGGTATTGTAAGTGAAATCTATCCATGATATTCATTCACCCATGGTATGTATCCACCCATGGTATTCATATACACATGGAATTTACCCATGGTATTGTAAGTGGTCTCTACCCATGGTATCCACCTATGGTATTGTAACTCAAAAAAAGGCTATAAATAACAAGCCTCACTTTGTAAAAGGACAGATTGTCCACCACAATGTAGCTTCTACAATTCTTTTTTGTTTTAATAAAAACAAGTTTCTTTGTGGTTTTATTTGCAGTGTGTTCTCTCTTTTTTTTGGCATTCTAATTTGCAAACCTTGTCAGATCCATTTCAATTTTTTTTTAGATATTGGGGGCCTCCCCCCAAGATCTGGATCAGTGACTTGGCTTCAATGAGATAGCTTGAAGATAAATATCACCTCCTTGATCTTGAATTTCTTCTTGAAAGGACCTTGATGTATAAGTCCATTGAGTAAGGTCTTTGATCTTCTTAATATAAGCAGGAGTTTTCCAGACTTCCTGAGTTGTTGTTGAACCAGAATCTTCTTCCTTGGATACGAGTTTTGAGCACGAGTACTTAGATCTCTTTTCTTTGAAGCTTTCCTTTAAAAATGATCTTCTATCTTCCAACGGTACTTGAGTGTCTTCTTGTCAAATATCCCTTTCTAGCACCTTAGATCTAATACCATGTTGATAATTTGGTAGGGAATAGTTTAATTCAATTCTCTTACTTGATAACTGCTTGTTCTATACTTGTTATACTTCTATTACTTAGATCTTGTCTTCATTAGCTTATTATGTCTTTCATCAATTCAATTATCAAAGCACAAGTGACACAATTTTTTGGATCTTCAAGCCAGGGCCAAAACCTCTCCCTCTTGGATAGGAAAACCCAATAATCATTCTTCTTATATATCATCAATTGACAAGTACCATAACCATGGCGTAGACCCTTTACACTAGTATGCCTCCAAAATCTTGTCACTGCTCTTCTAGGATCCTTATGTTGATCTTTTCAACACCATGCTACACCAGTACTAGAGAGACACAGTCCCTAATCTAGTATCCCGAAATGATGTTCTCCTTCTCGGTCTTTAAGAAACTCTTCCTTGGCCTACCTTACTGTACTCTTGATGCCATAGAATGAGATCTCATTCCTTGTTGTGATGCCTTCTTTTCACGTTGTGATGACCTTATTCCTTGTTGCTATGTATTTCATTGAAATTAGGCAAGAAAGTGAGATCAATGACAAAGGCTAGCACTACCTCTCCTCTGCATTGATCTCAATCCTTTCAATGACCCTTTTCTTTGATGTCCAGATACATATTTTATGCACTGTCTATACACCTTTTATGCATAGTAATATTGTAGACCTTCTTCTATGATGTGGTAGCCTTTGATCTCCCTGAAATATGTGAATGGTATTATACTCAACATAGAGATATAATTAATCCTTCCTTCTTTGTTGGATTCCTCCTCTTATTCACACCAAAACACAAACTCAAATCCACACTGAGATCTCAGACTTATCCTTACTCTTGATTACCAAATGAGGTCGCATTTCGGTCTATTTATATGGACAGTCTCCCTCTATCTGGGCCAAATTAATAAGGAGTGACTTCAACATATTTGGGCCGACTTCTTCCAGCATCTTCTATTTCATTTTGACAAGGTATAGATGCATACACTTCCATCAATAATTTTGTACTTACAAGTGTAAAAACACTTCATATACATGACTCTAAATTATACATTTATGACAAGATGAAAAAACCCTAAATACATCAAGAATAAGTCTTTGACCTATAATAAAAACTCCTTGCTCATGAAACCCATAAGTCAAGAATTTCCAGAATACATTTTATTCTCTTTTTTTTCTTCATTACATAAATTCATAATTACAATTCATTATGAAGACCAAACCTAGTTACACTTTCCAACAATATGTAGAGGTGGTGTTTAATTTTACTGGGGAAGGCACAAGAGGAAAATGGTTTTCACCTTTCAAAGTATCTACTTTAATGGCTTGTTCTCACTAAAAATTTTTGTGCAATGGGGCCTCAAACAAACAAAGGACCACTCAAATAACTCCAATATTTGGGTTGATTTATGCAAGTCCTGACGAATCCCACTTGTTTATATAGCAAGGAGAGATGACTCCACACCATGTTGCACAAGTTCTGAAATCATACACAGATCCAAAACAAGCACTGAATTTATTCACATGAGCAGCTCATAAATCAAAATTCTTGCACCACATATAGGCATAAAATTCTATGCTATAAATTTTGGGGTCAGACCACATGTGAAATTCAATGATAAATTATGGATCTGATGGTGAAAAAACAATGTAAGCCTAATTCCCTTACTTTTATAACAAGTTTTTTGGTTCATTGGTGCTCAAAAATGGACCTGCTCAGAATTGGTTTCAACCTGAATGATTGGATAGGCCTCGTCACTACAATTCTGGCACCGCAAATGGCACTCAAATCCGACATCATATGTGAAAGTTATGCAAGTTTGAAGTTTTCAGTATCCTTCAAAAATCCAGTTGACCAAAGTTGACTTTTGACTCTCGAAATATTTAAAAAAAAAATATTCCAAAGAACATTTTGAGAATATTCCTTGGTATATTCCCCAAAATATTCCTTTGAAATATTCCCTTTGGATGAATCACATTTTGACAAGTGACAATCGTGGATTGGTTACTAAATTGACTTTTTGGATTCACGGGCCAAAAGAAAGCTGCCATGTGGAAGGCCCGAAGGCCGCCACGTGGCCTAGGGATGGTCTTGTAAAATTTTTGGGCTTCCTGCGGATTTGAACACCCGACCTCACGTTCACAAAGCCAACACCCGACCAATCTAGCTACATGTTAGTTCTTAATCTTATGGCGCGGCGGGTTTGATTTAAGGTTTGAAATTGTATTAGGTGGACAAATTAAAGGGCTCGCCCCTTAGGGATAGCCCGACTCCACATGAACCAGTGCCCACGTCCAAGAGCTAAGCCCAGCGGTTACCAATCCACCCCAACCGTTAGCTGTTAAATGCACATGTGGCTAGCACAACATTTATGTTAAATGCCACAGTTCTTTTAACAGGTTTCTCCAACAGTTTCTGGCGGGTTTGGTGCATGTGACTAGCATTCCCCAACATTAAATGCCAGCGCACTGACCACCGACAATTCTAGAGTGCTTTCACCAATTTCGTAGTTTCAACCATTTTAGCGCCTTTAACTCCAGTGTCTCCACATTTAGTGGAGGTTTTCAAGGGGACATTGGGCAGAAGTTTGTTTTTGTCATAACTTCTTCAATATGGGACCAATTTGGATGAAATTTTGGTCAATTTTGGGTTTCTTCAGCATTATGGAGTGTTTGGGATATGTTGTAGAGTGAAAAAAGGTGTTCTATGGCCATTGTTTCTTCAAGGAAGCTTGGAGAGCCATCAGGGCCATCAGGGAAATGGAGTTGTTTTGGGCTATACTTCACTGTTTAAGGTGAAACAAAAGACATTTTTAGCTTATTTCTGTCTTCTAAAGTCAATCTCACAGCTATTTTTTCCTTTTTATACATATTTTTCTTTGTATAACCATTTTAAGCAACTTAATAGAGCAAGGACATGCCCATTGGGAGCCTTGGACCCGGCAGATGTAGCCCGGGAGAGGTGAACTGCCTCATCATCTTGTTGTGTGATATTATGGTGAAGTTTATTTGCTGTGTATTTCTGATTTAAGATGTTAAACAGTAAATTTAATTAACTTTCCCTCACACAAAAACTTAGAAACAATTACCAAAAACACATTGTTTAACCTACAACTCAAGGAGAACATTTTGCACACTTAAGTAAATGGAAATGGATACTTTTAATAGCATTTATAAATACTTCCATTTTCATATCAGATGGTATCAAAGCTAGTGTTTTTGAGCATTAGGAGAGCTAGTGTTTCTCTCTGTATTATTCTTGTGCAAAAGAATTTGTTTGAAAGACTGCATTAGAACCCTTGCAACAGTGTTTAGCCATTTTGGGGCAGAATTTGTTGTAGGTTTTTTAGGCTTATTTGGCTGAAGTTTAAGAGATAAGAAGTATCCATAAACATGTTTTCAAGAAAAGGTGTTTAAACAGTGTAAAAGATTGATTGTTTTACTGTTTGCAAACTTATTGTGGTTTGAGTTTGCTTGAGTTTTGGGGATAGCTACTGATTAGCTAAGTCTTGGAGAGAACAAAAAAGGAAGTAAGGGCTGAAGGTTTCTTCCCTACCCCAAAGTACCTTAATATCTCCATTGGAACACAAACCCTCTTGATTGATTGTTTGTCAAGAAACTCTTGGAGTTTGTTGGTTGTTTGACTGCTTGAATAAGAGTATGGTTGTAAAGACATTTGGTTAAAAAAGCTTTGTCATTTGTTTTGAAAAGCTTTGAGAACTTTGTTGAAGTTAATTTGTTCATTAACATCATAATGACAACTTCTACAATTGAAGTTTCCTCCTTCACAAGATTCTTCAATGATGATATGAAGCATGACTTTATTATATTGAAGGATATGGTACAAACTTTGTTTGAGGACAAAAGAGAAAGTAATGAACTTCGTGAACAGTTGTTTGCCATGAAGGAAGAGAAGGAATAGATTCTTCAAAAATTGCATGATATGGAGAGGAAAATCCATCAATCCAAAGAGGCTTTGACCAAGAAAATACATGAGGAAGAGGTAATCCATTCTAACTTGTCTTCAGTTTCCTCTTTAGAAAGGTGTGTTGGTTCTTTCAAAAAACATACAAAGGGAATAGGGTCCAAATTAATGATTAAAATGGGCTATGAAGGCAATGGGTTAGGTAAGCATGCACAAGGCATGGTTGAACATGTTCTTGTTGAGGAATGACCCAAGAATATTGGTCTTTGTTATGTGCAGTTTAATGGCGAAGATTCCAAATCTTTGAAGGCATGTGATGCCAATTTAAAGAGAACCTTTATTCCAACTTCTAAGATGAAAATATGTCAAATTTTTTTCAAAGATGATTGCCATTTCTTTAAGCCTTTGTTGCAGCAAGAAGAGGGTAGACATGCAGCTTATGGCATGCATGCAAGTTCAAACAGTTCTCAAGACAAAAACGGTGATGTTAGTCAGAAAATGAAAGTTGTAGCCTCTACTAGTTCATCTTCTCATGAAGAAAAAAAGGATGAACATTCGAAGCAGCACAAGAGCTATAAGTCTTCTCATGATAAATTTGATTGTGTTTCTACAAAGCATGATAATTTTACATGCTTAAAAGGAAGAAAGTTTTTTTGTACATTTTGTGGTCAATTTAATCATCATGTTTCGAGATGCTGGATGAAGAAGAAAGAATACAGGAAGCAGATGAGACAAAGACAAATTTCAAGGAAGGTGCATAAGTGTTGCACATATTTCCAAAAGAAGGGACATGATGTCTCCCATTGTTGTACTTTGCATCCAACTGGTCGTCCAAAGCACATGTAGCAAGAGGACAGGAAGATTGGCACATTTGGAACTATGGATTCCATTATCGATGTGAAAATGGAAGATTCACATGAAGAAGTGTTGCAGCCGAAAAATTCACCATGGAGGTGGCCTGGAAAGAATTGGATGGACTTCTTAACACAGTAAGAAATACTCCTTTGAACATGCACATTTCGATTGTATGCATGTATTTTTGTTGAAAATTTTGACACAAGATTGCACATAAATGCGGTTCAGTTGAATGAATTTCTTTGTTGTTGCAAAATTTCGTCGTGGAGGTGAGAAAGAGGAGTATGATACTCGCTTATATTGCAGCAATATCTTTTAGTTCAGCTCTTATAGTCACCCAAATTTTTTTGGGATTATGTACTTGTTGGTACATGAAAGGAAGAGTTGAAGGTGTACATATGCATGGAAGTTGTATGTGTAAATAGCGAACTGTAAATAGGTTCATTGTACATTGATACATGCACATTTGTTTTTCAAGATGTATCATGTTATTTATCGACTTGTGTCGATTGTGTAGCACATGTTTGTCGACTTGTGTTGATTGTGTTGCACACTTTTTACATTGATTTTGTGTCAATTGTATAGCACATTTCATGTCGACTTGTTGTTGATGTCGCATGTTGCACGACTTATGTTGGAGCCACCTTGGATCATGGATCAAGGCAGTGATGTTCAGATTCCTTCTGCAAATTTCTCGCCAGAAATTTTCTGAGTGAGTTCAAGAAAGGCAGCTCTTGACAGGAGGATAAGGATTGAGGAAGGGAAGTGTGAATTTATTTCTATTTGTGGTTCAAATTAATTATCCATGCAAGGAAAGTGTTTTGAGACTGAAGAGAAGAGGGTGAAGTATTCTTAGTTGTTGTACAGATCAGTTTCAGTATTTTAGTGAGCTTTTGGGGTCCAAAATCTTCTCATTTGGGAGGTGTGATCAGGAGCTCAGTTCCAAGTTGAAAAAAAGCTCAAAAATGGAACTGCTCAAAATTGGTTACAACCTGAACAACCAGATAGGCCTCGTTGATGTGATTCTGGCACCGTGAACGGCACTCAAATCCACAATCGTATGTGAAAGTTATGCAGGTTTGAAGTTTTCAGTATCCTTCAACAATCCAGTTGACCAAAGTTGACTTTTGACTTTGGAAATATTAAAAAAGAATATTCCTTAGAATATTCCATTTGGGAGAATCACATTTTGACAAGTAGCAATCATGGATTGGTTACTGAATTGACTTTTTAGATTCACCGGGCCAATAGAAAGTTGCCACATGGCAGGCCCAGAGGCCGCCACGTGGCCCAGGGATGGTCTTGTAAAATCATTGGGCTTTCTGCAGATATGAACACCCGACCTCACGTTCGCAAAGCCAATGCTCGACCAATCCAACTACATGTTAGTTCTTAATCTCATGGCGCAGCGGGTTTGATTTAAGGTTTGAAATTGTATTAGGCAGAAAAATTAAAGGGCTAGCCCAACTCCACATGAACCAGTGCCCGTGTCCACGTGCTAAGCCCGGCGGTTACCAATCTGCTCCAACTGTGAGTTGTTAAATGCGCATGTGTCCAGCGCAACATTTATGTTAAATGCCACGGTTCTTTTAACGGGTTTCTCCAATGGTTTCCGACAGGTTTGGTGCATGTGACCAGCACTCCCTAACATTAAACGCTAGCGCACTGACCGCCGACAATTCTAGAGCGCTTCTGCCAATTTCAGAGTTTCAACCATTTTAGCGCCTTTAACTCCAGTTTCTCCACATTTAGTGGATGTTTTCAAGGGGACATTGGGCAGAAGTTTGTTTTTGTCATAACTTCTTCAATATGGGACCAATTTGGACAAAATTTTAGTCAATTTTGGGTTTCTTTAGAATTCTGGAGTGTTTGGGATAGGTTTCAGAGTGAACAGAGGTGTTTTACAGCCATTTTTTCTTCAGGGAAACTTGGAGGCCATTAGGGCCATTAGGGAAATGGAGTTGTTTTGGGCTATACTTCACTGTTTAAGGTGAAACAAAAGCCATTGTTAGATTATTTTTGTCTTTTGAAGTCAATTTGACAGCTGATTTTTCCTTTTTAGGCATATTTTTCTCTATATAACCATTTTAAGCAACTTAATAGAGCAAGGACATGCCCATTGGGAGCCTTGGACCCGACAGATGTAGCCCGGGAGGGGTGAACTGCCTCATCATGTTGTTGTGTGATATTATGGTGAAGTTTATCTATTGTTTTTTTATGATTTATGATGTTAAACAGTAAATTTAATTAACATTCCCTTACACAAAAACCTAGAAACAATTACCAAAAACACATTGTTTAACCTGCAACTCATGGAGAACATTTTGCACACTTAATTAAATGGAAATGGATACTTTTCATATCATTTACAAATACTTCCATTTTCATATCATTTGGGTTCAGAGGAGTTATCCAGCAAGATCCTCTAGCTCAGGAAGAGATGAAAGGACCTGGGTTTGTGCTAAATAGCATGTCATACAATGGTCTGATAACTCTACTATTAAAATCTGGATTTCAGAGAGAATCCATAGATGTATACAAGAATATGATATCAGAAAACTTGTACCTGGCATGAAATATTATTCTATACTTATGAGTTATTGGGGGAAAAGGGAGAAACAAGATAGGTATCAGAACTTTTTATAGAAATTAAAAGGTTGGGCTTGAAGCCCAATGTTTACACCTTCACAATCTACATCAAAGTTCTAGGGAGAGTTGGGAGAGTAAATTAAGCATGTGGGATGTTGATACAAACAAAGACAGAGGGTTGTGAATTGGATTTCATGGCCTTAACTAAATTGATGGATGCTCTTTGCAATGCTGGTAGATTGGATGAGGCGAGGGAATTGATAAGTGAAATGAGGAGAAGCAAATGCAGGCCTGATTCTATCACATACAGTTCTCTAATCCACAAGTATGGTGATTTCTGAGACATCAGTGTTTTCCAGGAGCTTTGGAAGGAGATGGATGATAATGGGTGTGTGCAAGATGTGATTAGCTTCACTACTCGTATAAATGCCCTCTGCATAATAGGAAAATTTGATGAAGCCTTTGGAGCATTGGATTAGATGGTGAAGAAGGGAAACTCTCCCAATTTGATTACTTAAAATTCTTTGATTATTGGGCTTCTCAAGACTAACGGATTAGAAGCACTGAAACTGTTGCGAGTAATTCATACCAATGAAAGAAAACCCACTTCTTTTACCTATAATTTCTTCATGGATTACTATGTTAAGGAGGGAAATTTCAATGAAGCATATCATGTCTTTTGGCAGATGAAGTGGAAGGGCATTGCTCCTGATGTTGTTTCCTTCAATATTTTTATTGATTTTCTTGGAAGAGCAGGAAAATTTAGAGAAGTGAAGGACCTTTTTTAAGAGATGAGACAATTTAGCCTTTCTCCTGATACGATTACATATAACATGATGATAAGATGCTATTGAAAATTAGGGAAGGTTGATAAATCCATTGAGCTTCTCTTTCAGATGATGAAAACAGAGTGTGATCCGGATGAAATGACATTTAACAGTTTGTTGAGCATTATTTACAAAGCGAGTAGAGTAGATGAGACATTGAAATTGTTCAACAAAATGCAGCACATTCATATATCTCATTCATATATCTCCTACCACTGCGACGTACAATATTTTGATTAATTGGCTTTGTAAAGATGGTAAGATCAAGGAAATGATAGATTTACTTAAAGATATGTGGGTAAGAAGATGCCCTCCAAATGTTATTACATGCAAATCAATCCTAGATGACCTTTGTAAGAATGGTGAAGTAGATTTAGCTTGCACGATGATGAAAAGAATGGAATAAAATGGGTGCAAGCATGATGATTTTACTTAAATTATATTAATTTATGGTCTTGTTAAATGAGATAGGATAGATTATGCTTTCCAATTGTTTAATCGGATGAAGGACGAGTTGTCTCCAGAACTTATCAGCTTGGGTAATCTCTTACTTGGGGTAGCTAAAGTTGGGCAGATATATTATGCTTTGGAATTGTTTAGGGAGTTATATCAAGTGAGAGGATTAGTTCTTGATGATAGCATGTGTGCAGCTCTAAGTGATGGCATGGGAAACGTTGGTAGGGTGATGAGGTAATATTTCTTTATGAAGAGATGTTGAACAAAGGTGTTGGTTGGGATGTTTATGTGGTATGCTCTCTTATCGATTCGCTATGTAAGGAAGGGAGAGTGTTTGATTCCCACAGATTGTTTGAGGAATCAATACATAGAGGTGTTAATTTTGATATTGTAGCATATAATGTTCTTATTGATCGCCTCTGTAAAGTTGGCGGTTTCCATAATTCTTGGAATATTTTCAAAGCGATGAAGACATTAGTCCATACTCCTGATGTTTTCACTTATAATTCATTCTTTGATGCTCTTGGAAAAGTTTCCAATATGGATAAATCCTTCATATTGCTTAGCAAGATGCTTGCAAGAGGATGCAAAATGGATACAATCACCTACAACACTCTAATTCCAGGCCTTGTATAGCCCAATAAAGTAGATGAGGCCTTAATTATGTATGATGACATGATGGAAAGTGGTTATCCTCCCTCACCCTTTACTTATTGTCCTTTAATTAATGGGCTTTGCAAGGCAAGAAGAGTGGATGAGGCAAACAATCTCTTTCAGGAGATGGCCAAAGTTGGGTGCATGCATAATTGTGCTTCTTACATTAGTCTTATGAATGCATTTAGGCAAGTAGGGAACTTACATGATATATGCAAACTTTTTGATGAAATATTAGCAGAGATAATAAAACCAGATCTAAAATCTTACTATGTTCTCATAGATAGCCTTTGTATGAAGGGTAGGATTGATCGTGCCCTTCACTTTTTTGAGGAATTGAAAACTCACTACTTGAAGCCAGATACACTCTCTATAATATCATCATTGATGGATTGAGAAAAGCATAGAGGTATATGAACTTATGAAGGGATTAATAATTTTCAATGAAATGAAAAAAAAAATGATTATGTTCCAAACCTATTCATCTATAAATCATTGATAAACCACTTTGGAAATGTAGGCACGGGGAAGCAGGCATAGGAATTATATAAAGAACTACTATCAAAGGGGCATGTACCAGATGTTATGATTCATAATACATTGATCTGTGGGTTCAGCAGAGCAGGCCAACTTAACCGTGCATATGGAATCTTTAAAGATATGATTTCTCATGTTTGTAAGCCTACTCCAGTGACATTATCTTACCTACCTAATTGATTAAGCATCTTTAAACTTCACAATCTATGAATTTTGTGGATTTTAATTTTTTATACCAAAAAGAGGCACCTCTCCTTTTCTTTCCTACTCAAAAATCCTGAAAATCGTTATATGCATCTCTCCCTTGCTTTCCTCAACTTTTTGTTTCTAGATGTTAAACATTTGCATCTCTTTGTGGCTTAACTAGAAAGAGTTATTTAAATTTTAAGCCACTTGTTTTTTTAAAAGATGCATTTAGCGCAAACACTCCAGTTTATTTTTCATATTTCTAACCCATAAAGATAGGACTAAGAGGATGGTCACTTCAGAATATACTATGAGATCTATTTCTTCCTCCTTTGAATACCTAAGTGTTGCATTATACGTTTACAAGGGCTTGCGTTTATTAGGTATTTTACTTACCTCTGCACTAGAAAGGTTTTTTTTGTTGATCTTGCAGGTTGTTGTAGAGGTAAGTTCATTTAGGCTACTGATTTTTATATTGACTACTTATAAGGCATCCACACTCCTCATGCTTATGATGGTGGGTCATAGCATTGTTTTGGAACAATAGCCTCAAAAACCCATAGTTACTGAGTTCGAATTCTAATTTGATTCGATACAAAAAATAAAATTAAAAAATAATAAAAAATAAAAAATAATAATAATAATAATATAATAAGATATAAAAATATAAAAATAAATAAAACAAAAAATCCAATATGGAAAAATCACAGAGTATACATTTTACACACAAAAACATATTAATTTTCCTCTATTTTCAGCTCCTTGCCCTTGGCCGGACTATTTGCCTCTATTTATTTTGAAGTTTGAGACATTTCCTTGTGCTAATTGGATAGAAATGTTGTTCATGTATCTAATGATGTATAAATCTATCCACACAAAAATAGAGGCACATAAAGTTGTATTTTTTTAGGAATATGAGCAGTCTCAATCTCAACTCAAATCTACTTGTTATTACACACCACATCTCTTATTCTCCCAACTTAACAGCAGAAGAGGGAGATATTTTGATTTATTACAAATGACATGGTGTTTAAGCAATGCCATGAATATATCTTCATATATATTGATGATAAGTATGACATAACTACCATGTTGAGTGAGTGGGAGTGGGAATGCTTTATCTCCTTTTTGTTGTGGATGGACTATCAAATATGCAGCATATTTCATCAATAGAGTGGATTATTTCTAAATAAAAACAAAATTGTTGGCTTTACATATTTGATAAGAAGGGTGCAGACTACAATTTTCATTTGAAATGGAATTTCATTGTTATTCCAAGTTAGTTGCATTGAGGATAGAGTTATATACCTTGTACATGGGCGTCATTCATTAATAGTTGACGTCGTTAATTAGTTTTTATTGCCTAAATCATTGAACAATTAGGAGAAGTCTAAAATTTCTCAAACCACTATAAGAAGAAATAAACACACACACCAAACCATGATGGAGTCTTAGCATTGAGCATATTGATAGATCTAGTTCAATTGGACAACAACATGTAAAGGAGTTGCACTGAAAATTGAGTTCTCAAAGATAGAGTATTTGCATGGTCTTGGTTATCATTTTGAATTATTATTGTTGATTGTTTGCAAGTTATACCAAAGAATAAGCCATCTCAATAATCCTCAACAGTGTTCTAGAGTGGTTTTCCACTCAGACTTACATAAAGAACAAATATCTAGTAGCCATTCTGAAGACAAAGATCTTTGCATAATGCTAAGAACAAGAATCACATTACAATTCCACAAGGATCCATGTTGGTGAAGCGAGTGGGTTATAGGTCCCTCATTTATAGATCAAAAACCATTTTTCATTTTTCCCTTATATTCAAGTTAAATTTGGAGGCCATTTTCACAAGTTTTCCCTTCCCCATGGCTTCCTAAGCTCTAAAATATTGTGTCACCTTGATTGGAACATGAACAATAAACATGGGTGCGATTCGCCCATTCTTCAACCGGGTCTCAACCTACCAATAAATAGTCCAATAAAAAATATATATATATACAAAATCATCACCTAATAATTTAATCATAATCAATCATATAGTAAAACAACAAGAGGCGATGAGTCCCAGGCACCATATCTTGCAATAATCTAACTCATTCTTAACAAACATGTTCAATAATCCCACATACCACAAAGAAAATCTAACTAACTTGAATTATTTAAAACATTGTACATTTGATGTCGGCTCCAGCCCAAACCTATAAAAATTATGATAAATGTGGAAGCAACAAACTCTGTTTGGGAATTTCTCAGGATAAAACATCTGAGAGTAGCTTATACCGACGACATAATCCACCTTTGGTAGGGCTACTCTCAGAAGTACTATGGGGGGGATTTCTGAGGCCTTCAATACATGACTTGTTCTTTGTGGGAGAGGGTTGCCTCTGGCTCTGGCTCTGGCTCTGTTTACTCCCTCCAAATTTGATGTGGAATTTTAGGCCATAAGTCTTATCATTAGATTTCTTGGTTTTCTCAATGGATGTTGATGCAGACTGCTTCAAGGAACTTGTGGATTCCAAAGTGGAAAAAATTTCACTGGCATCTACCTCCTTGGCATTCCTATTTTCTATTTCTTGCAATTCAAATTTCCTTGTGTGGCTCTGGTTTTTCTCTTTGGCTTCCAAGTCCTGGCACCAGTCACACACATTTGCCCCACCTAATTCCAATTGGTCAGAATACAACCTGATGCAGTATCTGCAAGAATGGAAACATATGAGAAATATGATGAAGATAAATGTCAAGGTAGGAGAAAAATAGAACATTAGTGGCTATGATTGACTGTATTGAATGAAATTACTGAGAAAAAGAGACTTTAATGTGTTTAAATCTATGGTGGCATCTGCTGCATCTGAACAAGCATTCCTGAAATCCAACGTCCCCACATAGGCATCATTCTCTTTGTTTACCTTTCTTACCATTTCTGGTGTTGTAGTAGTGTCACATGAGTGTTGATGAGTGTGGATTCGATCATGAGTATTGATGTATTTTATTACTAGCTTGTTTATAGTGTTCATTTAATTACTACCTCTTTAATAATAGTTGTTTTGTCTAAGTTGTCAACATATGTATATGTCTTTATGTTTTTGTTTTAGTTGTATTTCTTTTAAGTTATCAAATTGTAGTGTTATCAAGGGATAGTAGATACATATGTTGATGATCATTATTGCAATTGTAAGATATTCAACAATAAAATTTTAAAACCATTGTTATGAGGGATGTGTTCATTTAGTCTCATTTGTGTTGTTTTCCATCAGATAGATTCCTGAAAAATGCAAATTCAGGGAAAATCCAAAAATGAACGTCGTGATTTTCTAAATTGTCAATTAACTTTTCTAGTATTCTCTTGAAACAAGAAAATCTATTAAATTTAAAGTGTGCTAATGGGATTATGAATAAGTATATTGTTTTTGAATTTGTCTTTTGCGCTTGTAGAATGTGGTACTGACCCTATTTCATGTTAAAGGGTTTTTATTCTTGGTTATGACAATGCTAGTAAGATGTAGGCCTTTTGTAACCCATGATCATTTTTACATGATGTATTTCCTTTGTGGACAGAAATAAGAATTCAGTTATCACCTCCTAAACTAAAGCACTGTTTATTTTATTAGGTGCCAACAAAGTATGTCATGTTATTGCAAGGTTATGATGTGATTGATTCTGACTCTCAAAATGTTTTTGCATCAGTTGCACATCAATTGCAGTGTCTTATGGTAAAGAAGCCCTATTTCATGTCTAAACTATGTTGTCCTTTATTTCACACTGATATATTAAAACGTTGAAATCATCCCTTGGCTAGTTGAAGTACTTGTGGGAGGACATAGTTATCATTAAAATGGAGAAATATTTAAACCCTTAAATTTTGCTTTCCAATTTATCAAATACTATATATTTTAATCCAACATTAGACGAGACAAAACTCATTAAAATAGTGTGTTATTATTGATGACTTTCGTTTAACTTAATATCAAATTTTTTGCACTATGTAGTAGTTAGAAAATGATGTGCCATTTGAAGGTTTGGTGTCACTTCTTAACATTTTTTATCAACCAGTTGTTGGTGAGATCAAATTTCAACCACCTAGGGATTATGAACTTCTGAGAGAACTTAAAATAAAGTTAGGTTTAAAGGGCAGACCACATTTTTTAACAGATATTTCCGCACTAATCCAACAATGCATCACAAGAGAACCATTTTGGGTATAAACACGGGCCCGTCTTGCATTTCATGGAAACTAGATCTTGTATCCTTAATATTTCCTACTTAGAGGAGAGATCTTGGAGAGATTCCTTATTGAATAAGATAAGTTGTCATTCTTGAATATTTCTCAATTTTTTGAACACTCTAAGTGACATTTGCATTAATTACCATTATCATTTGGTTGCACCTTTGGAATTCATTCTCCACTGTTTTTTATTACAGCCAATAGATGGTGCGCGGTAACTAGTGTATATTACCCATTATGATGAATCTCTAGAGTTGTTTAAATTAGCACCATATCATGAATCTTGGTTCATATAAATACTATCGAAAGACGTGTGAAATGGTATAATTCCTTTGTGACTAAAGGTATAATAGACTTTGAAAGCACCCACATGGTGTGAGAATAAATATATCAATTGATAATTTCCATTAGTATTATTTTTTCCCTAAGGAAAACCTCACGGGAAAATCCAAGGTATGTTTACCCAAATCATGGATGACATCCCTAGTAAAAATTTTGGTGTAGACTAGTGAACCTCACCAAGGGGGATTTTCACTAGACACTTGTTGGCATGGAACTTACCAAATGCCAAGCAACATTGGTATCGAACGATTGATCTAACCCCTTGGGATAATTTCCATGGTACTTGATGACAAGTAAGAACATATCCTTAAAATGGTTACCTTCATGTTGTTATGGACCAACTTTCCTTTCTCCTTGAAAACTCGACTTCATAAATGTACTAGAGAGGGAGCATTAGCAGATGCACCTACTCAGGGTCTAAGGATGATTGGTGAACTATATTTTCCATTTTGGTATCCTAAGTGAGTTGTTAGGGTATGAGAATCAACAAACTTCCATGCAGCTAAAATACACATAGTCAATTCCATTTGACATCCATTTCACTAACAAATTTTCCATGATCAACTGGTTTTCCATGCCTCTTATCCCACATCAAAAAAATTTCTCATTCTTTGAATGACTTCATATAAGACTTATTGTCAAATTGCTTCTTGATTTTTCCTTGAATATCTATTGGCTTTACAAAAGCCTTCCTCCTTTGCTTCGCCTCCTGATCTGAAGTAAAATGTTGCAGAAATTTGTATAGAGGAATCTTCAGATTGATAGGTAGGGTCATCTTCATTTCGTAGACTAGATCAAAAGTATTTTTACTTGTAGTTCTGTTCCTGGTGGTGAAATCTTCCCAAAGGGAAAACTTGAGTTTGTTGTCCCAACATTCCTTATTGTCTCTTAGGGTTTTCTTTACAATCTTAATCAGGTTCTTGCTGCTAAATTTGGTTAAGTTATTCTCTTGGGGATAATAATTTTATGAGGGGGAATTTTCCATAATTCAAACCAATCCTCACCAATTTAATGGATATGAATGCTTTGGCATTGTCTGTAGTGATTTTAGCAGAAACTCCAAGTCTTGTGATGATCTTTTCTTTTATGAAGTCAATTATCATTTTGTTGGTTGTAGGGGATTCTTCAACCGAACAGGAGAAATAATCAGTGGTAGTGATTGTCCATTTACTCTCACTACTTGAATTCTCATGGAATTTATCAACAAATTCCAACTCCCATTGTTGGAAAGGTGCTTCAACCAGCATAGGCTAAAGTGGCAAGGTTTCCACCTTTTGTTTTTCTGTAAATGTTTTACAAGACTGACGCGATTTCACAAATGTATGCATATCGGAAAATTTAATAGGTGAATAGTAACATGCTCTCAAAACTTGTGCAGAGTCATCTTTGCTAAATAGTGTCCACCATATAATCGACTGTGCATTTCCATATTTTTTTTGTACTTCTAGAGGATACATACATCAGAGGTTTAGACCATCTAGATTCTTCCATCCTAATCCTATATGCATTGGGAAATATTTTGTTGCAGTGAACCGCAATAATTTGTTTGTCACTACGCCAGTGACTAGGGCATGATAAATTTTGCAAAAGAGAAAATCTAAAAGCATATTTAGGACTTATCAAGATTGCTACTGAATACATTTCCTCTCCTTAATTTCTTGAAAAGCCTGCTTGGTTTCTTTATTCTATTTGAACTCTTGATCTTTCTTCAACATGGCTGAAATGGGTTTGGTAATTTCAGCAATTTTGTTATGAACCTCTTGATGAGGCTGATTTTACCAAGGAATAATTGAATTTCCATCTTATTGGGTGAAAAGGTTAGATGTTGAATATCTTCCACCCTTTTTGAATAACTCCTCACACCATCATTAGATATAGTATGGCCCAAGAGTTTTACTTCATTCAGACCAAAAACTAATTTCTTTGGATTAAGTGAGATCACAAATTATCTACATCTGCCATAACACATGTTTGAGATGTCAGACATGTGCATTCCTATATTTAGAGAAATTTGTTAAGTTTCTTGATAAATGACAATAATATTTTCGATGATGTCCTTCAATGCATAATCCATACCTCTTTCAAATTTAGAACCAATGTTCAACAATCTGAATGTCATCCTCAAGTGCATGAAGGTTTTCCATGGTGTAGTGAAAGAAGTCCTATGTTGAATTTCCTGTTCTACCATAACCTAATTATATCCTCAAAATGAATCCAAGGTATACATGACAATTTCACCATCATTTTTTGCAGCAAATGGTCCATGTTTGGCAGTTGGTAGTTGTGTTTGAGAGAAAATTGTTTCAATTTTCTAAAGTCAATACACACACACACCTAATTGCATCATTCTTTTTTATGGCCCCAAACTATTACCCATGATGAATACCTTCTAGGAATAATGATCTTATCCTCTAACTTCCTCTATAGTTCACTTTATATAATTGGAACGAGCTTTTGAATTGTAGGCCTATGTTTTTATTTGAAAGACTTAGCTCTCTCCTTCAATAAAATAGTGTGTTGATGAAGTCTTCACGCCCCTTTGCTAGTTGAAGTACTTGTGAGAGGACATAGTTATCATTGAGACGTAGAGAGTTCTTTCATTGTATTCAGGCAATTGCTTCTTTGGATACTCATGCTTGGTGTGGATTTGGAAGTGTTTGAATGTCCCTTAGATATTTTGTGGGTGTAATGGATATTAGCCAAACTTTGTGCTTACTTTACAAAGTTTTATAATTTATTAAAATTTGTAGAATTTATAATTTATAAATTTTCAAGGTCCAATTTTTTAAATTCTAATTCTTTAAAGGGTGTTAGCTCAATGGAAGAGTACATGCTTTACAAGCAGGAGGTTGGTGGTTCAATTTCATCGTGCCCTGATATTTATATGGAATGGCGATAATCAGTTCTTGGTGACAGAGACTCTTTTGACCATCACCAATGAGCTTATGGTGACATTTTTCGATCATCACCAAAATATGAAATAGTGACAGTCAATGAACGCCACCATATATATATATATATCAATAGTGATGGTCATGAAAGGTACATCACAATAAATCATTGTTGTTCATATAAAATGGTGATGGTCACTATCCATCATTATAATCATTATTCGTGATGGACCTTGAATGTCCCCATAAAAGTTATACTTTTGGTGATGCCACCTTTGGTGACGTTCATTTTGTGACAAAAGCTAAATTTCGTCACCATTGCTCATATGAAATGGTGACGGTCACTATCCACCACTATAAATCATTATCGGTGATGGACCTTGAATGTCACCACAACACCTAAACTTATGGCGACGACATCTTTGGTGATGTTCAGTTTTTGGTGATAGAGGCTCTTTTGACTGTCACCAATGAGCTTATGGTGACCATTTTCGACCCTCACCAATAACCTTTTTTTGTTGTAGTGCCATACCATCACCCCCACCCCCCCACCCCACTCCCCCCTCCATAAGGCTATCATCGTGTCTTAATTACCCCTACAAGATAAACATTGTGACCTATGTGGGCTATGATGTAGATTCATTCTGGTTTGAGTACAAGTTTAATGAGCAGGTTGAAGTGGAGGTTTATCATTTTAATTATGAAATGATTTGGGAGGTTGCAATCATTGGAGAATCTAGTTTCAACTATACTTCCTAAGCATTATCTTTATAATAGGCAGGGATAGTCATTCATTCTTAGTTGTGAGTGATTTCAACACAAGAAAATGGGAAATTTTGAGTACCAAGGACTGCATGGTGGTGCATTATCGTTTTTCATGGTTCCAAGTTTCTTCATCCAACGCATGCTTTCCAAAGGCATTTTCCTTGAATCCTATAAATCTCATTTCCCTCTTATTTCTCACTTATTGTTTTCGTGTTTCCTCTGCACATCCTCCAAGGCTTATTGATTTTGTTTCATTTCCTCCTAGATGGATTTTCTCGTTTCTTTTCTTGATTCTGGCTTAACTAGTCTCAAGGGGATAGAGACTTCATTGTGGTACTTATTCCTTGACTTTATCCCCTTTTTAAACCTCTCCATCTCAAGTCCTCCTATGTCACATGCCTTGGTTCTCCAATTTTGGCTCAATCCCGGTGTGTTATCCCCTTCTATCCTCCATCTCATAGTGTTCTCTTCTTCATGGGTAATCAAACACTTTGTTGGGTCCAATTCAAAATTCCATGATAGTAGGCTAAAGGTAGGAAAGGGGCTACATATTTCAAGGACTAAGGGGGATATCGCACCCATTAGAGGGAAAAAATATCAACATCAACATAGAGGTATTAGGAAAAAACTCCATAAGAAAACTAGGATTAATCACTCATGAGAAATGTGATATCTTTTGGGAACTAAGAGTGATTAATTGACTCTTAAGTGCTTGTACAGATAGTTGATTGGGTTCCTGATACAGGGAATACCATAGGGTGCTACAATTAGTACATGTACATTGTTGACATACACTAGCATTTGAAGGTCCTACTTAGTCGAGTCCTACTAGACCAAAATGAGACAAAGGAGGAAATCCTTATAATGTTGGATGAGCTACAACTTACAATGAGGAATTTTGGCATTCCCCTAGACCCTAGTTTTTACCCCAATATCAAGAAGCAACCAATAGCGGTGGATTCGTTAGAATCCTCCATGTCCAAACAATGTGTTATCATCAGTGTATTTTTTCAGTTGCTTCCGTCAAATTTTGATTTTCAAGTTGGACTATAGATCAAGTTTCTTGATTGTACAATACAGTTTGTTGTATTTTTTGTTGAACTTGAAAAACTTTTTGTCGATGTTTCAAAACCTTTGGTTATGCCATTGGACTAGTTTCCCAAGCGACAGACCAGGACAAATCCCAATAGTATTATGTTGTCCCCTTAAAATTTGAAATAGAATTAAAATTTATATTTCAAATTTTCCTTCACAATTAAAATTAAATAAAAAACACACCAACATTAATGGGTAGAATTAGGATAGTCGAAACTAACACCACACACTAAAATCAATTTACCATTGACATAAGGCACATTTCAAAATTAACCCAAACATATTAATTGGAGAATCAATACCCTTAAGGGGGACAACTCTACTCATTGGCTTAACAAACTAATCTGATTGTGTAAGTTTAACTAGTCTAGAGCTTTAAAATAGGCCTAGGTTTCCATCCCCACTTTCCTCTTGAAATCCCTGCACGGGTGTTTTGCATGTTTTTGCTACTAATTTTCCAATGTTCTTTGTTGAAACAATCACTTATAACATTTCTTCTTCCAATAGCAACTAGCTATCCAATATATTTTCAATCACCCATTAACAAGAAGAAATTGTAGATATAAAATTAAACCATATGCATAATAAAAGACATCCAAGAACAATAGAGACACAAATATTTGGTCAAAGACCAAGAAAAAACCCCACAAGGGGGAAAATCGTTTCCAAACTCTTTATCTATTATATTGTCATCAAATGTTCAATGGAGAGATACATAGTCCAGATACATCAACAATTTGTCAAGGGTCAAAGCCTTGACCAAACAAGTCAACTATCCAATATTCAATCAAATATGAGCACAAAAGTCAAATATGGTCAAACTTTGATTATGTTATTTTTCTGTTAAAGTCAACAATAGTCAACCATGCCCTAACTAGTCAACATTCAATGATCAAAGTGCCCAAAAAAATTTGGTCAAGGCAGAAAATAATTTGGACTCTTTTGCTTAGTCAACTTCAGTCAAAAAAACCTTAAAATTCAGTCAAAGTCAAAGAGTTTACCTACATAAACCCTAGCTTCATAACAACAATCAAAGGTGTTCAACGTATGCTCATAACTTCGGTCAACAACCTCTTGAATTCGGTCTCCCAAGAACATATGAGAAATAGGTCAAAATAGCCCAAGTCAATCAAATTCAAAGAAAATCAAACCAATCCAAAACCAGAAGTCAAACTCGGTCAACAGATTTCTCTCTCTCCTCTTCGCCCATGTGAGCTCAGACCCTGCAATTTTAGACGTGTACAAACCAATCAAATGAAGAGAAGTTGTGTGATGATCCCAAATGAGGTTAACTTTGGTCAATTTATATGTTTCCTTGGAAGTCAAATTTCTCTCTCTAGGCCGACTTGAATTTTTGAGTTGACTTTGGACCAACATTAAAAATATAATTTTCCCATGTGAAAATTTAATCTTTTCAAATGTAGGAGGGGTCTTCCCAGGATGAGTTGGGCTTATCCAAGGAGGGAATTTCTCCCTCAACTGCCAAATTTTAACACTCCCTCTTAGCTAGGGAGGAGTTTCTAACTTCATCATATGCCTCATCTCGGACGTCTCGTCATCACTATATCATATCTTGTCTCTTCTCATCTCTAATCATATGTTGAAAATTCTTTATCTAAAGAAGATGAATCATCATAGGGGAGATAAATTTTCCACCCTATATCCAAGGAAAATAGGTGAGATACCACTTACCATGGGAGGAAAGGATCACAACCATCCTATTTGTCCAATGACAATAAGTGAGATACCACTTGTCATGGGAGGTAAGGATCACAACCATCCTATTGTCTATTGATATTCCCACCTTGACCCTCAAGAGTCAAATGATAGAACACTTGCATCCTCTACCTTGGGGGAGATACCCAACTTACCAATGGTAAGGATCACACACACCCAAGTCTCCTCACCCATTAGCCAAATGGGTGGCAGTCCCAAGAAACCTAACTTGTGGGTAGAATGCATAATGGGGTATACTATATAAATTCTAAGACTTGATAGGGGGAGATACCCAACTTTCCATAAATAACAAGGATCACACATGCCCTATAGTGACAATAAGGGAGATACCCAACCTACCACAAAGGATAGGGATCACACACACCTATTGTCCAAAGTTCCACATTAGAGAAATTTTGAGGTGTAAAATGGGTCTCCTAAGGAATATTATAAAACAATAGTGGAAATAATAAAATAAAATTAGATTGCCTCATAAAGTTTTAGAGCGAAAAAAAGAAAAAAACTATTTTTTCAACTCGTATTTTTCAACTTATTTCCCTATGATTTTACTCAATTTTTTAGCAGGAGAACTCGTTGGATGCATAATTTAATTTTGCATCCAAGGAGTACCCATGTTGCATACTTTTTATGGACCCTACTACACAAAAAATGTGAATTACATGAAAAAATGTATTGCAATCATGTTTTTTCATGTAGTAAAGTCCATCGAAAGTATGCAATATGGGTACTCCTTGGATGAAAAATTAAATTCCACATCAAACGAATGCTCCCACTTGAAATTTGAGGAAAAAAATTGGGAGATAAGTTGAAAATAAGAGTTGAAATAATAATTTTTTTATTTTTATTTTTTTATCTTTTTACCTTTTTACTCCAAAAAAGGTGAATCATCCCCCAGAGTTGACAACATCATATTGAATCCTATTGGTTCTTATAAAGTTTTTTTTTGTACATTTTTGTTTTGAGGCCCAATTTTTACCTTAAAATTTCTCTAATGCTCAACCCTAGGAGCTCTTTGGCTCCATTTTCACCCTTGGAGCTCAAACAAGGGGGAGGAGCATAGCTCAGTGTTTTTTATCAGCCCTGACCCTTTCCCAAGAGGATCACATTCATGAGTCCAAGCTACTCTCTGAAGCCCAAGAAATTTCCTTTTGGAAAAGGCTTGGTAAGAATGTCTTATATCTACTCATCAGTGGAAATGTGATGGAATTTTACAGTGCCTCTCTACACCATATCTCGGATATGGTGATATCTAATCTCAATATGTCTGGACCTGTCGTGGAATACGAGATTATTTTAAATTTGTATCCCTCTCTTGTTGTGACAATATATCATTGGTGTATCTAGTACCTTCTCAAATAATTCACCAAAGAGCTTCCTCAACCATATTGTCTCACAATTGGCCATGCTAGCAACAATGTACTCAACTTCGTTTGTGCTAAGAGCAACGTACTTCTGCTTCATGCTCATCCAAGATATCATGGAAGACCCAAGAATAAAACAACACCTTGATGTTCTCGTCATGTCAATAATATTTCTAGCCAAGTCAGCATCAGTGTATCCATGTAATCTCACATCTCCAACAGAGTATCTCAAACCAAGGTTGATAGTCCCATGTAAGAATCTCAGCACATGTTTAGCAACAACCCAGTGTGCATGGAGGGGATTAATCATAAATTGACTCGGAGTGTTAACAAAAAAACATATTTATGGTCGAGTGTTCACCAAGAACATCAGTTCCCCAATCAACTATCATTACTCAGAGGGATTTTCTAGATCGGGTCCCACAACTTCACCACTTAACTTCTTGAAGTTCATCTCCATCGGTGTGGCCATGAAGTTGCATTCCACCATACTAAATATTTCCAATAGCTTGACAACATATCTCCCTTGAGAAAATAAAATCTCTCCAGGTCTCTGCCACACCTCTAAGCCTAAGAAGTAATACATCAAAACAAGGTCTTTCATTTCGAACTCAGAGGCCAGATCCCTCTTACACTCGAGAATAAGAGGCTCTCCACCTGTCAAGAATAGATCATCAACATATAATACCAAAATAAAGGCCATACCTTGAACTACTTTAAAGTAGAGATTCAGATCGACATTGCTTCTCATAAATTCAAGCTTCATTAGGTAGCTACCAATGCAGGCATACCAAGCCTTAGGGTCTTGCTTCAATCCATAAAGTGCTTTCTTCAGCCTGCATAGATGAGTCTTCCTATCATGCTCCTCAAATCCTTGTGATTACTCAACATATACTTCTTCCATGAGAATTCCATGTAGAAACACGGTCTTCACATCCATCTAGTGAATTGTCCATCCTTGGCTAGTAGTAAGAGAAATGATAGATCGAATGGTAGTATAGTAGGAAACCAGTGAAAAAAATTCATCATAGTCCTCTCCCTCTTTCTAGGATAAACCTCTAGCCACAAATATCGCCTTGTATTTCTCGATACTTCCATCTACACCATGATTAATTTTTTACAACCATTTAGAAGTCACAACAGACTTTCCTTCGGGTCTTAGAACTATTTCCCAAACATTGTTCTTCATAATGGACTCATATTCTTCGTCCATAGCGTCCTTCCAAAAATTTTCTTTCATTGCTTCTTCAAAATTATGTGGTTCATCCTATATCATGTTTCTCATTTCTACAACATATCCCTGATATCGGCATAGCTTATTTCTTTCCATGAAGGTTCCTCTTGCAGCAACATGTCTCTGGGCATCTTGTACAGTATCATGAAGCCATAGTGGTCTCTTCCTTCCAAGAGGATCACATGGAGGGGGATCCAAGGGGTCCATGGGTTCCATAGGATCCTCAACAACATCATTCCCTGGCTCAAGCATAGGAGAGTCTTATTGTACATCCATGGCATCATCCCTTCTTTCAATATTAGCAGGGGAGGAGTGTCCCTTTCGTTCCCAAGGGAAGAATCTTCATCAAATGTCACATCCCTGCTAAATTATATATTCCTCTAATTAGGTACATATATTCTATAAGCTTTAGAATTTTCACAATAGCTGACAAATGTACTTTTCTTTCCAGAATATTTTAGTTTGTTCCTCCTTTCCTTCAACACATGAAATTAAATGGAGAAGCCAAAGATCCTTAAATTTCCAACATCGGGCTTCACACCTGTGAAAACTTCTTCGAGAGTCTTGTCGCCCGAGGCTTGATGTGGAGACCTATTTTTAACATGAACAGAGGTATTTGTAGCCTCTCCCCATAAAAAATTTGGTAGCTTTTGATCATGCAACATATCCTGGAAGCTTCATTGATAGTATTATTATTCCTTTCAACTACTCCATTTTGCTCGGGTTTGTAAGGCATGATGGTCTCCTTCTCGATTCCTACTTGCTTGCAAAAGTCAATGAACTCATTTGAAATGAATTCTCCTCCATTGTCATACCTGAATATTTTGATCCTCTTTCATGTTTGATGTTCTACCAAAGCCTTGAAGTCCCTGAGAACATGTCAAATTCTTGGTTCTTGTGATTCAAAATAAAATCCATGTCTTGTAGGAGAAGTCATCCACAAATATTATGCAATACAGGTAGCGACCAAGAGAAGTCATTCTCCTGGGTCCACATAGATCAGAGTGTATGAGTTGAAGTATACCATTTGTCCTGCTCCTACTTGACGGGAATGGTGGACCCTTCGCCTTCTTTCCACTTGTACATCCTAGACAAACTCCATTATTATTTATTCGAACCTCGAGCATCCCAGAAACCATCCTCCTAACCTTAGGAAAGGCTTCATAGTGAAGGTGAGCAAATATTCGGTGCCACAACTCATATTGATGATTACTATCATGAACCAATGCTCGGATTGGTCTTCCATTGACTTTATAAAGGCCTTTCATCCTTTATCCCAAAGTGAAAGCATCCCTTAAGGGAGATTGCATTGGCCAAGTAAGGACCTTTCCATTTATAAAAGAAAATTTCATTCCTTTGTTCTACAAGGTGAATATAGAGACAAGATTATTTTTCAATCTCGGCACATACAAAACATCATATAGATGTATAGTTTTACCATAATCCAAATGAAATGAAATGGAACGAGACCCCTTTATAGGATAAACAGAGTTGTCCCCAACAAAGATATTCAAATTTGTCTCCCTCTCAACCAAGTTTGAGAGGACTTCACGATGGGCCAGTGAAGTTTTTAGAGGCCCCACTATCCACTAACCAGCTATCAAATGAATTCGGAGGAGAGGAACTAGAAAGAGCATAAATAAGATAGTTATATTGAGTAGCAGTTGCATTATTATCATACCTTGAATTCATTGATCTCTTTTGAGGATAGTGGCCTTCTTCATGAGCAGCAGGAGCATCTATTCTTCTTCTATTGTTGAACATGTTGTTGTAGTAGTCACGATTGTTGTTGAATCTAGAAGCATTATCATTCTTCAGGAAATCTCAAGCATAGTGACCATGATCGTGACAATTGTACATTGAATATGTGAGAAGTCCCTATCCCTTTTCACTATTCTATTGGAGTCCCTTGATGTTGGTGTAGGCTTCCTTGAATTATATAGCTTTTCCCTTCCTTTCCTTTTCTTGTCTTGAGCAACAAATGCATAGGGTTCTCCTTCTTCATGCTTTTGAGTTCTTCATCTGGAAATCATCCCAGTCTCTTCTTGAGTGCACTTTCCCAATAAATCATCAAATGAAGGGAATATGTCATTGTTGCTAATGGTGGTAATAAATGTCTCCCAAATCAGAGGAAAACCTCCAAGTGCAATTAGTACCAACTCTCTATTAGATGCAATTTCTTAAACAAACTAAAAATTGATCCTTAAGTTGCCAATATCCTCATGAAGTATGATTGAATGGTCTCCCCCTTGCTCATCTTGATTTCCTTAGAGTTTATTTTTCAAAGAAAGGATATGACTAAAGTTATTGACCTCATATATCCCAACTAGTGTATCATACATTCCTTAGATTTCTTCAACTTTGCAACATAAGTGATCAAGTGATCTCTTAATGAATCCATAATAATTTTCTTAGCTTTGGCCTCACCTCTCTTGTACTTGGACTTTACGGCATCGAAAGCATTCTCTGAAGGCTCGACTACCTTTCCTTCAACATATTCCAAAAGATCGTTCTCCTCCAAAGTCAAATCAACCCTAGCTCTCCAAACAACATAGTTAGATGAGTCATTCATCTTCTCTTTAGTCTTGAAGTATGAGGTAGTAATTTTGACCAAGTCAAATGTTCTTTAGCAGCAAATCATATATCTTCAATGGTTGATTGCTCGTCTCCTTAGGCTTGTCTTCACCTCAAATTTTAAATCATGTTAATTTTCCAATGTTCTATTCTGAAACAATCACTTATTACAATTCTTCTTCCAATAGAAACTAGTTATCTAATATATTTTCAATCACCCAGTAACAGTAAGCAATTGTAGATAAAACATGAAACCAAATGCATAATAGAAGACAACCAAGAACAATAGAGATGGATATTTGGTCAAATACCAAGGAAAAACTCCACAAGGGGCAAAACCCTTTCCAAATTCTTCTTCTATTAGATTGTCATCAAATGTTCAGCAGAGAGATACATAGTCCAAATACATCAATAATTTTTCAAGGGTCAAATCCTTGACCAACCAAGTCAACTATCTAATATCCAATCAAATATGAGCACAAAAGTCAAATATGGTAAAACTTCAATTTTGCAATTTTTTGTCAAAGTCAACAACAATCAATTTTGCCCTAACCAGTCAACAGCGAATGGTCAACGTGCACATAAAAATTCAATCAAGGAAGCAAATAATTCAGCCTCTTTTTCTTCGTCAGCTTCAGTCAAAACAGTCCTCAAAACAACCTTCAAATTCGGTCAAAGTCAAATAGTTGACCTACAGAAACCCTTACTTCAGAAAAGAAATCAAAGGTGTTCAACGTATGCTCAGAATTTCGATCAACGGCCTCATGAATTCAGTCTCCCAAGAACAAATCAGAAATAGGTCAAAGTAGCCCAAGTCAACCAAAATCAAAGAAAATCAAACCAATCCCAAATCAAAAGTCAAACTTGGTCAACATATTTCTCTCTCTCCTCTTTGCACATGTGAGTTCGGACCCTACAATTTCAAACTTATATGAACCAATCAAATGAAGAGAAGATGTGTGATGATCCCAAATGAGGTCAACCTTTGTCAATTTATATGTGTCCTTGAAGGTCGAATTTCTCTATCTAGGCTGACTCAACTTTTTGAGTTAACTTTAGACCAGCATTAAAAATATAATTTTCCCATGTGCAAATTTATTTTTTTCAAAGGCAGGCAGGAGGGGTCTTCTCAGGATGAGTTGGGTTTCTCCAAGCAGGGAATTTCTCCCTCAACTGCCAAATTTCAACACTTGCATAAAATACCATTTTGGGCATCAAAACCTTCCAATTTTTCAGTCTCTAAGATTGAGAGTAGTCATCCCTATAGTTATGAAGCACACCTAAATTCAAAATTAACAACAAATAAAGTAAATCACCCTTCTAGGATTCAAGCACTTTTTCCAAATGCACTAGGGTTTCACATGGAATAACCTATCATAGGTCAAGCACCTCTCATTAACATGGAACAACTAAAATAGCAAACTCCCTCTTCATAAAGAGAGCAATCTCAATCAAATCATCTTTGAGGTTCCCCAAATATGTTTTATAGAACTATTGACTTTTTTTTCGTAACTAGAAGAATCGAGAAATAGGTCAATTTTGTACTCGCGTGACACGGGGTTGATTCCTACTACTACCACTATAACCTCTACGTGCCTACATATGACCCTTCCGCATACAAGTTAATCAAAGGGATTTGGACCTTAGATATCATACTTTACATAATACTTCATGGCACAGCGTTGCCAATTAAGTGACCTCTGGGGACTAGAACTTTTGGCCTTATCATTGAATTTGAAATATAAATTACAACAACAATATACTATACTTTTATCCAACCAAATTAGTGGGGAAGCTCAAAAAAATAGGGAGCAAAAATAATGTACATGAAGGAAAGAAGATGTATAGTTCTTAGCGCACAATATATTTCATCAACTAACTCTAAAAAATATTTATAGAAAAATTGTTATCGATTAAATACTATTTTTAGTTTATTCTCACCATGCTATAAATCACATAACATATCACCCAAGTTGTCCCAATAAATCAATGTATGGAAATGTATAAGAAACAAATCATAAACAATCATAACACAAGTTTGACATTCATATATTGCAACATACAAATTTGGACAATAACGGTGCACTCATCTTATAGCATAAAATAAAATACAATACAATACCTCAATTCATCCCAAGATGTTACATATGTATTAATTTCAACACAGCCAATCAAGGATACTCTAATTGCTACCAAGTCCTAGCTAGGGAATTTACCATCAACAACTAACCCTAACCAACAATACCATAACCTAGCAAGACATTTTCCCAAGCTCTCCTAGTTGCATCAAAGGCTCCACAACAAGCTAGAATCGCAGCAAGTCCACCCTTGGATCTCCCACTCACGTCACGCCTTCAAAGAAATCCACACGCGTGCATCAAACACACTGGGATTCTCTAGGGTTTAATGTTGCAAATCCTAGGTCTTGCTCACACCAAGACTTCAACCGTCACACTCCAAATGTTCTGTAAAATTTATCTTACACAATCATAGCTGACCAAGTCTTCACCTAATCCTTTCAAGTTTTTCACGGCAAACAACAAAAACTTCAAGTACAACAAGAAGATACAAATAATCAAATGACTAAGTTAACTTTATTACAACCAAAAACCCATAATTTTTGGATCAAAAACTCAAAATCAACCCTCAAATTGAAAGAATAATGCTACCATTTTTTTAACATGTTTTTGAGAAGGTTTAAATTGTAACCTCTTACAACCATGATACATGATATCACTAACAAAAACCTTAAAATGAACCTTTGAATCAAAAAATGGTGCTACCAATGGCACATTTGTTTTTCATGTTAAAATTACAACTTGTTTGAAATCATAGCCATAACAACCAGAAGTAACCCAAAATCAACTCCTAAATCAAATGATGGTGCTAATACAAAGCATCAATTTTTCATGTTTGCAATTAACTCTTGTTCAAAACCATAAACTTAACCATCAATATTATTACAATCAATACCCAAAACATCTTTTCCAAACTTAAAATCACAGTATTTTTAAACCATAACTTAAAAATAATAATAATAATAATTAGCTAATAAAAATCAAATAATAAAATAAAGAAAAAATAATTAACTAATTTTAAGTATGTATTGAAACATTGAAAAAACACATTCCTCCCCCTCTCCCTCCCCCTCTTTAAACCCTAACAAAAACATAAAATTTAAAATAAAACATAAACATTAAAAAAAAATCAAATTAAATTTTATATATATATATATAATATATATATATATATATATATATATATATATATCAGTTTTGTAGGGTGAAATAAATATGTTTTATTAAAATATAATTTTAAAATAAATAATATATATATATATATATATATATAAGCTAAACATATATATATATATATATATATATATATATATATATATATAAATAAAAATTTAAATTTAATAAGCTAAATATATATAAAAATACAAAATACAAAATACATGTTTTTGTTAAAAGAGAATTAAAATAACTATGTTTTTATAGAAGAATTTGGTCAGAGTGAAAGCCTACCTCTTTATGGCTCTTTATGGATCACTAGCGGCAAAAATAAAAATTAAAATTAAACAAGTAAAGAAGAAATTGAATAATTTATCTTAAAAACAAAAAGAAATGAAAAGCAAATTCATACTAATTGTAAATTAGATATTAACCTCTTAACACTAAAAAGTTTTTTGTCCTCAGCTAAAGTTCAGATAAGAGTGAAATTGCATAAACAATATCTCAATTAAGAGCATAAACATATTACTCATTGACATTAAACCTAGATAAGAATATATATATATATATATATTTTTATACACACATCACAAAACTTGTATAAATAGAGAAATATGTTACCGGTTATGTATTATTTAACTATAAACTTTATTTATCATGTATTTTTTAACTATAAACTTTATTTATCCATGATAATAAAGCAAGCTTCCATCCAAACCTCGAAACCTCAAACATTTCCTATACACACTAATCCAAAATTTCCTATACACAATAATTTCCAAAAAATATTGTTTACAATATGTAAACAATTACTTTAAATATAAACATGGCTATTTTTCATAAGCATTATTAAGAATTATAAAAACATTCAATAATGTCTTCACATATTATTGAGCCCAGAGGCTCATGCTGGATGTGCCCCTCAAAATAAAATAAAAAATAAAAATTATGTTTTAATAGAAAAATAATATCCACTATAATTTTAAAAAAATAATAGAAAATATAAATTATGTTTTAATAGAAAAATAATGTCCATGATAATTTTAAAAAAATAATAGAAAATATTTCAACAAGAGACTTAACTAACTAATTTATGTCGATATTAACTTCATATATATTTATATATAGAAAAAAATTGTTAAAATAAAATATTGTATTGTTGTATATAAAAAAATATTCACTGAGTTATTAATAAAATATTTTAATGCAAATTAATATTAACATATATGAATTAATAAAATATACATTGTAATTTGCATTCTAAAAAAGTTTGCACAAAAGAAATTTGATCCCTCTTGCATTCTAAAAAAACTTCCACAAAAGAAATTTGATTCCTCTCAACTTATATTAAATCCATACTAACTAGAAAAATCAAATTTTAAAATTTTAAGTATCTGGGAAATTTTAAGTATCTGGGTTGATAGAAATCAAAGTCAAATATTATGTCTTAAACATCCTAACCATATAAAAACCTAGGAAAACAGACCTACAATAATTTTCCAATACATCATAGATGCTTCATGTGGGAATTGTATATAGCTTATCTTCATTTCAAAAGTTTTGAGCTGAGATGGGTAGGTGACATCAGCACCATTTATCTTCATTTCAAAAGTTATGAGATGGGTAGTGACATCAGCACCATCAATGTCCCAGGAAATGAGGGCACGTATGGTATCCATGAACATATGAGAGGGGGATCAAACCAGACCTTGTATGATGAGGATCCGAAGAAAGTTTGCACCAAGTTCTTTCAATACATCATAAATGCTTCATGTGGGAATTGTATATAGCTTATCTTCATTTCAAAAGTTCTGAGATGAGATGGCTAGGTGACATCAGCACCATTTATCTTCATTTCAAAAGTCATGAGATGAGATGGGTAGTGACATAAGCACCATCAATGTCCCAGGAAATGAGGGCACGTATGGTATCCATGAACATATGAGAGAGGGATCAAACCAGAACTTGTGTGATGAGGATCCGAAGAAAGGTTGCGCCAAGTTCGGATGGAAATTGGTAGTGTCATATCGTAAATGCATTATTGAAAAGAATGCCTTACAAATTTCTTGGAAATCATGGGGAAATCATGGAAATTTGTATAAGATTTTGATAAAATCAAGAAAGAATTTTTGGATATCCAAATTCCTTGGAAATTTTCTTGGAAATTATGGGGGAAAGCATAGAAATTTGTATAAGATTGTGATAAAATCAAGTAAGAATTTTTGGATATCCAAATTTCTTGGAAATCATGGAAATTTTGATAAGATTTTGATAAAATCAAGTAAGAATTTTTGGATATCCAAATTTCTTGGAAACCATGGAAATTTTGATAAGATTTTGATAAAATCAAGTAAGAATTTTTGGATATCCAAGTTATAGTTGTCAAACTTAAAGATTTTGGTGCCCAAATTTTTTTTAAAATGTTGAATCCACTTCCACCATCAAAAACATGATTCAAACACTGCTACTGCTAAAAAAAAACCATTTTTAATCATCTGGAAAATTCCTCCGCCAGCCACTTTTAACCATTCGGAAACATTCGGAAAATTCCTCCGCCGGAAAAGAAAAAGAAAAAAATAGCTCACTATCACAAACGTAGATTATTCCACTTTATCTTCGAATGGGAAAGACATTGTAAAGATTCAAGCTGCTAATGATAATATCAAGGCCTTTGTCGAAGGAAGCTGCTAATGATAATATCAAGGCCTTTATTGAAGGCACGTATTAGAAGGTCAAGACATTGTAAAGATTCAAGTTGCTAATGGTAATATCAGGGCCTTTGTTGAAGGCACGTATTAGAAGATCCTACTCATGGTTTTATAGAGCCAAAGATCCAAGGGGAAAATCAAATATCTAAATCGAAAAAACTGATGTAAGAAACATCACTTCAACTTAGGGATACAGATAGGCCTCCTAGGCACACAGCTTATGAGAATGACACAGGTAGGCCCCCAAGCCACAAGGCTTATGAGGCTGATACAGGTAGGTCTCCCAGCTACAAGGCTTACGAGAATAATCTTAGATTATAAGGTTGGTTTGTGTAACAATAAATTGCTAAACTTTAATTTATTATTGAATAGTAGTTAAGATAATCACTCAATATCTCATCTGTATTAAAAATAAAGTTGGATCTAATAACAAAGTAGAATTTTAATCTCTATTAAAGAGAGAAATGTAATTGTATTAATAACAAACTACAATCTTTATAAAAGAGAGAAATGCCATTGTATTAAGTGAACTAAGGATAACATTCAAACTAAAAGGCATGTAAAACAACATACAAACCAACAAAGAATTGAACCCCGTTTTGTTGAACAAGGGGCTCTCAAGCAGCAGAACTATTCACTTCTTATTTACTGTAGACGTGTATTGGCACACAGGAGATGATCTTGCCATGTAGATGCAATGTCAGAGAGAAGTAAAACCTAGCTTGACGATCATTTTTTAAGAATCGTGCCAGCCAAAGAACAAGTAATGCTGCCTTCTTGACGCCTTCTTCGGGTGGATTCCTAACACAGACCAACAATCATGTTTTTATGGATCGTCATCCTGCTCATCGAACGGCATCTGGAATTGGGACAAGGAACCAACCATGTTTCTATGTACCTCATCCTACTCTCAAGGGCATCTGGAATTGAAAGAAGCAACCAGTGCGAGTTTCAACAACAGCAGAACACATTCGGTGGTCCGTGTGTTTACATGGCATATAATGTCACCCCCTCTCCCAATTCAAACATCTTCAAATAAATAAAACACTGCAAATGGCTGGAGTGGAGATGGTCCCTCAAAATTTTAATGGGCAGGGCCTTGACTGTGGATCTTTAAGTCAGAGAGGTGCCATACTGATTCAGATCGCTTTCTGCCAGGTGTTGGATTAGCAAGTCCACCCCAGGCCCACGACGTAGTCTTCGATAGCCCCCAACCACTCGCTCCATGTTCCCAAAAATGCTCACTCACTCTAACCCAGAACAACAGGACTCGTAACAAAAACTCTTCCAGCTCCCATTCCCACCCCAACAACACCTACATTCTACTTCGATGAATAAACAAGGATTCAACATTTTGCATAGCACTAGGTACCTCGATCTTCAACTTACGGAAAGATTTCAGCATGGAGGAGTAGAAATTAACATATGCTAGTCATTAAAGAAGAGTAATTAATGTACTACTAAATGACGAGGAACATGCAGAGGGCTCCAGTAGTGGAGCAACAAAAAAATATAGTAGTCCGACAAACTGAGCAAATCGTACTTAGATTGGGTCAGGCAAAGGTATCGAAACGTGTCTCACAGTAATTCGCAAATTGACCAACCAAAACGTCAAACCAGGACAGGACTAGATTAATTTCAAATCTCACTGCATGGACTGTTGTCTTAATACTGGACACTAATTCACTAGGTTAGGTATCGAGATAAGCAGAACGAGCAAAATTCGTGCCCTGTAGAATTACATGTATTGCCGACACACAAATTCTGGTATAACCTTGTTGGATTCTTTTATTATGACTGGAGACCATTTAGGTAAAGTGATGCCACTATGGGATTAATAGGGCAGGAATCCATCCAAGAATGTGGCGTGCTTTGACAAGTCACTGTGGATTCCCTTAACCTTATCTGGTTGAAGGATCTAGAAAATGGAAGCTATTGGCCAACATGTCATTCAAGTGAAATGATGATTTGTTGGTTTCCTCCCCACCCTCGGAACCACTCCCTCAACGGCTTTACAGAATGATACAATGCAGCATGAAACACGTGACTTAACAACTGTTATTGTAAATTTACAATGTAACTAAAGGTCAAGCTTCACAGCTAAGTACTTGACACTCGGAATATTAAGAGAATAAACGACAGAAAATGAGAACCTCAATATGCATTCGAATGCAATAATTTATGAGAGGATTCATGTACCCTGGGGCATTGATTGTCTTTATTCTGTTATATATATATATATATATATATATATATATATATATATATGTAGTTCTTAAGATACAAATACATTGGGAAACGCCCACAGAATAATTAGGGTCTAACCAATAAACTAGCCTTTGGGAAGCTTGTGTGGCATCTCAACCTGTTAAGAAAGACTGAAAATTGCCTGCCAAGATATTTTCAAATTTACTTGGCCAGATATATCAATACAAGCACTGTACAAAACTGATCAGATACACTAGAGGATGAGCAATACTCAATCCATGAATGAGTCATTAGAAGTAAAAGTTAGCTCCAAATTACGAGCATTTGCCACGTTAAATTTTAAAAGACTGGGGGCATTACCCTTACCTTAGAAATTTTGAAAAATAGCAAATAATCAGAAACTATTGCAGATGTAGATATACACGATCATAAATCAGCCATGATACTGCAAAGCACATCTTTGGATGATATTGCTTCTAGAGAAGAACTATAGTCTAAGCTTGTACACCAATAATAATTAGTAAGAGGTGAAAACAGTAGATTAATTACAAGTTATATAAGAATCACAAAGGGATATACAAATTTAATCAGAAACAATTTCATGATTACAGACATCCAACTCATACAAAAGAAATGTTTACATCTTTGGGTGTTTAGTAGACCTACTTTCCCTGAAATAACTACAGTAAGTCCAATGTTTAGTTAAACTTTTTAAGAAACAAACATTCGTTTGACCCCTAACATGTACAGTTGTTATATTCTGCAGGTTTCCGTATACGGCCAAAGGAATCAGGCAGGTGCAAAAAGGTTTTTGTTAGTGACAATGTAAAATTTTAAAAGACAATGCAGCCTACAAATTGAATAAACCCATGCAATCAAAAACTCCACTTCCTAGAACAAGTACTTTAAAGCATTATAAGTTCAATTACCAGAAGCAAATTCATTTGTATCATACAGCTTCAAACGTAATTTCTTGTTTACATTATTTTAAGGACACTGAGTCATCAACAACTTTTGCTGGAATCTGTTCAATTTCATAGATGAAATGCATTCGTACTAAAAACACTGCTCTAGAAACCAAGATTTCAAGGAGATGTAACTTACCAGCCATTCATTATGTTACTAGTTTTTACTAGTCTCGTAAGGTCTTATATCTCATTATTTGATTTAATCAATAATATATAGTTCAAAATCTGACAGAGATACCGAAAACAGCTGTTCAGTGGCTTGGACTAATTATCCAATGAATTTTCTCTTTGGAAAAAAATATTTAAACAAAAATTATATAAGCAGAGATATAGCCTGTGGCGATATTACTCACAAAAGGCAGGTGCCAAATTTCTAAAACAATCAAATTTTGTGAATCTGCAGGAGCATCTCTTTAAGTGGACTGCAACCACTACAGCTTCTTCAACCTTTACTTCTAATCTAGGGTATACCTATTATGCTTAATCAGAACTCTTCTTGCTCCTAAAATTTTCCTTCATCTCAGCAAACTTTCTCATGCACTGAACCTTGCTCTTGCCAGGCACTGCAGTTGCAACTCTCTCCCATCTCTGAAGTGTATCTTTGGGAAATGTCTTTAGCGCCTGAATAAGAGCTCTTTCTTGGATAGAAGACCAGGCATCTTGGTCATTGCCTGCCACTGATCCATTTGTAACTGACCGGATACCTCCACCAGATGACCCTTTTCCATCAGCACTCTGATTGCTCCCACCACTCACTTGCTGCTCAGTTACACCTTTTGCTTTCTCCCCAACAATTGTACTAGGGACACACCCATTTGTAGGGCTGTCTCCGACTTCGTCTCTAGTTGTCAAAGGTGACGCAATTGGATTCGCAGCTTTCCTTTTTTCAAGGAAAGAATCAAATGAATTTGCAGTATCAGGCTTCTGCAAAAGAACAGTCTTTATAGCCTTCAAAATCTCTTCCACTGTCCTCCCAGTACCAATATAATTGGCAATTACTTCCCATCTTTGTGAGGTTCCCTTTGGATACTTCTGCACTCCTTTACGCAACAAGTCAATCTCCTCTTTACTCCAGCGCCTTTCTTTCTTCTCATAACTGCTAAGCAGGCTTTCTGTCTTACCATGTCCTTCTGGCCCTTGACTGATGGTCTGCCCCTGTGCAGTATCATTCTGTGATACAATTTTCTCAATTGACTTGGTCCCATCAGGATCACCAGATAATGCATCCCTCAATAGTTCAGCTTGTTCAAGTTCTCCTTTCTGCCCCAATTGTTCACAAAGAATTCTTAACCTGTCTATTTCCAAGGAGGTGCATAACTTCTCAACATCATCTTCAACAATACCAAGAAGTTTCTTGGAGACAACTGAAGCAGCTGCAATACGCAATCTGGACCTTTCTTTTCGCAACAGTTTCTTTTCTTTTTCTTTTGACTTCTTTTGAGCTAAGGCTGCTTCTGCTGCTCTTTTTTCCTCCTCTTCTTTCCTGAGCCTTTCCTCTTCTGCAATTCTTGCAGCAGCTTCTTCTTTCATTCGTCTTGCCTGCAATTTTGCTTCTTTCTTTCTCAATTTTTCTGCCTTTTCCTCTTCTTTCCTCCTCAGTATGCGTGGATCCCTCTTATAAGCATTATCAACAAATGATCGAATCCTCGCATATTCTTCCTTCTTAGCTTTTTCTTGAAGCTTTGCATTCTGTCTTTCCATCCACCTTTTATGTTCTCGGGACTCAGCCTGCTCCAGATCAAATTCATCTGCATGAGGAAATTCTCTCCAGCTCTTGAAGCTATCCCAGAAATCATAAAATTTATCTACTTCTTTTATTGGACTATTTTCATCCCCTAGAGGGGGAACTGGTTGAGTCACAGACCATCGGCTGTTCCTCATGAAAACAGGACCAAACACTTTAAAGAAATCTTGAGGGGCACAGTCAGATGGTACTTCATCATCAAATTCATCTGTGGAGTCATAAATCCTCCTCCTCACTGGATCCATGAGAACTTCATATGCCTCCTGGATAATTTTGAAATGGCTTTCTATTTCATCCTTCTTGGACTGTTTGGCTTCGTCTGTTTCTTCAGCTAAAAGAATAGAGGCCTGCTTATCAGGATGGTATTTGAGAGCAGCTTCACGATAGCTTTTACGAATCTGATCTTCAGTTGCAAGGTAACGTAGATGGCCTAATCCCAATAAAGCATAATGATCTTGCTGCTCCTTTCCATCAGCAGACTTTTTCTTTCCTTTAAATCTATAGGAATCATAGGATGCTGTAAAACCCTTATCTTTCTCACTGGACTCGCTTTTATCATCAGTCTCGTCATCAGTGTCTTCCTTATAACCCAGCAAACAGAGAGCTGCAGCATGAAATGAATGCCCAGCAGGTTCCAACCTATTCGCCTTCACTGGAAGACAATTTGATGAGACAAAAAGAGGTTCCCCATCTTCAAGCTCCGCAGAATAAGTAAGCAAGGGCCAATTGTTTAAAATTGGCATGATGTTCGCCATTTCAAACTTCACATAAGCTGGAAAAGAATTGAGCAACCTAAATCTGCAAATGGAAACTTAATAACCTCGGTCTCCCAGAGCTCCGACAGAATATAACATAACCAAAAACCTGCAAAAGAAGGTACAAGTTTTAGGCACAATGCAGAAATAAATACATTTAGAAATGGAAAAGCGAATAGCCTATATCACCTATCATATAAAGTTTCTAAACATGTTTCGAAAATGTACAAGAGAAACGCCTATATAAAATTTTCGAATAATAGCATACACCTCAATTCTACATCCACAGTGACGAGATTGTAGCCCATGTATTGTAGATAAACTGACACTTCTCGTTCAATGTTATGCCATTTCAGTCTCCAATACACCACAACCTTAAAGTTGACTTATCAAATTAAATACTTACAGCTCAAAATATATTTCATAAAAATTAGACCATAGAAGCAAACCATTTAACAAATGTGCAGCCAATGCGAGTTAGGACTAATAAACCTCAATTTTGAAGCAAACCAGCAATAGTACCCGGTGAGTTTAATAACAACAGATGCTAGTGGCCTTTGGTGGCCATTAACCCAAATCTCCTACTAAAGTAGATACATTTTCAAAATGATAAATAATGATAACCATCTGCAACTTTTTATATAATAAATTATGATAACCGGCCGCAATTCTTAATATAATAAATATTTATAACCAGCTGTAATTTTCTTGAAGTATACCATCCTTACGTCAAGACAGAAGAAAGCAAAATAGAATCACGTCAGATTTAGTTCGAATCGATAACATACTCTCTGCAATAACTACTTTCACAAATGGAATTTTAATGTGTTGGCGAAGCTCAGAGATCAACCTTAACTCCGAATTTAGCAGGCACCCACAGTGTCACCATGGCTTGCGAGGCCCGCACTGGCTTCTTAAAAGTTTTCAATCAACGTCTATCCAATTACGAATTCACTTGTAGCGGTCAGGGTATGAAAAATAACCCAAAAGGATCTATGTTCATAATGGACCTGGGAAGCCACTTTCAGAAGCAGTACAAAGTTGCATAGCGTTTCAAGTGGTTTGCGCGAGGTGCTGTTAGGTTTTCTTCTAAGCGTAGCTTTTGCACAATTCTGATTATATAGTGCAAAAGGCACTTTGCAACCTATAAACAATCCTACTTTAACATAGTCTGCAAAAGAAGTTAACCTAGAATCAATCTTAAGTAAAATAACAGATACTGGGAAAAGGCCCTATTCTATAAATACCGTCTTAAAATAAGATAACAGATTCTGGAAAGTGCCCCCCCCCCCCTCCTATACTACAAATACCAATCATTCAATAACATATCAGACAGTTTCTGAGTACAATCTCGAAATTACAGTTAACTTAAACGGAGCTTTAGAAATTATTTGTAAGAAAAATACGAAAGCCCAAGGCATAAGACAGAGCAACTTAAAAAGTTACAGCCTGTAAACGCTATGCTACATAAATCTCTATGCCCATGAACTGCTACTGAAATTTATTCAAGGTAATGCAATCGCTGGCCATGAAATCTTGTAAACAAAATAAGATAATTAAAAAAAAAAAAAAGTGAAGACTAACCTGAGAGAGAAACAATGGCGCCAGCAAAGAGATGAACCCTAACAGTCTCCTCAGCTAAAGAAGCAAGGCCGCGGCATTAATCCTTAGGCGCCGAATCTTGGATCCGAAGGAAGAGCAGGAAAGAGAGGCCGTGATACACAATAGCAGAGAGAGGGATATTGCCGTATGGAACGGTCCAAGGGTTTGGCAACAAACCCTCCCCCAACACATAGAAAGTGAACCAAAAGAGAAGACTAGGGGAGGACTAAGGAATAAAATGGCTTAAAATAAAATCAGTTGACACAAAAAGATGCGTTATGGAGGCGGTGGCGAGGGTGGTGGCATTTTGAAAAGGAAACCCTCCCAGTCGGTGCCATGCTTAGCACATCTACCCTACCTATACTGTTCGTAATTGTTCAAAAACAAACCTAGATAAATCCATTCATATATTTAGCCATGCTCACTCGCCCCTTTTTATTGATGTAAAAATTAAAAAGCTTATTAATCGGTATCTTTTCCATGCCCTTTCCTAAGAGTTAATATTTTTAATCCACTTGATTTTTTAATTGTTTTTAAAATAATAATATTTTTAAATTAAAAAAATTCATCATTTAAAAAAGTATTTCATATTCTAAATGTATAATTTTTCATGTTATAAAATGTATTATAAATTGTTTTTTTGAAAATATTTAAATGGAAACTTTATTATTGTTTTTATAATAAATAATAAAAATACATTTTGTGTTGTAGTTTAAATGCATTGTGAATTTTTTATTTTTTTAAAATAAAGCATGGGAAAGTGGTATATATATATATATATATATATATATATATATATATATATATATTTTGTATAATTTAAGTAGGGGTTTTGAGAGTGTTGAATATATTGTTGGGTTAAATATATTAATTTCGTCAATTCAAAATTGTAATATTGGTAAAGAATTTTGCATTAAAAACATCAATTTCATTAATCTTCAATTGTAATTTTTTCAAAGTTTTTATGATAATGTTTGTATTTTTTTAAATAAATTGTGTAATATTTTGAAATTTTCATCATTTTAAGTGAACACTCTGCCCATTATCACGACAAATAAAAGAGTGTTGTGTAAACTTCCATTATTTTAAGTGGACGCTTCGCTTATTATTAGGACAAATAAAAGAGTGTTGTGTTTAAGATTTAAAGGGTGGAAATTATTGAAGAATTATTATGAAATATGAGAAAACATTACGAAGTCATTGTGAAATATAACTAAAATAGTTAAAAAATAATTGTGAAATAATAATAGTCATTTCCTGGAAGGAGATATCATCTATTCATAAAAGGAGGAGTACATATACAATTTTTTTTGTCCAAAAACCTCATGGATCAAACAACAACACCATCCACAAAGGTGACCGGACCATGACCATGACATGCATGTTGTCCACAACAAAGGGAACTATAGAAGTATTGACATAAATTACATAAAATTCAGACTCAATTTACTATGATTTTCAATCCCAAAACTATGTATGGACACAAAACTGAAACGATAAAGTAAACATTGGCCAAAAGCTTTACATTCAAAGGATAGTTCATCGAAAATTTAAGAGGGAAGATCTAGTTGTACCAGTTATAGATCATTGGGAATCTGGAAAGATCCCCTCCTCGTTAGTTAAAGACCTCTCCGTTCTTGAAAGAAGATCCTTCCTTCCTCCACCTGTAGAGATTTTTTGGACAGTAGCTCTACATGTTGATTCCATTCTCTTAAAATGTGTTGGAAAGTCCAGATTTGAAAGAGGCCTTTGATATGTTGGATACGGCCCATCCAATACTTTAGAAAGAGGACCCTCAGGTGGTCCTTTCTTGACATCCAATCCACCACACACTTTGAATCCCCATAGATATGCAAAGATGATATGTTCAACGAAGCTGCAAAAAATAAAAGGACCCAAGCAGTCGTCACTTCTACTTTTGTATTTGACCCAGGTGCACCAAAATTTAATCAACTATGTTGTTGTGAACTCAATTCCAACCCCAACATTCTCATTCTTAAAGTTGATAAAGGCAAATGCGTCAGTTGTTATCAATTCCTCAAATTACCATCGTAAGATGCTTGATCTCATGTCCTCCTCTTCTTATAAACCTTTAACTAATAACCCCATCCAATATGTTACCAATAGGGTCATCAACGCCATTAAAGCTTCATCCCTTAACCCTGTCATCCAAAAACTTATTATTCCCCTTAACCCCATTACCCCTAGGATTTATGGTCAACCTAAAATTCACAAGAAGGATATCCCCCTAAGACCTATTGTCAGTGTTATAGGAGGTCCCACCCATGCCCTTTCCAAATTCCTTGCCAAAAATCTTTGTCCCTTTTCTGGCCATTCTTTCTCCTTCATTAAAGACTTCTCTGGTTACTTCACTTATCTCGGGAGGGCCTTGTTGTTGGATCAACAAGGAGAAGGAATGGACAATAAAATTTGATGGAGCATCAAAAGGAAATCCTAGGGTGGTAGGAGGGGGAGGGGTTCTCACTAACCCTGAAGGAACAATAGTATAGTGGTACGCTTGGGGTCTAGGCAAAAATATGAACAATCAAGATGAGGCATATGGTTTACTTTATGGCCTTACAACTGCTCAGTAAAGAGGGATCAATGTTATGAATATTTTGGGGGATTCCGTCCTTATAATAAAACACATGGTCAACAACAGTGCTACATAGAACAATAAGTTGAATCAAATACTAGAAAGAATCAAAGGACTTTGCCGACTATTTGAGAAAGTTCATTTCTTCCATATACTAAGAAGGTTGAATCAAGAGGCAGACACTTAAGCAAATCAAACCTGCCAAATAGAGGAGATCAAGAGCTAAGTAAACGGAATTGAAGGTTACTTCCCTATTCCTTAGATATAATTATGGATAGTAACTTGTTTATGCCAAATTTTCTCTCTCTTAATAAGAACAATATGAAATCAAATGGGAAATTAGAGATAAATTGGGACTTTATTTCCCCAAATCATGTTGTTTTATGGTTTATTTCCAATTTATTGGCAACCCCTCTCCCTTTCCTTTCTATCCTCCTCATATCATATGATTTTTCCTGTCGACAACACCTCTCCCCTCGACCCCCTCGCTCCCTTCCCCTCCCCTCTTGTTGTTTTTGGAAGGAATTGTGGGTTTCCCCATAAAGAATTTCCTATGGTCTTGGAACAGAATCTTGTCCCTAGTTTGGAACTCTGCACTTGAAGGTGAATTCGAGTTCTGGAGTGAAATTTATGAAGAGTTTTCATTTGATCTAGAGGGTACTTTGGAGAGATGTGAGAGAATTGAAAGAGTTGGGTGGGTTGTTGGGATAATTGGGTTCAAAAACCTCCTAATTTGGCCTTGGGTTTGTGGGAATTCATGTCGATTAGAATTGGAACGAGGTAAAATTTGCTCTCTGACTATTGAGACCTCAGATTTTCTTTTTGAGGAATACATCATTGAACTAGAACAATGGGATTCCATCGAAAGCATTCAGGAAGAGTGGCTTATAGATCATAAAGGAATTGTGTGTTTTGTCCCCCTTTGGCCACTTTTTCGCCGCACCTGTGCACTCCCTGTGAGAGGGAGCATCTTGAATTAAGAAAAGGCTTGTCTGAGCTGAAGAGGATTTTTTAGATGCAACAAGAGGAGGCATGTGCGATGAGTGAGAGAAACATTGAAAAGAACCATAGAATCCTCCAGATGGCAGATGAAATCTATGCATTGCAGAGTCAAACTGAGGATTTGTAGATCCAACTCACTGATAAGACTTCCATCACTAATGATGAATCATCTAGAATCAACCTCAACAAGCATGCGGGCCCAAATGGTTTACTTACTGCTAGTTTTTTATTTGAAACTATGAGTGTATTTTGTTGCTCGGCAAGTATTGTAAAGTTTATAGTAATATCTTTGCAATAGTTATGCTACATTTTGTTTTCTTGTTTAGAAACTGGCCCAATTCAGCCACTAAGAAAATCAGTCTACCCATCGGAAATATTTTGAAATGTGATCACCCAGATTTGCCGTGAATCGGGTGTGGATTAAGATAATATAAGTACTCTTTTTGTTAAAAAAAAGGTAAAGACTTCTTTTATTTCATCCAGCAAATCAAGGTTCGTAAGCTTGATGAGAATGACATCATGGTTAGCTTTGATGTCATTTCATTATTGACCAAAATTCCAGTCCCTGGAGTCATTGATCTCATTTCCAAGCTTGTAGATCCAGAAACTCTCAACCTTATCAAAATTGTCTTACCACAACCTTTTTCACCTTTGACGAGGTTTGTTATGAACAAACAAAGGGCATAGCAATGGGCTCATCCCTTTCCCCTATTGTAGCTAATATTTTTATGGAACACTTTGAAGCCATGGCCCTTAAGACCTTCCACCTTAAACCTAAATGGTGGAAGCAATTTGTTGATGGTACCCTTTTCATTTGGTCTCATGGTATACTTATGCTCCAGGATTTCCTTTCCCACCTCAATAACATCTCCCCCCACATCCAGTTCACTATGGAGCTTGAAGAGAACCATTCCCTTCCCTTTCTTGATGTCCTTGTCTCATGCCTCTCTGGTGCTTCCCTCACTCACCAAGTTTATTGAAAGAAGACTCATACTGATACATACCTTCATGCTAACTCCCACTACCATCCTGCTCAAAAATATGTCGTTCTTAAAACCCTTGTCACCAGAGCCATTAGAATCTCCTCCTCCCAATCATTTCCCAAGGAAAAAACTCATCTCTCCAAAGCTCTTAAATCTAATGGTTACTCCACTTCCCAAGTTAACAAAGCCTTCCACTTTGTTTTCTATCCCCATCTTAATAACCTTCCCAACACCCCTCCCTTAGCCAAAGTAACCCTTCCTTACATTCAAGGGGTCATCAATCATTTATCCAAAACCCTTTCTAAAAAGAACATCAAAAACTTCTTTAATCCCCAAAAAACCCTCAGCCAACTTTGCAGATAAGCCAAGGATAAAAATGACCCTATGTTAGGTCCCGAAGTATATGAGATCCCTTGTTCCTATGGAATGTCTTACATAGGACAAACTGGTAGATCCTTTAAAGCTCGGTCGAAAGAAAAAATGTTTGACACCTTCCACAACTGCATTGCAAAATCTGTCATTGTTGAGCACTCCCATAATACCAAACACCTTATTTGTTTTGACAAAACCAAAATCTTAGCTTCTACCCCATATCATTCTAATTGGGTCATCAGGGAAGCCCTTGAAATAGAAAAAACATCCTACTAATTTTAATTGGGATGATGGATACCATTTAAGTCATTCTTGGAAACTCACCATCCATTTCCTATCATCTAAACCCTTTCCCTCTAATTTAAATTCTAACCATTCATAATCTCTTCCTCCCTCTATTTTTGCTATTTTATAAGTATTACTCCCCTCTTTCCCTTCCTTATAAATTTCCTCTTAATAATAATTATTATTATTAGTTTTATTATTTTTTTACATAGTCATTTCTATTCCCCAATCTGATATTTAATCAATTTTAATGTTCTTGCTAAATTTATTTTTTCTTATTTAATTATCTTTGATATAATTAATAAAATAATAATATTTAATAATATATAATATATCATTTCTTAACCATTTCAAATGTTTCACCTTTTGACTATTGACCAGTTTCAAATCAAATTAAAATATATATATATATATTCAAATTTAATTATTTTGATTTATTTGTGTATCTTACTCATTTCATTCTAATAATATTAATTTAACATTAAATTATAAAACCAATGTTATGATTAATAAAATAAAAGTATTTATTAATATAAATAATATACTATTTCTTAGCCTTTTCAAATGTTTGACTTAGTTCAAGTAAAAAGTAAATAAATATTTTAATTTTAAATTATTTTTATATTTTATATTTATCTTTATATATTTTTTTCTTTTTCTATTCTAATAATTTTAATATGACTAATAAAATTATTGATAATTCCAAGAATAATCATATTAAATTAATTAATTTTTATTCAATTTTAAATTTTGTGAATTTATTTATTTTTCTATTAATTTTTAATAATTATTTTATTTTTATTTGTATAGTTATAGTCAAATTTATCATTTATGCAAGGTTCCCTTTAATCTTACTTTCTATAAAGGCTATTTTTTCCCTCATTCTCTATATATTTTGGTCAAACACTCTTTCCATCTTTAGTGACAATGGGAAGCCTCATTCTCTATATATATTGGTCAAACACTCTTCCCATCTTTAGTGACAAGGAGCTTAATTGATGATGGGAAGAGTGTTTGACCAAGATATATAGAGAATGAGAGAAAAAAGAACGGTTATGGAAAATAAGATTAAAGGGAAAGTTGCATAAATGATAAATTTGACTATAACTATAGAAAAAAAATAAAATAATTATTAAAAATTAATGGGGAAATAAACAAATTCACAAGGTTTAGAAATGAATAAAAATTAATTAAATTAATAATTTAATATGATTATTATTGGAATTATCAATAATTTTATTAGTTATATTAAAATTATTAGAATGAAAAAGGATAAAAATTATATAGAAATAAATCAAAAAGATTAAAAATGATTTAAAATTAAAATATTTAAACGTCGGGTTCTTCAAACAAAATACACAAGTTACTAGAATTTTTCAACAACATTATGTTATTCATTGTGGAAATATACATTTTTCCCTCCATGGAGAGGATTGTCTCTCTTTGAGCCTAGAACTTTTGAGAAGTTGTGTTCTAAAATTGTTAGAAGAGTTGTTGACCTGATTTTCTTGAAAAGGTGTCGATATGCTTCAATTTTGTCAATCTTTACTCGATTTCCTCCTCGAATGCATAGGCATGATCTCAATCGGATCCTATCTCGTACCAGTTCTACTAATATTAGAGCTGAAATTCATCATATCATGTCAGTTCTTTCCTTTTTATCATATAAATTATACAAAATGCATCTAAAACTTTTGTCTATCATGAATTTTGATCTTTGGGTTATTATAGATCACAAATTTGCTATCTCGACCTCCAATTCTCAAGGATTTGTGAATAGAAATCAAATCCGGAAATTTTAATCTTTATATTGGAAGAAATGTGTAGGATTTCTTCATTTAATGGTACTTCTATGTCTTGTTGATTGTGTCATGGGAAGCAGAGCTCAACCAGTGAGCTGAAGATGAATTGTAGGTTGAGGATTGGCACCTCCTCGCCCCGGACTTGGGTCATACCCGTGGTTGAACCACCCAATATTAGCAAACTATATATCTCTACTAGCTCATGAAGAATCTTATGGCTAAAGCCATCCTGGTCTCGTCGATCAATTTTGGAAAGTCGAACCCTGGTCTTCAAGACATTTAGAAAGAATTGCAGATGATCCAATGTCAAATTCAGCAACAGAATATACACCTTGGTCGTATTGAAAAACACATTCTGTGCCTCCCTTAGTCAAAATTACCTAGTTCCAATGCAAAGGACCCCACTCTTGTGGAGTCCTTAGATGATGATTAGTGTTTAGTCTTGTTTTGTCTTTTTGTTTAACTGTATGTTGTATATGTCGGACATAAAAAATTGTTGTAGTTATGTAGATGTAGATGTAGATGAAAACTAGTTTTTAGACATTCAGGCCTATAAGGCCATGTTTGAAAGACTTAAATTTCTAAGATTTTGGATGGATTATAATGTGTTTCGGTGGCCAAAAAACTTGGTTTCCCACTCGACAGGTTGAGGCCATCAAATGTCTTCTATGGTTGTAACCTACTTTTGAATGAATGAATGAAGAGGTCCTATGAAGCTTACAGAAAAAAAAAGGTACTTCTATGTCTTATGAAAATCTCAATCTTCTGAATTCACTTGGTAAATTTCCTTCTAAATCTTCGTCAATCGTTTCCACCTCCATACCCCATGATTCCTTTTTACCTGCTCAACCTCATTCTTCTCTCTGCAAATCCATCCCTTCTTTACCTGCAACTTCTGCTACGTCGCCCTCACCCTCTCCTATTGAACCCAGGCTCTCTTATTGCGAAGGAAGTGCATCTTTGGACCCCTTGTTGTCAACCTCGTCTTTAACAGATTATAAACCCTCCAATCCCTTCCTCATGCCTTCCCCAATATCGTCCCCTCTGTTTTTTTCCAATCCTAGTGGTTCAACTTCTCTTCCTTCATCGCCCAGCTCGAAGGCTCATACTCTAACGATGTCAAGTTACCCAAAATCTCCAAGGATGCCAGATTCCTCAGCGTCCTCAATGTATCCTACTCCTTTATCTGTGGTTGATCCACCCTCATCCTGCATCAATCCTCATGCCTTTGATAATTCCATAAATGCTTCTCCCTTCCTGCATAATCACATCGGTCCCTTCAATGAGCCCAAATTTTCCTTCTCTTTGCTCATCGATATGGACAACCCTAATAACTCATATGTCCATTTTTTTTCTACTACTAATAGCATGACCTCCCATTATAATTCTTCCTCCAGCTTTAATTTTAAATATTATTCAATAAATAGTTGTAGTTTAAATTTTATAATTTTTAATAATAATAATCCTAATTTCGTTAATACTTTTTTGAGTCCCTATTCCACTAATTATAAATCTTTTCCTATTTCTAATTTTCATTCTAACCTTTATTCAAAGTCTAATTCTTATTTAAAATGCAGTCCTAACCCAAAGTATAATTCTAACTCTAATTCCTCTATCATTAATAATTCTTCTAATCTAAATTTTAATATTACATTTAATCTTAAAAATGATATTTTCAATTTCATTGATAATTCTATTTTTAATTCCCTCCTAATTCCTCTCCTCTTTCTAATCCTATCACCACCTATAATCCTAATAATTTTAATTCCTTTCATACTTCTTCTTCCTCCTCATCCCCCCAAGATCCCTATCATCTCCCTCCTTCCTCTCTTGATGCCAAAGTGGTTAACCTATCTTCAGTTGAGCTTGATGCCCCCTCATTAAACCTTCTTGAAAAAGGTTTTAATTTTGCTCTTGCTCCTCATGCCATTCCCTATGAGGATATTATATGCTCCATTGAGTCCATCTCCCACTGCCTACCCTCCAATGTAGCAGGAGATCTTTGGCAAGAACATGGATGCATTCTTCGAAATCCAAGCTCCTTAAGCCTAACCTTACAAAGGAAGAATTTTTAGCCCTTCGTCAGCTCAATTCCAACCCCAACATTCTCATTCTTAAAGCTGATAAAGGCAATGCCTTAGTTATTATGAATCCCTCATATTACCATCATAAGATGCTTGATCTCCTATCCTCCTTTTCTTACAAACCTTTAACTAATAACCCTCTCCAATTTGTTACCAATAGGGTCACCAAAGCCATTAAATCTTCATCCCTTGACCCTACCATCCAAAAGCTTATTATCCCCCTTAACCCTATTACCCTTAGGATTTATGGTCAACCTAAAATTCACAAGAAGATATCCCCCTTAAACTGATTGTCAATGCCATAGGAGGTCACATTCATTCCCTTTCTGAATTTATTTCCAAAAATATTCGTCCCTTTTCTGACCATTCTTCCTCCTTCATTAAAGACTCCTTTGATTTCATCCAGCAAATCAAGAACCTTAAGCTTAATGAGAATGACAACAGAGTTAAGGGTATTTGTGGGTTACACAGAAACTCCACACAACTACCATGTGTGGTGAGCCCTGGTATTGCACCAAGAGTGTTGCAACTACCAGAGGCTGCCCTACTTTACTTTATCAACCCAGGGTTCATACAAACTTGGAGGTGACAATGCTATCTACATAGTAGATGCATTATGTTCATGTCATCCTCTTATGCTTTACGAAAGGGTGTTATTTATTAAACTATGACAAAAACTGAAAAGTAAATTGCTGGAAGGAAATGACAGAAAGAAACTAAATTAAATTCCAGAAAAGAAATGACATGAATGAAACTAAACTTCAACTGCTAAAAGGAAACTAATTTAAACCGCACTAAACTTTGGCCAATCGGCTAAACACACCATACTTATCTTATGCTCTATCTACCATGCTTCTATCCATGCAGCTAAGCTATCCAGGACTTAGTTCTAATTGGAGAAGTGTTGATTTGCAGCTTGGAGAAGAAAGAGTTAAAGGTGCTAATGGAAGGATAAACACATGAAACCAGGTGTAGTGGTGGGTTTGACACATGGGTGTATGAAATCGCACCAGTTTAAGGGGTGTGGTCTACCCCTCTAAAATATTGGTAACAGGTAGAAAGTGGTGGAGATCAAAAGCATATAATCTAGAGGAAAAAAATATGCGAATGTATGTTCGAAGTAAACTAAAAACTAAAACACAAATATACAGAAGCTATTGAAGAGAGTGAAAACGATAATAATGCAAACAATGGTTCAAGGCCTCTTCTTATTAAACGTTTGATATGGAGAAGAAATTTTACCCACTTTCCAAAGGGCCCCTATACAATGGTTCTAGGTCCCGATGCAAGGATGTTGTTTTTCCAAGTTCTGCCTTTGATGTAGTCTCCCTCTCTCTCTGCTGTGATGGACTAGGATTGTTGGGTGGCCAACAATCGAGTCCCCTCTATCTCCAGCTCCGGGTCACACACTGCTGGTATTGCTTGGGAAATTCTGGCCAGCATAACAATGTGATCACCAATTCTTCATCTCTTGGTGGCTTTATATAGGGGATTTCAAATCCTCCTTCCCTCCCTTGGTACATGGTGGACGGTGACCCAAGGGAGAGGTATGATTCCATTGTGTGCTCCAAATATTCCTTTGTGTGCTCACATAGTGTCTAAGGAGGCGCTGGTAGCTGTCCTTAGGCGACTTCATATAAGGAGTAATTGTCCTTTGCTTTGTGTGGTCCTGGAAAGCGACATTTTTCCACTTTCAGGAATGCGCGCTTATCGGGAAAAAAGGCGTGCAGAAGGTGCTCTTCTCGAAGGATTAAGCGCGCAATTCAACATTTAAGACTAGTTCAAATCTGATTTTCTCAAAACCTTAGAGATTTTAAATACTTTCTTGATTCCATAATGTCTTCCTTCCCTGTAAATCCTTTGGCTTGACATTAATTAATGTCATCTTCTGTTGTACGATTTTATAGTGTTAATATTTGCTCCCTAATGTGTGAGGTCTAGGAAGGACTGTACAACCTAAATACATTATAGTTTCTTTTATGTATCGTGCACAGAGAGAGAGAGAGGTCTGCGTGAATCTTGGAATTGACAACACCTTGCACCGTTTTCGAGATGACCATGGCCTAAGGGACCCCTGCAAGAAAACAAAATATACAACATATATACAAAATTTCAATGAGGTGGGAATGTCCCATGCTCGTGATGTTATGGCTATTTAAACAAAATTGACAGATACATGTGATGTTTGCATCACTACTGTGGTAGTGATGCTGGCAGTTGTTGACGACGACTGCTGACGCCTTCAGGGGCGTTTTTCTTTAACGATAGGTGGAATGTGGTACCCATATGCATAAACTTAGTATGGCATATAGCTGCGTAATGTACGCATATGTACTGGCTGTGACCTTCCCGTGTAAGCATTGTTGTCAGAGACGCTTATGGAGGCACGCGTCTTCGATGGATCTTAATCAAAGTGCAATGGTTGTAAGGTATGATACCATCATGACATGAAAGATTTTGTTGTAGTCAAATGTCAGGAAGATCGATGACATCTGTGGACAATGATGTCTCCCACAATGCCACTCGAGGATACCCCTTTGCATGGGGAGAGGTAATCCAAGGTACCGCTTCCTTTTTGGAAAAGAGGTGTCAAAGTCGACAAAAAGGAAGCCTTAACTGAACCATGGGTCGTTGACCTGAGGGGTCAGGGACCTGTATGTGATGTGTTTAACATAGGCATGTTGGTGATAGGTGACTGAAAATGGAGGATGGGGATTCAGTGGCCTGAGGTCGGAGTATACTTTAGCAGCTTTGCGACAATCATAGTTATTTCTGAAGGGAAAATCCCTGGAGTCGGTAGGACTTCTAGGGCGGGTGTGAACCGACTATGAATTTCATGATGGTGCGTGCGTGGGGGTGAAATACTCCGACCAAGGGAATGAGGGACCGCTACCATGGGGGAAAAGATGAAATATGAGGGTGAAGCGGCGAAGTGCATCATTTGCGGCCTTTGTACACTTACCAAAAGAATAAAATAATGAGGTTTGGTTTGTACAAAAAACAGAGATGGGTACCCCAAAACATGAAAGGGTTCGCTCACTGAAGGTGTGAGGATGATTTTTTGCTGGGGGTGGGGGTCCCATTGGTTGGTCTCGTGTGCGGGGTTGATGAAGCGGATGAAGAAGTATTGTAGATGGGATTATGCTGATGGAGGTATGGTGGGCCAAATGCAATGCGCGGAGGTGCGCTTTCAATCTGCATGTACAACCTGGTCGTATGGGAAGAGGGTGTCAGCTTATATGGTGAACTTGACCTTGTGCATGATGAATGGATGGGCACGAGGGGCTTCCCGGACTGAAGTGGTATGGCCATGGCGTCACTTGCTATGATTTATGGTCTACTTTGGGTGACGAGCGCCATGGAGGGGAGGCTCTACTTCCAGGACTGAAGTGTTATGGCCATGGCGTCACTTGATGTGATTTATGGTCTACTTTGGGTGACGAGCGCCATGGAGGGGAGGCTCTACTTCCCGGACTGAAGTGGTATGGCCATGGCATCACTTGCTGTGATTTATGGTCTACTTTGGGTGACGAGAGCCATGGAGGGGAGGCTCTACTTCCCGGACTGAAGTGGTATGGCCATGGCATCACTTGCTGTGATTTATGGTCTACTTTGGGTGACGAGCACCATGGAGGGGAGGCTCTACCAACCAACGCAAATGTTTATCATATGCAGGGAGAGGTGATGATAAACATGGTTGGGTATGAGGGCCTTATGGTTTATTTTTGATGGAGAAATGATGTCAGGATATGCAAAGTTTTCTGGGAATTTATCATGTTGGGGGCAGAATGATACCTGCTCCGGAACCTTCAGTGGATGGTGTTGTAAGTGGTTTGCGGGTTCTTCCTGCAAAAACAACTACCTCAAGTGAAAGCATGTTCTTTTTATCAAATATTATTGAAAGGCATGAGCTTTTTAAAATGAAGATGGGAGAGGGCATACCTGCCAGCGCTGAACAAATATTTTTCCTGGAAAGCGAATGTGTGGCATTGGTTTTGTTCGTCATGGCTTACTGATGATGGTGCAACTTACGGTTTGCAGAATGGACCTTCTGATCTCCTGTTATGGACCTCCAAAGTTCAATGAAAAGGGAGATAAATATGGGATTATGGCCCTAATCCTATTCATTTGTACTTGCTGAGTTTTGGGAGACTAGAGGTGCTTGCAGAGCTTTTCTTGCCGTTGTGGTCAGCCTGTGTACCAGGGACTAGCAATATTATACCGAGGTAACTTTCATGACGTCCTGCATTGTAATTTTATCAGTTTGATGGTGCTGGGGGCCGTACAAATTGGGTTTGTACGGCCTCTAAGTGACTATTTCCCTAGATTGCGCGGGTGATCTAGGCAAATGAGCACCTTCTTTGCATGTAATTATGAGGTACAAGCGCGCAAGGGTGCGTTGTTTCCTTCCTTTTGTGTGCAAAGGCATGCCTATGAAGAATACAGGTGCGCGAGGGTGCGCCTGTCTAAGGGATGGGCGCGCAAAGGCCATGATGACAAAAAAATTCATTTTTTGTCTATTTTTTATGTTTTGCTCTGTACTGATGGGTGCCTGTGTTGCTAGCAGTTTAGTGTGGAGAGAGTGGGATTGGCTCAAGATATGGACCGCTATAGCTGTTGATGCTAGGGCACATCGTCAGTTGGCCGCATGGGGCCTTCTGAAATTTGCTGAGAATGAGTTCCTGTGGTCGCAGGACCGTTTATTACATTACATTATACAACATTGGCGCAGGAGGCGCAACATGTTCATGTTGTGGGGGATGAACCTGGTGATCCGTCCTGAGATAGATATCTATTTAGTGACCGGGTTACTGCCTCAAGGGAGGCTTTAAGATACCCACTCTCCTCTGGGAGAGTGAATCTGGATAGGTTTCGGAGGCGCCATTGTGGAGGGTGCCTCTTACTGAGGGATGCATCAACGTTGCGTCAGTGACAGATGTGGCAGAGCAGTGTGCTATGGTAGTGATCGTGTAATTGGCGGGGTCATTTGCTTCGCATTGGGCGTCTGGCCCGCAGGTTGGAGTTTTGCACCGGTTGAGGTCTGGGCATTTCTTTGACTTTGCCCAGTTTTGCTTTGATAGTATGGTCTCGCAATTGAACAAGGTCCAACGTGGATCGAAGTCTTTGCGTACGCTAGTATCTTATGCAGCATCGTGTATGAGCGGGTGGTGCTGTTGAGGCCGATGGTGGCGGTGCCCATTGGGGGGCCACGGGAGCCACGGATAAGGAGGTGGGCTCTAGTGATGCTGCGAGGCAGTGGTGGCATGGTGGGACGTTACTGGAATGCCACAACCAAGGCTTGGTTTGAGGCCAATCCACATATGTTCTTGCCCTACCCGTATGCAGGGATGGACTTCCAGGGTGTTCCAGACATGGGTATCCCTTTCGGTTATGTTTGGGTACCTGTAGTTATGCGTTATATTGTTTTTGTATTTGCTTGAGTATTTATGTAACCATATGTTTTTTTATTGACAATGACATTATTTTGGTTTCTCGTGCAGATGTTGGTGAGGTAGGTCGCCCCGTGGCCCGACTGGTGGGTCACGATCCTCCACTACGACCTCGAGGTGGTTAAGGAGGAGGTGGTGCAGGTGGACCGGGCGGTGCTGCCGGTGGACCTGGTGGAGATGGTGCTGGCCCTTCTGGTGAGGGCAATAGCTCGACTGCAACAGAGATTGCGGCCGAGTGAGCTCATGCTAATGCAACTGAGGCACGTAATGCAGTACTGACAGCTCAGGTGGCCGCTCTTTAGGACTTCCGGAGTTGACTGGACTGCTTGACCCAAGGTATGCCTGCTCGAGGTTTCATGGATGACCTCTGGGAGGTTTGGTTAGAGACGGTGATGGCCCGCGAGAGGGATTATCGGCCCACTCTATGTCGGGTGGCGATCACTATGGCGACAACAGCTCCGATGGTGGTACCGGGAGAAGTGGTGGGTCCAGGTGCCCCGCTGGAGGGGGCACCCCCCTAGAGTAGTTTTGTACACAGGGAAAACACCCATTATGAGGATGTTTCCCTTATTTTTTATGACTTTTGTATCTTTGGGCTGGCCAGTGGGCCAACGACACTATTTTTGTACTCAGATACACATATTTTTTTTATATATATGAGAGATGTTTTTGCGGCTCTACATGATGTATCACCTGTTTCGGTTTAAATGTTATGTTATGCTGATGGATGCCTATATTTTTGGTTTTTATGTATGATGGTTTATTCGAGATGCATTCCAGTTTAGGATATTGTTAGATATGCGATCAGCTGTTTGGTTTTGATTCCTTGGTACATGTGAAAATGTAATGTAATCAAATTGTTTGCTTAATCTTTTGGCACACAAATATTTTCTAAACAGATGTGTGTCTCTAGTCTCAAATGTTTGGTTTAGTTGTGATACTACTAACTGGGAATCGAGGTAGATATGCATACGGCGAATGCCCCGATGGAGGGCGTCGCACATAAGTCCAATGACGGTGTCATATTCTGCCTGATTGTTTGTTGCTGAATTGATACGCATGCCGTTTGAACATAGTGGTGATCGGTCAGGGCAGTAAATGACCCAGGCAGCAATGGCTAAATTTTGGGACCATCTTGATGCTCCATTAGCAAATCCGAAATAGGGTTCATTTTGGTGATCCATGGAGATACTTTGAGCACTTTTAACTAAGTCTTTGGGTCAAAAATTTTGAGTGGGTGGGTTTTTGTGTACTCTCACTCTAGGGTAAGGGCTGTTGGGGCCCTTATGGGTAGAAATTCTTGAGGTAAAGGCCGTTAATGAGGTTAGTGAGGCAAGTCCCATCCGGTTTCGTCAAGATGTATGCCCCCTGTTGGAGGCAGTGTTTGATGATGTAGGGTCCTTTCCACAAGGTTTCGAACTTTCCTGGCCCTAAGGCTTCTTTTGCGACATCATAGTGGAGGACTAATTCTCCCTCGAGAATGAGTGAGGGGTGATGTGGCAGTCGAATGATGCTTTAACCCTTTTCTTGTGGGGCTCGTTGTGCTACAGCAACTGTCGACGATTTTCGTCGACAAGCTTTAGTTGTACTAGGCACTGCTCTAGAGGCTGGGTGTCATTGAGGAGTTCGATGGCAGCATGTAAATTTGGGATTTCGCATTCTATGGGAATCACAGCCTCGACCCCGTATACTAAGTGGAAGGGAGTGAAACCAGTGGACGTCTTTACCGTTGTGCAGTATGCCCACAGGGCTGAAAAGAGCATATGGTGCCAGTTGGTTTTATGGTTATTCACCATGCGTTCTAACATAGTTTTGAGTACTTTGTTAATAGCTTCTACTTATTTGTTGGACTGGGGGTAGTATGGTGAAGCGAATTCGTGGGTGAATCCGAGGTGGTGGGATAGTTCCTCGAAAACTTCATTTTCGAAGTGCTTTTCATGATCAGAGACTAACCCTTTGGGCACGTCGAATCGGGCGGCGGTTTCTACTGTGTTATCATATGTGGGCATGGCCTCGGCCCACTTGGTGAAATAGTCGACAACCACGATGATGTATTTATGGTTTCCCAATGAGGTGGGGTTGCAAGTCATGAAGTCGATCCCCCATTTGCAAAAGGGGTCAACTACTATGATGGGTTGCAAAGGAGTGTTACACAGTAATTTGTCACCGTCCTTACCATTCCCCGTCCCGCACAATGGAGGACCCATTATGTGACCTGTGAACACTGTCATGCCTTGAAAACATCATCAATGCATCCCTCTGAGTATGAGCTTCATTTCCCCTTGAGACATCTCCTTGCAAAATCCATGAAAAACAGCTCTTTTTGCATTGGCGCGGGTAGACAGTTCGGTGCTCGCGCCAATCAGGGAAATCCTGTAAAGAGGTCGCGCCACTTGGCGCTCTGTCATAGAGCAGCAATCGCGCCACCCATTTTAGGGACTGTTTTTTAAATATGGATGGCGGAAGTTGAGTTCAAACAAACTCACAACCATTGCCTATCTAGAGTTGGGAGGTTTGGCTGCGGGAGTTCTATGGAAGGGAAGTAGTTTTGCCACCTTCTATGGAACCTTCATTGTTGATAGGGCCAATCCCATAATAATAGGGATCCCAACTCCCTCCTTCCCCATCTATATAAGCTTGCTCAGATCCATGGCAAGCTAGTCTTGAAGTGCTGAAGCTTTGCATCTCTCTTCAGTGCCTTTGTCTTGTAAAGAAGATCCCTTCTTTCCTTAGGCCCATTCAGCGAGAGGCCATTGTTACGAGACTGCGGAGAGGTCCCTTTCCTTGGCGAGCTTTGCGAGGAAGCGTGGACGGCCAAGGAGGCCGTTCGAAGGAAAGGCTGGGCGTCGAACTTGGACGTAACTTCCATATTCGTTTATCATTTTAATAGATATTGTGATTGTGGTTTCCACTCCTTTTTCCATGTGTCATCTGCGAGAGTACGCAGGTTTTACGACGGAAGTGTTTTCAGTTACGTATCTTGGGTTCCTATGCTTGTATACGGTCGTTTCTTGTGTGCGGGTGTTCATCGCGGGGGATCGTGGAAAGTTGTGATGCGGTGAAGGACGGGGACATCTCTTCCTCAGATCTAGTGTTGGAATCAGTGGCTCTTATCCCAAGTCTTTCATTCGTAACTAGGAACTTGCGTCATAGCATTGTTTGTTTGTTGCTAGACCCCTGCTGGGCTAGTAGGGATCGCCTCTGTCCGCAGAGGGGATTTACCTCCTCAACAAGGAGAAAGGGGTGTTCTTGCATTATGAGCGAAGCACTGGCATCGTTCACATATTTTGACGGCTATGATGCAGTCACGGAACAGGGAGGGCCAAAATTATCCTGCTTGTAGGATTTTCTGGGTGGTAGCCATTCTTGATAGATGGTCGCCACAAGCCCCTCCATGGAAATCATTAAGAGCTTGCTCCGCTTTCTTATGAGTAAGACATCGACGTAAAATAGTGTCTATGCCTCGCTGATATAAGACATCTCCCAAAATGAGATATCGGGGGGCTTGCTGACGTATATGTCGAGGATCGTCTCATGTGAGATGAGGTTTGAAATTTTGGGTTCGCAAGAATAGGAGGATGTCCCCATACCAAGGGTCGTCGATTGCTACAAAGAAGAGGTGTTCATCTGGCAGCGAATCGTTTACTGGTGATCCCTTGGAATGTCCCGGAGGTCCGTAATGAACTCTG